>JARQOD010000005.1:132168137-132224713 GCA_033576555.1 Oophaga sylvatica | reverse complement strand
GAGAACTCACCCATTGACTAACATTGGTCAGATTTGCATCCGATTTTTTATCGTCTGATTTTCATCCGTTTTCGGCACCAGTGAGTATGAGGCCATACACAAGCAATCTCAGGTCTAGGTCCTCGAGCAGTAATGCAAAATAGAAGTAACTGAGTAATCCAGCACCGCAAGCCAACAAATAAAAAGATGATCTTTAATAGTTAAATATCTCCATAAAATCAGCAAAATGTCCAATGCATGACAAAAACATGTATACAGTCTTACGTGTTTCAGACTAGCAGTAGTCCTTAGTCATAGACATATTAGACACATATGATTTCAAACCCAATGATCATGTTATATATAGATCTAGAAGGCAAAAATCAATTAATTAAGCTACACCTGATAATTGCAATACACATGTTTAACCCTTAATTTTACTAAATATATTTAAATCACCTTAAATAAACATATCACTATACATGTCTAAACATTAAAAAAAACTAATATAAATACATTACATTTGTGTGGTAATTTAAACCCAAAGGAGCACAGGCATTTGAGAATCCAATATGCTTCGCATGCAAGTAAGAGTTAAGCCCTATCACCACCTCTCTTGGTATTGTTCATATATTCAATGCCAACAACTGTTAACCCCTTCACCCCCAAGGGTGGTTTGCACGTTAATGACCGGGCCAATTTTTACAATTCTGACCACTGTCTCTTTATGAGGTTATGACTCTGGAACGCTTCAACAGATCTTTGCGATTCTGAGAATGTTTTCTCGTGACATATTGTACTTCACGTTAGTGGTAAAATTTCTTCGATAAACCTTGCGTTTATTTTTAAAAAAAACGCAAATATGACGAAAATTTTGAAAATTTTGCAATTTTCAAACTTTGAATTTTTTTCCCTTAAAACAGAGAAATATGTCACACAAAATAGTTAAGAAATAACATTTCCCACATGTCTACTTTATATCAGCACAATTTGGAACCAAAATTTTTTTTTGTTAGGAAATTATAAGGGTTAAAAGTTGACCAGTGATTTCTCATTTTTACAACAAAATTTACAAAGCCATTTTTTTAGGGACAACCTCACATTTGAAGTCACTTTGACCGGTGTATACAGCAGAAAATACCCAAAAGTGACACCATTCTAAAAACCGCACCCCTCAAGGTACTCAAAACCACATTCAAGAAGTTTAATAACCCTTCAGGTGCTTCACAGGAGCTGAAGCAATGTGGAAGGAAAAAATTAATATTTAACTTTTTAGCCACAAAAATGATCTTTTACAAACTTTTTTTATTTTCACAAAGGTAAAAGGAGAAAATGGGCAGATAAAGTTGTTGTGCAATTTCTCCTGAGTACGCCAATACCCTATATGTGGGGGAAAACCACTGTTTGGCACACGGCAGAGCTCGTAAGGGAAGGAGCGCCGTTTGACTTTTTCAAACTAAAATTGGCTGGAGTTGAGATTGGACGCCATGTCGTGTTTGGAGAGCCCCTGATGCGCCTAAACAGTGGAAACCCCCCCACAAGTTACACCATTTTGGAAACTAGACCCCCTAAGGAACTTATCTAGATCTGATGTGAGCACTTTGAACCCCCAAGTGTTTCATAAAAGTTTATAATGCCTGGGTGTGAAAAAAAAAAACTATTTTCCACAAAAATGATTTTTTATTCCCAAATTTTTGATTTTTCCCAAGGAAATTGGACCCCAAAAGTTGTTGTCCAATTTGTCCTGAGTACGCTGATACCCCATATGTGGGGGGAAAACTGTTTGGGCACACAGCAGGGCTTGGAAAGGAAGCAGTAACGTTTTGGAATGCAGACATTGATGGGGTTCATGCTCCGTTTGTAGTGCCCCAGATGAGCCTAAACAGTGGAAACCCCCACAAGTGACCCCATTTTGGAAGCTAGACCCCCTAAGGAACTTATCTAGATCTTTGGTGAGCACTTTGAACCCCCAAGTGCTTCACACAAGTTTATAATGCCCGGCATGAAAATAAAAAATCCTATTTTTTTCCCACAAAAATTATCTCTTAGTCACTAATTTTTTATTTTCCCATAGGTAACAGGAGAAATTGGACCTCAAACGTTTTTGTCCAATTTGTCCTGAGTACGCTGATACCCCATATGTGGGGGGGAACCACTGTTTGGGCGCATGGCAGAGCTCGGAATGGAAGGAGCACCATTTGACTTTTTCCAACCAAAATTGGCTGGAATTGAGATTGGACGCCATGTTGCATTTGGAGAGCCCCTGTTGTGCCTAAACAGTGGAAACCCCCCACAAGTGACCCCATTTGGGAAACTAGATCCCCTAAGGAACTTATATAGATCTTTGGTGAGCAATTTGAACCCCCAAGTGTTTCACACAAGTTTACAACGTAGAGCCGTAAAATTAAAAAATCATATTTTTTCCACAACATTGATCTTTTCACCCCAAGTTTTATTTTCCCAAGGGTAACAAGACTCCTAAAGTTGTTGTGCAATTTCTCCTGAGTACGCCAATAACCCCATATGTGGGGGAAAACCACTGTTTGGGCACACGGCAGAGCTCGTAAAGGAAGGAGCGCCGTTTGACTTTTTCAAACTAAAATTGGCTGGAGTTGAGATTGGACGCCATGTCGTGTTTGGAGAGCCCCTGATGCGCCTAAACAGTGGAAATCCCCCACAAGTTACACCATTTTGGAAACTAGACCCCCTAAGGAACTTATCTAGATCTGATGTGAGCACTTTGAACCCCCAAGTGTTTCATAAAAGTTTATAATGTATGGGTGTGAAAAAAAAAAAACTATTTTCAACAAAAAAGATTTTTTATTCCCAAATTTTTGATTTTTCCCAAGGAAATTGGACCCCAAAAGTTGTTGTCCAATTTGTCCTGAGTACGCTGATACCCCATATGTGGGGGGGAAACTGTTTGGGCGCACAGCAGGGCTTGGAAAGGAAGCAGTAACGTTTTGGAATGCAGACATTGATGGGGGTCATGCTCCGTTTGTAGTGACCCAGATGAGCCTAAACAGTGGAAACCTCCACAAGTGACCCCATTTTGGAAGCTAGACCCCCTAAGGAACTTATCTAGATCTTTGGTGAGCACTTTGAACCCCAAAGTGCTTCACACAAGTTTATAATGCCCGGGCATGAAAATAAAAAATCCTATTTTTTTCCCACAAAAATTATCTCTTAGTCACTAATTTTTATTTTCCCATAGGTAACAGAAGAAATTGGACCTCAAACGTTGTTGTCCAATTTGTCCTGAGTACGCTGATACCTCATATGTGGGGGTAAACCACTGTTTGGGTGCATGGCAGAGTTTGGAAGGGAAGGAGCGCCGTTTGACGTTTTCAACGCAGAATTGGCTGGATGCCATGTCGTGTTTGGAGAGCTCCCGATCTGCCTAAACAGTGGAAAGCCTCCACAAATGACACCATTTTAGAAACTAGACCCCTCATGGAACTTATCTAGATGTGTGGTGAGCACTTTGAACCCCAAAGTGCTTCACAGAAGTTTATAACGTACAGCCGTAAAATAAAAAATCTTTTTTTTTTTACAAAAATGATTTTTTTCGCCACCAATATTTTATTTTCACAAGGGTAACAGGAGAAATTGGACCCCAAAAGTTGTTGTCCAATTTTTCCTGAGTACGCTGATACCCAACATGTGTGAGAAAACGACTGTATGGGTGCACGTCTGGGCTCGGAAGGGAAGTAGTGACGTTTTGGATTGCAGACTTTGATGGAATGGTCTGGGGGCGTCATGTCGCATTTGGAGAGCCCCTGATGCGCCTAAACAGTGGAAACCCCCCACAAGTGACCCCATTTTGGAAAATAGACCCACAAGGAACTTATCTAGAAGTGTGGTGAGCGCTATGAAGCCCTAAGTGCTTCACAGAAGTTTTATATCATACAGCCGTAAAAACAAAAAAATCTTTTTTTTTTACAAAAATGATTTTGTCGCCCCAGTTTTTTATTTTCCCAAGGGTAATAGAAGAAATAGGACAAATTGCACAATAACTCATGTGGTCCAGAGTACGCTGATACCCCATATGCGGGGGTAAACTACTGTTTGGGCTCATGGCAGAGCTCAGAAGTGAAGGAGCACCGTTTGACTTTTTCAACGCAGAATTGGCTGGAATTGAGATCAGACGCCAGCAGAAACCCCCCAATTCTAACTCCAACCCTAACCCCAACACACCCCTAACCCTAGTCCCAACCCTAACCACAAACCTAACCCTAACACACCACTAACCCTAATCCCAACCCTAATCCTAACATTAGCGCCAACCCTAACCCTAACTTTAGCCGCAACCCTAACCCTAATCCTAATGGGAAAATGGAAATAAATACATTTTTTTAATTTTATTATTATTCCCTAACTAAGGGGGTGATAAAGGGGGGTTTTATTTACTATTTATAGCGGGTTTTTATGATTGGCAGCTGTCACGCTAAAAGACGCTTTTTATTGCAAAAAGTAGTTTTTTGCATCATCACATTTTGAGAGCTATAATTTTTGCATATTTTGGCCCACAGAGTCATGTGAGGTCTTATTTTTTGCGGGACGAGGTGACATTTTTATTGGTACCATTTATGACCACGTGACATTTTTTGATCGCTTTTTATTTCGATTTTTGGGAGGTTAGAATGATCAAAAATCAGCAATTCATGAATTTCTTTTGGGGGGGCGTTTATACCGTTCCACGTGTGGTAAAATTGATAAAGCAGTTTTCTTCTTCGGGTCAGTACGATTACGGCGATACCTCATTTATATCATTTTTTATGTTTTGGCGCTTTTATAGAATAAAACAATTTTATATAATAAATTATTATTTTTGCATCGCTTTATTCTGCGAGCTATAACTTTTTTATTTTTTTCGCTGATGATGCTGTATGACGGCTCGTTTTTTGTGGGACAAGATGACATTTTCAGCGTTACTATGTTTATTTATATCGGTCTTTTTGATCGCGTGTTATTCCACTTTTTGTTCGGCGGTATGATGATAAAGCATTGATTTTTTGCTTAGTTTTTTTTTTTAAGGGGTTCACTAAAGGGGTTAACTAGTGGGACAGTTTTATAGGGGGGGTCGTTACGGACGCGGCGATACCAAATGTGTACTTTTATTGTTTTGTTTTTTTTATTTACAGGAAGAAATGAATTTATTGGGGAATATATATTTTTTTTTATGATTTTTTTTACCACTTTTTATTTTTATTTTTTTTACTTTTTTACTTTGTCCCAGGGTGGGACATCACTGTATTTTATCAGATCGCTGGTGTGACAGTGTGCACAGCACTCTGTCACACCAGCGATCGCTCTGGCATCGCTGCAGGCTTCCCTGCAGGACCCCGGAGCCATCTTGGTTCCGGGGACCTGGAGGGAGGACGGACCCTCGGAACAGTGCGACACATCGTGCTGCTCTAAGGGTCTCAGGGGAGCGCGCAGGGAGCCCCCTCCCTGCGCGATCCTCCCCTGTGCCTCCGGTACACCGCGATCATGTTTGATCGCGGTGTGCCAGGGGTTAATGTGCCGGGAGCGGTCCGTGACCGCTCCTGACACATAGTGCTGGGTGTCAGCTGTGATAAACCCGGGAGCGCAGCTGATCGCCCATGACGTACTATTCCGTCCATGGGAATTAGGTCCATGGTCACATGGACGGAATAGTACGTCGGATGGAATAAAGGGGTCAAAGAGGCCAAATTGCCTTGATGAATATCCAAAAATGTTTAGACAAACTGGATGAAGAGCAGCTTATTTGTGTTAAACTTAGCAATGCCATAGCAATATGTTTCCATATTCTCTTTTTTAATGTACATATACTACACCATATATAACATTTATGGGAAGAAAGACTTGTGACTATACATACAATATGTGTGCTATTGTAGTTAATATATGATTAACCCCTTAATGACCGCCGATATGCCTTTTAATGGTGGCAGTTAAGGGTACTTTTTCCTCAGCGCCGCTTTTTAACGGTTCTGAGAAATAAGTGTATAGTGCCCTCCAGCGTCGGAAATTCTTCAGGGTCTCAACTACTGGGGATAGCTGAGACCCCGGAGAACATGATTTGGGTAATTTTTTACAGACCCCAGTGTTGCGGTCGCCATTATTCATGGAATAATGCAGACCGCAAAAAAAAGTCAGATTTCCCATTTAATTTCTCTCTCCTCTGATGTGATGGCACATAAGAGGTGAGAGAAATGGGCTTCCCCGGTATCTCTGGTGTCTCTGTACCCTCCTGCTTTTTCCCGGTGATGTCCCCTGGCTAGCGGCGTCTTCTTCTGGAAAAAAATGGCTGGTGCATGCGGAGTGCGCCTCCGAGTTCTGCCGGCCGCCACCCAGCAGCAATTGGAGATTTCTCCTATTAGTTCATTTTGATCACTGTGATAGACCCTATCACAGTGATCAAAATAAAAAAAAATAGTAAATCAATCCCCTTCGTTAGGTAACATTAATAAAATGAAAAAGTAGTTATTTCCATTTTTCTATTAAGGTTAGTGTTATGGTTGGGCTTATATTTGGGGTTATAGCTAGGGTTAGGGTTGAAGCTAGGGTTAGGGTTATGGTTAGGGTTATGTTTGGGCTAAGGTTAGGGATATGGTTGGGGCTAAAGTCGGGGTTAAAGCTAGAGTTAAGGTTGGGGCTATGATTAGGGTTAGAGTTTTGTTGGAGTTAGGGTTGTGGTCTTGGGGTTAAGGTGGTTTTGGGGTTAGGGTTATGTTTAGGGTTGAGATTAGGGTTAGGTGTGTGTTGGGTTTAGGGTTGGGGTTAGGGCTGTGTTAGGGTTGAAGTTAGAATTGGGGGGTTTCCACTGTTTAGGTACATCAGGGGTTCTCCCAACACGACATGGCACCCACCATTGATTGCAGCCAATTTTGTGTTCAAAAAGTCAAACGGTGCTTTCTCCCTTCTGAGCCCTGCCATATGCCCAAATAGTGGCTCTCTCCCACATACGGGTATCGGCGTACTCAGGAGAAATTGCAAAACAAATTTTGTGGTCCATTTTCTCCTGATAAGCCTGTGGAAAAAAAAGATTGGTTCCGAAGTAAATTTTTTGTGAATAAAGTAAAACGTTAATTTTTTTCATTCCACATTGCTTTAGTTTTTGTGAAGCACCTGTAGGGTTAATAAACTTCTTGAATGTGGTTTTGCACACTTTGAGGGGTGTATTTTTAGATTGGTGTCACTTTTGGGTATTTTCTGTCATATTGACCCCCAAACTTACTTCAAATGTGAGGTGGTTCCTAGAAAAATAGTGTTGTAAATTTTGTTGGAAAAATGAGAAATCGCTGGTCTACTTTTAAACCTTATAACATCATAACAAAAAAATGCGATATGATTCTCTGATTTAAGGGCACAAAAATAAAAAATTTGCAAATTGCTAAATTTTTGACAAATTTCCGTTTTTCTAATAAATAAATGCAAGTCTTTTCGAAGAAATTTTACCACAAGCACGAAGCACAATATGTCATGAAAAAACATTCTCAGAAGCAGTGGGATCCCTTAACGCATTCCAGAGATATAACCTCATAAATTGACTGTGGTTAGAATTGTAAAAATTGGCTTGGTCATTAAGTACCAAATTGGCTCTGTCACTAAGGGTTAATATGAAATGTTTTGTTGTAATAACTTGCAATGTATTGGTTTTGGACATAAATTTATAGTGATTAGTGTTGAGCGATACAATAATGCAAATATCGGCTATCGGCCGATATTAGCTCTATCGGCCTTTCGATAATTCGTTTCGATATTTTCGTCTTATCGAATACCGGAATCGGATTTGTCACTGTCACTGTGAGTGTCCGTCGGTCGGGTCTGTCAGGAGTCAGCGGCACTTACCTGGCAGAAGATCTCCGGCGGTCACGTCCTGGACTGCTTGATGGCCGCCATTATCTTCTCCCTGGCGGTCACATGCAGTTTTTCGCGATAACTGCAGTGACTGCAGGGTAATCACGGCCGTAAAGCAGTCAGTCCGATGACGTCACCGCCGGGGAAGCAGGTAATCAGCTGTGCTGCGCCGGGATGACAGGCTCTGCCTGTCATTCTGATGTAGCAGAGCTGGATCGTCGTGGGACACTCGTTACTATGGACTGCGTCGGTCAGGTGGTATACTTTTTTTTTTTTTTTCATTTTTTTACAGGAGATCGATGGCGTCGCAGCAGGATGAGACAGTAATAAAAGAAATGAAAACTGTGTTTTTTTTTTTTATTAAATTAAAAAAAAATTTTTGGAACATTCACCCGTCCGGGTACATAAACAATTTAACTATTTATTTACATACAGGGACCCTGTCCGGGTTATTTAGACTTCTTTGGCAGGGGTGTTCCAGGTACCACCTGGTACTCTTCTGGTGCTTGCCAAACATCCGAGACACCAAGGACCACCAGGACCTGATGACATCGTGTGGCCTGTACAGTCAAGTCGTGACCCGCTATCTGGGTCTGTGTGGCCACCTCTTTCATCTCTCTCCGGGTCTGGAGCCCTATGTCACGGACTGTACGAACCCCAGGGGGCCTAACAGGCGCCGGGTACGGGCCAGCTATAGTTATCATGTCCATAGCTGGGGCTGCTGAGGAGACCACTGAGGGAGGCTGGGGAGATTTACGGCATGGGGTGGGCACTTTTGCAGAGGCCTGGATGTGGGAGGCTGAAGGCTTCGAGGGTCTCACAGGTTCCTGACACACTGGGGAGTAGGGGTCGCACCTGGTAACATTTAGGGCGTACCACCCATTGTAACCCCAGTGTCGGGTGTAAGTCACCAAGTCTCCTGGCAACAGGTCCCTCCCCGGGTGTCCTTCTGAGAGGTGAGCCTCCACGTCCCGCCGGGTCACAAAGACTTCTAAATAAAGTCCAGGCTCCTTGATGAAGCCCCACCCACCTTTCAATTTAAAGCTCCGTACTGCACCCTTACGCCGCGGCTCACTCAGGGTTCCTTTATCCTTTCTCATCCGGTCCTTATCTGCCCGGTCCTTCTCCAGGTGACGTTGGCGAAGTTTTAGGGTTTCTTGCTGCTCCCTTTGTCGCTCTGCTTCCCGCTCCAAACGTCTCCACTCTTCCTCCTGACGCCGGTTGTAAGGCTGGAGTCACACACAACCACAAAAAATCGATCCGTTTTAGACGGTCGATTGTCGGATCAAAATGCAAACATCACACATCCTTCTGGCATCCGATTTTTCTTCAAAGATGCGATTTAGTCGCATGTGTGTGTACCTTGTAACATCCGATTTTCATCTGACTTGCGAGAATTTCTCGCAGTCTTGCAAAACTGACATATAATGGATCCAAAAGAATAGTATTAAAATCACAAAAGAAATAATAGATATATACACATAGAACACATATATATATATATATATACATGTCATTGTGACATGTATATATATATATATATATATATATATTTATAGTTCTTACACTTCTACATACTGTATTAGCCGCTCATTCAATTGCCGGTTTCTGTGAAATCACAGAAGCCGACATGAAATGATACATTGTTTCCACACAGTTAACCAAATAATTTCATGTATTTTGATATATGGTATTAAGTTAATATTACATAAGTATATGTGTGCAAAATTTCAGACATGTAGGGGTTAATTAAAGGTGTAAATTCGTTGTAAAAATAAAATAATTTTTAACAACGAATTTACACTTTTAATTAACCCCTACATGTCTGAAATTTTGCACACATATACTTATGTAATATTAACTTAATATCATATCAAAATACATGAAATTATTTGGTTAACTGTGTGGAAACAATGTATCATTTCATGTCGGCTTCTGTGATTTCACAGAAACCGGCAATTGAATGAGCGGCTAATACAGTATGTAGAAGTGTAGAAACTATAAATATATATATATATATATACATGTCACAATGACATATATATATATATATATATATATATATATGTGGATTCTATGTGTGTATATGTATTGATTCGATTCTTTATTAAAGCTGTCAGTGTGATTTTACAGTATAGGCAGGGATGAATTGCCGGCTTTTCTAAAGGACACCGATGCGATTTCATCGCAAGTCACACAGTGTGGTCCGTTTGTAATCCGATTTTTCATCGCTCCCATAGACTTGCATTGGAGATTGTCGACCGACAATCGGTGACAATCGCAGCATGCTGCGATTGTACACGGACGTTTAAAACGGACCACAAAAAATCTGATACTGGGAGCTGCTCCATAGATTAACATAGGTCCGACTGCAATGCGATTTTTCATCGCATTGCAGTCGTCCGATTCTGTCGCCAGTGTGACGCCGGCCTAATTCTCCTCCACCAGTTGCTCCATGTCTCCACCACTCCACTGCAGCTTACAGTGTCCGGTTTGCGGCAGCTCTCCTGTCGCCCCCCAGTCCTGGCGGCGCTCCCCTGCGGAGGAAGCAGACGGCTCTAAATCAGATGACAGTCGGGGCTCCGGTACAGGCAGGTAGTGCTCTGGTGCCTGCGCGGCCTCCTCCATGAGGACGGGTGTCGCTTCTTCTGTCTCAGCGACGGGGGCAGACAGCGGGTTCTGGGGTGCTGACGGTGCTGCGGTTTTTGCAGGAACGGGTGCCTCCACTGCGACAACGTCAACCGGATCACATTGCAAGGGCTCCTCTACTATAACGGGTGCCTCACCTTCCGGTACAGACACTTCAGGTAAGAGGGATTGGCGCCGCTCCAAGTTTAGTTTTAGGGCACGCCAGCTGGCTTCCATCCTGGCGACCTCCTCCCGGTGCTGGGCCAGGCCTCTCAGGGTATCCTCCGCTTCTTGCAGCGTAGGAGGGTTTACAGGCCGGGTGCCCAACGGTGATTCCGTGGCGATCGGGTCGCTTCCGTGGGGGGAGAGCTCTGACTGCTCCATCCCTTCCCACTTCTGCTCGTCGTGTCCATTAGCCATCTCTGCCAAGTCACATGTGTCATATCTGGAGAGGGCCCCTCTTTTGTAGGGAGGCAGGACCTTCGTGTTAGTTTCCGCACACTGAGGAGGATGAGGAGGCGGAACTCCAGAGCTGTGGGGCACGATGTTACATTGCAGTACCATTTACAGTGGGCGGCCATCATTTTCACGCCACTGAGTGAGTGACACCCACGAAGAGCACGCCCTTCTTCTTCACCAGTGCCTCGTCGTGACGCAGATATGGTGGAAAAATGGCAAATACATTTTCTGATGATTTTAGCAATTCTCAAGCACAAAACCAGTGCAATTCAGGCACACAGGACTCGCTTATAGCGAGCTACAGAATCCTGTTCGTGACGCCCAAGTTGAGTCGCACAGAGCCAGAGGTTTTCGGGGTACTCGGCACCGAGCCCGTCGACTTCTATGGGGTATGTCACGTCTTTACCCGGCAATTGAATTAGAGTCGATTTTACTATGTAGAAGTGTATAAACTATAAATATATGTATATATATATGTCACAATGACATGTATATATATATATATATGTATTCTATGTGTGTATATTTTGTGTTTACAACGAAAGAAAGGGTTTTTTTTGTTGCGATATTTTGTTCCCATAGACTTACATGGGACTTCCGGTATCAAAATCGGATATCGACGATATTTAGTGCTATCGGCGATACAATTTCGATACGATATTTTTAGATATCGAGCAATATCGCTCAACACTAATAGTGATTGCATTTTTTAAGCATCACATTTGTAAGAGCCTTTAGTATCAAGCCAAGTGCATTCACTAGCACAATCACAGGAAAAAAACTTAGAGATAAAAGATTGCCAATACTAGCTGCTCTTTTAGCCACTCAATTAATGCCCTTAGAAAGAATTTTGGACAGTTTTTTTTCTTGATCTAACATAGGTATTGTCACGCTGTCATGGTCTTCAGTACGGAAACTGTCCCTGGAGCCGGAGCCCTAACTATCCCTGTCCTCGGGGTACTCTTAAAGGTAGAGATGCCCGATTCTCCAACCTTACTACGCTCCTGTAAAAACCCTAATCTGTCCCCTACCCAACCCCATGAGGCATGGGACAAGAATGAAAGGTAAACCAGACACAATGACAAAACTGGGATAACAGAAAATCTCTATTATACAAATGCACTAACTGACAATAGGGAAGATGATAGAGACTAGGCAGAATAAACTAAATGGGAAAAGAGACAAGAATATAAACACCCAAGTATAAGAGCAAACAACAGAACACCACAACTCCAACTACGTAGCTTTAGCATACAGCACAGCAAGATAAATCTCCAGCGGCAACAATGAATCCAGTTGACCATAAAAGTTTACACTTTACAGAAGAAGGAGACTTACTGTTAAGCATTGGGGGTATCTGAACCTGGATCCGAGGAGTCTGTGGTCACCCATCCAGATCCAGCTGAGGTAGATGCCGTTCCCAACGCCTAGCCTATACCAGAGAGGCACAAGTAGTTACTCAGGTCTTTGTTCATAGTAGCCTTAAACCTAGGTTACAGAACAGGAAAAAGCTGTTGTAAGCCTAAGTCCAGAAATGCCTGCACTGAGCATGTCCGTGACATGGCAAGCCATGATTGGTGGTTAATGTCAGCTGATCCTCTGATCTGGCACCGCCTGATTGGTCACGGATGACGTCACCAATGATGCGATTGACGAGATGGCTGGGGGCGGAGCTTAGCCGTTAACCCCTTTATGACCCAGCCTATTTTGACCTCAAAGACCTTGCCATTTTTTCCAATTCTGACCAGTGTCCCTTTATGAGGTAATAACTCAGGAACGATTCAACGGATCCTAGCGATTCTGAGATTGTTTTTTCGTGACATATTGGGCTTCATGATAGTGGTAAATTTAGGTCGTTAATTTTTGCATTTATTTGTGAAAAAAATGGAAATTTTGCAAAAATTTAGAAAATTTCGCAATTTTCAAATTTTGAATTTTATTCTGTTAAACCAGAGAGTTATGTGACACAAAATAGTTAATAAATAACATTTACCACATATCTACTTTACATCAGCACAATTTTGGAAACAACATTTTTTTTGTTAGGAAGTTATAAGGGTTAAAAGTTGACCAGCGATTTCTCATTTTTACAGCAAAACTTACAAAACCATTTTTTTTAGGGACCACCTCACATTTGAAGTCACTTTGAGGGGTCGATATGGCAGAAAATACCCAAAAGTGACACCATTATAAAAACTGCACCCCTCAAGCTACTCAAAACTACATTCAAGAAGATTATTAACCCTTCAGGTGCTTCACAGGAACTATAGCAACGTGGAAGGAAAAAATGGACATTTTAATTTTTCTAACAAAAATTTTATTTTAGCCTCAGTTTTTTCATTTTTGCATGGGCAACAGGGTAAAATGGATCCTAAAATTTGTTGGGCAATTTCTCCTGAGTACACAGATACCTCATATGTGGTCATAAACCACTGTTTGGGCACACGGCAGAGCTCAGAAGGGAAGTAGCGCCATTTGACTTTTTGAATGGAAAATATGCTGGAATATTTAGTGGTTGCCATGTCGCATTTGGAGAGTCCCTGTGTGCCTAAACATTTGAGTTACCCCACAAGTGACCCCATTTTGGAAACAAGACCCCAAAAGGAACTTATCTAGATGCATAGTGAGCACTTTAAACCTCCAGGTGCTTCACAAATTGATCCATAAAAAAAAAATACTTTTTTTTGACAAAAATTTTATTTTAGCCTCAGTTTTTTCATTTTCACATGGGCAACAGGATAAAATGGCTCCTAAAATTTGTTGGTCAATTTCTCCTGAGTACACAGATACCTCGTATGTGGTCATAAACCACTGTTTGTGCACACGGTAGGGCTCAGAAGGGAAGGAGCGCCATTTGACTTTTTGAATGGAAAATATGCTGGAATATTTAGCTGTTGCCATGTCGCATTTGGAGAGTCCCTGTGTGCCTAAACATTGGAGCTCCCCTACAAGTAGCCCCATTTTGGAAACTAGACCCCCAAGGAACTTATCTAGATGCATAGTGAGCACTTTGATCCCCAAGGTGCTTCACAAATTGATCCGTAAAAAAAAGAAAGTACTTTTTTTTCACAAAATTTTTCTTTTAGCCTCAGTTTTTTCATTTTCATATGGGCAACAGGATAAAATGGATCCTAAAATTTGTTGGGCAGTTTATCCTGAGTACACAGATACCTCCATATGTGGTCATAAACCACTGTTTGGGCACACAGCAGGGCTCAGAAGGGAAGGAGTGCCATTTGACTTTATGAATGGAAAAATAGCTCCAATCGTTTGCGGATACCATGATGCGCTTGGAGAGCCCCTGTGTGCCTAAACAGTGAAAAAAAACCATATGTGACACCATTTTGGAAACTACACCTCTTATGGAACTTATCTAGATGTGTTGTGAGCACTCTGAACCCCCAACTACTTCACAGAAGTTTATAACGCAGAGCAGTGAAAATAAAAAAATCATTTTTTTCCTCAAAAATGATTTTTTAGCCGGCTATTTTTTATTTTCACAAGGGTAACAGGAGAAATTGGACCACAAAAGTTGTTGCGCAATTTGTACTGAGTACACCAATACCCCATTTGTGGGGGGAACCACTGTTTTGGCGCATGGGAGAACTCAGAAGGGAAGGAGCGCCATTTTGGAATGCAGACTTGATAGAATGTTCTGCGGGCGTCATGTTGCGTTTGCAGAGCCCCTGATGTGCCTAAACAGTAGAAACCCCCACAAGTGACCCCATTTTGGAAACTAGACCCCCCAAGGAGCTTATCTAGATGTGTAGTGAGCACTTTGAACCCCCAAGTGCTTCACAGAAGTTTATAAACGCAGAGCCGTGAAAATAAAAAAATCATTTTTGTTTCTCAAAAATCATTTTTTAGCCCGCTATTTTTTATTTTCCCAAGGGTAACAGGATAAATTGGATGCAAAAAATGCTTGTCCAGTTTTTCCTGAGTACGCTGGTGCCCCATATGTGGGGGGGAACCACTGTTTGGGCGCACGGCAGGGCTCAGAAGGGAAGGAGCGCCATTTGACTTTTTTAATGGAAAATTAGCTCCAATTGTTAGTGGACACCATGTCGTGTTTGGAGAGCCCCTGTGTGCCTAAACTTTGGAGCTCCCCCACAAATGACTCCATTTTGGAAACAAAACCCCCTAAGGAACTTATCTAGATGCACAGTGAGCATTTTAAACCCCCAGGTGCTTCACAGAAGTTTATAACGCAGAGCCCTGAAAATAAAAAATCATTTTTTTTTCTCAAAAAATGATTTTTTAGCCCCCTATTTTTTATTTTCACAATGGTTACAGGAGAAATTGGACCCCAAACTTTGTTGTCCAGTTTGTCCTGAATACACTGGTACCCCATATGTGGGGGGTAACCACTGTTTGGGCACACGTCAGGGCTCGGAAGAGATGTAGTGACGCTTTGAAATGCCGACTTGATGGAATGGTCTGCGGGCATCTTGTTACATTTGCAGAGCCCCTGATGTGCATAAACAGTAGAAACCCCCCACAAGTGACCCCATTTTGTAAACTAGACCCCCATGGAACTTATCCAGATGTGTGGTGAGCACCTTGAACCCCCACATGCTTCACAGAAGTTTATAATGCAGAGACGTGAAAATAAAAAATAATTTTTTTCCTTAAAAACTGATTTTTTTAACCCACAATTTTTTATTTTCACAAGGGTAACAGGAGAAATTAGATCCCAAAAGTTGTTGTACAGTTTGTCCTGAGTACACTGGTACCCCATATGTGGGGGGACCACTGGTCGGGCACACGTCGGGGCTCGGAAGGGAAGTAGTGACGTTTTGAAATGCTGACTTTGATGGAATAGTCTGCAGTCATCATGTTACCTTTGCAGAGCCCCTGATGTGCCTAAACAGTAGAAACTCCCCACAAGTGACCCCATTTTGGAAACTAGACCCCACAAGGAACTTATCTAGATGTGTGGTGAGCACTTTGAACCCCCAAGGGCTACACAGAAGTTTATAACGCCCGGGCATGAAAATTAAAAAAATCATATTTTTTCCACAAACATGATCTTTAGTCCCCAATTTTTTTATTTTCCCAAGGGTAACAGGAGAAATTAGACCCCAAAAGTTGTTGTCCAATTTGTCCTGAGTACGCTGATATCCCATATGTGGGAGAAAACTACTGTATGGGCACACGTCGGGGCTCGGAAGGGAAGTAGTGATGTTTTGAAATGCAGATGTCATGTATAGTGTACAGTTCCTATAGCGTCTTGTGCTTGGGTGCGAGGAAAACACATGAGACATAGGTTGATATGAAATGACTTGTATTACTTCATACAAGCATGCAGAAAAGGTCACACAGTTTGCAGGAACAGAGGCAGGAGAACACAGCAGGCCAGAGTAACTTCAAGCTCTACAATAACTCTCCAAGCAGGTTCAGGATCTCTTCTCTGTACCGTAATTCCTCTGCGAACATGGATACACCAGACAGCAGGTTTCCAAAGTCCAAAAGTGTTCCAAAGTTCCTCAGTAGGAAATAGCTGGAGTCCAAAATCCTAGGTTTCCAGGAGTCAGGTCACAGGCTGACTGAGGCTTGGTTCAGGAGCACTGATTGTTCAGCTGAGGCTGCTTAAGAAGCAAGAGGGAGAGAATCAGGGCAGGAACATGAAAACTGGAAACTCCATATTAACTGAGGGCAAGAGCTGCAGAAAGACAGAAAGCAAAATGGCCGACGGAAAACTGAGTTTCAAGGAACATGTCAAAAGAGACAAAGAACCTTACATTACTCCCCCCTTAAGGACAACTTCCGGTTGACCTCAGACCAGGCTTGTCAGGGTACCTCTGATGAAACTGGCGGAGCAGGCGAGGAGCATTTACATTATTGACTGGTTCCCATGAGTTGTCCTCCACTGGGTAGCCCTGCCATTTAATCAAATATTGCAACTGATTTCTGTACAACCTGGAATCTAGAATCCTTTCCACCATAAATTCTTCCAGACCATCGACCAGCACTGGGTCAGGGCAAGGAGAAGAGCGTCCAGGAAACGTATTGGGTGTTGCAGCCTTTAGTAGGGATACATGAAAGACAGGGTGGATTCTCATAGTTTTGGGCAGTTGAAGACGACAAGCAACAGCACTTATAATCTTACTGATCTTATAAGGTCCAATGTACTTATGTCCCAATTTAGACGATGGAATCTTTATTTTAAGATTTCTGGTTGACAGCCAGACCAAATCTCCTACCTTGAAAGCTGGTGCAGGTTTACGAAATTTATTTGCTGCTTTTTTGTACCTTTCCTGAGCCATATCTAGATTTTCCTTTAGAAGATCCCTATTCTTTTGTAAAGAAGTGATTCTTTCAGCCACTGCCGGCAAGGGCGTATCTATGGGAAATCGAGGAAGAATGTTAGGATGATAACCTAGATTGGAGTAAAAAGGAGACTGCTTAGTGGAGGCGCTCTGAGAGTTATTATAAGAGAACTCAGCCAGTGGAAGTAGATCCACCCAATCATCTTGTAGGTGGCAGATAAAGCAGCGGAGATACTGCTCCAGGGTCTGATTGGTTCGTTCTGTCTGTCCATTAGTCTGGGGATGAAAAGCAGAAGAAAGGTTTACTTTAATGTCCAATGCGGCACAGAAATTTTGCCAAAACCTTGAAGTGAATTGCACCCCTCGATCCGAAATGACCTCATCCGGTACTCCATGTAAGCGAAACACATTCTTAATCATCAAGTCTGATGTCTGTTTTGCAGTGGGTATGCCGACACAAGGGATAAAATGAGCTGCCTTTGTTAGACGATCAACCACCACTAGAATGGTGTTCTTCCCTTGAGAGGTTGGTAACTCCACAATGAAGTCCATAGAAATGGATCCCCACGGGCGGGACGGGGTGGGAAGAGGTTGTAACAGACCAGTTGGTGAGGAGCGAGGTGTTTTGCATCTTGCACAAACTTCACATGAAGTGACATAGTTTAAAACATCTTTCCTGTAAGTGGGCCACCAAAAGAAACGAGAAAGAAATTCTTGTGTCTTTAGAATTCCCCTATGCCCGGCTATCTTGGAATCGTGGATGAGTTGCAATACTCTCAATCTGACTGTTTCAGGTATATACAGACGTTGTCCCTGAATCCACACACAATTCTTAAAGACAAGACTTACGTCCCTTGGGGGTTGAGCCAACAAAGAATCCGCATGGTATGCTTCCTTGATGTCCTTAAGTAGGTCTTGATTATGAATCACTCCCAGGAATCTAGAGTCAGGAAGAATAGTCTTAGGAGGAGTAAGTGGACGTGTATCTGCTGAATGAATCCTAGAGAGTGCATCAGCCTTTCCATTGCGCGATCCTGGTCTATAAGAAATTACAAAATTAAATTGGTTTAGGAAAAGATTCCAGCGAGCCTGGCGAGGAGTCAGGCACTTAGCCGACCTGATAAATTCAAGGTTACGATGGTCTG
Organism: Oophaga sylvatica; assembly: GCA_033576555.1. Classification (NCBI taxonomy): domain Eukaryota; kingdom Metazoa; phylum Chordata; class Amphibia; order Anura; family Dendrobatidae; genus Oophaga; species Oophaga sylvatica. Next base: position 132,206,385 of record JARQOD010000005.1, on the reverse strand, counting down.
TCAGGACGACTATTTGCTGTGCAGCTCCCTGAAGAAGGTGTCTCCATTCCTTGAAGGCGGCAATAATGGCCAACAATTCTCTATTGCCCACATCGTAGTTCCTCTCAGCCGAAGACAACTGCTGGGAAAAGAAGGCACAGGGATGCAAGACATTCTTCTCACCTGTTCTCTGAGAGAGTATAGCTCCAACGGCACAGTCTGAAGCATCCACCTCTATTATGAAGGCAAGCTCGGGGTTGGGATGTACTAAGATAGGTGCGGTGGTAAATTTATCCTTTAAACAGGAAAATGCTTCCTGAGCTTGCGGGGTCTAGGAGAACCTAGACTGTTTCCGGGTAAGTTGGGTGATAGGTGACACTACCTCAGAGAAATTCCTAATGAAACGTCTATAGAAGTTGGCAAACCCGATGAAGCGCTGCACCTCCTTCACATTTCTAGGAATTGGCCAATCCTTGATGGCTTGGGTCTTGCTTCCATCCATACTAATCCCTTGCGTAGATAGTACATACCCCAGAAATTGAATTTCGGTCCTATGGAATTCACACTTTTCAAGTTTGATGTAGAGATGGTTTTGTCTTAGGCGTTCTAAGACCATTCTCACATGTCCATGATGTTCCTCTGTGGAGTTAGAAAAAATTAGAATATCATCCAGATAAATCACCACAAATGTATCTAGGAGATCCCTGAAGATGTCATTCATCAAGTGTTGGAAAGTGGCTGGGGCGGTACTCAGACCAAAAGGCATAACTAGATATTCGAAGTGTCCATAGCGTGACCTGAATGCAGTCTTCCATTCATCCCCAGGTCTAATACGGACCAAGTTATAGGCCCCACGGAGATCCAGTTTAGAGAAAATTTTGGCGTGCCGCACTCTCTCCAACAACTCAGGGATTAAAGGCAATGGATAACGGTTTCTAATAGTAACCTTATTGAGTTCCCTATAGTCTATGCAGGGTCTCAGAGATCCATCTTTCTTCTTCACAAAGAAGATGGGTGCACCTGCGGGAGATGAAGAGGGGCGTATGAAGCCTTTGGCTAGATTTTCATCTATGTAGTCCTTCAAAGCTTTTAGCTCGGGCCCCGCTAGGGGGTAGATCTTACCAAAAGGTATCTCGGCTCCAGGCAATAATTCGATTGGACAATCATATGGACGGTGAGGAGGAAGCTGATCAGCATTCTTCTTGTCACATAAATCCACATAGTCCTGGTATACAGCTGGTAGTTCAGGGACTGACATGGTTCCTTTAGGAACAGAGCAAGCTGAAACTCCTTGACTCATCTGTTTCTCCGGAAAGTGTAATTCCTTGGTCTCCCAGTTAATCGTAGGATTCTGCGCCTGCAGCCATGGTAGCCCTAGAATAATGGGAAAGTGGGGAGAAGAGATAAGCAAAAAAGACATTTTCTCCTGATGATCTTTACCCATAAGGACCCTCAAAGGCTCTGTTTCTTGATCCACTGGTCCAGAAGTCAGTAGAGAGCCATCCACTCTCCATCTGTACTGGAGTAGCCTTCTTCACTGAACGTATCCCCTGTTTCAGAGCAAAGGAGATATCCATAAAATTTCCACTTGCTCCTGAGTCGATCATAGCAGAGCTAGACACCCAGACTGAGTCCACCCAGAGTTTGATGGAAAGGAAGCAATGAGAATTATTTCTTTTACAACTCAGATGGGACACCGCTGAGGAAACTTGAAAAATTGCAGCGTTTATACCGTCATTGTCCCCAGAACTAACAGAGTTTTAGTCCGAAAAATCAAGATCTCTTGCAGCAGATCTCTCTGGAGTCTGAGGCTCGGACATGAAAGAGCTCCTCTCGCAACACTCACAGTGAATGACTGCTGCAGTAGTCTTACGAGAACGGCTGGGGCAGTTTATAATGAAGTGCCCTGACTTACCACAGTAAAAACATAGATTTTCCTTTATACGATATTCTTTGCGTGCATCACTAACCCGTCTTTGTAAAGAGTCCACCTGCATGGGTTCAGGTTCTGGTTCCCTTGTGATCCTACTCAAAGGTTCCTTAGCTGAGGAGGGAGGTAGGAAAAGGTTAGTGCGATTATTTTCGAACCATCTCTCTTGTCTGCGTTCAGTCAGACGAGCATCAATACGGATACAATAGTTAATAAAGTCACCTAACGCAGTGGGAGGGTCGGCACAAGCAAGTTCATCCTTAATCAGTGGAGACAACCCTTTCCGAAAAATAGATTTTTTTGGCGGAAGTGTCCCAAGTGGTATCAAGAGCCCATCTCCTGAAATCCAAGGCATATTCGGCTACTGAACGCTTACCTTGGCGCAAAGTTAACATGGCTGCTTCAGCTGTTGCACCTCGATTGGGGTCATCAAACACCTGCCCCATGGCTGAAATAAAAGCATCAAGGTGATTCAAACAATCATCCTCAGTCTCAATCAGAGGGTTTGCCCACATCAAAGCCTTATTGGTAAGCAACATGATTATAGTAAGCACTTTGGATCGTTCAGTGGGAAATTGTGAAGCATGTGCAGAGAAAAATAGATTGCATTGGTTAATAAATCCCCTGAATTTCTCACGTTCACCGCCAAAACGAAAAGGAGGTAACTTGGGGATCCCAGAACTCGGGGTTATGGCAGGAGCCTGGACTCGTTCCTCTAGAGCCTCAATCCTGGCTCGTAATTCCTGAGTAGTTTGTCCAAACACTTGCAAATTATGATTAGTGAGGTCCTGTAGGCTTGCAAAACGGGTCTTTATAGTCTGTATATCTGCAAGGATTGTATCAGTCACTCCGCAAAGCTCCTTTATGCGGGCCTCCATCTTCCAGATCTTTTAAGGCAGAAGTGCTGGAAGGAGAAGATGAAAGGAAAAAAAAAAAAAACAATAGTGTTTACCTGTGGTAACACTCCAGAGTAACATTTAAGGGAATGCGCTCACCAGGAATGGTTGTGAGTAGTGTTGAGCGATACGATACTGCAAATATCGGATATCGGCCGATATTAGCTGTATCGGCCTTTCGATTCCGAATACCGATATTTTCGTCATATCGAATACCGGAATCGGATTTGTCACTGTCACTGTGAGTGTCCGTCGGTCGTTTCTGTCAGGAGTCAGCGGCAATTACCTGGCAGAAGATCTCCGGCGGTCACGTCCTGGACTGCTTGATGGCCGCCATTATCTTCTCCCTGGCGGTCACATGCAGTTTTTCGCGATAACTGCAGTGACTGCTGGGTAATCCCGGCCGTAAAGCAGTCAGTCCGATGACGTCACCGCCGGGGAAGCAGGTAATCAGCTGTGCTGCGCCGGGATGACAGGCTCTGCCTGTCATTCTGATGTAGCAGAGCTGGATTGTCGTGGGACACTCGTTACTATGGACTGCATCGGACAGGTGGTATACTGCTGTTTTTTTTTTTCATTTTTTTACAGGAGATCGATGGCGTCGCAGGATGAGACTGTAATAAAAGTAATGAAAACTGTGTTGTTGTTTTTTTTATTAAATTAAAAAACTTTTATATGAACATTCACCCGTCCGGGTACATCAACAATTTAACTATTTACATACAGGGACCCTGTCCGGGTTATTTATAATTCTTTGGCAGGGGTGTTCCAGGTACCACCTGGTACTCTTCTGATGCTTGCCAAACATCCGAGACACCAAGGACCACCAGGACCTGATGACGTCGTGTGGCCTGTACAGTCAAGTCGTGACCCGCTATCTGGGTCTGTGTGGCCACCTCTTTCATCTCCCTCCGGGTCTGGACCCCTACGTCCCGGACTGAACGAACCCCAGGGGGCCTAACAGGCACCGGGTACGGGCCAGCTATAGTTATCATGTCCATAGCTGGGGCTGCTGAGGAGACCACTGAGGGAGGCTGGGGAGATTTATGGCGTGGGGTGGGCACTTGTGCAGAGGCCTGGATGTGGGAGGCTGAAGGCTCCGAGGGTCTCACAGGTTCCTGACACTCTGGGGAGTAGGGGTCGCACCTGGTAACATTTAGGGCGTACCATCCATTGTAACCCCAGTGTCGGGTGTAAGTCACCAAGTCTCCTGGCAACAGGTCCCTCCCCGGGTGTCCTTCTGGGAGGTGAGTCTCCACGTCCCGCCGGGTCACAAAGACTTCTAAATAAAGTCCAGGCTCCTGGATGAAGCCCCAACCACCTTTCAATTTAAAGCTCCGTACTGCACCCTTACGCCGCGGCTCCCTCAGGGTACCTTTATCTTTTCTCATCCGGTCCTTATCTGCCCGGTCCTTCTCGATGTGACGTTGGCGAAGCTTCTGGGATTCACGCTGCTCCCTTTGTCGCTCTGCTTCCTTCTCCCAACGTCTCCACTCTTCCTCCTGACGCCGGTTGTAATTCTCCTCCAGCATCTCCATGTCTCCACCATCAAACTGCAGCTTACGATGTCCGGTTTGCGGCAGCTCTCCTGGCGCCCCCCAGTCCTGGCGGCGCTCACCTGCGGAGTAAGCAGCCGGCTCTGGAACAGATGACAGTCGGGGCTCCGGTACAGACAGGTAGACCTCTGGTGCCTGCGCGGCCTCCTCCATGAGGACGGGTGTCGCTTCTTCTGTCTCAGCGACGGGGGCAGACAGCGGGATCTGGGGTCCTGCTGGTGCAGAGTTTTTTGCAGGAACGGGTGCCTCCACTGCGACAACGTCAACCGGATCACATTGCAAGGGCTGGGATGCCCGCACGGACTCCTCTACTAGAACGGGTGCCTCACCTTCCGGTACAGACACTTCAGGTAAGAGGGATTGGCGCCGCTCCAAGTTTAGTTTTAGGGCACGCCAGCTGGCTTCCATCCTGGCGACCTCCTCCCGGTGCCGGGCCAGGCCTCTTAGGGTATCCTCCGCTTCTTGCAGCGTAGGAGGGTTTCCAGGCCGGGTGCCCAATGGTGGTTCCGTGGCGATCGGGTCGCTTCCGTGGGGGGAGAGCTCTGACTGCTCCATCCCTTCACACTTCTGCTCGTGTCCATTAGCCATCTCTGCCAAGTCACATGTGTCATTAGCATCTGGAGAGGGCCCCTCTTTTGTAGTGAGGCGGGACCTTCGTGTTAGTTTCCGCACACTGAGGAGGATGAGGAGGCGGAACTGAAGAGCTGTGGGGCACGATCTTACATTGCAGTACCATTTAGAGTGGTCGGCCATCGTTTTCACGCCACTGAGTGAGTGTACACCCACGAAGAGCACGCCCTTCTTCTTCACCAGTGCCTCGTCGTGACGCAGATATGGCGGAAAAATGGCAAATACATTCTCTGATGATTTTAGCAATTCTCAAGCACAAAACCAGTTCAATTCAGGCACACAGGACTCGCTTATAGCGAGCTACAGAATCCTGTTTGTGACGCCAAAGTTGAGTCGCACAGAGCCAGAGGTTTTGGGGGTACTCGGCACCGAGCCCGTCGACTTCTATGGGGTATGTCACGGCTTTACCCGGCAATTGAATCAGAGTCTATTTTACTATGTAGAAGTGTATAAATTATAAATATATGTATATATATATATGTCACAATGACATGTATATATATATATATATATGTATTCTATGTGTGTATATATTGTGTTTACAACGAAACAAAGGGTTTTTTTTGTTGCGATTTTTTGTTCCCATAGACTTACATTGGACTTCCGGTATTGGAATCGGATATCGACGATATTTAGTGATATCGGCGATACCATTTCGATACGATATTTTTAGATATCGAGCAGTATCGCTCAACACTAGTTGTGAGAAGTCACAACCACTGTCATCACAGAAGGTATTAAACGGACATCTGATATCCACAGTCACAGCAGACACGGCTTTCCCAGACCCAGCAGACACTAAACATTGGCTCCTGAATCTTGTCATGTATAGTGTACAGTTCCTATAGCGTCTTGTGCTTGGGTGCGAGGAAAACACATGAGACATAGGTTGATATGAAATGACTTGTATTACTTCATACAAGCATGCAGAAAAGGTCACACAGTTTGCAGGAACAGAGGCAGGAGAACACAGCAGGCCAGAGTAACTTCAAGCTCTACAATAACTCTCCAAGCAGGTTCAGGATCTCTTCTCTGTACCGTAATTCCTCTGCGAACATGGATACACCAGACAGCAGGTTTACAAAGTCAAAAAGTGTTCCAAAGTTCCTCAGTAGAAAATAGCTGGAGTCCAAAATCCTAGGTTTCCAGGAGTCAGGTCACAGGCTGACTGAGGCTTGGTTCAGGAGCACTGATTGTTCAGCTGAGGCTGCTTAAGAAGCAAGAGGGAGAGAATCAGGGCGGGAACATGAAAACTGGAAACTCCATTTAACTGAGGGCAAGAGCTGCAGAAAGACAGAAAGCAAAATGGCCGACGGAAAACTGAGTTTCAAGGAACATGTCAAAAGAGACAAAGAACCTTACAGCAGACTTGATGGAATGGTCTGCGGGCGTCATGTTACGTTTGCAGAGTCCATGATGTGCCTAAACAGTAGAAACCCCCCCAAGTGACCCTATTTTGGAAACTAAATCCCCTAACTAACTCCTCTAGATGTGTGGTGAGCACTTTGAATTTCCAAGTTCTTCACAGAAGTTTATAACGCAGAGCTGTGAAAATAAATAAATCATTTTTTTTCCACAAAAATTTTTTTTAGTCCCCAATTTTTTCCCAAGGGTAACAGGAGAAATTAGACCCCCAAAATTGTTGTGCAATTTTTCCTGAGTACGCTGATACCCCATATGTGGGGGTAAACCACCGTTTGGGCATACGTCAGGGCTCGGAATAAAGGGAGCACTGTTTGACTTTTTATACGCAAAATTTGCAGGAATCAATGGTGGCGCCATGTCGTGTATGGACACACCCTGATGTGCCTAAATAATGGAAACCCCTCAATTCTAACTCCAACCCTAACCCCAACACACCTCTAATCCCAACCCTAACCCCAACACATCCCTAACCCAAATCCCAACTCTAACCATAACCCTAACCACAAGTCTAACACTAATCCCAACCCTAACCCCAAAACACCCCTAACACTTATCCTAACTCTAACCCTAACCACAAACCTAACCCTAATCCCAACCCTAACCCTAATTCCAACCCTAATTCTAACCCTAACCCTAATTCCAACCCTAATGCTAACCCTAATGCTAACCCTAAGGCTAACCCTAACCCTAGTTCTAAGCCTAAGCCTAACCCTAATACATATCAAAAAACTGACCGGCACATCCAAACATGGATCCAGTGTGAACAGGTGCTAAACCTAGAGTCAACAACTCATATACATACAAGAAAAAAAAAAAGAAAAAGTTAGGACCTGATATACAAGAAGAGCCTTGACGTGGCTATCAGGCTCACATAATTTGGCCATCTTATGCGCTAAGACTTCTCAATTTTTCATATTTCTAAGGCAGTGATGCAATACATTTTTCAGATTTTTCATATTTTCATATTTCGTGTTTGCAAGCTATAGCGCTACAGTGTGCTACCTTTTTTTCTTGTAAGCCTAACCCTAAGGCTGGGTTCATATTGCGTTTTACCAGCCTGTTCAACACATAGCGTTGACGGGTTGGCAACGGTATAGCATAACGCGATCGCGTTATGCTATACCCGCTGGCGCAGATGAATCAGCAGACTGCGGGGCGAGTAACTTGGGCATCGCCTGCCAAACTGAACATAGATTTACTCAGTTCAGTCTCACGCCGGCTGGTAGCACGTATGCCTGGCGTTAGTCGCACGCACTTTCTAGCGGCTGGCACGTAGCTTCTGTACAGTCAACAGGGCTACGTCTATACCAGCTTGCAGCACATAGTGCAAACTTAATATCTGGCAAGTGGCTTCTGTGCCATTAACAGGGCTACATCTACGCCAGTCGTTAGCACATCTCCCGTGATGTTAACGGAGATAGTGCCAATTCTACATCTCCCCTAGTGTGAAGTAACACAGGCGAGATCTAATGTTAGATTTCTGTTGTCAGTTTGATCCTCATACTCTTGGGGTGTTTGGCAGCAGTAACTATAAACTGCATCGCGGACCCCGTGTCCGGTTGCAATCCAATAAAGTTGTTGCAACTGAGCGCATAACACTTACCTTGTTAATCTGGAGATGAAAAATGACTGTCGTACAAACTGTACTCCACTGTTTAATGTTGATCTGTGATTGATGGCCCAGGTACTGACCATGAAGGTGTAATAATCTGTAAACTGGTGTATCTGTAGGGCACTATGGTGAGGCCCGCATAGTAATACAAAATGAAGTTTACCTGCTCTCTGATGCTTCAGCATTATGAGAAATGGTGTATGGCAAGTTTTGTTTTTGCGAATCTCAAATTGAATCTCACAATGCTCAAATTTGTGTGGTACCATGAAATTCAAAAAATTCAACTTAAGCTTGATTCTCTGAGTAATATAGCCTTTGTGGCTCAGTTTTCTCTCTTAACCCCTTACTGCCATCGGACGTACTATCCCGTCCATGGTACCTGGGCCCGTATGACCATGGACGGGATAGTACGTCTCGTGCGATCGGACGCGCTCCCGGGGGGAGAGCAGCCGATCGCGGCCGGGTGTCAGCTGATTATCACAGCTGACACCCATGACTGTGTGTCAGGAGCGGTCACGGACTGCTCCCGGCACATTAACCCCTTGCACACCGAGATCAAACATGATCGCGGTGTACTGGGGGCACAGGGGAGGATCGCGCAGGGTGGGGGCTCCCTGCGCGCCCCCCTGAGACCCTCAGAGCAGCGCGATGTGATCGCACTGTTCTGAGGGCTTCCTCCCTCCCAGGACCCGGATCCAAGATGGCGCCGGGGTCCTGGAGGGAGGCGGCTACCTCAGTGCCTGTCGAGAGCAGGCACTGAGAAGCCTGCTGCACTGCCTGAGCGATCACTGGTGTGACAGAGTGCTGTGCACACTGTCACACCAGCGATCTGATAAAATACAGTGATGTCCCACCCTGGGACAAAGTAAAAAAGTTAAAAAAATAAAATAAACATGTTTTTAAAAAAAATCCAAAATAAATAAAAAAATATATATATATTCCCCAATAAATTCACTTCTTCCTGTAAATAAAAAAAACAAAGCAATAAAAGTACACATATTTGGTATCGCCGCGTCCGTAACGACCCCCCCTATAAAACTGTCCCACTAGTTAACCCCTTTAGTGAACCACTTAAAAAAAAAAAAAAAACGAAGCAAAAAATCAATGTTTTATCATCATACCGCCTAACAAAAAGTGGAATAACACGCGATCAAAAAGACCGACATAAAAAAACATGGTACTGCTGAAAACGTCATCTTGTCCCGCAAAAATTGAGCCATCATACAGCATCATCAGTGAAAAAATAAAAAAGTTATAGCTCGCAGAATAAAGCGATGCAAAAATAATTATTTTTTATATAAAATTGTTTTTATTCTATAAAAGCGCCAAAACATGAAAAAATGATATAAATGAGGTATCGCCATAATCGTACTGACCCGAAGAATAAAACTGCTTTATCAATTTTACCACACGCGGAACGGTATAAACGCCTCCCCCAAAAGAAATTCATGAATTGCTAATTTTTGTTCATTCTAACCTCACAAAAATCGAAATAAAAAGCGATCAAAAAACGACACGTGCTCAAAAATGGTACCAATAAAAACGTCAACTCGTCCCGCAAAAAATAAGACTTCACATGACTCTGTGGGCCAAAATATGCAAAAATTATAGCTCTCAAAATGTGATGATGCAAAAACTATTTTTGCAATAAAAAGCGTCTTTTAGCGACAGCTGCCAATCATAAAAACCCGCTATAAATAGTAAATCAAACCCCCCTTTATCACCCCCTTAGTTAGGGAAAAATAATAAAATTAAAAAAAAGTATTTATTTCCATTTTCCCATTAGGGTTAGGGTTAGGGTTGCGGCTAAAGTTAGGGTTAGGGTTGGCGCTAAAGTTAGGATTAGGGTTAGGGTTGGGATTAGGGGTGTGTTAGGGTTAGGTTTGTGGTTAGGGTTGGGACTAGGGTTAGGGGTGTGTTGGGGTTAGGGTTGGAGTTAGAATTGGGGGGTTTCCGCTGTTTAGGCACATCAGGGGCTCTCCAAATGTGACATGGCGTCTGATCTCAATTCCAGCCAATTCTGCGTTGAAAAAGTCAAACGGTGCTCCTTCACTTCTCAGCTCTGCCATGCGTCCAAACAGTAGTTTATCCCCACATATGGGGTATCAGCGTACTCTGGACCCCAAGAGTTATTGTGCAATTTGTCCTATTTCTTCTGTTACCCTTGGGAAAATAAAAAACTGGGGGCGAAAATATAATTTTTGTACAAAAAAAAATATTTTTTTGTTTTTACGGCTGTACATTATAAACTTCTGTGAAGCACTTGGGGCTTCATAGCGCTCACCACACATCTAGATAAGTTCCTTGTGGGGTCTATTTTCCAAAATGGGGTCACTTGTTGGGGATTTCCACTGTTTAGGCGCATCAGGGGCTCTCCAAATGCGACATGACGCCCCCAGACCATTCCATCAAAGTCTGCAATCCAAAACGTCACTACTTCCTTTCCGAGCCCCAACGTGTACCCATACAGTAGTTTTCTCCCACATATTGGATATCAGCGTACTCAGGACAAATTGGACAACAACTTTTGGGGTCCAATTTCTCCTGTTACCCTTGTAAAAATAAAATATTGGGGCAAAAAAATCATTTTTGCAAAAAAAAAAAAAGATTTTTTATTTTTACGGCTGTGCGTTATAAACTTCTGTGAAGCATTTCGGGGTTCAAAGTGCTCACCACACATCTAGACAAGTTCCTTGTGGGGTCTATTTTCCAAAATGGGGTCACTTGTGGGGGGTTTCCACTGTTTAGGCGCATCAGGGGCTCTCCAAATGCGACATGACGCCCCCAGACCATTCCATCAAAGTCTGCAATCCAAAACGTCACTACTTCCCTTCCGAGCCCTGACGTGCGCCCATACAGTAGTTTTCTCCCACATATTGGGTATCAGCGTACTCAGGACAAATTGGACAACAACTTTTGGGGTCCAATTTCTCCTGTTACCCTTGTAAAAATAAAATATTGGGGCGAAAAAATCATTTTTGTAAAAAAAAAAAGATTTTTTATTTTTTACGGCTGTACGTTATAAACTTCTGTGAAGCACTTCGGGGTTCAAAGTGCTCACCACACATCTAGATAAGTTCCTTGTGGGGTCTATTTGCCAAAATGGGGTCACTTGTGGGGGGTTTCCACTGTATAGGTGCATCAGGGGCTCTCCAAATGTGACATGACGCCCCCAGACCATTCCATCAAAGTCTGCAATCCAAAACGTCACTACTTCCCTTCCGAGCCCTGACGTGCGCCCATACAGTAGTTTTCTCCCACATATTGGGTATCAGCGTACTCAGGACAAATTGGACAACAACTTTTGGGTTCCAATTTCTTCTGTTACCCTTGTGAAAATAAAATATTGGGGGCGAAAAAATCATTTTTGTAAAAAAAAAAAAAATTGTTATTTTACGGCTGTACGTTATAAACTTTAGTGAAACACCTGGGGGTTAAAAGTTCTCACCACACATCTAGATAAGTTCCTTGAGGGGTCTAGTTTCCAAAATGGTGTCATTTATGGGGGTTTCCACTGTTTAGGCAGATCAGGAGCTCTCCAAACACGACATGGCGTCCAGCCAATTCTGCGTTCCCTTCCAAACTCTGCCATGCACCCAAACAGTGGTTTTCCCCCACATATGGGGTATCAGCGCACTCAGGACAAATTGCACAATAACTTTTGGAGTCTTGTTACCCTTGGGAAAATAAAAATTGGGGTGAAAAGATCATTTTTGTGAAAAAAATATGATTTTTAAATTTTACGGCTCTACGTTATAAACTTGTGTGAAGCACTTGGGGGTTCAAATTGCTCACCAAAGATCTAGAAAACTTCCTTAGGGGGTCTAGTTTCCCAAATGGGGTCATTTGTGGGGGGTTTCCACTGTTTAGGCACATCAGGGGCTCTCCAAATGCAACATGGCATCCAATCTCAATTCCAGCCAATTTTGGTTGGAAAAAGTCAAATAGTGCTCCTTCCATTCCGAGCTCTGCCGTGCGCCCAAACAGTCGTTCCCCCCCACATATCGGGTATCAGCGTACTCAGGACAAATTGGACAACAACTTTTGTGGTCCAATTTCTCCTGTTACCCTTGGGAAAATAAAAAATTAGTGACTAAAAATAATTTTTGTGGGAAAAAATAGGATTTTTTATTTTCATGCCCGGGCATTATAAACTTGTGTGAAGCACTTGGGGGTTCAAAGTGCTCACCAAAGATCTAGATAAGTTCCTCAGGGGGTCTAGTTTCCTAAATGGGGTCACTTGTGGGGGGTTTCCACTGTTTAGGCTCATCTGGGGCACTGCAAACGGAACATGACCCCCATCAACGTCTGCATTCCAAAACGTTACTACTTCCTTTCCAAGCCCTGCCGTGCACCCAAACAGTTTCCCCCCCCCACATATGGGGTATTAGCGTACTCAGGACAAATTGGACAACAACTTTTGGGGTCCAATTTCCTTGGGAAAATTCAAAAATTTGGGATTAAAAAATCATTTTTGTGGAAAATTGTTTGTTTTTTTTTTCACACCCAGGCATTATAAGCTTTTGTGAAACACTTGGGGGTTCAAAGTGCTCACAACAGATCTAGATAAGTACCTTAGGGGGTCTAGTTTCCAAAATGGTGTCACTTGTGGGGGTTTCCACTGTTTAGGCGCATCAGGGGCTCTCCAAACACAACATGGCGTCCAATCTCAATTCCAGCCAATTTTAGTTTGAAAAAGTCAAACGGCGCTCCTTCCCTTACGAGCTCTGCCGTGTGCCTAAACAGTGGTTTTCCCCCACATATTGGGTATTGGCGTACTCAGGAGAAATTGCATAACAACTTTATCTGCCCATTTTCTCCTTTTACCCTTGTGAAAATAAAAAAAAAGTTTGTAAAAGATCATTTTTGTGGCTAAAAAGTTAAATATTCATTTTTTCCTTCCATGTTGCTTTAGTTCCTGTGAAGCACCTGAAGGTTAATAATCTTCTTGAATGTGGTTTTGAGTACCTTGAGGGGTGCAGTTTTTAGAATGGTGTCACTTTTGGGTATTTTCTGCCATATAGACCCCTCAAAATGACTTCAAATGAGAGGTGGTCCCTAAAAAAAATGGCTTTGTAAATTTTGTTGTAAAAATGAGAAATCGCTGGTCAACTTTTAACCCTTATAACTTCCTAACAAAAAAAAATTTTGGTTCCAAAATTGTGCTGATGTAAAGTAGACATGTGGGAAATGTTATTTCTTAACTATTTTGTGTGATATATTCTCTGTTTTAAGGGAATAAAAATTCAAATTTTGAAAATTGCAAAATTTTAAAAATTTTCGCCATATTTGCGTTTTTTTCAAAAATAAACGCAAGTTATATCGAAGAAATTTTACTTCTAACGTGAAGTACAATATGTCACGAGAAAACAATCTCAGAATCGCGAAGATCCGTTGAAGCGTTCCAGAGTTATAACCTCATAAAGAGACAGTGGTCAGAATTGTAAAAATTGGCCCGGTCATTAACGTGCAAAACACCCTTGGGGGTGAAGGGGTTAAAGACTGGAGCACTGCAGTACAGCTGCAGTGAATCTGAATAATACAGTGAGGAAATAGTTGTAAACGTAGCGTCTTAATCAGTTTATATTTGGGTCATCACCAGAGGTAACCTGCAAGCCACTGGTTACTGTATACCAGGGAGAACACAAACATTTTCATTTAATGATCTCATTTTGTTTTGTCCGGTTAAACTTTCTGTATCTTGACAAGATAAGTAGACCTAACATTACCAAATTTTGCCTTATATTGGCTTTTAGCTGTTATTTGCTAGTATTTAGTACAGTTTTCATGGAATGAATTGATGGGTGATTCATTACCATCCTTCCAAAGCAGAGTAAACTACACTTGGGAATGATGCAATTTTTGTGTTTGATGTTAAAATTATTTAGCATAAATCATCGAAAAATGTGTCTAAATTAGTGAAATTACTCTCATGAGCAATAAAATTAGTATGCTCGTAGTGGTCTCTCTGCGATGGCACAAATACAGGGACTGATTAGCTTAGGGCTTCTCATAAGCTTCTTGATAACTTTAATTTTTCTTAAGTTTAGCCATTTAAAGTTTGTACATTGGGATTTCAACCCCTATATAGCAAATCACTATAGGCTAAATTCGGTAAAAATCCGCATCCTTCATTCCTTATCTCTGTTTTAACCAGTTGAAAGTATATCAAAATAATATTTTGAAATATTTTGTAATAGCAATGGTGTTAAGGGAAATCTGTTAGTAGAATCAACATTCCTAAGCCATCTATTTGGGCAAGTAGGCAATAGGAGGCTGAATAAAATGATACGTTGATACACTGCTGCTCACCATTATTGGCACCTCTTAATATTTTTCATAGACTGTACAATAACTTCAGAAATACCGTATATACTCGAGTATAAGCTGACCCGAGTATAAGCCGACACCCATAATTTTGCCACAAAAAACTGGGAAAACTTATCGACTCGAGTATAACCCTAGGGTGGAAAATAAGATTATGCCCCATATGCTGCCCCATGCATTATGCCCCACAAGATGCTCCATGTATTGTGCCCCATATGCTGCCCCATGTATTATGCCCCACAAGATGCTCCATAGATTGTGCCCCATATGCTGCCCATGTATTGTGCCCCATAGATGCTCCTTAGATTATGCCCCCATAGATGCCCCATGTATTATGCCCCCATAGATGCTCCATAGATTGTGCCCCCATAGATTATGCCCCCATAGATGCTCCATAGATTATGCCCCCATAGATGCTCCATGTATTATGCCCCATAGATGCTCCATAGATTGTGCCCCCATAGATGCTCCTTAGATTATGCCCCCATAGATGCCCCATGTATTATGCCCCCATAGATGCTCCATAGATTGTGCCCCCATAGATGCCCCATGTATTATGCCCCCATAGATGCTCCATAGATTGTGCCCCCATAGATTATGCCCCATAGATGCCCCATGTATTATGCCCATATAGATGCTGCATTGAAAAGGCCCCTTATGCTGCCGCAGCTGATGTAGCTGCAAAAAAAAAAAAAAAAACATACCTCTGGTCGCTGGGGGCCAGGTGATGGTGTCACCGCTCGCTCAGGGCCCCGGCACCAGCGATATTTAAATGCCCCGGTCCACCGCTGCACGCTGCTCCGTCTTCTGGGTCCTCCAGCGGTGAATGATCAGGCAGAGGGTGCGGTGCGCACTAACCACGTCATCGCGCCCTCTGCCTGAACATCGCAGCAAGAGGACCCGAGGACACAGCGGCGAGCAGCGGTGGAACGGGACAGGTAAATATTGCTTATACTCACCCTTTCGCCAGCGCATCTCTGCCCTAGTCTTCTCCCACGGTCTCTGGCGCCACTGTTCAGCGGTCACGTGGTACCGCTCATTAAAGTCATGAATATGCACACCTGACCGCTGAACACTGGCGCCGGAGACCGTGGGAAAAGGTCAGGGGCTGCAGAGACCGCGCCGGCGGAGGGGTGAGTATATAGAACAGTTGCGGTCCGCCTCCCCCTGTATATGACTCGAGTATAAGCCGAGAGGGGGACTTTCAGCCTTAAAAAATGGGCTGAAAATCTCGGCTTATACTCAAGTATATACGGTAAATGGAAATGTACCAATGTTATATTCTTAGAATGTTTTAACCCCTTTCTGACATTAAACTTAATAATCCGTCCATGTGCCCTGGGTCTATTTGACTAGGGACAGATTACTACGTCTCCGCGATCGTCCGCACACATGGGTAGTGTGTGGGCAATCGCCGCCTGGTGTCAGCTGATTCTGACAGCTGACACCAGGCACTAAGTGCCAGGAGCGGTCATAGACCACTTCCAGAACTTTATGCCCCAAAATGCTGCGATCGAACATGATCACAGCATTCCTGGTGCCAGCAGTGGGCTGACAGCCCCTCTGTCTTTGGATCGGAGTCCTGATCGCTGCCATGGTAACCGGATGCCGTCATGATGACATCTGGGTCACCAGAGCTAGCAAACTTGCTGATCATGCGCAGTGCATGATCAGCAAGTCTCTCTGTCAGTGTAGAGCTGACAGGTTCTACAGCATGGGGATGCTGCTGTAACTCAATGCTGTAGAAGCGACCAGTCTGCAAAAAATGATTGTCCCATAGTGGGACAAAGTCAAAAAGTTAAAAAAAGTAAAAAAAATGTAAATATAAAATATTTTTTAAAAAAATAATAGAAAAATCAAAAGATATTGTATCCACAAATAAATATTTGAATGAAAAAAATATAAACAATAAAAGTACACATATTTGGCATCGCCGTGTATGAACGACCCAACCTATATAACTAGTTAACCCCCTTAGTGAACACCATAAAAATATAAATAAAAGACAAGGCAAAAATCAATTCTTTTTCATCATACCACCGAACACAAAGTGGAATAAAACGTAATCAAAAAGACGGATATAAGTAAACATGGTACAGCTGAAAACGTTATCTTGTCTCACAAAAATCAAGCCACCCTACAGCTCCATCAGCAAAAAAACAAAAGTTATAGCTCTCACAATAAATGGATGCAAAAATAATTATTTTTTTTCTATAAAATATTTTTTATTGTGAAAAAGTCAAAACATAAGAAAACGATATAAATGAGGTATCGCTGTAATCGTACTGAACTGAAGAATTAAACTGCCTTATCAATTTTACCACACACGGATCAGCATAAACCCCCCACCAAAAAAAAAATCCTGAATTGCTGTTTTTTTTTTTCATTCTGCCTCCCAAAAATTGAAATCGAAAGCGATCAAAAAATGTCATGTGCCTTAAAATAGTACCAATAAAAACGTCAGCTCATCCCACATTAACAAGCCATCACATGACTATGTGGGCGAAAATATGGAAAAACTATAGCTCTTAAAATATGGTGATGCAAAGCATATTTTAGTGTGTGAAAGCAGCCAAACATAAAAACCCGATATAAATCTGGTATAGCTGTAATCGCACCGACCCGAAGAATAAAGTAACTGACTCACTTATACTGCATGAGGAATGGTGTAAAAAGTTAACTAAACCTATTCTTAACCTACTGTTTATTTTTTCATTCTTCCTCCCTTAGATTGCAGTAAGGCTCAACCCACATTTATCCTGCGCTCTGCGATGAGCACTTACACTGGGGTATCTGTATAAATCTCTGAAATATATGATTCAAATTGAACCTCTGGCACAAAATTCCCTATAATGAGGCTGATGGAGGCACTGTGGACATCGTCTGACCTGTGATCCGGCGGTGTCTGTCTGTTTAGGATTGCATAACAGTCCTGTCAGCCACAGTTGTGAACAGTTCTGAAAAGAAGAACACCACTAATCAGAGGCCACATGGAGTCCAGAGTATCTCTGCTGCCTCATAGTGAATGGATCCCTCGGGGGTTTCATCTGAATCAATCACTCAAAGTTTTAGATGGAAACCCCAAAGTGCTCAGAGTAGAGCGCCAAAAAAATGTGATCCCAAATGTTGTGTAATATGTTCCCAATAAAAGCTTCAACTCAATCCACAAAAAAGCAAATTCCCACTCGGGTCCATCATCTGTTAATGGAAATAAAGGGGGCTTCCACATTACATCTGTCACAAAGGCTCTGGAAAAGCGAAATGGCTTCTCACCCACCAAAAGAAATTCAGCAAATTCTCCTCTCCCATATCCAAATGTCATTTCCCTTCTGAGCTCCACAGTGTACCTAAACCACATATAGCATCCATGTTTGGCATTTCTGAAGCAATGGAAGCCCACCTTAACTTAACAGGTGCATGATTCTAGAAGCATGGGCTGGGCATAACGTACTGGTGACTGCAACATACTGATCACTACAGCATACTGGTCACTACAGCGTTTGTGTGTAATTTTCACTTCGCAACATTCATTGCTGCTTGTTTCTAGAACATACCCATGGAGTCAAAATCAGCACTACACCTGTAGTTAAATTCCTAAAGGGGTATAATTTCCAAAATGCGGTCTCTTGAGGGGGCATTCTGCTCTTCTAGTAATTAGGGGCTCTATATATGGAGTCTGCAAACTCTTCCAGGAAAATCTGCGCTCCAGGTGGCAAGTTTCGCTCCGTTCCTCCCCAGTCTCCAAGTAGTACTGTACAGCCACATATGCAGTATTGCTATTTTCAGTAGAAATTGTGGGACAAAATTTGGTGCCATTTTACCCACTTTTATTGTGAAAATGTAAAATCTGGGGCTAAAACTAAATTTGATGGTAAAAATGTAGCTATTTTTTCTTCACTGCTCAATGGTATAAAATTCTGTGACATACCTGTGGTGTCAATATGATCACTGCACCCCTAGATTAATTCTTTGAGCGGTGTAGTTTGTAAAATGGGGTCACTTATGGGGAGGTTCTGCTTTTCTAGCACCTCATGGGCTTTCCCAGTTGGTCATGGTACCTGCAAAACATAACATTAAAACCTGGCGCTTCTTGCCTTTTGAGCTTTGCGCTGTGCCTGAAAAATATTTCCTGATTACATGTAGGGTATTGGTGCACTTAGAAAAAATGGACCTCAGTTTGTAGTAAAAACATTCCTAATACCCCTAAGAAAAATTAAAAACTTGGGGCTAAAACAACATTTTTGTGAGGAAAATGTGATGTTTTATTTTCACGGCTCAAAGTTATAAACTTCTGTGAAACACCTGGGGTTCAAGGTGCTTACCATGCATATAAATACATTACTTGAGGGGTCTGTTTTCCAAAATGGGGTCACTTGTGGGGGGTTTCTACTGTTTAAGCACATCAGGTGCTCTCCAAATGGGACATGATGTCCGCTAATGATTCCAGGAAATTTTACATTCAAAAAATCAAATGACGCTCCTTTGCTTCCAAGCCCAGCCGTGTGCCCAAACAGTAGCTTTCTCCCTCATATTGGGTATTGGCGTACTCAGGAGAAATTGCACAACAAATTGTATGGTGCAATTTCTCCTGTTACCCTTGTGAAAATGCAATATTTTCTGCTGAAAACATATTTGTGGGGAAAAGTTGATATTTTTTATTTTTACTGCTCAACGTTATAAACTTCTGTCAAGCACATGAGGGTTCAATGTGCTCACCACACAAATAGATCTGTTCTCTGAAGGGTCTACTTTCCAAAATGGTGTCACTTGTGTGGGATTTTCACTGTTTAGGCACATCAGAGGCTCTCCAAATGCGACATGGAGTCCGCCAATTGTACCAGCAAATTTTGCATTAAAAAAATCAAATGGCGCTCCTTCCCTTCCGAGCTCTGCCATGCTCCCAAACAGTGTTTTTCTCACTCATATGGGGTATCAGCATGCTCAGGAGAAATGACAATTTTGGAGTCCATTTTTTCCTGCTACCCTTGTCAAAATAAAAAAAAATGGATCTGAAGTCAATTTTTTGTGAAAAAAGTTAATTTTTTTTTTTATTTTTAAAAATTCCTGTTAAGCACCTGAATGGTTAATAAACTTCTTGAATGTGGTTTTGAGCACCTTGTTGGGTGCAGTTTTTAGAATGTCATCAGTTTTGGGTATCTTCTTTCATATAGACCCCTCAAAGTGTCATTAAATGTGATGTGGTCCCTAAAAAAATGGTTTTGTAAATTTTTTTGGAAAAATGAAAAATCATTGGTCAACTTTTAACCCTTATAACTTCCTAAGAAAAAAGATATTTTGGTTCCAAAATGGTGCTGATGTAAAGTAGACATATGGGAAATATTATTCGTTTACTATTTTGTGTGGCATATCTCTGTAATTTAAGGGCATGAAAATTAAATTTTTGACAATTGCGAAATTTTCCAAATTTTCTCCAAATTTCCATTTTTTCACAAATATACACAAGTCATACCGAAGAAGTTTTACCACTATCAAAAGTACAATATGTCATGAAAAATATTCTCAAAATCACCGGGATCCATTGAAGCCTTCCAGAGTTATAACCTCATAAAGTGACAGTGGTCAGAATTGCAAAAATTGGCCCGGTCATTAATGTGCAAACACCCTGGGGGTACATGGGTTAATTAGTGGTTTAAAGTAATACAACAATAAGGCCGGCGTCACACTAAGTAGGAATACGGACGAGTGAGAGGCGTGAAAACCACGCATTACACACGGACCAATACTTCTCTATGGGGCAGCTCTGATCATGCATATTTTTCTCGGGTGTATCTTATGGTGTGAGACACCCGCAGCATGCTGCGATTGTACGTGTATTACGCCCGTTGTATGCCAATGAAAGTCTATGGTGCGAGAAAACAACAGATTACACACGGACCAGACGTGTGACTTGCGAGAAATACGGAAGACTTCTGCAGCTCACAGGAAATGGTGCAACACATGCAGGAGGAAGCTGACACTTGAAAATTAGCTCAAAAAGAGCGCCAGACATCCCGGAAGGACACCTCCAAGCAGGGGCGTACATAGAAATCATGGGGCCCCATAGCAAAAGTCTGAATGGGGCCTCCCCAAAAAAAACAGGTGCTCTTAACTCCACACACACACACACCTGCATATCTCCCAACTTTTGAAGATGGGAAAGAGGGACAGAGGTTGCGGAAAATGTTAGGCCACGCCCCTGACCACACCCATTTCACAACTAATCACACCCATGTCCACGCCCCAACTACACCCATTTAGCCCTGCTGATCACACGGACTGGTACTGAGGGCACAGTGGCTGGCATTATGGGATCAGTGGCTGGTACTGTGCGCACATTGACTGGTACTGAGGAAAAGAAAGAAAGAGCAGAGTTTTAAAGTGCTCCTCGGGGCTCCGCCGTGTACTCCTGTGTCCACGGGGAAAGTAAGCTGCCAGCCGGGACAGCGGGGCAGACCCTCTCTCAAAATCGGGACTGTTGGGAGGTATGAATGCTCCCCACCATACACCTTGTACATGCACGGCTCCGCACACCTCATACACACACGGTTCCCCTCTGTACACCTCGCGCACACACGGCTCCACTCCGTACACGGCTCCACTCCGTACACCTCGCGCACACATGGCTCCACTCAGTACACACACGGCTTCACTCCGTAAACCTCGTACATAAGCAGCCACGCTACGTAAACCTTGTACACATGTGGCTTTGCACCATACACTTCGTACACATGCAGTTCCGCTCCGTACACCTCGTACACATGCGTTTCCGCTCCGTACACCTCGTACACATGCGGTAACGCTCCATACACACGCGGCTGCACTTCTCTACACCCCGTACACACACGGCTCTGCTCCGCTCCGTACACACACGGCTCTCACTCCGTACACACACGGCTCAAGCACGGAGCCCTGTGTGTACGGAGATGAGCGGCTCAGCTCCGTACACTTCGCACACACAAGGCTCCGTTTTGTACGCCCCGCACACACACAGCACTGCTACAACCACCTCGTACACACACAGCTCCGCTCCATACACCTCGCACACATGTGGTTCCGCTCCATACACCTCGTACACACGCGGTTCCACTTCATACACACGCGGCTCCACTTCTCTACACCCCGTACACACACGGTTCTGCTCCGTACACACACGGCTCAAGCACGGAGCCCTGTGTGTACGGAGATGAGCGGCTCAGCTCCGTACACACACTGCACTGCTACAGCCACCTCGTACACACACAGCTCTGCTCCATACACCTCATACACACACGGCTCCGCTCCGTACACCTCGTACACACACGGCTACGCTCCATACACTTTTCACACACGGCTCCGCTTTATACACCTCATACACACACGGCTCTGCTCCATACACCTCGTACACACACGACTCTGCTACATCCACACTGTAAATCCCTCCTGACCCCTCACATAAACTTACCCTCAGCGACAGCCAGCACCCATGACAACCAGCACAGCAGACTTGCACACGGAGGAGCCTGGCCATGTGACACCCAACTCCTCCCCTCCTGTGACCTCATCACAGGTCCTGTGTGCACAGAGTAGGAAAGCTCAGCAGGTCATTGCTCTGCTGTGAGAAGCTAAAGTGCAGCGCTGGAAGGCAACTATAGGGTGTATGGGGGGCGTGGCGGCTCAGCTCACTGCGGGACACATAGTGTCCTGCCGGGACAGCGGGAGGAGGGGGTCAGAATCGGGACTGTCCCGGCCAATCCGGGACGGTTGGGAGGTATGCACCTGCAGTGCATGCAGGGCCCCCTACACCCTCCACAGTGCGTGCAGCCGGGCCCCTCTCCCTAAGGTGCAAAGTGCAGCCAGAGCCATTGTAAATGTAAAGTGCCAGCACAGTGAGGGGACACATTTAACAAAAAAAATCGACCCCCAGCCAGGCTCACCATCTTGTGTGTGCAGTGGCGTAGCAACTGTTTGTGGGGCCCGGGGCGGCTGAAAAATTTGCCGCCCCTTTGGTCATTGATAATCCTGAAGCATTCACCATTACAACCAAAAAAAGGCTCAAAGTAAATACCTTTCACCTGTAAAATCAGCAGGGCCGGCGTCAGC
The DNA here is from genome assembly GCA_033576555.1 of Oophaga sylvatica. Classification (NCBI taxonomy): domain Eukaryota; kingdom Metazoa; phylum Chordata; class Amphibia; order Anura; family Dendrobatidae; genus Oophaga; species Oophaga sylvatica. The sequence goes on along the minus strand of JARQOD010000005.1, from coordinate 132,183,951 downwards.
ACCCGGCACACCCGGGCAAGTGCCGGGGCCCTGAGCAGGCGGGGGTGCCCACTCGCAGTCTGGCACCCCCGCGCCCGTTAGCGGAGGAGAGCAGTGTCAACGCCGCCACTGGGCCCCCCCCCGCTTGCTCAGGGCCCCGGCAGCAGCTGGCACAATACTTACCTCTCCCGTGCCTCCGCTGCCGCAGCTCCGGGATCCAGGGGGCGCCGGCGCTTCCTCTCACAGCAGCGCCGCTGAATGACGTCATCATTCAGCGGCCGGCTGTGGCACAGAGCGCGGGGACGCCGGACAGGTAAGACGTGTGTGTGTGTGTCTCTGTGTGTATGTAGTGCGGTGCTTTGTGTGTGTATGTATGTGTGTGTATGTATGTGTGTGTGTGTATGTGTGTGTGTATGTGTGTGTGTATGTATGTGAGAGAGTGCTTGTGTGCTGTCTGTGTGTGATGATGGGCAGGCATTGCTGATAATGGGGAGGCATTGATGATGATGGGGAGAAGATGATGATAATGGGCAGGCATTGATGATAATGGGCAGGCATTGATGATGGGGAGAAAATGATGATGGGCAGTCATTGATGATGATGGGGAGGAGATGATGATCATGATGGGCAGGCATTGCTGATAATGGGGAGACATTGATGATGATGGGGAGAAGATGATGATAATGGGCAGGCATTGATGATAATGGGCAGGCATTGATGATGGGGAGAAGATGATGATGGGCAGGCATTGATGATGATGGGGAGGAGATGATGGGCAGGCATTGCTGATAATGGGGAGGCATTGATGATGATGGGGAGAAGATGATGATAATGGGCAGGCATTGATGATAATGGGCAGGCATTGATGATGGGGAGAAGATGATGATGGGGAGGAGATGATGATGATGGGCAGGCATTGATGATAATGGGGAGGCCATGATGATGATGGGGAGGCAATGATGATGATAAGGAGGCAATGATGATGATGGGGAGACAATCATGATGATAATGGGGAGTCTTTCCACAGCGCCCTTTCCTGAGCCGTAACAGTGCAGAACGCAGTACAGCGCAGAGGAGAGCTCCATATTTTGTATGGAGCATTATATGGGGACCAGTATCCTGTATGGAGCATTATTTTGGGTCCAGTATTCTGTATGGAGCATTATTTTGGGTCCAGTATTCTGTATGGAGCATTATATGGGGGGTGACATCCTGCATGGGGTATAATATGGGTGATGAGGGGGAGACTGTGGTGCCCATAATATTGTATGGAGGACTGTACTGTCCAGTCTGTTCTGTGCGCTGTGAGGATTTGGCGGTTTTTGAGCTATTGTACAATTTACAATAGATATCAGTCATGTAATGGAAGAAAAGAAGTGTTTGGCATAGTACTGTACCCATATTTCTCTGCCGTATCTGTGCATCATGAATCGTGGTCTGTGTTAAAGGGGCCCACTGAGGCTCTTTCGCCCGGGGCCCATAAAAACCTGGAGCCGGCCCTGAAAATCAGCATGGCAAAAATACACACTGCAAAGCAGCAACACACAGTTTGGACTTGTGTTTATGATGTGCTTTATCCTCCTTGGACAAAAAGGACTTCTTTAGGCTTGGCTCACATTTATACAGTGCAGTCTGCTGGACAAATATGTCTGAATTGCAAAAAAAATGGTATTCAGACGTATATGGAGGCATACACAAACCATAATGGGCAACACGTAGTGTAAAAAAAATGTTCTTCTGACTATGTTTTGCCCTGATCACGTTGTATTGTGGGAAAAAAACATAATTGACCAAAGGTACGCGTTTTTAATGTGGGGTGAAAAAAAGTTTATTCCTCTGGACACCTCCTCACAGAACTGATGCCAAAATGGAGTGGGATGGGACTGTTGACACCAGTAAAACTAGATGAAAAAAAAATGATTCTTTTTAAGTAAAAAAACATATAGAGACAAAGATGGAAGTACGATATGTATCAAATGTACTTGTTTAAATTTGTAGGTTGATGCATGGCATACGTTTTAATGTATACGTCCAACGCATTAAGTCTGCAGGCGTATAAATGTGAACCTAGCCTGACGGAACATGCTGCATAGTGTGCTCCGATGTAAGAAGTGTGGTACCTAATCTGACAGCAGGTACAAGCAATGCCCATCATTCATGGCATCATGTAAGACAGGTAGACGGATGTCATATCTTTGTATATGAAATGATTGGAATATGTAAGCTATACAAAGTTCCAACATGTGTACAAACTACAAGACACATTTTATCAGAGGTAAGGTGACACAGAAATGCCGCACACAATATCTTCCATAACATCTGCAGAACTTCCACTCTCAGGCACCTCATGAGCTCAGCACGCCCCATGTAATTGCTGTCTCCCAGGTGCATGCCTCTGGGGTGAAGGAGCAGAATAAATTAGTAACATTTATTGGCTGCACCATGATTTCCAGGACATTGCACATTTTTAGTATTGCATGACATGCATTGTTGCACACCTTGACAGTGAAGTTGGTGGTGGGACATAGACTGGACATGGTCTTACCTACAGCTAGGAAGCATCATCCTGCCTGGTGGTGGCACAGGGGTTAAATCACATGAAACCAGCTCCAATGGAGAAGCAATGTGAGGAGTACAGAAGGGTGGCTGCAGTGCATGCAGGGCCCCCTCCTCCACAGTGCCTGCAGTCAGGCTCCCCTCCCTAAGGTGCAAAGTGCAGCCAGAGGCTAGCCATTGTAAATATAAAGTGCCAGCACAGTGAGGGGACACATTCAACAACAAAAAATCCACCCCATACTCCAGCCAGCAGGGCTCACCGTCTTGTGTACCTATCCCTGAGTGAAACTTATGACTGTTTTCTGCTTCCGTGTTGCTCTCTGGCTGCCAGGCTGGCTTTCTTATGCAAATGCAGCCAGAGACTTAAGCCAACTGCTGACCAGGAAACAACAAGGAAAGGGGACCTTCAAGGGGGTTTACAGTGTCCGGCAGCCGTTGCTTATATTTAATTAAAGGAGATAGTACTGTGTCAGCACAGCACAGCTGCCAAACCACAGCGGCCGTCGTGGGCCCCCTCACCTGTCTGGGCCCCAAAGCAGCTGCTTGGTCTGCTACTATTCACGGAACGCCACTGCCTCCAAGGAGTCGGCCATGATGCCTACGCTCATCAATGTGGACATGTTGAGACTCTTGCTGCAGAAGAGGGCCGAAATGTGCCACAAAAGAGATGCACATTATGCGGAACATGTAACGAAAGAGGCGGCATGGAGGCGCATCTGTGGGAAGATTTTTCACCACTTTGGCGACAGCCCACGCGAGAAGCATCAGTGAATCAGTAAGTTTCTTGATTTGTATGAATTTTTAGGAACGCTCGCAGTGTAGTTCTAGCGCAGAAATAGCCCCCCTTTTTTAACATTTGTCCGCCAAATGTTTTGTATAGTCGCATCCTACTAGACCCCCATGACTATATAATATGTATGTAAAATAATTAGGCTTTGTCCAGCTAACTAAATGAGTACATTATATGTCGCAATGCAGTGGATGATGTTATGAGAAGAAGAAGCCGCGATCAATTCAGGCGCCAACGCCAGCAGAGGGCCACGAGTGGGTCAGCAGCACCCAGAAAGCGAAAGTATGTTTACTTAGACAGGCTGGGTTTTCTTCCACCTATTCTGGCTCTTAAACTGTAAGTACATACATCAAACCACATACCACAAATGCAGTTTAGGCTCACCTCTCAAAAATGTTTTAATCCCCTTTCATTTCCCAAAAGATATGATGATCCTCCTGCACGGGCGCCTACACCTCTTCCCATTCCCAACCGAAACAATGTTGGCAACAACAGGGTCAAGTGCCTGCCTATAATCCGTTTTCTCAATATTACCACTTGTACAGATCTAGTGTTGCAGGCTGGTCCCAGCCTGGATGTGCTAAACATGGTCATATTGGGGGGTATGAGTCTCGTGGGTATCATCTTCCACAGGAATATAATCTCCCTTATCTGTATGGCAATGTGCCCACACACCAACCTGACCATGGCCAGATGTTAGCTCAGGGGCATGAAAATCAACCTCAGCAGGGTGATCGTCAAGGTGGTGCTCCAAGCCAACCACAAAGAGATGCTGGGAAGATGCCAACCCCACAACCCACATATCACCAGCTGTGATTTTGTATGAAACTTATATTTTAGGATTTAGAAACCAGTGAGTAATGGTTTTAGATTTACTTTATCCTCCCATTGTCTCTAAGACATTAGCAGTAGCATACATGACTGTTACCAACATATGCTAGCAATATGCTGTTGACTAGGCATAGTCAACGTCTATTATTTTAAATATTTGCTTCTATTGCGAGAAATGGTATTTCTTTGTGATCATTTATTTTTACAACATGTTGTGTAACGCATATTTGCACTAATCTGAATGCCTATACAAAGCATATGGTACTTAGCTGGTGGTATATGGGATATGGGAAAATATTATTATTTCGTGAGATATTATAGTTTCAACCAATGTTTGTTATTTTGTCCCCATCCCTGTTAAAAAATTGTTGGCTAATGCATCATTGCATTAGTCTAGTCTTAGAACCTAACCATATGGGGCAGATATGGTGCTCACTAGTGGTAGTGAAAGTTTTTTATTTGGTTACATTAAATTTCACTCCATGTTGGCTACTGCATATTTGAAGTAGTATAATCTTGTCAAACAACCATATGGGTCACATATGATCTGCAGTACCCATAGTGACTATAGTTTTATGCATTTATATAATATGATGTATGGAGCAATTTGAAATGTTGTGAAGCCTTATGTTGGTTCTTGTGTTAATACATAAACCATATGAAGCAATTATGTTTGTCACTACCTCCAGTGCCAGTTTGCACATATAAATATGTTTTTGGATACCAAGTTTTGTGTATTTTTTCCTAAAGTTGTTTTTACTCAACCACCAACACATGTGTTATGACCATTAACACCAGACAGAGACTATGAGAATATGGCAAGTTTCATTGGTCCTCAAATCCCATGCCAATCCTCTTCCACTCTTCCATCTTTGGCTCAGCCATCACCAGTTGATGAAGTCTGTATCACAGTTGTGAGCAGGTATCACGAACAATGGCAGGGATGTTGGACGTGACAATCCAAAAATGATGATGGAGTGCGGAATAGGATATGCCAGTAGTTAATAACGTACAAGTAACCAAATGTACAGAGAAGCAGCAATGCACATGCGCAAAGGTTTAACAAATACACTATACATTAGCCTTACATGACTGAATGTCCAACCAATCAGAAGTTTCATGTAGGCCATGTACCATTTTTCTATAATTTTAACAATCTATATTATGAGGATATTTCTGCAACAGCCAAAAGGGTAAATGGAAACTACTGCTAAAACACATCATCAATAGACAGTATGTAGGTCATAAATCAAGACGGTTGCATAATGATAAGTTGCTCCTGTGCAGAGATTGTTTTCTGCATCCTGCTAGGTCATCCCTGGCCGCACATTCGCCCACAAAACCTCAAAGTTTGAAATGGTCATGAGACAAAAATCGACAAAATAATATGGAAGAGTCTGCAGAGATGCATACAGCCGGTGAAAATGTGCTTTATTGAGACGTTGCATCAAATGCGGATGCACCAACATTCGCCTCCTCCTGCGCAGATCAACGATCACTGAGTAAGGCTGGCCAAAGCGGCAGGACAAAACCCAGTTGTACAACACTCTAGCAGTTGGGGTGAATTGAAGATTGTCAGACATGTTGGCAAGCAAGCAGCAGCCCTCCAACACAAGCAGACCACCCAAATGGCAAGATTGTGGGTTGCAACCGGATGCAGAGGCAAGAAATAGCCTTGCTGATGATGATTTGAATGAGTTTCAGGCCTAAAAACCGTTAAATGTCCATTTTGCAAGGCTGCAAGAAAAATACGCTGTACGGATGCCATACGGATTGCATACGGATGCTTACACGCTCAAAATATGCAACATTTTTGCGTAATACGGCCGTACAATACGCTCCGTATTTTTGTACGGTGAGTCTGACGCCGGCCTAAAACATTCCTTTTTAGATTACATGTTGCAATTTCAAAGGAGAAACAGATTAAACAGCATGTGCAGAAATAAAGGCACCCCTAATAAATACTTGGTTGTACATCCTTTGTCATTGATGACAGCCTCCAAATGATTCTTGTAGCCATCTATAAGCTTCTTGCACTTCCAGCTGGTGTTTTCTTCCATTCTTCCTTTGCAGTTTGTTCACGCTCTTGAATGTTTGCAGGTAGAGTTGAGCGATACTTTCCGATATCCAAAAGTATCGGAATCGGAATGGTATCGCCGATACCCAAAAAATATCGGCGATACCCGATACCGATACCGGAAATCCAATGTAAGTCTATGGGAACAAAATATCGGAATTAAAAAAACCCCATTCTTGCCTTGTTGGTTAATTGTACATGAAGGAAAACAACAAAGAGTAATGTAGAATGTATTGGGGAAGGTTGAGGAGACATTAAAGGCATAGATGTTTAACCCAATCAAATGGAATAGCATAAATTTTTTTTTTTTTAAAGATGTTCGGATTGACGAAGAAATTGACAATGTTGTTCACGTTTTTTCTATTTTGGCAAATATGTATATTTCACAACTTCCATGCTCTTCACCTTTTTAACTTTTGACACACTTTCTCCTTCATAATCTTCAGCAGCATCATCTTTTTCATCAAATTATTCTTCATCTTCACCTTCTTTATCTTCTTCTTAAACTTCTTGCTATTCATCTTTTTCTTAACATTACTCATATTCTTCTTATTAAACTATTATTCTTATTCATATTGTACTTCATCTTCTTCATCATATTCTTATTTGTGACAGAGAATCCTGTACTTGTAATCTGTCAAAGTATGAATTTTTCATTCTTCCGTTCTTGCTGTCACAAAATCCACCTTTTTATTTTTTAAAAAAGAAAACCCGGGGCCCTTCCCTTAGACTCTGCTGGCCCCCGCCCAGGGTTTTTTCCCCCATTTTTATGGGTTTTGGCTACTAAAGAAAAATTTTGCAAAACATTTTTATCTGTCCATTTTCTTTTTTTCCCCTTGTAAAAAAAAAAAAAATTTTGTAAAAAATTTTTGGGCAAAAATTTAAATTTTAAAAAATTTTTTTTTTTCCTTCCATTGCTTCAGCCCTTAAGAAACCAAAAAGGGGGTTAAAAATTTTCTTAATGTGGTTTGATCCCTTTTGGGGGTCTTTTTTTAAATAGTGTCCTTTTGGGATTTCTGCTATAAAAACCCCTCAAAGGAAATTTTCAAAAAATGGGGGGCCCAAAAAAAAAGGGGTTTTTAAATTTTTTTGTAAAAAAAAAATTTCGCGTTTTTTTAAACCCTTTTTAAAATTTTTCCAAAAAAAAAAAAATTTTTAATTTCCCCAAAATTTGCGAGTAAAACAAAAGGGGAAATTTATTTTTTAACTATTTTGTGTGACATATTTTTTCTTTTGGGGGAAAAAAAAATTAAAAATTTTTAAAATTGCAAAATTTCAAATTTTCGCCATTTTTAAATTTTTTTTAAAAAAAAACGCAAGTTAAATCGAAAAAAATTTTAAAAACCAATAACTGAAGTCAATATGTCCCCGAAAAAAAATCTCAAAACCCGGGAAAATTTTTAATTTTTCCCAATTAAACCTCATAAATAAAGGGGGAAATTGAAAAAATTTGGGGCCCGGGGAAAATTAAAGGGGGAAACCCCCCTTTGGGGGGGAAGGGGTTTTAAAAAACAAACACAGTTTTACTCACCAAAAGCCAATTTTCCACCAAAGCACTCGTCTTTTTTTATAAACCAAAAAAAAAAAAAAACAATTTTTTACCATCCCTTTCCCTGTCATACCCCCCCCCCCAAATAATCCATGGGGGGGTAAACTTTTTTAACCTAACGGGCCAAATTGCGATTGCCCCAGGCTGAGAACCAATGGCCCTCAGTCCTAAAGTGACCAGTGGGACCCCTTTTTCCCATTGGGTAACGCCGGACCTCCAAATTCCGGGGGCCATATCCCATCACAAAACCCCCCAAACCGCAGGTTCAGATTTTAAACCTTTCCCCATAGCGTCTTGTGCTTTGGGGGCGGGGGAAAAAACGGGGGAAAACATGGGTTTTTAAAAATAAAAAGACTTGTATTTTTTTAAAACAACATGCTGAAAATTCACCATTTCGGGGAACCCGGCGACGGGAAAACACCCCCAAGTAACTTCAAGCACAAAAAAAATCCCAAAGCATTTTAGGATCTTTTTTTCTTACCGAAAAACCTCTGAAAAAGGGGGTTCACCAAACAGCAGGTTTCCAAGTCCAAAAGTTTTCCCAAAGGGTTTCCTCGGGGGGAAAACTGGGGTCAACCCAAAAAGGTTTTTTTAAAAGGGTAAAAGACTGACTGGGGGTTGATTCAGACACGGGAATTTTTCACTGGCGCTTAAAAGCAAAGGGAAGAAAAAGGGGGGGAAAAAAAACTGGAAACTCCATATTAACTGGGGGGAAAGCGCAAAAGACAAAAGCAAAATGGGGCCCCGGAAAACGAGTTTCAAGGAAAATTCAACAAGACAAAGAAAACCCTTTTTTTTCTCCCCCCTTTTTGGACAAAACCCCCCTGACCTCAGACCAGGCTTGTCAGGTACCTCGAAAACTGCGGAGCAGCGGGCAAATTTTAAATTTTTGACTGGGTTTTCCCCTATTTTTCCCCCCGGGTACCCTGCCATTTAATCAAATATTTCAACTGATTTCTGTAAAAACCGGGGAAACTAAATAAATTTCCACAAAAATTTTTCCGACCATCGCCAGCAGGGGGGGGGGAAAGAAAAGCTCCCGGGGGAAAGTTTTTGGGGTTTTGGGGAAACCTTTAGTGGGGTACATGAAAGACGGGTGGATTTTTTATAGTTCGGGGGAGTTGAAGACGCAAGCAACAGCACTTATAATCCCTTAAAATTTATCTTATAAGGTCCAATTTTTTAGTCCCAATTTAGACGAGGGGAATTTAATTTAAGATTTCTTTTAACCCAAAACCCAAAACTCCTCCCCTTTAAAGCCGGTGCAGTTTACAAAATTTTTCTATGCTTTCTTGTCCCTTTTTCCCGGGAAATTCAAAATTTTTTCCTTTTAAAAAAACCATATTTTTTTTTAAAAAAATGATTCTTTTAGCCACTGCCCAAGGGCATCTATGGAAATCGGGGGAAAAATTTTGGGTGAAACCTAATTTGGAAAAAAAAAAACTGCTTATTAGGCCCCTTTTTGGAAATTTTTTTATAAGAAAACCACCATAATAGACCCCCAACAAACCGTGGTGGCAGATAAAACGGGGAATACTGTTCCGGGGCTAAAGGTTTTTCCCTCTTCCATTATCTGGGGATAAAAAACGAAAAAAGGGGTTTTCTTTAAGCCCAAAAGCTGCACAGAAATTTTGCCAAAACCTTGAAGTAAAATTTCACCCCTCGACCAAATGAACTCATCCGAAAACCCCTGAACGAAACACATTCTTTAAACATAAAATCTGATGTTTTTTTTTGCAGTGGTAACCACAAAAGGGGAAAAAAAGCTGGGCCTTTTTTTAAAGTCAACCCCCCACTAGAAGGGTTTTTTTTTTTCCCCCTTTAGGGGGGTTGGAAAACCCCACAATGAATCCATAAAAGGGACCCCAGGGGGGGAAAGGGGGGGGAAAGGGGGTTTTAAAAAACCCCAAATTTGGGGGGGAGCGAGGGTTTTGCACTTGCACGATTTCACATGAAACATAGTTTAAACTTTTTCCCCTGAAAGGGGGGCCACCAAAAAAAACGAGAAAGAAATTCGGTTGTCTTTGGGGGGTTAGCATCCGATATTCTACCCGGAATTCCAATCCTTTCCGATATTTTCCAATCATACCGGAATCGGAATTGTCACTGTCACTTTCACCCCCCTGGGTCGGGTCTTCGGGATCGGGCCACTTACCTGGCAAAAAAACCCCGGGGGTAAAGGCCGGGAAACGCTTCATGGCCGCCATCATCTTTCCCGGCGTGCCCACATGCAGTTTTTTCCCCAAAAAATGCATTTCTGCGGGGTGATCCCCCCAAAAAAGGGCACCCTTTCCATGACGTCACCCCCGGGGGGAACAGGTAACACTGTCTTTTTTGCGTACAGGCTCTGCCTGCCATTGCGATTACAAGCGGACCGTCGTGGACAATCTTACATGGACGGGTCAACAGGTGGTATCTTTTTGGGTTTTTTTTTTTTTTTTTTACAGATGGGGGGGGCGTCGCAGGAAAGTTAAATAAAAAAAAAAAAAAAAGGGGGTTTGGGTCTCTTTTTTATTAAAAGATTTTTTTCTTGCTTTTTTTTTTTATACATTTAAAAATTTTGGGTTTTAAAAAGGTTTCGGTGTTTTTTTGACACCTCCCCCATTTTTAACCCGGGGGTTATTGTCACCGTGAAAATAAGGGACTTTAAACCCCTTTTTACCCCCATTTTTCCCCCGGGGTACGGGGAGGGGGGAAAACCCGGGGTAAATGCCACAATTGGCACATCTTTTTGGCCCAAATTTGGGGCTCCCTTAACCGGGGTTTTTCGGGGTGTTGAGGGCCAAAATCCAGGGGGCCTTTTGACAGTTTTTAAAACCCCGGCCCGCAGCATCGCATTTTCTTTGGCGGGTTTTTTAAAAAAAAGGGGGGGCCCCACGCCTTTTTTTTTTTTTGAGGGATCCCCTTTTTTTTAAAACCCCCCAAGCTAAGCAACGCTGTGGCCGGGTATTATCAGTTTGAAAGGGGCCCTGGATTTGGATCCTTACCACCTGAATAACCGGGCCTCAGCCCCCGTTTTCATCTGGCGGGTTTAAAAACAAAAATAGGGGGACCCCACCCCAAAATTTTTTTTGAGGGGGGCCCCCATTTTTTTTTAATCACCAAAATATCAGACGCTGTGGCCTGGTTTAACGGGGTGGCAAGGTCCATGGTTTCTTGGCTCCTTAACCCCCAAAACCCCGGGGCCCCCGGCCTGCTTTTCTGGGGGTTAAAAAAAAGGGGGGCCCCCAAACGCCATTTTTTTTTTCGAAGGGGGAAACCCCCATTTTTGTTAATCAGTTTTCCCCCTGACGTTTCAAAAATTCCCTGGCTGACCTGAAGTGAAAGGGAAAGAAAACAATTAAGCTTTTTCCCCCCCTCTTTCCCGTCACCGGGAAAGGGGCCCCCTTTTTATTGGGGGGTTTAAAATGTGAGCTGAAACATACCGTCCCCGCATAAACATTAACCCTTTTTGAAGGATTTCACCTTTTTTCCCCCCCTGGCCCTGGGGGAAAGGGGAAAAATAATTTTTTTTCTTTATTAATTTTTTTTTTTTTTATAGGAAAAAGGTTTTTAAACATTTAAAAAAATAGGTCAAAAAAAGTGTATTATTTCATTAAAATTCTTTTTTTTAAAGTGTTTTTTTTATTTTTCTTTCATACAATAGATTTTAAAAAATTTATTTTTTTTTAATTTACCCCTCCAATATTTTAAACCCCCCTTAAATGACCTTTCAATTTCAAGGGGGTTTTTTAACCCCCCCTTTTTTAAACCCCTTCCCACCGCTACGGCAAGGAAAAAGAAAGGCAAAGGCCAAAAAAGGCAAATTTTAATAGAGAATTTTTTCCCTTTTTGGTGTCGGGGGGGGGGTTTTTTTTGCCGGGGGGGGCCCCAAAAAAATGGTCCCCCCCTGGCATTTTTAAAAACTCCCCCCTTTCCCGGTTTGTCTGCGGGGCGAAAAAAGGGGGGGGCCCACGCATTTTTTTTCACAATTTTACACCTCAAAAATATATATCATTCAAAGAGTTTTTTACACACTTTTTTATTTATATAAAATATATATATTTTAATTTTATACACTTTTACATAAATAATTTGCCGCTAAAATTTTTTTGCCGGCTTTGGAAAAAAAAAACCCACAAAAAATGACCTTGGTTTCATAGAGTTAACCCGTCTTTTCATGTTTTGAAAAACATTTGCACAAACAATTACAATGAAAATGTGCAAAATTTCACACCTGTGGGGGGTTTAAATTTAAAGGGTGAAAATTTCCCGTAGCAAAAAATCCGTTTTTTAAAAAGAATTTACACCTTTAATTAACCCCTACGGGTGAAATTTTGCACACTTCATTTGTAATTGTTTTTGAAAAACAAAACAAACTACATAAAAGAAAAGGAAACCTTTTAAAAACCAAAGGGGGCTTTTTAACCGGGGTTTCTTTTTTTCACAAACCACTTACCCCAATTGAATCAAGGCTTTTTTTACTAGTAAAAATGTATAAAAAAAAAATAATGATAATTCCCAATAAAATGTATATAAATTAAGTATCCTTTGTATTTTAGTGTTTACAAGGAAAGAAAGATTTTTTATTACGATATTTTTTTCCCCAAAAAACTTTTTTTTGGGTTTCCCTTTAAAAGGGATGGGAAATCGCCAAAAATTTTTAAAAGGGATCGGCGATCCCTTTTTCCCATTCCAAAAATTTTTTAAAATGGGAAGTTTTGCTCAACCCTAGTCTTTAAAATTTCCCCCCATGCCCGGAAATTTTGGAAAACGGGGAAAGAGTTTTTCAAAACCCAATCTGACGGTTGGGGGATATACGGGGCGTTGTCCCGAATCCACACCCCCTTCTTAAAGAAAAAGTTTTTCCCCCCTTGGGGTTGTCCAAAAAAAATCCGCGGGAAAAGTTTCCCTTTATGTCCTTAAGTAGGCTTATTATAATCACTCCAGAAACTAGAGGGGGGAAAATAGTTTTTGGGGGATTAATGGAACGTGTCTCTGCTGAATGAATCCTAGAGAGTGCATCAGCCTTTCCTTGGGGAAAACCGGGGGGTATAAAAATGAAAAAATTTAAAATTTGGGTTTGGGAAAAATTTTCCCCGCGGCCTGCAGGACCCCGGGAATTAGCCACCTGAAAATTCAAGGTTACAGGGGCTTCAGGACGACTTTTTCTGTGCAGCTCCCTGAAGAAGTTTTTCCATTCCTTAAGGGCGCAAAAGGGGCCCAAAAACCAAATTCCCCCTCGTATTCCTCTCCCGAAACAACGGGGGGGGAAAAGAAGGCGGGGGGTGCAAGACTTTTTTCCCCCTTTTCCCCGAAAGTATAGCCCCAAAAGCACGTAAAAGCATCCCCCTTTATTATAAGGCAACCCGGGGTTGGGGATTACTAAAAAAAGGTGCGGTGTAAATTTTACCCTTTTTTAAAAAGGAAAATGCTTCCGATTTTGCGGGCCCCGGAGAACCTAACTTTTTTCCGGTAATTTGGGGGGATAGGGGCACTACCTCAAAAAAAATTTTTAATGAAACTCTATAAATTGGAAAACCCCATAAACCTGCCCCCCCTTCCCCAAAATTTTTGGGAAAATTGGGGCCAATCCTTGAGGGCTTGGGTTTTTGCTCCATCCTACTAATCCCTTCTAAATACATACCCCAAAATTGAATTTGGGGCCAAGGAATTCTTTTTTTTTAAGTTGATTGAGAGGGTTTTGTTTTTGACGTTCTAAGACCATTCTCACAGGTCCATGTTTTCCTCTGGGAGTTAGAAAAAATTAAATACTCCAAAAAACACCACAAATGTATCTAGGAGAACCCTTTAAAAAATCATTCACGAAGTGTTGGAAATGGGGGGGGGGGGTACTTTAGACCAAAAAAAGGCATAACTAAATCAAAGTTCCATAGCGTGACCTAAAGCCCTTTTTCCATTCCAAACCCCAGGTCAAATACGGAAAAAAAAACCCAAATTATTGGGGCCCCCCGGGGTCCTTAGAGAAAATTTTGGGATGCCGACTTCCCACAACTCAGGGGTTAAAAAGGGAAAAATAACGGTTTTTAAAATAACCTTATTGATTTTCCCCTAGTCTAACAGGGCCCCGAATCCATCTTTTTCTTCACCCAAAAAAAAATGGGCCCGCGGGGGAGAAAGGGGCTATGAACCCTTTGGGAAAAAATTTTTGTCTAATAATCCTTCAAAATTTTTTTGCTCGGGGGCCACCTAGGGGGAAATCTTACCAAAAGGGGATCCGGGGCCCCCCCAAAAAATTCAATTGGACAATCATATGGGGGGGGAGGAGGAAGCTATCACGTTCTTCCTTTTTCACATAAATCCACATAGCCGTAACAGCTGGGGGGGTTTAGGACTGACATGGGCCTTTGGGAAAGAGCAACTGAAACTCCCCTTTCTCATCTTTTTCTCCAAAAGAAATTCCCTTTGGGCCCCATTAATCGGGAATTTTTCTCCTGCCCATGTTCCCTAAATAATGGGGGAAAAAGGGGGGGAAAAGAAAAAGCAAAAAAGACATTTTCCTTTTCCCCCTATCTTTACCCCCCAAGACCCCAAAAAGGGGGCTTTTTTCCTTTTCCCCCGGGGGGAAAATCGTAAGAGCCATCCACATCTCCCCTTACTGGGGTACCTTCTTCACGAACAAAACCCCTTTTTTTAGGGGAAAAGGGGGTTTTCCAAAAAATTTCCACTTTCCCCTTTTTCGACATAGCAAGCCGACCCCCCAAAAAAGTCAACCCAAAATTTTGGGGGGAAAAAAGGGAACAAAGAAAAATTTTTTTTTTTACAACCCCTTTTACAAAGGGGTGAGAAAAATTTTAAAAAAATTTTTAAAACGTTTTAAACCTTTTTGTCCCCAGAAAATTTAAAAATTTTAAAGGGGCCGAAAATCAAAATCTTTTTGAAACCCCAATTTTTTCTGGAGCCTGGGGGCCCCAAAAAGACAAAAACCCTCTCGAAAAACCCACGGGGGAAAGCCCCCCCGCATTTTTTTACGAAACGCCGGGGGGATTTTTTAAAAATTTTCCCGATTTTTCCAAAAAAAGTAAAAAAAATAGTTTTTCCCCTTTTTTTTAATTTTTTTGCGGCATCACTAAAACCCCTTTTTTTAAAGGTCCCCCCCGCATGGGGTTTAGTTTTTGGGGTTTCCCCTTTTTGATCCAAATAAAAAGGCCCCTTTGCTGAGGGGAGGTGGGGAAAAGGGTTTTGGGTTTTTTTTCAACCAACTCTCTTTTCTGCGTCTTGCTGCGTCCAGTCAGCAGGACAATAGGGGGTAAAAATTTAATAAAATAAATTTTAAAGCGTTGGGGGGCCCCGGGACAAGCAAGTTCATCCTTAATCGGGGGACCAAAACCCCCCTTTCCCCCAAAAAAATTTTTTTGGGGAAATGCCCCAAATGGTAAACAAGAAACCCATCCCTAAATCCAGGGCAAATTCGGGTACGAAAAACCCTTTCCCCTTTGGGGGAAAATTTTAAAAAAAGGGGTTCAGCGGTTTTTCCCGAAATTGGGGGGGTCAAAAAACCCCCCCATTGGGGGGGAAAAAAAAGCAAACAAGGGAATTTTTTAAAAACAACCCAGTCCCCAAAAAAAAGGGTTTTCCCCCCTCAAAACCTTATTGGGGAAGAACAGATTATAGTTTAAAAACTTTGGATCGTTTGTGGGAAATTTTGGGGGGCGTTGCAAGAAAAATAAATTTTTTAAAATTTTTTTTAAAAAACCCCCAAAATTTTCCCTTTCCCCCCCAAAAAAGAAAAGGGGGTTTTTTGGGGCCCAGAAAATCGGGGTTTTTGGGGAGGACCTGGGGTCGTTTTTCCCCTAGAGCTTTTTTCCTGGCTCCCAATTTTTGGGGGGTTTTTTCCCAAAAACTTGAAAAATTTATTAAATGGGGGCCCCGTAGGTTTTTAAAAAGGGTTTTTTTTAAATTTTTTTACAACTGAAAAGGGGGGTTTTTAGCCCCCCCGCAAATTTTTCCCTTTTTTCGGGCCCCCCCTCTTCCCAACTTTTTTAAGGGAGAAAAATTTGGGAAAAGGAAAAAAAAAAAAAAAAAAAAAAAA
>JARQOD010000005.1:132124059-132168037 GCA_033576555.1 Oophaga sylvatica | reverse complement strand
CTGTAATTCAATAATTTTCATTTGCTGACTGATCGCCTGTGTTTGCAACTTAGAAATTTTTTTTTGATATGTGGCACACGTTCTGAAGTTCAGCAACTTGTTGCCTCACTTGGGCTACAACAGACTCCATTTTGTGTGTGAGATTATTCTGTTATGGACTGACCTGAGTTGGAGTAGTGATATTGCAACCACTGGGTGCAGCACCAGCAGGTAGCACTGTCAGGAAAGAGCCACAGGTCAGTACACGGTGCAGCAGTACAGTTAGGAGGATAAGCAGATATCATAGTCAGAAAATATCCAGAGGTCAGTACTCGATACAGCAGTATAGTCGGGAGCATAAATAGGTATCATAGTTAGGAAATAGCCAGTGGTCGGTACACAGTGCAGCAGTAGAATCTTGAGGGTAAGCAGCAGGTGGAAAGAAGCTACAATAAAGGCTGGGAGCTTAATAATCTTGCAAGGAAGCACAATGCCAGGTTTAAGCACGGTGTTTAATCAGGAGATCACAATGTTGAGCCAATCAGGAACTCAGGATGGAGAGAATCAGGAACTCAGAATGGAAACAATCAAGAACAACACAAGTACTAGTATCTGGTTTAGCAAGGAACTGTCCAATGAATGGCCATCACTATTTGTAGAGTTCCGTCAGGTGGCCCTTTCTATTGTTAGAAGGCCAGCAGGTGACACTCACTATTGTCAGAGGGCCATTAGGCAGCCCTCACTCTAATTTTAGAGGGCAAACAGCCAGCCCTCACTAAGCACTTTGGGATGACCAGCAGATGTCTAAGCTTTGCATTTCTTAATATTGCTACTGCAAAAAAAATTTATCCATCTGAGGTGGACAAATTTTGCTTTTCGTATTAATACTGTAAAGTTTGAAACTTGGAGGGCCAGCAGGCATCTCTCACAATTTATAAAAAGCCAGCAGGCGGCATCACTATTTTTAGTGGTCCAGCATGAGTCTTGTGGATAAGACTAAGTTTTTTGGTAAAGCACATCATTCTACTGTTTATTGTAAATGGAATGAGGCCTACAAATAAAAGAAGACAGCAGTTGCAGTCAAATATGGAGGAGATTCAAAGATATTTTAGGGTTGTTTTGCTGCTTCTGACCCTGGGTGCCTTGACTGTGTGCAATATAGTAGAATGGTGTGCACTCAGGGTATGGGAAAATAGGTGCTGGTGAATTGAACCAAAGTGGTACCAATAAACATAGGGAAAGTTAGATTCACCGCACACAAAGACTGCTAGTCATGCAAAAAAGATTTATTTATTGAACAATATCCAATCCAAAAAAGGTAAGTGTCAGTGCCGTATAGAACAAATGTACAGTATACAGATACCCAACGTTTCGGCCCTCCCGGGCCTTACTCATGGGTAACTAAAAGAAACAAGCAAAAAATACAGTGTGAGACATATATACAGTGACAAAGATGTAAATATATACAATATATACAGTTTAGTAATACGGATTGAGTAATGTATAGATAATTGATAATACAAGGTTAATCATTTATAGATAATTCGTCCAGATAAATTACTTTTGGTAAAGGTGCATCACTATATAAATGCAAACTAGAGGCGTAGAGACAATTGTCATAATGATCAAAATATAAAAATATATAAAAGGCACAATCGTATAATGAACTAAGGGATTATATGTTGGTTTACCTTAATAGTATAGGCACAACAAAGAACTGGCACAAAACAGACAGTATAAGGCTCCTGGTTATTTCCCTTGTGGCACAATAGATACTGTAAGTAATATTGAGACCAGATGGTTAATAATATAATAGAGAGAGCTCTGTTGATAGGCATAATATTATACATTCAATTTTTACCTGTGTGTGACAAGGGGGCAAGATAAGGTATGTCCTCAGTGTCAACAGGAAGTGCCCTGGATGGGATGCCAATAGCCTATTTGTAAGATACACTATGTTATAAAAGTAAAGATCCAATAGAGGGGATGTAGGAGAAAAGGTTGCATCATACCTTGACACTTAGTCAGTTTGGGGTGCAGATGGCGTTTCAGCGTCCTAAATAATAGGATTATTATCGTATGTAGCCTGTTCAAAATATAAAGAACTTGTCAATTATCTAAACTAAGTTTGAAGATGAGGTGACCATGTAAATATATAAGACATACCTTGGAGGAGTACTATGCTCGTTTACAGGCGGCGCTCCCGCGCCCTGCCTAGTGCTAGCTGTCTGGACACCCAGCACTAGGCAGGGCGCGGGAGCGCCGCCTGTAAACGAGCATAGTACTCCTCCAAGGTATGTCTTATATATTTACATGGTCACCTCATCTTCAAACTTAGTTTAGATCCTTGACAAGTTCTTTATATTTTGAACAGGCTACATACGATAATAATCCTATTATTCAGGACGCTGAAACGCCATCTGCACCCCAAACTGACTAAGTGTCAAGGTATGATGCAACCTTTTCTCCTACATCCCCTCTATTGGATCTTTACTTTTATAACATAGTGTATCTTACAAATAGGCTATTGGCATCCCATCCAGGGCACTTCCTGTTCACACTCAGGACATACCTTATCTTGCCCCATTGTCACACACAGGTAAAAATTTAATGTATAATATTATGCCTATCAACAGAGCTCTCTCTATTATATTATTAACCATCTGGTCTCAATATTACTTACAGTATCTATTGTGCCACAAGGGAAATAACCAGGAGCCTTATACTGTCTGTTTTGTGCCAGTTCTTTGTTGTGCCTATACTATTAAGGTAAACCAACATATAATCCCTTAGTTCATTATACGATTGTGCCTTTTATATATTTTTATATTTTGATCATTATGACAATTGTCTCTACGCCTCTAGTTTGCATTTATATAGTGATGCACCTTTACCAAAAGTAATTTATCTGGACGAATTATCTATAAATGATTAACCTTGTATTATCAATTATCTATACATTACTCAATCCGTATTACTAAACTGTATATATTGTATATATTTACATCTTTGTCACTGTATATATGTCTCACACTGTATTTTTTGCTTGTTTCTTTTAGTTACCCATGAGTAAGGCCCGGGAGGGCCGAAACGTTGGGTATCTGTATACTGTACATTTGTTCTATACGGCACTGACACTTACCTTTTTTGGATTGGATATTGTTCAATAAATAAATCTTTTTTGCATGACTTGCAGTCTTTGTGTGCGGTGAATCTAACTTTCCCTATGTTGACTGTGTGCAAGGCATCATAAAATGTGAAGATTATCAAAGGAGATTGGGTCGCAATGTATTGCCCATGGTCAGAAAGGTGGGTTTGCATCCGAGGCCATGGGTATTCCAGCAGGACAATGACCCCAACCATACTTCAAGAGGCACCAAGAAATAGATATAAGCAAAGCACTGAAGAGTTCAGAAGTGTTAATTCCAGCTCCAAAAGCGTAGAGTCACCCACCATTATCTCTTACATACAGATTCTACGGAGAAACTGTGAATTGACACATTAAAACAGTTAATTTTGCCTGCTTTGATGAATTTCTGAGTACAGATCATTGTAAAAAAAAAATTGGTCAATGAGTGCATGGAAAAAAGCAGCAGCAGGCTTAGGATTTATAATACAATAACTCCTAACTAGATGACTGTTATATGCTATAGCTCCGGCCACAACTCACCCTATAGGAATTGCAGAGAATAGCAGGATTAATGCAGAATGTAGAAAGGATTTCAACCCCCTTTGAAAATATATTTTCTTGTATGTAGCAGCAACAATCTCTGGAGGAACGCAAGTAATACTGTTAGCTTTGATGAATTTCTGAGTACAGATCACCATAAAATACATAAATCTGTCAGAGTCCATGGAAGGAAGCAGCATCAAGGCTTAGCAGTTACACCATGTTCCAAATTATTATGCAAATGATATTTTTCTCTGATTTTCCTAAGTGGTTGGTGCAAATAACAGTCAGTCTAATAAAAGTCATCACCTCGCTGTCGGAGTATCTCAGGGCTCAGTCTTCTCTCTCTACACGGCCTCAATTGGACTGACCATCAACAGATTTGGCTTTCAATACCATCTTTATGCTGATGACATACAACTATACACGTCATCCCCGAACTTACCTCCGCTGTACTACATAACGCCACTGACTGTCTGTACGCAGTTTCCAACATCATGTCTGCTCCCTATCTGAAACTCTACCTCTCCAAAACTGAACTTCTTCTGCTCCCGCCATCTACTAACCTCCTTAAATATGACATTTCCCTCTCCGTGGGTGGCACCATAATAACACCCCGGCAGCAGTCGCGCTGTCTGGGTGTTATGTTTGACACCAATCTCTCCTTCACCTCTCATATACAATCTCTTGCCCGCTCTTGCCGCTTACACCTAAAGAAAATCTCTAGAATCCGCCCTTTTCTCACCATGAAAACAACAAAAATCCTCACTGTAGCATTGATCCACTCCCGCCTGGACTACTGCAATGCTCTATTAATTGGCCTCCCCGTTACTCGACTATCCCCTCTCCAGTCCATACTTAATGCAGCAGCCAGGGTCATCCATCTGGCTGATCGGTACTCAGACGCATCCGCTCTTCGCCAGTCCTTACATTGGCTGCCCATTCATTATAGGATCCAATTCAAAGTACTTGTTCTCACCCACAAAGCTCTCCACAGTGCAGCACCCCTACATCTCCTAACTCATTTCTGTCTATCGGTCTAACCGACTGCTGCACTCTGCAAACAACTTTCGACTTACCACTGCACTAATCCGTACCTCCCACTCCCGACTCCAAAACTTCTCCCGTGCTGCGCCAATCCTCTGGAATGCTCTACCCCAAGAAATTAGGACTATCCACAATTTCATAGTTTCAGGCGTTGCTTCAAAACACATTTGTTCAGAGTGGCCTATCACATTCACTAATCAAAGTCATTCTATGTGTGCGTGTCTAGCCCATTCACTGTCTCAATCCCTCACTCCCTCAAGATGGCTGGACCATCATTGTAAATACACTATTGTAAATACACACCTGTACTTTGTATCTCCCCCACCTCATTGTAGATTGCAAGCTCTCTGTAAGGTTCTGTGTACATGTTCCTGAAACTCAGTTTGTTCGTCAGTCATTTTACTTTCTGTCTTGCTGCAGCTATCTTGCCCTCAGTCAATATGGAGTTTCCAGCTTGCATGTTCCCGCCCTGATTCTCTCCTTTTGCTTCTTAAGCAGCCACAGCTGAGCAATCAGTGCTTCAGAACCTAGCCTGCAGTGAACCTGTGACCTGACTCCTGAAGCCTTGGACCTTGTACTCCAGCTATTCCTACTGAGGAACTCTGAAGCACTTGTGGACTCTGAACCCTGCTCTTTGAAAGACCCACGTTTGCATGGACTTACGGTAACAGAGAAGAAGATCCTGAATCTGTTGTGGAGAGTGATTGCTGAGCTTAGATTACTCTGGCCTGCTGTGTCTCCTGCTTCTGTGTCTGCAAACTGTGTGACTATTTTTGCCAACTTGTATGAAGTAATACAAGACTTTCTATATCAAACCTGTGTCTCATGTATTTTCATCGCACCCAAGCACAAGACGCTATATGAACTGTACTACACACATTACACTCTCACTAGCAGGGTCGTTTTATTTTGCTTTAATTATTGTATTGATAACTTTGTTACTTATGACTTGTGTTTTGAAACTGTTAAACTGTAAAGCACTGTGGAATATGTTGGCGCTAAAAAAATAAAGATTATTATTATTATTACATCGAATTTTATTGAAGAAACCGCCCAATGATAACAGTATAATCTCCAAAGTGAATAAAAACTCAAAATGCACTGTTCCAAATTATTAGGCATAGTAGAAATTCTAAACATATGATATGTTTTAAAGAACTGAAAATGCTCATTTGTGGAATTTTCAGCATTAGGAGGTCACATTCACTGAACAAAAAAGCTATTTAACTCCAAAAGAACCCTGAGACACAATACCATCAATGGATTTCATTTACAAAAAACAAAAAACGCTATGGCACTTAAAACCAATTTGCATAATAATTTGGAACATGGTGTATAAGGAAATAATCCTTGACTAGATGCCTGTCATACGCTATAACTAAAGCCACACCCCACCATAGACGAATTGCACATAAGAGCTGTATTATTGTAGAATATAGAAGGGATTTGAACCGGCCTTGGAAAGATTTTTTCTTGTACATGGCAGCAACTAACTCTGGAGGAACGCAAGCACCACTGCCAACTTTGATGAATTTCAGAGTACAGATCACTGTAAAACACATGAATCGGTCAATGAGTACATGGAAAAAAGCAGCAGCAAGGATTGTAATTTATAAGGCAATAATTCCTGACTAGATACCCGTAATACGCTATCCCTACTGACACATCTCACCGTATATGACATGCAGACAAGAGAGGTATTATTATAGCAGAATAGAATCTACACAACATGAATAATAGCCTCACCAGATCTTGAAAGATGAACAGTGCACTAGCAGGATGCAGTCGGCTCCCATAGATAAAGGCTGGAGCAGCACAGGTGCCCATCACTGATGAGGACAGCCACCCTATCACAAAAATAGTGATGATAAAGGTGTTAGCTGCCTAGTGGAAAAACACACTAATAAGGCTTGCTTAGGAGGACAGAAAAGTCCAATGCATAGTGTCTGGATAGAAGCCTATTTATAACGCCCATAATAGAAGGCGGGCTGTTCAGCACTATTGTATGCATCACACAAAAAACCAGACCATCAAAAAGTAGCCTACCTGCACCCTGCAGAAAATGATAAAAAGTGCAAAAAAATGCATATGATAAATGCATCAAATGAGGTATTGGTTACTATTTTGGCCAAAGCAGATAAGCTCGCAAACCAAAGGCAAGATTCCCCATTATATTGCAAGTAATTAACTAACATCAATTCAAAGCTCACAGACAAGGATAGAAAGGACTTAAAAATCCTAAATTTTTTTTTAGCAAAAACATAGCATGAAAAATAGCCTCACCAGATCTTGAAGGATGAACAGTGCACTAGCAGGATGCAGCTGGCTCCCATAGATAAAGGCTGGAGAAGCACATAGGGTGGCTGTCCTCATCAGTGGTGGGCACCTGTGCTGCTGGCCAAAATAGTAACCAATACCTCATTTGATGCATTTATCATATGCATTTTTTTTCACTTTTTATCATTTTCTGCAGGGTGCAGGTAGGCTCCTTTTTGATGGTCTGGTTTTTTGTGTGATGCATATATAGAGCTGAACAGCCCACCTTCTATTATGGGCGTTATAAATAGGCTGCTATCCAGACACTATGCATTGCACTTTTCTGTCCTCCTAAGCAAGCCTTACTAGTGTGTTTTTCCACTAGGCAGCTAACACCTTTATCATCACTATTTATGTGATAGGGTGGCTGTCCTCATCAGTGGTGGGCACCTGTGCTTCTCCAGCCTTTATCTATGGAAGCCGGCTGCATCCTGCTAGTGCACTGTTCATCCTTCAAGATCTGGTGAGGCTATTTTTCATGTGTTTTTGCTAAAAAAAATTTTAGGATTTTTAAGTCCTTTCTATCCTTGTCTGTGAGCTCAGAATAGAATCTATTTGAATTAGCCCTGAAAAAAGCTATTGGTTTAACGTAGCAGCATTAAGGACTGTTATTTCATCAACACTGCTGGGAAATATAGAGAAGCATTTCACATCTACTCAGCCTGATATGATAGGATAATTTGTACTTACCATACAAACGCTCCTGTCATAGCTGCTAAATCCTGTATGCAGTGTGAGAACTCCCTATGTGATGACCTGACAGCCCACCACAAGGCACTGGATCACATTTAACTAATAGAATCCACCTGCTTTATTGGTTTCCAAAAATGTTCCCTCATCTAGACGGTGAAACCTCAGAAAAGCATTTGCTTCCATTACTAAGTAGTGGATGTTAGGCGCTGGGATTCCTCCGCTGCACGGGAAGGATCCCAAGCATTGTCTACTTCTGAGTCCTCCATTTCTGCTTTGGCCGCTTCGGGTGCTGCTCAGCATAGATGTCGGTCTCAGCCTCTTGCTCAGGCCCATGCTATGCGGTTGGTTACTGATACCTCTCCAGCCAAGTCTTAGTAACCAGTAATATGCAGGTGTAGCCTGGAACCCTGGAGTCTAAGGCAAGAGATCACCATACTGAGCATGTCTGTGAGGTGGAGTCTTCCGATTGGTGCTTGGACGTCAGCTGCTCTGGTGATGTGGCAGCTCTAGATTGGCCCATGGGCGATGTCAGCTTGAGTGCTTGGGGTGGAGCTTTGGGTTTAAAAGGCTCCCAGCGATGCCCGCTGTTGACCTAGTATCATTCATGGTTGGTGTGTATGAGTGGATATGCTACCACTTTGACTGCACGTGTGTCACGCTGTCTCTGTATACAGGAGAACCGGGGTCTATGCTGACCCTAAGCTGGGGCCTGACTAATCCCTCTACCTGTAGGTACTGTTGATGGTACAGAGGTCCAGGCCGCCAGCGTAACCCTATCTCCTGTAAGTCCCTAACCACTGTAATCTAGTCCTGAGAAGGACCCTGATTACCACCACAGGGATAAGGAAGGTATCTGCCTTCACACACAGTATAAGACAAACGAGACAGTACAAGGGGTAAATAAAAGAACACCTTGCATACAAAACTACCAATACAGAGGGAACACAAAAGGGTAGGGAGATAACTAATAAAGCGAGGAGAGGAGAAAACCACAACAGGTATTCTTAGCTTAGACTTCTCAATACGATCCACTCTGCTGGTCTGCATGAATGCTTTCACTGACACTTTCCCAGCAGACAGGCAGGTATTTAAAGGAAACCAATTAACAAAACATCAATTGCAGCTGAGCAAGGCTGGTCAGTCCAGCACAGAGAGAGAAAGAATTAACTCCCTCAGTGCCGAAAGACACCCAGCACCAGAAACTCAGCTGTGCGAAGTCAGGGTGTGCAATCACGACGATCTTCGCAGCGACACACCCGTGACAGTACTCCCCCTTCTACGAGGGGCCTCCGGACCCTCAGGGCCGGGTTTATCTGGGTGAGTAGTGTGGAAGGCCCGAACCAATCGGTCTGCGTTAATATCCGACGCAGAAACCCACGTCCTCTCCTCAGGACCATACCCCCTCCAATGAACAAGGTACTGAAGGGACTGGCGATTCAGACGTGAATCGATGACTCTCGACACCTGAAACTCCAAGTTACCATTGACCACAACAGGAGGAGGAGGTAAAGGTGCCGGTATCACCGGCGCCACATACTTCTTAAGTAACGATCTGTGGAAAACATTATGAATTTTAAATGTAGGAGGGAAGTCAAGACGGAATGCAACCGGATTAATTATAGCACTGATCTTGTATGGCCCGATGAACCTGGGACCCAGTTTCCAGGAGGGAACCTTAAGTTTTATATTTTTGGTAGACAACCATACCAGATCGTTCACACTTAGGTCCGGACCAGACACTCTCCTCCTATCAGCCATACGTTTGTATCGGTTCCCCATAGTACTCAAATTATTCAGCACTCCTCTCCACACTGAAGCAAGTGACGACGAAAATCGTTCCTCCTCAGGATCTCCAGAAGAGCCCCCCCTATTGAAAGTACAAAACTGGGGGTGAAAACCATATGCCCCAAAAAACGGGGACTTACCAGTGGACTCGCTCCGCCTATTATTTAGAGCAAACTCCGCCAGAGGCAAGAAAGAAGCCCAGTCCTCCTGGTTCTCTGACACAAAACACCAGAGGTATGTCTCCAAACTCTGGTTCAGACGCTCTGTCTGACCATTGGTCTGCGGGTGAAAAGCCGATGAAAATGACAACTGCATCCCCCGCCGTGTACAAAATGCTTTCCAGAATTTGGACACGAACTGAGACTCCCGATCCGACACCACATCGGAGGGTACCCCGTGAAGCCTTACAATCTCCCCAATAAACACCTGCGCAAGAGTCTTAGCATTAGGAAGAGCAGGAAGAGCGATAAAATATGCCATCTTGCTGAACCTGTCCACCACAACGAGTATGACTGTTTTACCCGAAGATGGCGGAAGATCCGTAATGAAGTCCATAGACAGATGAGTCCACGGACGCTCCGGGATCTTCAAAGGTAAAAGGGTCCCAGACGGACGGGTATGTGGGGTCTTAGAGCGCGCACAAACCTCGCAGGACGTGACAAAAGTTACCACCTCCCTATGTAAGTTAGGCCACCAAAACCGGCGTGAGAGGAGATCCTCAGTTGCTTTACTCCCTGGGTGTCCTGCCAAAGCTGAATTATGGTGTGCCTCGATCACCCTTTGTCGCAACTGATTAGGAACAAACAGTCTCCCTGGAGGTCCTACAGGGGCGTCCCCCTGAGCCTCCAATACCTCTTCCTCAAGCTCAGAGCATACTGCCGACACCACCACCCCCTCCTGAAGGACCGGAACCGGATCCTCCGTATTCCCAGCTCCTGGGAAACAGCGAGATAAGGCATCCGCCTTAACATTTTTTGACCCAGGACGATATGTGACAACAAAATTAAACCTGGTAAAAAACAACGACCACCTAGCTTGTCTGGGATTCAGACGTTTAGCGGATTCTAAATATAACAGGTTTTTGTGATCGGTAATGACAGTGACCGGGTGGACTGCCCCCTCCAAAAAATGACGCCACTCCTCAAAAGCCAACTTAATGGCCAAGAGCTCCCTATTGCCGACATCATAATTCCTCTCAGCGGACGACAATCTTTTAGAGAAGAAGGCGCACGGATGCCACTTACCAGGGGACGAACCTTGTGACAATACCGCTCCCACCCCTACCTCGGAAGCGTCCACCTCAACAATGAATGGCTGAGACGCATCAGGCTGAACAAGTATGGGTGCAGAAGCAAAACATTTTTTCAAAGAGGAAAAAGCTTGACAAGCCTTGTCAGACCACTTTGAAAAATCCGTCCCTTTTTTAGTCATGTCTGTGAGAGGTTTAACTATGGAGGAGAAATTACGAATGAATTTCCGGTAGTAGTTAGCAAACCCCAGGAAACGTTGTAATGCCTTAAGATCCTCTGGCAGATCCCACTCAAGAACTGCCCGCACTTTCCCAGGGTCCATACGAAAACCGGATGCTGACACCAGGAATCCTAAAAACTGAAGTTCCTGTACGGCAAACACACACTTCTCCCATTTGGCGTACAGTTTATTATCCCGCAAGATCTGTAACACCTGCCTAACATGCTCCTGATGAGACACAAGATCTGGCGAGTAAATTAAGATATCATCCAGATATATGACCACAAACTGTCCCATTAGGTGGCGAAAGATGTCATTTACAAAGTGTTGAAACACCGCCGGGGCAATACTCAGACCAAATGGCATGACAAGGTTCTCATAATGCCCCTCCGGAGTGTTAAACGCCGTCTTCCACTCATCCCCCTCCTTCATCCTAATAAGATTGTACGCCCCCCTGAGATCCAACTTAGAGAACCACTTGGCACCCACGATCTGATTGAAGAGATCGGGAATAAGTGGGAGCGGATACGGATCTCGGACCGTAATCCGATTAAGCTCACGGAAATCCAGGCAAGGGCGTAGGCCTCCATCTTTTTTCTTCACAAAGAAGAACCCCGCGGCCACCGGGGAAGATGAAGGTCTAATATGCCCCTTAGCCAGACTCTCTGAAATATAATCCTTCATGGCCTGTCTCTCAGGACCAGAAAGGTTATACAACCTAGATTTTGGTAACTTGGCCCCAGGGATCAAGTTAACAGCACAGTCATACTCGCGATGAGGAGGTAGTTCTTGACACCCTTCCTCCGAGAATACATCCTCAAAGTCCACCAGGAATGGAGGTAAGGCCCTAGGAGCGACCACACCAATGACAGTATTCATGCAGTTTTTATTACAGAAATCGCTCCATTGGCTTATCTCTCTGGATTGCCAATCAATAACCGGGTTATGCTTAGTTAGTCAAGGCAGGCTCAGCACTATAGGAGTGGGAAGACCCTCCAACACATAACAAGACAACAGTTCTTTATGTAGCGCCCCCACTTGAAGATCAATGTTATGCACTGCTTGCACAAAACTTCCCTGACCGAGAGGTCTGGCGTCGATCGAGAATATGGGGACGGGTTTAGCCAACCCACACAATCGCATACCTTGAACCCGGGCAAAGCGAGCATCCAGCAGATTAGCCCCGGCCCCACTATCCAGAAGAACAGATATCCTCTCAGTTCTAGCACCCACCACCACCTCCGCCGGTACGAGAAACTGAGACTAACTTAGGGACGAAATACTTACTCCCAGATTGCCGTCCACCACACAATCTGGGATTAATAGTTTTCCGGCGACTTCTCACTCTGCAAAGGATGGGATGGACACCCCCCAATAAAATGTCCCTTTTTTCCACAGAAGAAACAACTTTTTGTTTTGTGGCGCCCCACCGATCCCCTCCCCCAGAATGATGTCCCTCCTAATTGCATAGGCTCCTCTGGACTGACCAGGGGAACCTCCGTGTAAGGGACCCTTGAGGAAGGTGGAATCATCACAGGGGGCGGAGTTACCCCGCACCTCTCCCGTAAACGTCTATCAATGCGAATAGCAAGGGCCATAGCGGCCTCCAGTGACGTGGGAGGGTCATACTGCGCCAACACATCTTTTAATTTGTCCGATAAACCTTGACAAAACTGGCTCCTAAGAGCCGGGTCATTCCAGTGGGTGTCCGTGGCCCACCTATGGAACTCCGAAGAAAATTCCTCTGCCGGACGATCTCCCTGCTGTATCTTACGTAACTTATTTTCAGCAAGGGAGACTCGATCCGGGTCATCATATACAAGACCCAGTGCTGCGAAAAATCTATCCACTGACTGGAGAGCCGGGGAGTCCGGGGGAAGAGAGAACGCCCAGGACTGGGGGTCCCCTTGTAGGAGCGAGATGACAATTCCCACCCTTTGATCTTCACTCCCAGGTGACCGAGGTCGCAGCCGAAAGTACAATTTACATGCCTCCCGGAAAGCAAAAAACTTGTCCCGCCCTCCAGTGAACCTGTCCGGGAGAGCTACTTTAGGTTCAGGTCTGGCATGCTCCGGGGGTACAAAACCTTGGACTTAACATCCCTCAGCTCCATGGACAAACTCTGCAACTGCTGAGCTAGACTGGCTACTGGATCCATAGTGGCTGGGGAGAATCTTTAATGTGGTTGGTGAAAATGTCACGCTGTCTCTGTATACAGGAGAACCGGGGTCTATGCTGACCCTAAGCTGGGGCCTGACTAATCCCTCTACCTGGAGGTACTGTTGATGGTACAGAGGTCCAGGCCGCCAGCGTAACCCTATCTCCTGTAAATCCCTAACCACTGTAATCTAGTCCTGAGAAGGACCCTGATTACCACCACAGGGATAAGGAAGGTAACTGCCTTCACACACAGTATAAGACAAACGAGACAGCACAAGGGGTAAATAAAAGAACACCTTGCATACAAAACTACCAATACAGAGGGAACACAAAAGGGTAGGGAGATAACTAATAAAGCGAGGAGAGGAGAAAACCACAACAGGTATTCTTAGCTTAGACTTCTCAATACAATCCACTCTGCTGGTCTGCATGAATGCTTTCACCGACACTTTCCCAGCAGACAGGCAGGTATTTAAAGGAAACCAATTAACAAAACATCAATTGCAGCTGAGCGAGGCTGGTCAGTCCAGCACAGAGAGAGAAAGAATTAACTCCCTCAGTGCCGAAAAACACCCAGCACCAGAAACTCAGCTGTGCGAAGTCAGGGTGTGCAATCGCGACGATCTTCGCAGCGACACACCCG
Organism: Oophaga sylvatica; assembly: GCA_033576555.1. NCBI lineage: Eukaryota > Metazoa > Chordata > Amphibia > Anura > Dendrobatidae > Oophaga > Oophaga sylvatica. Next base: position 132,154,274 of record JARQOD010000005.1, on the reverse strand, counting down.
TGACAACGTGTGTGTGTTAGTGATCTCATTGAGTCTTTAGCCAGTTAGGGTTTTTGCTTCCTGCTTGGCTTAGCTTCCATTTCTGTGCAGTTATAGAGCAAGATCCTACCCAAGAGCTGTCCTGTGAAGTCAACAGGGTTTTTGTAACTGGCATCAGTTTAGCTTTTTCTTTTGACTCAGCATCTGTTTCGGCCATGTGTGAGATTGGCACAGGTTAATTACTGAGCGAGCACAACCTTTAACTCTATCCCTCTGTGAAGCTAACAGAGCTGTGTATAGTGCGTATGATTTATGCTGCGTGGAGTTAATGCAGTTGTACTAGGGTACACTCGCTGTTTAGCTCCATCATCGTACATAGTAGCAGCAGTTTACATCTCTGCAAGGTGGACCCCGGGTTGCGATCACAAATTATTATTATTTTATATTTAGTGTGATCCGCAAACACAAACAGTGGGTCTCCTACACTGGAAAAGTGCAAAGGATGCCAAAAATTGGAAGTAGGCACTCCAACACCCCTTTGAAGAGATGTAGTGGAGGGCCTCAGAAAATTTTACATGGGCTGAAAAAGATTTACCACTGGGAGTATACATAAATATCAAAGAATGTTTGAGGTAGGCCTCTAAAAATTGTTAATACAGGCATCATAAACAGCCTTAAAAATTTTATAGTGAGGGTAGCATGATCACTCTATTGAAATGGTAGTGAAGGAGGATGAGGATGACACAAAAAAATGAAATCCTGCTAGGGTGGGAAGGCGTGCATGGGAATAGACCAAAAAAAAACCCCACTTTATTTCAGTTTATGTTTCACTGCTGTCATCCAGTGGTGTAGAGAAGTCTGGCCCTATCCAGCCCCTGTTCATTTTGATAAGTCAGCCTGTCAACATTTTCAATTGACAGTTGGATGCACCTCGGTTTTAATAGCTCTGGCGGCATTATAAACCCGCTCTAACAAAACGCTAGCTGCAAGGCAGGACAGGACCTCAAAGGTGTAGAGGGACAGTTCATGCCATGTGTCTAGCTTGGATACCCAATAGTTGTAAGGCACAGAGAAATCGCAAAGGATGCTGGTATGGTCGGCAAGGTACTCCTTCATCATCTTCTAAAACTTTTCCCTCCTTGTCAGAGTATCCCATGCATCAGGGCCTGGGTGATAGGAGAGTCTGAGAAAACTGTCCCAGACCTTTGATAGTGTTCCCCTCCTTTGCAGCATATGGTGTGGGTCTCCCTCATCTCTACTCCTTGGTAGAGATAAGCAACTTTGCCTCCGGGAGGGTCGAGTCGGGTTTCGTACTATCCGACTTTAGCAAAAGTCGAGTCGAACGGGATCGGCCGACTAGCGGCAAAAGTCGTGTTTCGATCGGAACACGACCACAATGCAAGTCAGTGGGGAATAAAAGTCGGCAGTGAGTGGAGGACAGTAAACACACCTACAGTGCCCATTTCAATGCCAACAACATCAAATCTTATTACTTAAGCTTGTCAACCTTAATTTGCTTTATAATAATAGCAACGCATTGAAAACTGGGGGTTATTTGGCTAAAGTTGTGGGGTGGGCAGGGCTGGCTCCAGGTTTTCGTGGGCCCCAGGCGAAAGAGTCTCAGTGGGGCTCTTTAACACATACCACAATTCATGATGCTCCGATACGGCAGAGAAATATAGGTATAGTACAATCCCAAATACTTCACTTCTTACATTACATGAGTGATATCTATTGTAAATTCTACAATAGCTCAAAAACCGGACAGTATAGTCCTCCATACAGTATTATGGGCACCACATAGTGCACCATACAGAATAATGAGCCCCATATATTGCTCTATACAGAATAATGAGCCCCATATGTTGCTCCATACATAATGGGCTCCAAATAATGCTCCATACAGAATAGGCCACATATGTGCTCCATATGATGCTCCATATATAAAGGGCCCTATATGATGCCCCATAAATAATGAACCCCATATGATGCTCTAGTATATGAGCTGTCACATATAAGATGCTCCAGTTTATGATGAGCCCCATATAATGGTCCTCATATATAATGCTCCATATATAATGGGCTCCATGTGATGCTCCATTTATAATGTGCCCCATATGATGCACCACATATAATGGGCCCCATATGATGCTCCAGTATATGATGTGCCCATGGTTGATGCTCCAGTGTATGATGGGCCCATATAATGCTCCATAAATAATGGGCCCCATATGATGCTCCAGTGTATAATGGGCCCCGTATATGATGCTCAAGTGTATGATGGGCACCATATATAATTCTCCAGTGTATAATGCTCCACATAAGTTGCTCCAAACATTAAAAAAAATTAAATACCTCTCCTCGCTGGGCACTGCTCTACTCTGGACTCCTCAGCGTCGCCATCTTCCAGCTCTCTGCACTGTGACTGTTCAGGCAGAGGGTGGACAGACGTGACATCATTGCGCTCTCTGACCTGAATGTCACTGTCAGGAAACGCGGAAGACATCACAGCGGTGGAGCAGGGAGAGGTAAGTATTGCAAGTGCTGGGGCCGTGAGCTAGCAGGGGGGCCCACTCAAGGGCGCCGCCACTGGAACAGGGCCCCTCATAGTATGCCGGTGTCTCTGATGGCGAGTGGGCCCCACCACCTGCATAGGGCCCCGGCACTTGCACGGGTGCGCCAGGTGCTGATGCCGGCCCTGGGGGGGTACAGCCCAGTTAGGGAGGTGGAAAAACTGGCATATGTTGAGGTGTAGGCTGGACGTTCAGCAGCTGCAAATGGAGGAATTGGAGAAGTCGGAGGAAGAGGAGGACAAAGAGAGCCATTTTGCTGGCAACCTATGTGTCATCAGGGGAAGGTGGTACAAAATCCTTTGAAACCCAGGCATGGTTCATTTTAATGAAAGTGAGAACACATTTTAGGTCGACAGCCGGGTCCTTCTTTCTGTCAGGATTGATCCAGCAGCACTGAAGACTCTTTCTGATAGCACACTACCAGCAGGGAAAGCGAGCTCCTGTAAGGCATATTGTGCCAATTCAGGCCAGGTGTCCAGTTTACAGGCCCAGTAGTCAAAGGGGAATGAACTGTGATGGAGAACATCGATAGGGGAGGAGAGGTAATTTTGAACCACAACTGCTGTCTCCTGTCTGTTGCAATCGATTTAGTATTACCAGTCGTGTGAGCGTTACTCGAGAAATCAGACCACAACACAGTCATGAAACCCCTGTCTCCAACGCCACTTCGGCTGTGTGCACCGTGAACACCTCTTCCATTTGGCCCAGTACGGCTCGTGGTAGAACCTGCACCGCTGCTCTGTGCTGGGAATACCTCTAACAAACGGTTTACCAGAGTTGCTTGCTTGTTCGCCAATCTTAGCTCTAGGTTCTCCTGTGGCATGATGTTCTGTAATTTGCCTTTATAGCGTGGATCGAGGATGCTGGCCAACCAGTAGTCATCATCCTTCAAAATTTTGGCAATGCGGGGGTCCCTTTTTAGGATCCGCAAGACATAATCACACATGTGGGCCAATGTTCCAGGTGTCAATGATACACTGCCAGTGGTGGGTGGAGGAGCACTTTCTGCCAAATCCACATCCCTCCAGTCAAGCACAAACCCTGTACCTGACCTTAGCAAGCTAACATTTTCTCTTTGCCCCCTGAGAAGCATCCTCCACCCCAAAAAAATCATCCCCCTCATCCTCCTCCTCCTCCTCTTTCTCTTCTTCCTCCACCTCATCCAGGACAGTTCCCTGAGCAGACAATGCCTGACTGTCATCATGACTTCCCTCCTCCTACTCCTCCTCCTCCGCTGCAGATGCCTGTTCCTTAACGTGCGTCAAAGTTTGCATGAGAAGACGCATAACTGGGATGCTCATGCTTATTTTGGTGTCGTCTGCTCTTACCAGCCGTGTGCATTCCTCAAAACACTGAAGGACGTTACAGGGGTCTTTCAGCTTTGACCACTGCACACCCGACAACTCCATGTCTGCCCTCAAACTGCCTGCCCATGTATTCTCCCACAAATGCATTACAGCCTGCCTCTGTTCGCACAGCCTCTCAACCATGTGCATGGTGGAGTTCCACTTTGTTGCAACATCTATGATTAGGCGGTGCTTGGTGAGGTGGAGCGATTGGTCCAGCCTCTGCATACGACTGGAGTCTACGGGCAAGCGACGGATGTGCGAGCACAGTCTTTGCACCTTATGGAGCAGGGCTGGCAACTCCGGATAATTATTTATGAAGCACTGCACCACCAGGTTCAAGGTGTGAGCCAGGCAAGGTATGTGTCTGAGTATTGCAGGGCAATGGCTGCCACAAAATTACAGCCTTTATCACTGACTACCTTGGCTGGCTCAAGATGTAGACGGCCCAGCCATGACTCAGTTTCTCACTTCAAGTAGTCGGCCAGTACCTCCACGGTTTGTCTGTTGTGGTCCAAAGACATCATCTTTAAAACAGCCTGCTGACGCTTACCACTAGCTGTTCGATAATGGGACACCTCGTGTGCAACACTGGCAGCTGCGGATGGACTGCTCATGCGACTGCGCTCAGTCGAAGAGCTTTTGCTTCTGGAAGAGGAGGAGGGTCGAACGCCTTCAGCCAACTGTTGCCTATACCGTGGGCTAGGCAGCACTGTCCCATCGCCGCTGTCCCCTTTGGACCCTGCAGGCACCACATTAACCCAGTGCGCAGTGATGGACACGTAACAGCTCTGGCCATGCCTACTGGCCCATGCATCTGTTGTGAGGTGCACCTTTCCACTCACTGATTGTTTGAGTGCATGGACAATGCGATCTTTCACATGCAGGAGGAGGGCAGGGATGACTTTTCTAGCTAGCAAAGAAGTGCCGACTGGGTAAGTCATAGCGTGGGACAGCGTAGGCCATGATCTATCGGAACGCTGCGCTTTCAACCAAACGGAAGGGCATCATCTCTAATGAGAACAGTTTGGCAATGTAGGTGTTCAAAGCCAGTGTACGCGGATGAGAGAATGATTACTTTCTTGTCCTACTCAAAGTGTCTGCTAGGGTGAGCTGGACTTGAGAGCTGCATATGGTGGAACTAGCGGTGGACATGGCGGACTGAGAGGTGGTTGGTGATGTTGGTGATGGTGGTGTTTGATTAGATTCAGTTTTTCATTGGAAAAACCTTGCGAGTCATTGACTGCTTTGGCCTTGCGATGACACCTCAACATTTCTTGCTGGTGGTGTGCTATCCGGTGGGCTTACTGTGGTGGAAGTGATGTAGCGTTGCTGGCTACCTTCAGTCGGAGCAGGTGCATGTGTGCTACCTGAGGTTTTGTAGTCTGTCCATGCTTGCAAGTGCATGGTGTTTAAATGTCTAAGCATGCAACTGGTATTCAAATTTTGGACATTTTTCCCTCGGCTAAAGGCCCTTCTGCACTTCTTACAGATAAACTTTGCCTCATCAAAAGGATTTTGGTCAAAAAAGTGCCACGCTGCACTCTTCCTACTATGGGAAAAATTTTCAGGGCTTGCACGCTGTGCTAATTTGACCGTCTGGCCAAGCTGTCCTGCAACTCTTTTTGTTTTTTTAACACGTTTTTGGACTGCTACGGGCCTGCCAGATAACCGCAACTGCGATGTCGATGCCTGCTGCGGATCCTCCTCCTCTTCTGAGCTATTGCCAGCTGCACCCTCTTCGCCCAATGGATGCCAATCCAGGTCAACAACTGGGTCATCCATCACCTGTTCTTCAATTTCATCTGCACCTTCCTCTGTGTCACCGTGCAAGGTGGAAGAGTATGCAGGAAGGGGCACATGAGTTTCTTCAGGGTCAGAATCTGGCTCCGTAGACTGTGAGGGCAATGCAGTGCTCTGGGTGAATGTACCAGCAGAATCATATAGCAGTGGCTGTGCATCAGTGCACTCCATGTCATATTCATGTTGGACTGGGGAATTCAGGATTTGACTTGATAATCCAGGCATGGTATGTGAAAAGAGCTCCATGGAGTAATCTGAAGTGTGGCCTGCCGCATCCTTCATTTTTGGTGAGGGTGAAGGACTCAAGGAAAGGTGTTGTTCCTGACCAGGAGCCTGCACTGACGACTCAGTGCTTGCATTTTTTGAAACTTCAGAAGAGGAGGAGATAGAGCTGGAGGCTGTTTCGGCAATGTAAGCCAAAACCTGTTCCTGATGCTCCGTGTTGTGAATGGGCTTGAGATGAGTTCTGAGCAGAGGCTCCCTCTGGTGGTTACAAGCGGTACTGGTCTGTCCAGTGAAGATTGTGAAGATTGTGAGGATTGGGAATCAGGTGTTACTGACTGGTCTTATATAAGGGAGTCACCTTCCCATCAGGGATGCCGGTGATCAATTGTTCTGGTCTTTATCCTTGATTCCTGTTTCCCTTGTAGCCTGCTGTGTCGTGTCTGCATCTCCTGTTAACAGATAAGACATTTTCTTCTTTTTGTTTTTGTGCTTGATTTTTGCATTTTGTCCTGCACTTCTGTGGGGGCCTTCAGGGTCCCCTCCGGGGGCTTTTGCCCTCTCAGTTTAGTTCAGCCACTGATGTTTGTACCTTTGCTTTTTCCAGTTTTTTCAGTGGCTGCTGTTTTGATTTTGTTACACCAGAGAACTAATTTAGGTGGTATAGGTCGTGTGATCTCAGGTGTTTTTGGGATTAGTGGAGTTGGTGCTTTTCGGGGTTTTCTGGGATTGCAGTAGGTACCCTTCCTATCCTTTTCTATTTAGTTAGTTTGGGCCCCAACGTTTGCTCATACTATTTTCTGTCTGTGTCAGTATTTCTTCTTGTCTAACCGCCATTACATGTTTGGGGGCTTTCTATTGTCTTTGGGGTTCTGCTCCGGGGCAGATAGCTTTCCTATATCTATCTTTAGGTGTAGTTAGTTTCTCAGGCTGTGACGAGGCGTCTAGGACCAACGTAGGAACGCTCCACGGCTGCCTCTAGTTGTTGTGGTTAGTCAGGGTACTGCAATCTCATGGATTCCAACTGCTCTGGTGTATTGCCTTTTTTGCCTGCACTCCTCAGCTACCGAAACATAACAGCTCTGGCTTTAAAAGCGGTTTACCTACTCCCAGAAAAGGGAGCCTTCCAAGCCTTCTGGAGCCAGACGATGATGCAGGATCAACATCTCCTGCCTTAGGTGCTATTGTTCTTTTGGCACTACCAGCAGATGCACCACCACCACCATCAACACCAGCTGTCCCCCCCTCCCACGTCCATGGCCTCTTCCACCATACTTCCTCATGTTTGGGAAAATGTATGAAAAATACCAGCAGATATATGGTACTGTATGAGGAGCGTACAGCTGTATACGGTGTAGGGGAAAATGTCAATCTCCGTATATATTTCCGGAGTCACAAACAGACGCTCACTCAGTATGAATTTGACCGTAATACAAAGAGCAGATATACGGTACTGAATCAGAAGCTGACAGCTGTATACGGTGTAGGGAAAAATTTCAATCTCCTTATATATTTCCGGAGTCACCCACGGACGCTCACTCAGTATGGATTTGACCATAATACAAACAGCAGATATACAGTACTGTATCAGAAGCGTACAGCTGTATACGGTGTAGGGGAAAATTGCAATCTCTGTATATATTTCCGGAGTCACACACAGACGCTAACTCAGTATGGATTTGACCGTAATACAAAGAGCAGATATACGGTACTCTATCAGAAGCGGACAGCTGTATATGGTGTACAGGAAAATTTCAATCTCTGTATATATTTCCGGAGTCACACACAGATACCAGCTGGTACACGGTAGTGTGTGAGGAGCGTACAGCTCTATACGGTGTGGGAAAAAATGAACGCTTTGTAATTGTGCAGAAAAAAAGAATAAAAGTATTAGTGCTGTGTAAAAAGCAGTCTGCACAGCAGTATACACACAGCAATACTGCAATCAGGAAGCCTAATAACCAGCGCTGCTGCACACAAGAAAATCCTCCCCTGTCACTGTACACTAACTGTACAGCACAATTGCTATCAGCACAAGCACAGAAGAACTTCTCTTTTCAACCCTAACTCTCTCCCTACTGGTAAACAGCGTCAGCAACCTCTCCCTACTGTTAAGATCGGCAGAAGTAAAATGGAGGTCAGTGCTCAGGGCTTTTATAGACACTATAACGCCCCCCAAAGCAAGCCAATCACTGCATTGCCCTTCTTTAAGATGGTGGTGGATGCTGCACATGTCATCTCGTTGCCCACAGTGTATGTCCTTGCTCATTGGCTGAAAAAAGGCGCCTGAAAGCATTCTGGGAAAACCGACTTTGGCGCTCGTTTTGCCGAACGCATGACTGACTGCACGCTATGGTCGTGTTTCGGTCAACGAAACCTGACTTTGTCAAAAGTCGGCGACTTATGAATCAGACCGACCTGTTTCGCTCAACTCTAACTGTGACCACTGCAGCCGGCATTGTCAGATGGGAAATTTTTTCATAATTCTACAGGGCCTTCTGGTACTGTAACATTTTATTTGACCTCTCTGCCATGGGAAGGAGAGATGTAAAGCATTCCTTGTAGCTTTGGCCTAGCGTTAGTCTAGAAGGGTGACCAACCAGTAATTAGTTGGCAAAAAAGTGTATAGTATGATGTTCATGGGAAAGGCAGCCGAATGTAAACTTAGCCATGTGTGCCAGACTGCCAACAGCGAAGACATTCCTGTCCCCACCAAGAGGATGACTGTCCATGTTGTCCTTTTCGTTTGCCTCCTCATCCTCCCTCCCCTCCTTGTCCTCAGGCCATCCATGCTGAACAGACTGGATGAAGGTGGTGTGGGTACTACTGTCTGTAGTGCAGGCAGCCAGCTCCTGTTCCTCCTCCTTATTGTCACCCAATCTGCGTTGAGAAGATGAGATGAGGCAGTGCTGTGTAGCATCACCCAGTATAGTTTCTTGCTCCATCTCACCTTGTTCCACCTGCAAAGCCTCCTCTTTAATTGTGAGCATCGAACATTTCAGTAGACAGAGAATTGGAATGGTAACGCTTATTATGGCATCATCGCCGCTCACCATCTTGGTCGAGTACTCAACGTTTTGGAGAAAAAATAAAGATTATTATTAGAACCGCACGGATGTCAGACATCCATGGCCACTCATCAGCATAATGTGCAGAGGCTGGCCGAAACACCAACGTACATGTTGTAGCTGGTATTCTATTACTGCCCTCTGCTGCTGACAAAGCCTTGCCAATATATGCAACGTTGAGTTCCAACACGTGGTGACATCGCACACCATTCGGTGAGCTGGAGGTTGCAAACGCTGCTGCAGCACTGCCAGGGCAGAGACACCTGAAGTTGACTTATGGGAAAGGGCACACACATGATGTACTTTCACAAATAGCTCAGCAAGATCTGGGTAGGATTTGAGAAACTGCTGAACCACTAAGCTGAGCACTAGGGCCAGGCTTGGTACGTGTGTGAGATTGCCATGCTACAGAGCTGCCACCAGGTTACGAACATTGTCACACACGTCCATGCCTGGTTATAGGTTCAGAGGTGACATACACAGATCAGTATGGTTTGTGACACCTTCTAATAAGTCCGTAGTGGTGTGCGGTTTGTCACCCAAGCAGATTAGCTTCAGCGGAGCTTGTTGCTGCTTAGCCGAGGTAGTGCTGCAGTGCTTCCAGCTTGCGACTGATGTTGATGTTTCTGAGATGGAGGGAGAAGAGTAGGAGGAGGTGCACAAACTGCTGCAAAAAGTGGGGGCAACTCTAATTGAACCAGGGCCCACAATCCTTGGTAGCACGTGTTCCGTCACAGGGTCTGACTGGGTCCCGGCTTCCACAATGTTCTTTCAGTGTGCCATCAGCACTTGTCCAGGTTTCCATGGTTAAATGGACCTTCCCAGTAACAGCGTTGGTCATGGTATGGCTGGTGTTATGGGACTCATGCATATGTGTATGAAGGGACGGCACACAGGGAGAAATAGTGGCGGCTGGTGATCGAGTTCCATGAGATGGCTACTGCAATGAGGTTGCTGAAGACTTACGGCTCCATAAGCTTAAACGGCAACATTTCCAGGGCAAGCAGTCTGGAAATATGGCTGTTTAGTATTGTGGCCTGTGTGTGGCTGCTTATTTACGATTGTGTTGCAAGGACTGAGGTAGGGCCAACTGAACGCAGCACTGGGACAAGGACATGGATGCTGTTTTGATGTACAGCTGGAGCACTATAAATGCAGTATAAAACTTCACTGCTGAAAAAAAATTGCTATATTATTATTGCAGGAAAATTAGCCCACCTTTAAAGGACTTATTACACAAGGTTTTTTTGTTTTAATGCACAACTGGAGCAGTATAAATGCTGTATAAAATTGAATTGCTGAATTTTTTTTTCCAGTATTACATTTCGTGATGAGCGAGTGTGCTCGTCACTACTCGTAACTGGCTCTAGTATCAGTGTGCTCGAGATGCTCTTTAATCGGCAAGTATTTTTTGAATGATCGAGCTGGAGCTTGAGTCCCTGGCCCGTATGTTTGGCACTATTTAGACAGCCAATAAGCAAGTAGGGATTGACTAACAGTCACAGTAATGCCATAGCCATATTAGTTGTGGCATTACTGTGATTGGCTGACCTTATAGCATCATTAAGTCTGTTTAAGCTTCGTGATGCTATGCTCATCTCACCGCACCCCGGAAACAAGCAGAGCAGGGAGAGATGCTGAAAATGATGGACAGAAATGTATCTGCCTATTAGCCAGAGATTCAACCACATTTACATTTCTTTCAAGTACAACAGCCCTTCTTAGGGCTAGTTCTAAACAATATTCATACAGCTGTTAGCAACACTTAGGGAGAGGTTGTACTGAAGTGATCGTGTAGGACATGATAGGGTGAATTGCATGCCCTTAATGCTGCAGCCTGCAGCTTTATTATTATTATTATACATTTTTATAGCGCCATTTATTCCATGGCGCTTTACATGTGAAAAGGGGCAAATATAGACAAGTACAAAAAAATGTGAGCAATACAAGGCACACACAAGTACAGAAGGAGAGAGGACCCTGCCCACAAAGGCTCACAGTCTACAGGGATGGGTGAGGATACTTTAGGAGAGGGTAGAGCTGGTGGTGCAGTGGTTCAGTAGGATCACTGCAGGCTGTAGGCTTGTCGGAAGAGGTGGGTCTTCAGGTTATTTTTGAAGGTTTCCATGGTAGGCGCGAGTCTGATGTGTTGGGGTAGAGAGTTCCAGAGTATGGGAGAAGCACGGGAGAAGTTTTGTATGCGATTGTTGGAAGAAGAGATAAGAGGGGAGTAGGGGAGGAGATCTTGAGACAGGTTGTGGATGGCTTTGTATGTTATAGTTAGGGTTTTGAACTGGAGCCTCTGGACAATAGGAAGCCAATGAAGGGCTTGGCAGAGAGGAGAGGCTGGGGAATAACGGGGAGACAGGTGTATTAGTCGGGCAGCAGAGTGCAGGATGGATTGGAGTGGTGCCAGAGTGCTAGAGGGAAGGTGTTATGTTTCGGTAACTGAGGAGAAATAGCAAAAATAGCAAAAGCAGTAATACACCAGAGAGGCTGGAACCTATTGGATTGCAGTCACCTGAACTAACCACACAACTAGAGGTAGCCGTGGAGCGTTCCTACGTTGATCCTAGACGCCTCGTCACAGCCTGAGAGATAACTACACCTAAAGGCAGAAAGATGAAAGCTATCTGCCCTGGAGTAGATCCCCAAAGAAAATAGGAAGCCCCCAAACATGTAATGGCGGTTAGACAAGAAGAAAGCACGGACACAGACAGAAAATAGAATCAGCAAACGCTGGGGCCCAATCTGTCTAGACAGAAAAGTACAGGAAAGAATTCTGACTGCAATCCAACAAAACCCTAACAAAAATACCAACACTTCTGATTGCCAAAAAACCTGAGATCACACGATCTCATCCACCTAAATCAGATCTCTGGTGTAACAAAACGTTACTCAGCAAATAAAAAGTAACAAAAGAGCAAAGCAAAAGTGCAGACACAAATGGAACACAATTGCAGCACCAGACCCCCAAAAGGGGAAAGGCTGCAGTCCACTGCAGGCAGCAAACCAGCAGAGAAAATCAGAGAAAAAAAAACAGCAAACACTTATCTGAAGGAGAGCAGGAAACTAGCAGAGCTTCAAGCAAGACCAGAAGGAACAATTGATAACCGGCCAGGCTGCTGGGAACTCAGGCCACATATATCCTACCACTCAGCGCCAGCTGAAGGCCATTCATTAATCAGTTCATTACCCTCAGCAACCACCGGAGGGATCCCCAGCTCAGAAGCCGCCTCCAGCATATTCACAACAGTACCCCCCCCTTGAGGAGTGTTCACCGAACCCTCACCTGCGCAACCAGGCCGATCAGGATGGGCTCGATGATAGGCATGGATAAGTCTCCCAGCATGAAAGTCCGAAGCAAACACCCAAGAATTGTCCTCCTGACCATAACCTCTCCACTTAACCAAATACTGGAGTTTCCAGCTAGCAAAACGAGAATCCAATATCTTCTCAACCACATACTCCAAATTGCCCTCCACCAAAACAGGGTCGGGAGGTGCAGCCATAGGAACCACTGGTTCGACAAACCTCTTCAATAAGGATTTGTGGAACACGTTATGGATCTTAAATGTCCCTGGAAGAAGCAAACGGAAGGAAACTGGATTAATAATTTCCATGATCTTATAAGGTCCAATGAACCTTGGCCTAAAATTTGGAGATGCAACCTTCATAGGGATATTCCTTGAGTACAACCAAACCAAGTCCCCCACTTTAAAACGAGGACCATCAGTCCTATGCCGGTTGGCAAACCGCTGGGCCTTCTCCTGAGAGAGAGACAACCTCTCCACCACCTGGTCCCAAATCTGCTGTATATGCTGCACAATAGAGTCAACCCCCGGACAGACAGAAGCCTCCGCCTGTCCTGAAGAAAATCGAGGGTGAAACTCGGAATTGCAGAAAAATGGAGACATCAAGGTGGCAGAGCTAGCCCTATTATTAAGAGCAAACTCAGTCAAAGGCAAAAAAGAGACCCAGTCATCTTGATCAGCAGACACAAAACATCTCAAATAAGTCTCCAAGGTCTGGTTTGTTCTCTCGGTTTATCCATTGGTCTGAGGGTGAAATGCAGAGGAGAAAGATAATTGAACACCAAGTTTAGAAAAAAATGTCCTCCAAAATCTGGAAATAAACTGGACTTCTCTGTCGGACACAATGTTCTCCGGAATGCCATGTAACCAAACCACGTGCTGAAAGAACAAAGGCACCAACTCGGAGGAGGAAGGCAACTTAGGTAATGGCACAAGATGTATCATTTTGGAAAACCTATCACAGATTACCCAGATAACGGTCATTCTCTGAGAGACAGGAAGGTCAGAAATAAATCCATAGAAATATGGGTCCATGGCCTCTTGGGTACAGGTAATGGCATTAACAAACCACTAGAACGAGAGCAAGGCTTGGAACGAGAGCAAGTCCCACAGGACTGCACAAAGTCCCTGACGTCACGAGACAAAGTAGGCCACCAAAAGGAGCGACTCACCAAGTCTCTGGTACCAAAAATCCCGGGATGACCAGCCAACGCGGAACAATGAATCTCAGACATCACACTCTTTTTCCACTGATCAGGAACAAACAACTTTCCAACAGGGCAGCGCTCAGGTTTATCCTCCTGACACCCTTCCAGAGCCAGTCTCAAATTGGGAGAAATGGCGGAAAGAACCACACCCTCTTTCAAAATAACAGCAGGATCAGATAACTCAGGAGAATCTGCAAAGAAACTCCTCGAGAGGGCATCCGCTTTGACATTCCTAGTGCCAGGAAGAAAAGAAACCACAAAATTAAAATGTGTGAAAAACAAGGCCCACCTGGCCTGTCTAGGATTAAGTCGCTTGGCTGATTCGAGATAAACCAGGGTCTTATGGTCCATGAGGACCACCACCTGATGTTTGGCTCCTTCCAGCCAATGTCTCCACTCTTCAAAGGCCCACTTCATGGCCAATAACTCCCGATTACCCACGTCATAATTACGTTCAGTTGGAGAAAATTTTTGGGAGAAAAAGGCACAAGGGTTACTCTTACTCTTAGAGTTCTCTGGATCCCTTTGGGACAAAACGGCACCTGCCCCAATCTCAGAGGCATCAACCTCCACCTGAAACGGCAGAGAAACATCAGGCTGCCGTAGAACAGGAGCAGAATTGAATCTCTGCTTAAGTTCCTGAAATGCAGAAACTGCCTCAGGAGGCCAATTCACCACATCAGAACCCTTTTTTGGTCAGATCAGTCAATGGTTTAACAATACCAGAGAAATTACCAATAAATTTACGATAAAAATTGGCAAAACCCAAAAATCTCTGAAGAGCCTTCAATGAAGTAGGTTGAACCCAATCACAGATGGCCTGAACCATGACCGGGTCCATTTGAACAACAGATGGAGACAAAATGAATCCCAGAATTGAGATCTTCTGTATGCCAAAAAGACACTTTGATCCCTTCACATACAGAGCATTCTCTCTCAAAATCTGGAACACAGTCCGAACATGTTTCACATGAGAGTCCCAGTCATTGGAAAAAATCAAGATATCATCCAAATAAACAATCAGAAATTTATCCACAAAATCCCTGAAAATATCATTCATGAAGGATTGGAAGATGGAAGGGGCATTAGTGAGCCCAAAAGGCATCACTAGGTACTCAAAATTCCCCTCTGGGGTATTAAACGCCATCTTCCATTCATCCCCGTGCTTAATGCGAATAAGGTTATACGCCCCCCTGAGGTCAAGCTTGTTAAACCAACTAGCACTTTTCACTCTGGAAAATAGGTCAGAAATTAAAGGTAACGGATATTGAATTTTAACAGTGATCTTATTCAGGAGGCGATAATCAATACACGGCCTCAATGAACCATCCTTTTTGGCCACAAAGAAAAAAACCGGCGCTCAAGGGTGAAAAGGATGGTCTGATATGACCCTTCTCCAATGACTCCTTGATATAAGATCGCATAGCATCGTATTCAGGTACAGATAAATTAAAAAGGCGACCTTTAGGAAATTTACCACCAGGCACTAATTCAATAGCGCAATCGTAGCTCCTGTGAGGGGGCAAGGATGCAGATTTATTTTCACTAAACACATCAGAAAAATCAGTCAAAAAGTCAGGGACTTCCTGAGACTGGGGAGAGGTAGAAAAAACAGGAGTGTCAGTATTAACACATTGGCAGCCCCAACTGGTCACAGACACAGATTTCCAATCCAAAACAGGATTATGAGTCTGTAACCAAGGGAAACCCAGTACAATAATGTCATGAAGATTATGCAACACCAGAAATTTGCAACTCTCCTGATGATCTGGTTCAACCCTCGTTATCACCTGAGTAGAAAACTGGGGTTTATTCTCTGCCAAAGAAATAGACAGAAATAGCATGGGAAGCGTCACCACAGTAGAAATATAACCCATTGCGCTCATGAAACTCATGACACTGATCCCCTGAAGTCACTCCATCACACTGCAAGGGCTCAGGAGCTGACTCACAAGGCAACACTATCTCACGCATACCTCTGCGCTCACGCAAATATCTGTCAATTTGAATAGCCAAAGACATAAAATCATTGAGACCAGAGGGGACAGAGAATCCCAATATAACGTCCTTTACTTTTTCTGACAGACCCTTTCAAAAAAGGGCTGCCAAAGCATGATCATTCCATTTGGCCAGGACTGCCCACTTTTGAAATTTCTGACAGTACAACTCAGCGTCTTCAAGACCCTGATTTAATGCCAACAAGATCTTTTCAGCTTGATCAGTGACATTAGGTTCATCGTACAATAACCCCAGAACCTGAAAAAATACATCAATATCATTCAAAACAGGATCCCCAGGTGTCAGGGAAAAAGCCCAATCCTGAGGGTCGCCGCGCAGCAGGGAAATGACAATTTGAACCTGCTGTGCCGCGTTCCCTGAGGACTTAGGCCTTAAAGCAAAAAACAACTTAAGTTATTTTTGAAATTCAGAAATTTAGATTGATCCCCCAAAAACAAATCTGGCATGGGAATCCTAGGTTCCACAACCGGCAACCCAGCAAGATAGGTAGCAATACTCCGAACCTCAGTGGCAAGCTGATCTACACAGCCAGACAACTGTGAAAACTCCATTGAGAGAAAAAAAAATTCCTCCTCAGCACCCAGAGAAAACAGAGGAAAAAGAAAAAAAATGCAAAAAACAGAGTTTCCTTATTACTATTTTCCCCTTCTGTGAGTACCATACAATTTTCAGTTTTTTGGGCAGGTTATACTGTTATGTTTCGGTAACTGAGGGGAAACAGCAAAAAATAGCAAAAACGGTAATACACCAGAGAGGCTGGAACCTATTGGATTGCAGTCACCTGAACTAACCACACAACTAGAGGTAGCCGTGGAGCATTCCTACGTTAATCCTAGACGCCTCATCACAGCCTGAGAGATAACTACACCTAAAGGCAGAAAGATGAAAACTATCTTCCCCAGAGCAGATCCCCCAAGAAAATAGGAAACCCCCAAACATGTAATGGTGGTTAGTCAAGAAGAAAGCACGGACACAGACAGAAAATAGAATGAGCAAACGCTAGGGCCCAATCTGTCTAGACAGAAAAGTACAGGAAAGAATTCTGACTGCAATCCAACAAAACCCTAACAAAAATACCAACACTTCTGATTGCCAAAAAACCTGAGATCACACGATCTCATCCACCTAAATCAGATCTCTGCTGTAACAAAACGCTATTCAGCAAATAAAAAGTAACAAAAGAGCAAAGCAAAAGTGCAGACACAAACGGAGCACAATTGCAGCACCAGACCCCCAAAAGGGGAAAGGCTGCAGTCCACTGCAGGCAGCAAACCAGCAGAGAAAATCAAACAGAGAAAAAAAAACAGCAAACACTTTTCTGAAGGAGAGCAGGAAACTAGCAAAGCTTCAAGCAAGACCAGAAGGAACAATTGATAACCGGCCAGGCTGCTGGGAACTCAGGCCACTTATATCCTACCACTCAGCGCCAGCTGAAGGCCATTCATTAATCAGTTCATTACCCTCAGCAACCACCGGAGGGAGCCCCAGCTCAGAAGCCACCTCCAGCATATTCACAACAGGAAGGCCAGAGAGTAGGAGGTTGCAGTAGTCGAGGCGGGAGATGATGAGGGGATGCACTAGTGTTTTTGTAGTTTTATGGTCAAGGAAAGCACGGATCCGGGAAATATTTTTGAGTTTGAGACGGCAGGTGGAGGCAAGGGTTTGGACATGTGGCTTGAAAGAGAGGGCAGAGTCGAGGATCACCCGAGGCACCGAGCATGCGGGACTGGGAAAAGTGAGCAGCCATTAACGTTGATGGACAGGTCTGGTGGGGAGGTAGAGTGAGATGGGGAAAGATGATGAATTCTGTTTTGTCCATGTTCAGTTTTAGAAAGCGAGCAAAGAAGAAAGCAGAAATAGCAGACAGACATTGTGGGATTTTGGTCAGTAAGGAGGTGAGGTCAGGTCCAGATAGGTAGATCTGCGTATCGTCGGCGTAGAGATGATACTGCAAACCATGGGATTCTATGAGCTGTCCCAGGCCGAGGGTGTAGATGGAGAAGAGTAGGGGTCCTAGAACTGAGCTTTCAGGAACACCGACAGACAGGGGCGCGGTGAGGAGGTAGTGTGGGAGAGGGAGACACTGAATGTTCGGTTTGTTAGACATGATGAGATTCAGGATAGGGCCAAGCCTTTGATACCAAGAGATGAGAGAATCTATAGCAGGAGGAAATGGTCCACAGTGTCGAAGGCAGAAGACAGGTCCAGGAGGAGGAGGACAGAGTAGCGTCGCTTGCTCTTGGCGGTTAGTAGGTCATTGGTGACTTTAGTTAGGGCAGTTTCAGTTGAGTGATGCAGTTGGAAGCCTGATTGTAAGCGGTCAAAGAGGGAGCAGGAGGAGAGGTGGGAGAACAGTTCAAGATGGACATGCTGTTCCAGTAGTTTTGAGGCATAAGGGAGAAGAGATATCGGGCGATAGCTAGATACAGAGGATGGGTCAAGGGAGGTCTCTTTAAGAATGGGTGTGATCGAGGCATGTTCGAAGGATGAGGGGAAGACACCATTTGTAAGTGAGAGGTTGAAGAGGTGTGTTTAGAGTAGGGGTGAAGACTGTGGTGAAGCTAGGGATGAGGTGGGATGAGAGCGGGTCAAGCATGCAAGTGGTGAGGTGTGATCTTGATAGGAGGGTGGAAAGCTGATCTTCTGTCATGGTGGAGAAGTTGGTTTTGGAGGAAGAGGGCTGAGCAGCTAAGAGGGGCAATGGGGGCTGTGGGCCAAAGCTTTCTCTGATCGTATCGATATTCTGCTTAAAGAAAGAGGCAAAGTCTTCAGCAGAAATGAGAAGTAGGAGGAGATGCTGGGGGATGGAGTAGAGAATTGAAAGTGTTGAAGAGCTGTTTAAGGTTGTGAGACAGGGAGGATATGAGAGATGAGAAGTAAGTTTGTTTTGCAGCAGTGAGCGTGGACTTGAAGCTGGTGAGGGACTGCTTGTATGCGGTTAAGTGCTCGGCAGATCGGGATTTTTTCCTTCTCCGCTCAGCAACCCTGGAAGCCCGTCTCAGTTCTTTGGTGAGGCTGGGCAGTGCTGCCTGTTGATTGTACAAGCTCATAACAAAACCCCTTCTCAGGACTAATAATACTGTTTTTGCTCTTAATAATGCAAATTGTAATAAGCAGGGAAATATTTTACACCATTTTACTGCACCAGTTCTGCATCAAAAGCATACAGCCAGACTTGGTTGAATCTCAGTGGCATCACTACATTGATACTACAGTGTAAGAAGTCTATCTGAAGTGGCCAAATTCAAGGACAGTTCAAGATGAACATGCTGTTCCAGTAGTTTTGAGGCATAAGGGAGAAGAGATATCGGACGATAGCTAGACACAGAGGATGGGTCAAGGGAGGTCTTTTTGAGAATGGGTGTGATCGAGGCATGTTTGAAGGATGAGGGGAAGACACCATTTGTAAGTGAAAGGTTGAAGAGGTGTGTTAGAGTATCCTACAATAATAATACTGCACATGTTTTTCAGCAGTGAAATTTTATACGGCATTTATTGTGCTCCAGTTGAGCATCAAAATGAAAAAAAAATTTGGTTGGTTAGAAAAAGCATTGCGGTATTGTGCGGTCTAGTAAGTACATCTGAAGTCGGTCAGTTTCCTTGTCATTGTAATATTGAAACTTTTTTCTGCAGTGCAATTTTATACAGAATTTTTCATGCTACAGTTATACCTCTAAACACAGAAAAAACTTGTTTGGTTAGAAACAGCAACACTGTATTGATACTGCAGTCTTATAAGTCATTCTTAAGTGAGCAATTTTCATGTCATTGAAATACTGCAATTTTGTTGAGCGCATCATTTTACATGCTGCAGTTGTGCCTCAAAATAAAAAAAATAATTTGTTTAGTTAGAAATATTGCTGTATGGATTCTGCAGTCTAATAACTGCATCTGAAGTCGGCCAATTTTCCTGCGATAGTAATACTGCAATGTTTTCTCAACAGTGATATATAATACATCATTTAAAATTGGCAAGGCACATGGTAAGGGACAGGAAAGTGGACATGATGCTCCATCTCCAGTTCAACAGGGTGATCATGCTACCCTCGCTAAACATTTTTTAATGGTGTTTATGATGCCCGTATTAACAATTTTTAGAGACATTCTTGATATATATGCATACAACCCCAAGAGTAAATGTTTTTCAGCCCATGCACTTTGTGTATTGGCATTAACAGTCTAAAAAACACAATCCTTAATAATGAGAAAAGCCTGTTTTCTGAGGCCTTCAACTACGTCTCTTCAAAGGGGTATTGGAGTGCCTCTTTCTAATTTTTGGCATTGCACTTAGTGCATACGCTTTACCAGTGTAAGAGACTCATGCCTTAGCAATGGGAAAAAAGGCATTTCTAAAGCTCCACCTTCTAGTTGAGGGAAAAGTTTTGGAAAAAAAAATAAACGGTGGATTCTATTAGTAATATATGATCCAGTGCCTTGTTGTGGGCTGTCAGGTGGTCTTCACCCTTCATACAGGATTTCACAGCCGGGAAAGGAGAGTTTGTATAGTAAGTTCAGAAGATCCTGGCCTCCTCCATATCAGGCTGAGTAGATGCAAAATGCTCCACTATATTCCCCAGCAGGGTTGATAAAATAACAGTCCTTCATGCTGCTACGTTAAACTAATCGCTTTTTCAGGGTTAGTTCAAATTGATTCTATTCTGTTATAAGCTTTGCTGCTGCTTTTTTCCCATGCACTCATTGACCAATTCATGTTTTTTACGGTGATTTGTACTCAGAAATTCACCAAAGCTCACAGAGTTACTTGCATTCCTTTAGAGTTTGTTGCTGTCAAGTACAAGAAAAAATCTTTTCAGGGCCAGTTCAAATCCTTTCTATATTCTACAATAATACCACTCTAATCTTCAGTTCATGTAGGGTGAAGTGTGGCAGTAGGTATAGCGTATGATAAGCATCTAGTCAGGGAGTATTGCCTTAAAAATTGTAAGCCTTGCTGCTGCTTTTTTAGATGCACTCATTAACCAATTCATGCTTTTTATAGTGATCTGTTTTTAGAAATTCATAAAAGCAGGCAAAATTAATTGATTTTATGTGTCCATTTACAGTATCACTCCAGCATCTGTATGTGAGAGGTAGTGGTAGAAGACTTTACCCTACTGGAGCTGGAATTACCACCTTTGAACTCTTCAGTGCTTTATTTCCATCTATTTCTTGGTGGTTCTTTAAGTATATTTGGGGTCATTGTCCTGCTGGAAGACACCCCTGACCTTGAATGCAATCCTAGCTTTCTGACTTTGGGCACTACATTGCGACCCAAAATCCTTTGGGAATTTCATGATGCCTTGCACACAGTCAAGACATCCAGTGCCAGAGGCAGTAAAACAACCCCAAAACAATATTTGAGCCACCACCATATTTGACTGTATCTACTGTGTTCTTTTATTTGTAGACCTCTTTCCATTTACAGTAAACAGTTGAATTACAGTATGTATATTACCAAAAAGCTCTATCTTGGTCTCATCTGTTTACAAAATGCCTGCTGGCCCTCTAAAAATTGTGGGGGCCACATGCATTGTAGCCTCAACATTCTGACGAAGCCAGTTAGCTGACGAAACATGATGGAGAGGCTTACAAGCAAGTTTTAATAACACTTGCCAGTGATTGGTTAGTGATAATGAGTGGATATAGGTAGCGGCCATACCATACCCTTGAATACTTTCACTAAATTGGAATAAGACCGCAAGTTATACAAAAGACGGTGTGTCTTCAGAGCAGTACATGGTTATCCTATTGATATACACTGACAAGTGGAAGTTTTAATTTTAATTCCCCTTTTAATCATATTATGAAAAATTATGTTTTGTGTCTTTAGGTAGGGATTCATTTGCCTTTGGCGATTTGTGTTAGTATTACCCTACAATGACTTGGTTTGGAGAGCATTTTTTGTTGGTGATCATGTCTCGCACAACACATGGCCAGATAAGGTATTAAAATTCTAAAATTACATTTCCTGTTGAATTTTTTTTTCACCATTGAAAGTAGTGCAAAAGTGCAAAAAAAAAAACAGCAAAAACACTGCTTGTGAACATAGCCCAAGGTGTGGAGGATAGAGCTTGTGAACATAGCACAAGGTGTGAAGGATGATTTTTTTTTTCTTTTTTCTTTTGCCTTTTATGCAAGTAATTATCCTGGAAAGAATGTTTCTCAATATTTTTTCCAGTCAAATAAATTTTAACTGTGATTTTGTATGTTTTATTGTCAGTACGTATGAGTGCGTAATACTTTGACAGCATTGTTGTCAGCAGCAACATAGTATTTAGAGCTGCTTCTAGGGGTATTCTCCATGCTGTTCCCATGTAATTTTAGCGCTGTTGCCATCAATTTCAGCAATTTTTAGACGCCCTCCAGACTTCATTGGGAAGGGCGACGGAAAAATACTTGAGTTTTCCATTGACTTCTATTATGCTCATTACTTAGGTTGAGCATCCGAGCATTATAATTTGCTCGACTCAAGTAACGAGTACCCAAGCATTTAAGCGTTTGCTTATTACTAATTAAAATTGCAGGAAAATTTGTACATCTCAGATGGACATCTTATACAGCAGTATTAATACAGTTATGCTGTTTCTAACCAACTAAGTTCTATTGTTTTGTTTTGATGTATAATTGGAACACTATAAATACTGTATAAAATTTCACTGCTGAAAAAATTTTCCAGAATTACTATTGCATTAAAATTTGCCCACCTCAGATGGACTTCTTACATTGTAGTATCAATATAGGGATGCTATTTCTAACCAACCAATTTTTTTTGCTTTGATGCACAACTGGAGCATTATAATTGATGTACAATATTTCACTGCTTAAAAAAACTTGCAGTATTACTATTGCAGGAAAATTTGCCCACTTCAGATGGACTGGTTACACTGCAGGAGCAATATAGTAATGCTATTGAGATTCAACCGAGTCTGGCTCTATGCTTTTGATGCACCACTTCCGCAGTAAAAATGATATATAATATTTCCCTGCTCAGAACAATTTGCAGGATTAAGAGCAAAAAGAATATTAGCCTTAGGCCCGGATCACACAGGCGAGAAACACGGCACTCGGGAGCGGAGCGAGCGACTGCATAAAAATACATGCAGCCGCACACTCCACTCCTGAGTGCTGGCGCCAGTGCTGAAAATTCACATGCAAGACTCGGCGGTGTTTCTCGCATGTGTGATCCTGGCCTTATAAAGAGGCTTTGATATGTGTTGCAAGCTGCAGCAATTCCATAAGAACATGCAATTCACCCTATTCTGTCCTACACAAAATCTCTTCCTAAGTGCTGCTAACAGCAGTATTACTTTTAATTAGAATCAGCCCTAAGAAGGGCTGTTGTTATAGTTGAAAGAAATATAAATGTGGTTGAATCCCTAGCTAATACACAGCTACAATCCTGTCCCTCTTTCAGCAGCACCTTTGCCTGCTTTGACTGTTTCTGTTGTACAGTGTGACAAGCATGCCGTCACAGGTCTTATATAGATCTGTTGGCGCAATGCAATGCTGCCAGCCAGTCACAGTATTGCCACAAGCAAGATGGCTACGTCATTACAGTGGCTGTCAGGCAATCTTCACATGTTCATTGGCAGTCTGAAAAGCACCAAATGTGCAGAGTGGGAACTGGAGCTCCTGCATTAAAGAAATACTTGCACACTACAGTCATGGACAAAAGTTTTGAGAATGACACAAATATTAATTTTTACAAAGTCTACTGCTTCACTTTTTCTAATGGCAATTTGCATATACTCCAGAATGTTATAAAGAGTGATCAGCTTAACAGCAATTACTTGCAAAGTCAATATTTGGCTAGAAAATGAACTTTATCCCCCAAAACACATTTCAACATCATTGCAGCCCTGCCTTAAAAGGACCAGCTAACCTCTTTTCAGTGATTGCTCCACTAACACAGGTGTGGGTGTTGATGAGGAAATGGCTGGAGATCAATCTGTCATGATTAAGTAAGAATGACACCACTGGACACTTTAAAAGGAGGCTGGTGCTTGGCATCATTGTTTCTTTTCTGTTAACCATGGTTATCTCTAAAGAAACACGTGCAGTCATCATTGCAATGCACAAAAATGGCCTAACAGGGAAGAGTATCGCAGCTAGAAAGATTGCACCTCAGTCAACAATCTATCGCATCATCAATAACTTCAAGGAGAGAGGTTCCATTGTTGCCAAAAAGGCTCCAGGGCGCCCAAGAAAGACCAGCAAGCGTCAGGGCCGTCTCTTAAAAGTGTTTCAGCTGCGAGATCGGGCTACCAGCAGTGCAGAGCTTGCTCAGGAATGGCAGCAGGCAGGTGTGAGTGCATCTGCACGCACTGTGAGGCGGAGACTTTTGGAGCAAGGCCTGGTCTCAAGGAGGGCAGCAAAGAAGCCACTTCTTTCCAGAAAAAACATCATGGACAGACTGATATTCTGCAAAATCTACAGGCAGTGGACTGCTGAGTAGTGTTGAGCGATACGATACCGCAAGAATCGGGTATCGGCCGATATTAGCTCTATCGGCTTTTCGATACTTAGTTTCGATATTTTCCATATATCGTATACCGGAATCGGAAGTTCCCATAATTCTTTGAGAGGCAATGTGATTTTAGTCAGCCAATGAGGAATCCTAAGAAGTGTGGGCACATCCTGTACTGCTGCGGTCATGTTAACTAATGGCATGGCTGTGATTGGATGCTGAAATGATGTCAGAATGCACTATAAAAGGCGCCACCGCCATTTTAGCATCACTGTGCTGTGAATTCAGTTAGGGACAGAACGCTGCTGTGCTGACTCTGAGGGACAGTTAGAGATTGCGATTTAGTGTACTGTGCTGTAGGCAGGCTAGCACCAACCGCTGTGTAAAGCTTCCTTTTGCCTGCAGTGTTGTTTTAACAGCTCTGCAAGGTGTGTGTGTGAGTGTAAGTGACGCTGCAGTTTGCTCTGCATGCAACGCTGTCTGTAGGCATCTGCACGTGTCACTCACAGACTCTTTTTTTTTTCTTCAGTGTAATTCTTGCAGCTCCATGCAATTTAACTATTATTGTGACGCGCTTCCATCCGTATCCAATACATTGGTTGCAAACACTATAGAAGTAGACAAAGGAGTAGCCTTTCACAGATTGTGAACAGTTGTGTTTCAGTGTTCACTTCAGTCTGTGTTTTTTATTTTTTGAGTGCACATCACGCTCCAGTTACTTGTTCAAGCACTGCTGCTTGTACTCTGCTGAGCGTGTCTCAGTGCCTCATCCTTTTCATTTATCTCCAATTGGTTCTGCTCCATTCCATTTAAAATATAATCTATTAGTGTGACGCGCTTCCATCCGTATCCAATACATTGGTTGCAAACACTATAGAAGTAGACAAAGGAGTAGCCTTTCACAGATTGTGAACAGTTGTGTTTCAGTGTTCACTTCAGTCTGTGTTTTTTATTTTTTGAGTGCACATCACGCTCCAGTTACTTGTTCAAGCACTGCTGCTTGTACTCTGCTGAGCGTGTCTCACTGCCTAATCCTTTTCATTTATCTCCAATTGGTTCTGCTCCATTCCATTTAAAATATAATCTATTAGTGTGACGCGCTTCCATCCGTATCCAATACATTGGTTGCAAACACTATAGAAGTAGACAAAGGAGTAGCCTTTCACAGATTGTGAACAGTTGTGTTTCAGTGTTCACTTCAGTCTGTGTTTTTTATTTTTTGAGTGCACATCACGCTCCAGTTACTTGTTCAAGCACTGCTGCTTGTACTCTGCTGAGCGTGTCTCACTGCCTCATCCTTTTCATTTATCTCCAATTGGTTCTGCTCCATTCCATTTAAAATATAATCTATTAGTGTGACGCGCTTCCATCCGTATCCAATACATTGGTTGCAAACACTATAGAAGTAGACAAAGGAGTAGCCTTTCACAGATTGTGAACAGTTGTGTTTCAGTGTTCACTTCAGTCTCTGCGTAATAACCACACTTAGGCCTTATAACTTTTCTGACTTTCTTTATCAATCTACCAAGATGAGGAAGTCAGTGAGTAAGGCACGTGGTCGTGGCCGTGGAGTTTCAGCAGGGAGAGGACGTGGGGATTCTGTGGCTGATGCCGCCCTCAGTGACACAGCATCCACCAGTTTTACACATGAGCGTTCCTTTATGCGCACTTTGGTAGGAGCTCGGCGTGCCCCCTGCTGCGGGAAGAACAAATTGAAGCCGTTGTTGGTTGGATGGCAGCCAATGCATCGACTTCAATTCCTTCCACCTCCTCTCAGGAACACAACACTGTTGAGCAACCATCTGTCTGTTCACCGCCTGTCAAATTGCCCAGGCAGTCAGAGAGTTCTGTACAGGAGCCAGCTGAGTCTCTGCTTCTGTTCTCAGAATCTGTTGGCTCGCAAACACGGGCACAGGCAAGCAGCATTCTGCAATTTGAAGAAGAGGGAGTATGCAGTGATGCGCAACAGCTGTGTCTCTCTCAATCTGAAGAGGCGGGTGAGCCAGTGCCGATGGACAGCACACCGCAGAACGCATCTTATGATGATGATGAGACTCAGGTGCCAGGTTTTGTGGAGCATGGTGCTGCCCAGACCATCCAACAGCAGCAGGTGTTGGAAGAGGGTAGTGGAGATGATGAAGTCCGAGACCCAACATGGCGTGAGCAACAGGAAGGTGGTGGGAGCAGCTCTGAGGAAGAGATTGTCCCAACGGTACAAAGAGGAGGGAGAGGTAGGCTGCAGACTCGCTTGCCTGTAGCCTCCAGTTTGGCACCTGTTGGGAGCAGTTCTCTTAGAAATGTCAAAATTGGCGCTCCCATGACTTGCACTGCGTGGTCCTTTTTTGACAGACTTGTAGATGATATTTGCTATGTTCAATGCAAGCTGTGTAAGCAAAAAGTTAAAAGAGGTAAAAATATCAGTAACTTGAATACCACAAATATGTGGAAACATGTACGGACAAAGCACGTAGCTCAGTTACAAAGACACACTGGAGATGTAGGCCAACCTACAGCAGCACCTACATCTTCAGGTCGTGTTCGAGCCTCTACCTCCAGCTCACACACACCTGGTTCGGCTTCCTCACAGGATCTCCATGGAAGAACCTCGGTCACTGTTGTCCATAGACAAACTGTTATTCCACCCACAGCAGCAAGTTCACAGTCATCGTCACACTCCCAGAACAAAAAACAGCTATCGGTACCACAGGCATGGGATAAAAGACAGCCATACTCGGCAAACCATCCACGAGCACAGGCTCTGAATGCTGGCATTGCAAAACTCCTGTCCCTTGAAATGCTGTCATTCAGGCTGGTGGAGACTGACAGTTTCAGGAACTTTATGGCATTGGCAGTCCCACAATATAATGTGCCAAGCCGATTTTATTTCAGCAGGCAAGCTGTCCCTGCTCTGCAAAAACATGTCGAGGGAAACATTAAACATGCGCTACTAAACGCCGTCAGTAGCAGGGTCCACCTGACCACCGATGCGTGGACCAGTACCCATGGCCAGGGACGATACCTTTCCCTCACTGCCCATTGGGTCAATGTTGTGGAGCCGGGTACAGATCTTGCCAGTGGCGCTGTACGTGTTCTGCCAACTCCAAGGATTGCAGGAATCCAGTCTGTACACATTGATTCCTCCTCCTACTCCAGTTCCTCAGAATCATCGCTGCACGAGCCGTCACGGTATACCTCCACATGGACCCGTGAACGCTTACCTGTTGCGACCGATATGAGCACAGCCGTGGACAAACGTCAACAGGCCGTCCTGAAATTAATTTCCATGGGGAATCGAAGCCACACAGCGCAGGAGCTCTGGGATGCCATCAAGCAGGAGAGCGACGTGTGGTTTTTGTCAGCTAATCTCCAGCCAGGCTTGGTAGTGTGTGACAATGGCCGAAATCTGGTGGCAGCTCTGGGCCTTGGCAACCTCACTCACATACCATGTCTGGCACATGTGCTCAACTTGGTCGTGCAGAGTTTTTTGAGGGACTATCCGGATCTTGATGCACTGCTGCACAAGGTCCGCCTAGAGTGCGCTCACTTGCGACGTTCCAGCATGGCCAGATCGCGCATTGCAGCTCTGCAAGTCAGATTTCGCCTTCCTGAACATCGCATCATATGTGACGTACCCACCAGGTGGAATTCCACGTTACATATGTTGGAGCGGTTGTGTGAGCAGCAGCCAGCAGTAATGGAGTATCAGCTGCAACAGGCGCAATCAACTCGCAATTTGCGCCGTTCACACTTCACCACTACTGAGTGGGCCTCTATGAAGGACATCTGCGACGTTTTGCGTGCGTTTGATGTCTCAACGCGGATGGCGGTGGCAGATGATGCACTAGTCAGCATGACTGTCCCCCTTATCTGCCTGCTTCAGAAATCACTGAAAGCACTAAAGGAAGAGGTTTTGGAAGAGGTGGAGGATGAGGAGTCACAAATTCAATTACCTTCAGGACAGTCAGCGCAACGTGGTTCCTCACAAAGGGCTGGGCAGGGCTCACTTTGTGAGGAGGATGAGGAGGAGTCAATGGAGGAGGAAGAAATCCCTACAGAGGGAGGTACACAATGCTCTAGTCAGTATGTAGAGCGAGGGTGGGGTGATGCAGAGGAGGCAGAGATGACGCCTCTTCCAGAGGACAGCCTTTGTTGGCCAGTTGGGAGTCTGCAGTACATGGTTGATTTCATGCTTCAGTGCCTGAGAAACGACCGCCGCATCGCCCACATTCTCACCACGTCAGATTATTGGGTGTACACCCTCCTAGACCCTCGCTACCGGGACAACTTACAAACCCTCATCACACCGGTGAACCGGGACCGTAAAATGCAGGAGTACCAAGACACACTGGTGCAATCCATACTGTTGTACATTCCAGCCGAGAGAGCTGCTGCTGCTACTGCTTTACAAAGCAGCTCTGTGCGTCGAGGCAGTGTAGACACCTCTACAACAAGAGGGAGCAGAAGCAGCGCCTCTGCACAGGGCAAGAGCTGTATATTACAAATGTGGCAAAGATTTGTGACAGCGCCAGCAAGGTCTACACCATCCGAGACGGCTCCAGTCACCAGGAAGAAACGTTTCCGTAAGATGGTGACAGACTACTTGGCTTTCCCTCTAAGTGTACTCCCAGATGCCTCTTCCCCTTTCAAATTTTGGGTCTCTAAGTTGGATACATGGCCAGAGCTTAGCCAGTATGCATTGGAGGTGCTGGCTTGCCCTGCTGCCAGTGTATTATCTGAGCATGTCTTTAGTGCTGCAGGTGGTGTAGTAACAGACCGTCGCATGCGGCTATCCTCAGAGAATGTAGACCGGCTTACTTTTCTGAAAATGAACAAGGCATGGATCTCACCTGAATTTGCCTGTCCGTTTTCAGATTAAATAACTGTTTGGCAACGTTTTCCATGTCTCCTGTTATGTTCATCTTTCTACCACCTGAACTCTACTCCCTGGGCTACAACACCGCCATTTGTTGCTCGTAAGTAATTGGCAGGGGTACTGACTCATGGCCAGCCTGGTTACAGCACGACAGCTGTTTCCTGGCAGTGTGAACGTTAATTATCCTCCAATAAGTTGTGCTGTCGTGTTGCATTCGGGTTAGCCGACTCTATGGTGTATATCACAGTTTTATCAAATACAAGAAGAAGATCAAATTAGGTTGAATCACAGTGTCTCTTCAATTTAAAAATAACTTTTTATTTATAACCGTTAAAAAACTAGGACAATACTAGACCAAATGGCAAACAAAACGACATCATACATAAAAGAAATGAATACACACCAGTGGGTCGTGTTTATCCCTACAATGGCCTATGTAGCCCTACCTAACCGCGGAGGTTGGCACCCTAAAACCTGCGCAGTGGGCCCCCGCTCCTCGACGGCTCACCCTGCTCACCCTATAGGGCCCTAAGGTGGCAGGGGGGTGAGGAAAGAATGGAAATATAGTAGGTGAGAAAGACAAGGATTATTGATATTTAATTGATTTGTATGTCTTTGTAAAGTGTGAGTTAATTAGATATGATGTTAAATATATCCCACACCAACCCAATGAACTATATTATCATAACATAGGCCACACAGAAGACCCTCTCAAGACAGTGACAAAACCACAAACAAAATGAACCCAAAAAAGAACACAACACAAAAACAAGTGCTATTTAAAAATATAATACAATAATATTCATATAAAGATAAATAGATCACTTTTGAACTCCTTATAGAAATAATCCAAGATGCCCAGTTAAATAAATCACTCCAAATATCCAGATATCTCTTGGCTTATGTAGATATAACAATTTTAAGTGTCTCTCGGGTTAGACAAATATCATGACTATATATTGGTTATTATGCTGTAACCCTTAATCATATTATGACTGAGTAAGTATTTAACTTGGTAAGATATATCACTCCAAGTATTTATCGGCTATTACGGATAATTGTTCATATTATTATAGCCAATATCCATATTGCAGCTGAGTTATTATCATCTCAATTAGATGTATCACTCAAAATGTCCGTTAATTATCACAGATATCAGTGCCATATATCGATTATAACATTATAGCCCTTGATCATATTACCACTGAGTCACTATCTAAGATATAAGATATAACTCTAATTCACATTTAGATTAGCCCAGCGTATCAGCTGTAAAATATGACTATATATCAGATATGGAGTTAATAACCATTACTCATGCGCTATCTCAGTCACTGCATAGG
>JARQOD010000005.1:131970181-132123959 GCA_033576555.1 Oophaga sylvatica | reverse complement strand
TTTTTTTTTTTCGTGAATTCTTAGCCCATGCAATTAACTATTATGTGACGCGTTCCCCCTCCTATCCAATATTTTGGTTGCAAACACTATAGAAGTAAAAAGGAGTAGCCTTTCACGTTGAAAAACATTGTGTTTAGTGTTCACTTCATCTGTTTTTTTATTTTTTGAGTGCCATCACCCCAGTTACTTGTTAAAGCACTGCTGCTTTGTCTCTGCGAGCTGGTCCAGTGCCTCATCCTTTTATTTATCTCCTTTTTGGTTCGCTCCATTCCATTTTTAAAATATAATCTATTTTTTGTGACGCGCTTCCATCCCTATCCAATACTTGGTTTGCAAACACTAAAAAGTAGACAAGGAGTGCCTTTCACGATTGTGAACAGTTGGTTTCGTTTCACTTCAGCTGTGTTTTTTTTTTTTTTTGAATGCACATCACCCCAGTTACTTGTTCAACACTGCTGCTTGTATTGCTGGAGCGTGTCTCACGCCTAATCCTTTTCATTTTCTCCAATTGGTTCTGCCCTTTCCATTTAAAATAAATTTTATGTGACGCGCTTCATCCTCCATACTTTTTGGTTGCAAACATATAGAAGAGACAAAAGAAAGTACCTTTCACAAATGTGAAATTTGTGTTTCATGTTCACTTCAGTCTGTGTTTTTTTTTTTTTTTTTTTGAGGCACTCACGCTCCATTACTTGTTCAAGCATGCTGTTGACTCTGCTGAGCGTGTCTCACTGCCTCCCTTTTCTTTATCTCCAATTGGTTTGCTCCATTCCATTTAAATTAATCATTGTGTGACGCCTTCCTCCTATCCAATACTTGGTTGCAAACATATAGAATAGAACAAAGGAGTACCTTTCACAGATTGTAACAGTTTGTTTCAGTGTTATTCATTCTTGGTATAACCACACTTAGGCCTTATAACTTTTCTGACTTTCTTTATCAATTACCAAAAGATGAGGAAGTCGTGAGTAAGGCCGTGGTCGGGCCGGGAGTTTCGAGGAGGGACGTGGGTTCTGTGGTGAGCCGCCCTCAGTGCCAAGCACCACCATTTTTACCATACGTCCTTTTATGCGCACTTTGGTGGAGCCTCGGGCCCCCTCGGGAAAACAAATTGAAGCCTTGTTGGTTGGATGACCAATGCATCGACTTCAATCCTTCCACCTCTTCGGAACACAACCTGTTGGCAACCATCGTCTGTTCACGCCTGTCAAATTGCCCAGCGTCAGGAGTTCTGTCAGGAGCCACTGATCCTGTTCTGTTCTCAAATTTTGGCTGCAAACACGGGCACAGGCAAGCGCATTCTGCAATTGAAGAAGGGGAGTATGCAGGGATCGCAACAGTTTCCTCTCAATCTGAAGAGGGGTGAGCCGGTGCGATGGACAGCACACCGCAGAACGCTTTATGAGATGATGAGCTCAGGTCCGGTTTTGTACATGGTGCTGCCCAACCATCCAACAGCAGCATGTTGGAAAGGGTATGGAGTAAATCCGAGACCCAACATGGCGTGAGCACGGAAGGTGGTGGGAGCAGCTCTAAAGGATTGTCCCAACGGTACAAAGAGGAGGGAGAGGTAGGCTGCAGACTCGCTTGCCTGTAGCCTCCAGTTTGGCACCTGTTGGGAGCAGTTCTCTTAGAAATGTCAAAATTGGCGCTCCCATGACTTGCACTGCGTGGTCCTTTTTTGACAGACTTGTAGATGATATTTGCTATGTTCAATGCAAGCTGTGTAAGCAAAAAGTTAAAAGAGGTAAAATATCAGTAACTTGAATACCACAAATATGTGGAAACATGTACGGACAAAGCACGTAGCTCAGTTACAAAGACACACTGGAGATGTAGGCCAACCTACAGCAGCACCTACATCTTCAGGTCGTGTTCGAGCCTCTACCTCCAGCTCACACACACCTGGTTCGGCTTCCTCACAGGATCTCCATGGAAGAACCTCGGTCACTGTTGTCCATAGACAAACTGTTATTCCACCCACAGCAGCAAGTTCACAGTCATCGTCACACTCCCAGAACAAAAAACAGCTATCGGTACCACAGGCATGGGATAAAAGACAGCCATACTCGGCAAACCATCCACGAGCACAGGCTCTGAATGCTGGCATTGCAAAACTCCTGTCCCTTGAAATGCTGTCATTCAGGCTGGTGGAGACTGACAGTTTCAGGAACTTTATGGCATTGGCAGTCCCACAATATAATGTGCCAAGCCGATTTTATTTCAGCAGGCAAGCTGTCCCTGCTCTGCAAAAAACATGTCGAGGGAAACATTAAACATGCGCTACTAAACGCCGTCAGTAGCAGGGTCCACCTGACCACCGATGCGTGGACCAGTACCCATGGCCAGGGACGATACCTTTCCCTCACTGCCCATTGGGTCAATGTTGTGGAGCCGGGTACAGATCTTGCCAGTGGCGCTGTACGTGTTCTGCCAACTCCAAGGATTGCAGGAATCCAGTCTGTACACATTGATTCCTCCTCCTACTCCAGTTCCTCAGAATCATCGCTGCACGAGCCGTCACGGTATACCTCCACATGGACCCGTGAACGCTTACCTGTTGCGACCGATATGAGCACAGCCGTGGACAAACGTCAACAGGCCGTCCTGAAATTAATTTCCATGGGGAATCGAAGCCACACAGCGCAGGAGCTCTGGGATGCCATCAAGCAGGAGAGCGACGTGTGGTTTTTGTCAGCTAATCTCCAGCCAGGCTTGGTAGTGTGTGACAATGGCCGAATCTGGTGGCAGCTCTGGGCCTTGGCAACCTCACTCACATACCATGTCTGGCACATGTGCTCAACTTGGTCGTGCAGAGTTTTTTGAGGGACTATCCGGATCTTGATGCACTGCTGCACAAGGTCCGCCTAGAGTGCGCTCACTTGCGACGTTCCAGCATGGCCAGATCGCGCATTGCAGCTCTGCAAGTCAGATTTCGCCTTCCTGAACATCGCATCATATGTGACGTACCCACCAGGTGGAATTCCACGTTACATATGTTGGAGCGGTTGTGTGAGCAGCAGCCAGCAGTAATGGAGTATCAGCTGCAACAGGCGCAATCAACTCGCAATTTGCGCCGTTCACACTTCACCACTACTGAGTGGGCCTCTATGAAGGACATCTGCGACGTTTTGCGTGCGTTTGATGTCTCAACGCGGATGGCGGTGGCAGATGATGCACTAGTCAGCATGACTGTCCCCCTTATCTGCCTGCTTCAGAAATCACTGAAAGCACTAAAGGAAGAGGTTTTGGAAGAGGTGGAGGATGAGGAGTCACAAATTCAATTACCTTCAGGACAGTCAGCGCAACGTGGTTCCTCACAAAGGGCTGGGCAGGGCTCACTTTGTGAGGAGGATGAGGAGGAGTCAATGGAGGAGGAAGAAATCCCTACAGAGGGAGGTACACAATGCTCTAGTCAGTATGTAGAGCGAGGGTGGGGTGATGCAGAGGAGGCAGAGATGACGCCTCTTCCAGAGGACAGCCTTTGTTGGCCAGTTGGGAGTCTGCAGTACATGGTTGATTTCATGCTTCAGTGCCTGAGAAACGACCGCCGCATCGCCCACATTCTCACCACGTCAGATTATTGGGTGTACACCCTCCTAGACCCTCGCTACCGGGACAACTTACAAACCCTCATCACACCGGTGAACCGGGACCGTAAAATGCAGGAGTACCAAGACACACTGGTGCAATCCATACTGTTGTACATTCCAGCCGAGAGAGCTGCTGCTGCTACTGCTTTACAAAGCAGCTCTGTGCGTCGAGGCAGTGTAGACACCTCTACAACAAGAGGGAGCAGAAGCAGCGCCTCTGCACAGGGCAAGAGCTGTATATTACAAATGTGGCAAAGATTTGTGACAGCGCCAGCAAGGTCTACACCATCCGAGACGGCTCCAGTCACCAGGAAGAAACGTTTCCGTAAGATGGTGACAGACTACTTGGCTTTCCCTCTAAGTGTACTCCCAGATGCCTCTTCCCCTTTCAAATTTTGGGTCTCTAAGTTGGATACATGGCCAGAGCTTAGCCAGTATGCATTGGAGGTGCTGGCTTGCCCTGCTGCCAGTGTATTATCTGAGCATGTCTTTAGTGCTGCAGGTGGTGTAGTAACAGACCGTCGCATGCGGCTATCCTCAGAGAATGTAGACCGGCTTACTTTTCTGAAAATGAACAAGGCATGGATCTCACCTGAATTTGCCTGTCCGTTTTCAGATTAAATAACTGTTTGGCAACGTTTTCCATGTCTCCTGTTATGTTCATCTTTCTACCACCTGAACTCTACTCCCTGGGCTACAACACCGCCATTTGTTGCTCGTAAGTAATTGGCAGGGGTACTGACTCATGGCCAGCCGGGTTACAGCACGACAGCTGTTTCCTGGCAGTGTGAACGTTAATTATCCTCCAATAAGTTGTGCTGTCGTGTTGCATTCGGGTTAGCCGACTCTATGGTGTATATCACAGTTTTATCAAATACAAGAAGAAGATCAAATTAGGTTGAATCACAGTGTCTCTTCAATTTAAAAATAACTTTTTATTTATAACCGTTAAAAAACTAGGACAATACTAGACCAAATGGCAAACAAAACGACATCATACATAAAAGAAATGAATACACACCAGTGGGTCGTGTTTATCCCTACAATGGCCTATGTAGCCCTACCTAACCGCGGAGGTTGGCACCCTAAAACCTGCGCAGTGGCGCCCCCGCTCCTCGACGGCTCACCCTGCTCACCCTATAGGGCCCTAAGGTGGCAGGGGGGTGAGGAAAGAATGGAAATATAGTAGGTGAGAAAGACAAGGATTATTGATATTTAATTGATTTGTATGTCTTTGTAAAGTGTGAGTTAATTAGATATGATGTTAAATATATCCCACACCAACCCAATGAACTATATTATCATAACATAGGCCACACAGAAGACCCTCTCAAGACAGTGACAAAACCACAAACAAAATGAACCCAAAAAGAACACAACACAAAAACAAGTGCTATTTAAAAATATAATACAATAATATTCATATAAAGATAAATAGATCACTTTTGAACTCCTTATAGAAATAATCCAAGATGCCCAGTTAAATAAATCACTCCAAATATCCAGATATCTCTTGGCTTATGTAGATATAACAATTTTAAGTGTCTCTCGGGTTAGACAAATATCATGACTATATATTGGTTATTATGCTGTAACCCTTAATCATATTATGACTGAGTAAGTATTTAACTTGGTAAGATATATCACTCCAAGTATTTATCGGCTATTACGGATAATTGTTCATATTATTATAGCCAATATCCATATTGCAGCTGAGTTATTATCATCTCAATTAGATGTATCACTCAAAATGTCCGTTAATTATCACAGATATCAGTGCCATATATCGATTATAACATTATAGCCCTTGATCATATTACCACTGAGTCACTATCTAAGATATAAGATATAACTCTAATTCACATTTAGATTAGCCCAGCGTATCAGCTGTAAAATATGACTATATATCAGATATGGAGTTAATAACCATTACTCATGCTGCTATCTCAGTCACTGCATAGGATATAATTACAGTCATGACCCATTGATTATGATGGTATAGCCATTAGTCATGTTGCCATAAAATCACTGTGTATAATATGACTCCAGATACAACTCGACGCGTTTCTCCTCTTCCGAGGTTCATCAGGAGTAAGATGACATATAGGAGTACTTAGCTTAGATCATTGTGGATACAGCCAGATAAGCAGGGACAATCCCCTCTTTTTTTGGTATGATGTCGTACCAAAAAAAAAAAAAAAAAAAAAAAAAGAGGGGATTGTCCCTGCTTATCTGGCTGTATCCACAATGATCTAAGCTAAGTACTCCTATATGTCATCTTACTCCTGATGAACCTCGGAAGAGGAGAAACGCGTCGAGTTGTATCTGGAGTCATATTATACACAGTGATTTTATGGCAACATGACTAATGGCTATACCATCATAATCAATGGGTCATGACTGTAATTATATCCTATGCAGTGACTGAGATAGCAGCATGAGTAATGGTTATTAACTCCATATCTGATATATAGTCATATTTTACAGCTGATACGCTGGGCTAATCTAAATGTGAATTAGAGTTATATCTTATATCTTAGATAGTGACTCAGTGGTAATATGATCAAGGGCTATAATGTTATAATCGATATATGGCACTGATATCTGTGATAATTAACGGACATTTTGAGTGATACATCTAATTGAGATGATAATAACTCAGCTGCAATATGGATATTGGCTATAATAATATGAACAATTATCCGTAATAGCCGATAAATACTTGGAGTGATATATCTTACCAAGTTAAATACTTACTCAGTCATAATATGATTAAGGGTTACAGCATAATAACCAATATATAGTCATGATATTTGTCTAACCCGAGAGACACTTAAAATTGTTATATCTACATAAGCCAAGAGATATCTGGATATTTGGAGTGATTTATTTAACTGGGCATCTTGGATTATTTCTATAAGGAGTTCAAAAGTGATCTATTTATCTTTATATGAATATTATTGTATTATATTTTTAAATAGCACTTGTTTTTGTGTTGTGTTCTTTTTTGGGTTCATTTTGTTTGTGGTTTTGTCACTGTCTTGAGAGGGTCTTCTGTGTGGCCTATGTTATGATAATATAGTTCATTGGGTTGGTGTGGGATATATTTAACATCATATCTAATTAACTCACACTTTACAAAGACATACAAATCAATTAAATATCAATAATCCTTGTCTTTCTCACCTACTATATTTCCATTCTTTCCTCACCCCCCTGCCACCTTAGGGCCCTATAGGGTGAGCAGGGTGAGCCGTCGAGGAGCGGGGGCGCCACTGCGCAGGTTTTAGGGTGCCAACCTCCGCGGTTAGGTAGGGCTACATAGGCCATTGTAGGGATAAACACGACCCACTGGTGTGTATTCATTTCTTTTATGTATGATGTCGTTTTGTTTGCCATTTGGTCTAGTATTGTCCGACTCTATGGTGCCTGCAGTTTAGGTGATTCCTATGTGTGCTGTGGGATATGTAAATAAAGGCGGTTTCCATTGTGACAATAGGACAAGCACCCACTGTAGGACTGTGTGATTCGGTAACTGCGGACGGCTTGCGTCCTGTCAACTTACATTTTCATGGGTGCGTTCTTCTACCCGTCCGGGGTCCAGTACCGTCAACTGGTTCTCCCAGTGCCTTTGGCCTAGGTGCCTCCATCTCCGTATCCGAGTTCCACCAACGTCTGCTGGTCCTTGGTAGTGCTTTGGAGCACAGGTACCTCCTGCTTTTTAACCGTGTCACAGTAACGTCAGCTGGTACTCGGTTGTGACATTGCCTCTTTTCCTTCTGCTACCCGTCCGGGGTCCAGTACCGTCAACTGGTTCTCCCCAGTGCCTTTGGCCTAGGTGCCTCCATCTCCGTATCCGAGTTCCACCAACGTCTGCTGGTCCTTGGTAGTGCTTTGGAGCACAGGTACCTCCTGCTTAGTAACCGTGTCACAGTAACGTCAGCTGGTACTCGGTTGTGACATTGCCTCTTTTCCTTCTGCTACACGTCCGGGGTCCAGTACCGTCAACTGGTTCTCCCCAGTGCCTTTGGCCTAGGTGCCTCCATCTCCGTATCCGAGTTCCACCAACGTCTGCTGGTCCTTGGTAGTGCTTTGGAGCACAGGTACCTCCTGCTTAGTAACCGTGTCACAGTAACGTCAGCTGGTACTCGGTTGTGACATTGCCTCTTTTCCTTCTGCTACCCGTCCGGGGTCCAGTACCGTCAACTGGTTCTCCCCAGTGCCTTTGGCCTAGGTGCCTCCATCTCCATATCCGAGTTCCACCAACGTCTGCTGGTCCTTGGTAGTGCTTTGGAGCACAGGTACCTCCTGCTTAGTAACCGTGTCACAGTAACGTCAGCTGGTACTCGGTTGTGACATTGCCTCTTTTCCTTCTGCTGCCCCTCCGGGTTCCAGCACAGTCAGCTGGTCCTCGTTACTTCCATTGTCTCTTGCTCCATCTGATACCCGTCAGGGTTCCAGTAACGTCAGCTGGTTCTCGGAAATTAGACGACCTTAAAGACCACCCAGAAGAAGATGACGACAACAAGGACGACGAGCATGAAGCCAACCAGCCTGAACACCATCACAAAGAAAAAAATAAAAGATTACCCAGAAGAAGATCACCAACAGGACAAAGAAGGTTAAGACAAACTACAAGATACAGAACAAGAGACAGAAGAACAATAAGCAGAAGATCAAAAAGCAGAAGAACATGAAGTATAAGACCAAAATGAAGAGCAAAATATATGCTCTAAATTCTAAGCAGAAGAAGACTAAGCAGTGTATGGGGGTGAGTCCGTTCCTCCTTGTGGTGCCCCTGGAAAATGCCTGCTGCTGCAGGCTAAACTGAACACGGACAAATACTGTTGTAATTTAAATCTTTTGTGACAGCAAGAACGGAAGGATGAACAATTCATACTTTTACAGATTACAAGTACAGGAATCTCTGTCACAAATAAGAATATGATGAAGAAGATGAAGAGGAAGAAGATGAAGAATTTGAATATGAAGAAGATTAATTAGTTTAATAATAACAATATGAGTAATGTAAACAAAAACATGAATAGCAAGAAGTTTAAGAAGAAGATTAAGAAGGTGAAGATGAAGAATAATTTGATGAGAAAGATGATGCTGCTGCTGAAGATTATGAAGGAGAAAGTGTGGCACTGGCAAAAGTTAAAAAGGTGAAGAGCATGGAAGTTGTGAAACATACATATTTGCCAAAATAGAAAAAAGGTTAACAACATTGTCAATTTGTTAGTCAATCCAAACGTATTTCCAAAAAAATATATATTAATGCTATTCCAATGCATTGGGTTAAACATGTATGCCTTTATTGTCTCCTCAACCTACCCCAATACATTCTACATTAGTCTTTGTTGTTTTCCTTCATGTACAATTAACCAACAAGGCAAGAATGTTTTTTTTTAATGTCGATATTTGGTTCCCATAGACTTACATTGGACTTCCG
This sequence comes from Oophaga sylvatica, assembly GCA_033576555.1. Classification (NCBI taxonomy): domain Eukaryota; kingdom Metazoa; phylum Chordata; class Amphibia; order Anura; family Dendrobatidae; genus Oophaga; species Oophaga sylvatica. The sequence goes on along the minus strand of JARQOD010000005.1, from coordinate 132,114,914 downwards.
GTATCGGAATCGGATATCGACGATATTTAGTGATATCGGCGATACCATTCCGATCCGATATTTTTAGATATCGAGCAGTATAGCTCAACACTACTGCTGAGGACTGGGGAAAAGTTATTTTCTCTGATGAATCCCCTTTTCGATTGTTTGGGACATCAGGAAAACGCCTCATTGGGAGAAGACAAGGTGAGCGCTACCACCAGTCTTGTCTCATGCCAACTGTTAAGCATCCTGAAACCATTCATGTGTGGGGTTGCTTCTCAGCCAAGGGAATCGGCTCTCTCACAGTTTTGCCTAAAAACACAGCCATGAATAAAGAATGGTACCAGAATATCCTCCAAGAGCAACTTCTCCCAACCCTCCAAGAGCAGTTTGGCGATCAACAATGCCTTTTCCAGCATGATGGAGCACCTTGCCATAAAGCAAAGGTGATAACTAAATGGCTCAGGGAACAAAACATAGAGATTTTGGATCCATGGCCTGGAAACTCCCCAGATCTTAATCCCATTGAGAACTTGTGGTCAATCATCAAGAGACGGGTGGACAAACAAAAACCTAAAAATTCTGACAAAATTAAAGCATTGATTGTGCAAGAATGGACTGCTATCAGTCAGGATTTGGTCCAGAAGTTGATTGAGAGCATGCCAGGGAGAATTGCAGAGGTCCTGAAGAAGAAAATTATATTTCTGTCTTTGATAAAAACATCTGTCAAACACACATAAAAACCAGAGGGCAGCAGATCATGTGAAAATATAATATTTGTGTCATTCTCAAAACTTTTGGCCATGACTGTAGTGCTCAAGCGACTAGCAAGTATTGATGAGAAAGCTCACTCATCAATATTCCAGAGGTAGTACCACAAAAAGTGACACTGGTCTGAATTGTAAAATTTGGCCTGGTGAGGCAGGCTCGGGGTCTGAAGAGGTTAAATAAATGTTTGCTTTAACCATTTGTAGCTTTCATACTGTGTGATTTAGCACGTACAGTATAAATAATGTATGCAAAAATATTTCATAATATTTGAAAGCCAGAGGGCAAGCATTGGTTTGCAGGGTGGGCCAAAAGATAGTCACTTTTCTGATAGTTTAAAATGGCCAGTCAGAAAACGTTATCTCTATAACAAAAAATATCAGAGGAAAAAGCTTCTTACTCCAGATTAGTAAATAATTTAACAAGTCTCAAAGCTAAAGGCAAAATATGTATGAGCTCTTTCTGATTAAAAAGAATTTTAGTTTCCAGTTCAGTTTCATTCTCCTGCTGCTCTTAATTAAATATTTCTTTAATGGCATAATTCTGCTTTAATTTGTGTGGTCATGAAGAAGCTTCTATCCACATCCTGAAATGAAAGCTTGGTTTAGAACTATTTCAATGTAATATTTTTCATAGGTATTTCACTGGGGACACTCCTAAAAAATCAAAGCTCTATAAAAGGTAAAATGACTAAATATGGCTATGTGCTGATGTACATAATGAATTATATAGCAAGCAAATTATGTTTACAAACTAGATCTATGTGGACATAGGCTGGTTTTATTTGGCTTGTGCACATGACCGTATTTTCAGTCCGAGTGCGATCCATCAAATCATCGGATCGTACTCTGACCAATTCTAGTCAATTGGTACTTGCACATGTCCTATTTTTTTTTGGTCCGAGACAGTCCAAGTAAAAAATTGCAGCATGTCCGAATTTGATCCAATATTCATATTGCACTAAGCCATGCAAGTCAATGAGTCCACAGAAAACATTGGACTGCACTTGGATGACATCTGAGTGCAGTCTGATTTTCCCGAAGACACAATGAAGAGGATAGTGAATTTTTTTTAAATTTCATCAGATGATCAGAGTTTGATTTGCATAATTTACTTAATTGTCTCAGATAAGAGAATATATGCTCTTGTGACCTTAACCTAAGGCTAAGTTCTGAGTGTTTGGTGCTTTTTTGAGGTTGCAGATTTTCTGTAGTATTTTTGCACCTATTAGTAGTTTACTTGTGTTTTTTCATTACATTTACCCACAGATTTTTCACACCTCATTCAAGTCTGTTCGGGAAATTTGCAGATAAAACACAATTTACTGGAAGAGAAATTGATATACTGCAGATATGAATGCCGCTGACCATAAAAGTTTACACTTTAAAGTCGAGAGAAAGTGGACCCTTGGAACCAAAAGAGCTTACAGTTAACAAGAAAGAGAGAATGAGAAATACCTTTAGAACTTACAATTTACAGGCAAGATAGAAGAGAGAGGACACCGTTGACCATATGTTACAAGAGTGAGGGAACTCTGCTGATCATAAAGAATGTACACTTGATAGTATAAAGAGAGAACCTCGCTGACCATAAGAGCTCATACTCAACAGGAGTGAGGGAACTCTGCTGATCATGAGAACGTACACTCGATAGTAGAGACAGAGGACCCCACTGATCATAAGAGCTTACACTCTACAGGAGAGAGAGACTCTGGAGTCGTAAAATGATGCTGCTATACAAACTGTGCTCCACTAGGAACCATTTATATTTAGTGACCCATGTACTGACCACGACTGTACAAGGCTTGGTAATCCATCCATAAGATGTTACAGGTAAAAGGCATTTAGGGCTAAGTCACTGCGGCAATGCAAAATGATGTTTGATTGCTTTCTGATACTTCAGCAGTAGAGTTGAGCGAAACAGGTCGGTAAGATTCATAAGTCGCCGACTTTTGCCAAAGTCGGATTTCGCAGACCGAAACCCGACCATAGCGTGCAGTCGGCCATGCGGTCGGCAAAACGAGCATCAAAGTCGGATTTCCCAGAATGCTGGCAGGTGCCTTTTTTCAGCCAATGAGCAAGGACGTACACTGTGGGCAACGAGATGACATGGGCAGCGTCCACCACCATCTCAGAGAAGGGCATTGCAGTGATTGGCTTGCTTTGGGGGACGTCATAGTGTCTATAAAAGCCCTGACTGCCAACCTCCATTTTACTTCTGCCGATCTTAACAGTAGGGAGAAGTAGCTGTTTATCAGTAGTGACAGAGTTAAGGCTGGAAAGAGAAGTTCTTCTGTGCTTGTGCTGATAGCAATTGCGCTGTACAGTTAGTGTGCAGTGACAGGAGGGGTTTTCTTGTGTGCAGTAGCGCTGGTTATTAGGCTGCCTGATAGCTGTATTGCTGTGTATACACTGCTGTGCAGACTGCTTTTTACACAGCACTAATACTTTTCTTCTTTTTTTCTGCACAGTTACTGACCATTCATTTTTTCCCACATTGTATAGGGCTGTACGCTCCTCACACACTACCGTGTACCGGCTGGTATCACGGACAAATACATGCTGACTATCTGTGTGTCACTCCGGAAATATATACGGAGATTTAAATTTTCCCCTACACCGAAAACTGCTGTATGCTTCTAATACAGTACCGTAAATCTGCTTTTTGAATTACGGTCAAATCCATACTGAGAGAGCGTCTGTGTGTGACTCTGGAAATAAATGCGGAGATTTAAATTTTCCCCTACGCTGTATACAGCTGTACGCTCCTCATACAGTACCGTATATCTGCTGTTTGGATTACGGTCAAATACATACTGAGTGAGCATCTGTGTGCGACTCCGGAAATATATACAGAGATTTCAATTTTTCCCTATACCGTATATGGCTGTACGCTTCTGATACAGTACCGTATTTCTGCTGTTTGTATTACGGTCCAATCCATACTGAGAGAGCGTCTGTATGTGACTCCGGAAATATATACGGAGATTTAAAATTTTCCCTACACCATATACAGCTGTATACAGTACCATATTTCTGCTGTTTGTATTACTGTCCAATCCATACTGAGTGAGCGTCTGTATGTGACTCCGGAAATATATACAGAGATTGAAATTTTCTCCTACACCGTATACATCTGTACGCTCCTCATACAGTACCATATATCTGCTGGTATTTTTGGTACATTTTCCAAAACATGAGGAAGTATTGAGGTAGAGGCCGCTGACGTGGGCGGGGGGGGGGACCAGCTGGTACTGATGGTGGTGGTGGTGCATCTACTGGTAGTGCCAAAAGCACAATAGCACATAAGGCAGGAGGTGTTAAGCCTGCGTCATCCTCTGGCTCCAGAAGGCCTGGAAGGCTCCCTTTTCTGGGAGTAGGTAAACCGCTTTTAAAGCCGAAGCATCAGGAACAGGTTTTGGCTTACATTGCCAGCATCCAGCTCTATCGCCTCCTCTTCTGAAGTTTCAAAAACTGCAAGCACTGAGTCTTCAGTGCAGGCTCCTGGTCAGGAACAACACCTTTCCTTGTGTTCTTCACTCCCACCAAAATTGAAGGATGCGGCAGGCCAGACTTAAGATCACTCCCTGGAGCTCTTTTCACATACCATGCCTGGGTTATCAAGTGAAATCCTGAATTCCCCAGTCCAAGTTGAATATGACATGGAGTGCACTGATGCACAGCCACTGCTATATGATTCTGCTGGTACATTCACCCAGAGCACTGCATTGCCCTCGCAGTCTACTGAGCCAGATTCTGACCCTGATGAAACTCAGGTGCCCATTCCTGCATACTATACCACCTTACACGGTGACACAGAGGAAAGTGCAGATGAAATTGAAGAGGAGGTGATGGATGACCAGTTGTTGACCTGGATTGGCATTCATTGGGGGAAGAGGGTGCCGCTGGCAATAGCTCAGAAGAGGAGGAGGATCCACAGCAGCCATCGACATCACAGCTGCGGTTATCTGGCAGGCCCGTAGAAGTCCAAAAATGTGTTAAAAAAACAAAAAGAGTTGCAGGACAGCTTGACCAGATGGTCAAATTGGCACAGTGTGTGTTAGGGGTCGAGTTCCCGCTTCTGCACAAGGGGAATCTTGAGCCATTCCGGCTGCGGTCTCCCATTCGTCTCCGGCCGAAGTGGACTCTGCTCAGCTTAGACATCGGTCCCAGCGTCTCGCCCAGTCTGGCAGTGTGCAGAGGATTACTGCTGCTCCTCCAGACTCTGCTATTGTGGCCAGTACTGGTTAGCGGCGAGCAGACGTCTTTAGGACAAAGTCCTTGTTTTTTCCCTTCTGAGCATGCCCAGGGTGAGATCTCTCATTGGAGATCAGGGTCACATGCTCAGGTACTTCAGCAGCTCCTATTGGTCTGCCAGGAAGGTCCTGTGACTACTGGTGTTCTGGAACAAGTTTCATTGGTCCTTGTTTCTGGCAGGTCCTGTAGCTGTTATTATAAAAGGGTGGCAATGCTGAACCGCCATGCGCTAATATCAACCATTATATGCTTTGCGCCAGTGTGGTCATGCGTGTGTGTGGTTAGGGCCCGGCTGAAATAAGCCCCTAGAATACCGACTTAATCGGTGAGGAGTTTGGTATTCTAGCTGGTCAGGGTCGGTGTCCTAGATGCCCTAGATTACCGGCATAACCGGTGAGGAGTTTGATTGCCGTATTCAGGGCCTGGCGTTCAGATGCCATAGATTGCAAGTGACTCCCGCGAGGACATTAGCGCATGAACACGTTCTATGTTCGCTTAGCACTTAACTGTGTACCTGGGTGCCTGACAGGACACAGAACTTTTTCTCAGCGGCTCTGTGACATAACAGGGTTCGCTTTCAACGCTAGACAGCGCCCTAGCGTGTTTATTTTGCAACTCAGTTGTGTTCAGTGAGTACGCACACATCGCCATATTGTGCTGCGGCACTCCTTCTAGCGGCTCTGTGAAATAACAGAGTTCACACATATTGCCACAGCTAGAGTTGAGCATTCCGATACCGCAAGTATCGGGTATCGGCCGATATTAGCTGTATCGGAATTCCAATACTTAGTTCCGATATTTTCCATATATCGTATACCGGAATCGGAAGTTCCCATAATTCTTTGAGAGGCAATGTGATTTTAGTCAGCCAATGAGGAATCCTAAGAAGTGTGGGCACATCCTGTACTGCTGCGGTCATGTTAACTAATGGCATGGCTGTGATTGGATGCTGAAATGATGTCAGAATGCACTATAAAAGGCGCCGCCGCCATTTTAGCGTCACTGTGCTGTGAATTCAGTTAGGGACAGAACGCTGCTGTGCTGACTCTGAGGGACAGTTAGAGATTGCGATTTTGTGTACTGTGCTCTAGGCAGGCTAGTTTACCAACCGCTGTGTAAAGCTTCCTTTTGCCTTGCAGTGTTGTTTTAACAGCTCTGTGCAAGGTGTGTGTGTGAGAGTGCAGGTGACGCTGCAGTTTGCTCTGTATCCAATTCTGTTTGTAGGCATCTGCACGTGTCACTCACAGACTCTTTTTTTTTTCTTTAGTGTAATTCTTGCTACTCCATTTAATTGAAATTATAGTGTGACGCGCTTCCATCCGTATTCAATACATTGGTTGCAAACACTATAGAAGTACAGAAAGGAGCCTTTCACAGATAGTGAACAGTTGTGTGCAGTGTTCACTCTAGTCTGTGAGGTTTTTTTTTTTTGAGTGCAGATCACGCTCCAGTTAGTTCTTCAAACACTGCTGCTTGTACTCTGCTGAGCGTGTCTCATTGCCTCATCCTTTACATTTTTCTCAAATTGTTGCTGCTACATTCTATTTAAAAAAAATCAAATCTATTAGTGTGACGTGCTTCCATCCGTATCCAATACATTGGTTTCAAACAGTGTAGAAGTCTGCAAAGGAGCCTTTCAGAGATAGTGAACAGTTGTGTGCAGTGTTCACTGTAGTCTGTGAGGTTTTTTTTTTTTGAGTGCAGATCCCACTTCATTTAGTTCTTCAACCACTGCTGCTTGTACTCTGCTGAGCGTGTCTCACTGCCTCATCCTTTACATTTTTCTCAAATTGTTGCTGCTACATTCTATTTAAAAAAATCAAATCTATTAGTGTGACGTGCTTCCATCCGTATCCAATACATTGGTTGCAAACAGTATAGAAGTCCACAAAGGAGCCTTTCAGAGATAGTGAACAGTTGTGTGCAGTGTTCACTGTAGTCTGTGAGTTTTTTTTTTTTTTGAGTGTAGATCCCGCTCCATTTAGTTCTTCAACCACTGCTGCTTGTACTCTGCTGAGCGTGTGTCACTGCCTCATCCTTGACATTTTTCTCAAATTGGTGCTGCTACATTCTATTTAAAAAAAATCCAATCTATTAGTGTGATGTGCTTCCATCCGTATCCAATACATTGGTTGCAAACAGTATAGAAGTCCACAAAGGAGCCTTTCAGAGATAGTGAACAGTTGTGTGCAGTGTTCACTGTAGTCTGTGAGGTTTTATTTTTTTTGAGTGCAGATCCCGCTCCATTTAGTTCTTCAACCACTGCTGTTTGTACTCTGCTGAGCGTGTGTCACTGCCTCATCCTTGACATTTTTCTCAAATTGGTGCTGCTACATTCTATTTAAAAAAAAACCAATCTATTAGTGTGATGTGCTTCCATTCGTATCCAATACATTGGTTGCAAACAGTATAGAAGTCCACAAAGGAGCCTTTCAGAGATAGTGAACAGTTGTGTGCAGTGTTCACTGTAGTCTGTGAGGTTTTATTTTTTTGAGTGCAGATCCTGCTCCATTTAGTTCTTCAACCACTGCTGCTTGTACTCTGCTGAGCGTGTCTCACTGCCTCATCCTTTACATTTTTCTCAAATTGTTGCTGCTACATTCTATTTAAAAAAAATCAAATCTATTAGTGTGACGTGCTTCCATCCGTATCCAATACATTGGTTGCAAACAATATAGAAGTACACAAACGGGCCTTTCACAGCTACTGAACAGTTGTGTGCATTGTTTACTGTAGTCAGAGGGTTTCAATCTTTGAATTCAGATCCCGCTCAAGTTATTTCTTCAACCACCGCTGCTTGTACTCTGCTGAGCGTGTGTCACTGCCTCATCCTTGACAGTTTTCTCTAATTGTTGCTGCTACATTCTATTTAAAAAAAAATCAAATCTATTAGTGTGACGTGCTTCCATCCGTATCCAATACATTGGTTGCAAACAGTATAGAAGTCCACAAAGGAGCCTTTCAGAGATAGTGAACAGTTGTGTGCAGTGTTCACTGTAGTCTGTGAGGTTTTTTTTTTGAGTGCAGATCCCGCTCCATTTAGTTCTTCAACCACTGCTGCTTGTACTCTGCTGAGCGTGTCTCACTGCCTCATCCTTTACATTTTTCTCTAATTGTTGCTGCTACATTATATTTCAAATAATTCAAATCTATTAGTGTGACGTGCTTCCATCATTATCCAATACATTGGTTGCAAACAATATAGAAGTACACAAACGGGCCTTTCACAGCTGCTGAACAGTTGTGTGCATTGTTTACTGTAGTCAGAGGGTTTCAATTTTTGAATTCTGATCCCGCTCAAGTTATTTCTTCAACCACCGCTGCTTGTACTCTGCTGAGCGTGTGTCACTGCCTCATCCTTGACATTTTTCTCTAATTGTTGCTGCTACATTATATTTCAAATAATTCAAATCTATTAGTGTGACGTGCTTCCATCATTATCCAATACATTGGTTGCAAACAATATAGAAGTACACAAACGGGCCTTTCACAGCTGCTGAACAGTTGTGTGCATTGTTTACTGTAGTCAGAGGGTTTCAATTTTTGAATTCTGATCCCGCTCAAGTTATTTCTTCAACCACCGCTGCTTGTACTCTGCTGAGCGTGTGTCACTGCCTCATCCTTGACATTTTTCTCTAATTGTTGCTGCTACATTATATTTCAAATAATTCAAATCTATTAGTGTGACGTGCTTCCATCATTATCCAATACATTGGTTGCAAACAATATAGAAGTACACAAACGGGCCTTTCACAGCTACTGAACAGTTGTGTGCATTGTTTACTGTAGTCAGAGGTTCTCATTTTTGGAGTGCAGATCCCGCTCCAGTTAGTTATTCAAACACTGCTGCTTGTACTCTGCTGAGCGTGTCTCACAGCCTCATCCTTGACATTTTTCTCTAATTAGTGCTGCTACATTCTATTTCAAATAACTCAAATCTATTAGTGTGACACGCTTCCATCCGTATACAATACATTGGTTGCAAACAGCCTTTTTGTTAAGGTACAGTATTATATCGACATTGTACAGGTGTCGCTATTCAGTCTGATAACTAGATATCATTCACCTTTTCTATCAGTTGTCGTTGTTTCAGCACCACTTGCAGGTATATATCTAGCTATTGTGACTATGCACTATTGAGTTTAACAAGGTAATGCATGATTTTTGTTACCGATTCTCATTTTTTAAATGATGGACCTTTATGATATGGGTTGTTAAATTTGTATTTAAATATGTATTTTTTCAAATGACACAAATATAAATAATGTTGAAGAGGACTAGTCCTACATCCATTGTTTCCACAATATTACAGGTGTACATCACGTCCCTTAATCAACAATGGATTATTAAATTTACTTGTATGCTTTTATTTAAAAGCCAAGAACACTGAAGGCTAACCTTCGCACTGCAGCTGTTGTCAAAGTTCAACCCACATTATGCACTTCCAACATTGCAGCATTTGAGGCATGATGTGAGTTGGATTTGTCTAAGTTATGGAGTGACAAGGTTCACCATCAGTACCCTATAGCATAAGTAGGCTTTTGTGTTAGCATTTGTGTTCCACATGTGGATATCTGCAGTAATATGTCACAATTATTTTGTTACAGATTTGTGACAAAGACTAATAATTTTATGGTTTTAAAGGTGACGTTTCACTTGTTTACAGTTTAGAAATAAGGGTGTAGCCTCTTATCTATGTGTAGCAGTAGGCACTTTAACATGTCATGTTTTTTTTAACATGTGTAGCTAGCTAGCAGTAATTTTTGCCGGACACACAGCAGGGGAACAGCAGGCATTACTGAACCCCACAAACACATCAGCGATTTTTTTGATCTGTGCATCCAACACTTGTGAGCAGCAACTGGCAGTGTTGTAGCCCAGGGAGTAGAGTTCAGGTGGTAGAAAGATGAACATAACAGGAGACATGGATAACGTTGCCAACCAGTTATTTAATCTGAAACCGGACAGGCAAATTCATGCGAGATCCATGCCTTGTTCATTTTCAGAAAACTAAACCGGTCTACATTAACGGAGGATAGTCGCATGCTACGGTCTGTTAGTACACCACCTGCAGCACTAAAGAAGCGCTCCGATAATACACTGGCAGCAGGGCAAGCCAGCACCTCCAATGCATACTGGCTAAGCTCTGGCCATGTATCCAGCTTAGAGACCCAAAACTTGAATGGGGAAGAGCCATCTGGGAGTACACTGAGAGGCCAAGACATGTAGTCTGTCACCATCTTACGGAAACTTTGCATCCTGCTGAGTGGAGCCGTCTCGGATGGTGTAGACATTGGTGGCTCTGCCACAAAACTTCGCCACATTTGGAACATACTGGTCTTGCTGTTGTGAATGTGATAGAAATGAATTCTGAGCAGAAGCTCCCTCTGGTGGTTGCAAACAGTACTGAACTATCCAATGAAGATTGTGAAGATTGGAGATCAGGTGTTACTGACTGGTCTTATATAAGGGAGGTTCCCTCCCATCAGGGTTGACGGTGATCAATTGTTATGGTCTCTTCTTTGATTCCTGTACACTTTGTAGCTTGCTGTTTCGTGCCTGCATCTTTTGCTAACAGATAAGACATTTTTTCTTTTATTTATTTATTTTTTGGCATATTGTCCTGCACTTCTGTGGGGGTCTGCCGGGTCCCTTGGGGGTTTGTGCTCCTCTCAGTTTAGTTCAGCCACTGTTGTTTGTTCATTTTCCTTTTCCATTTTTTTCTGTGGCTGCTGTTTAGTTTTTGTTACACCAGAGAACTAATTAAGGTGGTAGAGGTCGTGTGATCTCAGGTGTTTTTATAATTAGTAGAGTTGGTACTTTTCAGTGTTTTTTTGTGATTGCAGAAAGTGCCCTTCCTATCCTTTTCTATTTATGAAGTTTGGGCCCCAACATTTGCTCATACAATTTTCTGTCTGTGTCAGTATTTCTTCTTGTCTAACCGCCATTACATGTTTGGGGGCTTTCTATGTTCTTTGTGGATCTGCTCCGGGGCAGATAGCTTTCCTCTTTCTATCTTTAGGTGTAGTTAGCTTCTCAGGCTGTGACGAGGCGTCTAGGACCAACGTAGGTACGCTCCACGGCTGCCTTTAGTTGTGGTGGTTAGTCAGGGTACTGCAATCCTATAGATTCCAACCTCTCTGGTGTATTGCCTTTTTTGCCTGCTCTCCTCAGCTACCAAATCATAACATCTTGCCCTGTGCAGAGGCGCTGCTTGTGCTCCCTCTTGTTGCAGAGCTGTCTCCACTGCCTCGACGCACAGAGCTGCTTTGTAAAGCAGTAGTAGCAGCAGTGCTCTCGGCTGGAATGGAGAACATTATGGATTGCACCAGTGTGTCTTGGTACTCCCGCATTTTATGCTCCCGGTTCAACGGTGTGATGAGGCTTTGTAAGTTGTCCCGGTAGCGAGGGTCTAGGAGGGTGGACACCCAATAATCAGACGTGGTGAGAATGTGGGCGATGCGGCGGTCGTTTCTCAGGCACTGCAGCATGAAATCAACCATGTGCTGCAGACTCCCAACTGGCCAAGAAACGCTGTCCCCTGCAAGAGGCGTCATCTCTGCCTGCTCTGCATCACCCCACCCTCGCTATACATACTGACTAGAGCGTTGTGTACCTCCCTCTGGAGCGATGTCTTCCTCCTCCATTGACTCCTCCTCATCCTCCTCACAAAGTGAGCCCTGCCCAGCCCTTTGTGAGGAACCACGTTGCGCTGACTGTCCAGAATGTGATGGAATTTGTGACTCCTCATCCTCCACCTCTTCCAAAACCTCATCCCTTAGTGCTTGCATTGTTTTTTTGAAGCAGGCAGATAAGGGGGACAGTCAGGCTGACTAGTGCATCATCTGCACTCGCCATCTGCGTTGACTCATCAAACGCACGCAAAACGTGGCAGATGTCCTTCATAGAGTCCTTCGCCAGTCCTTACACTGGCTGCCCATTCATTATAGTATCCAATTCAAAGTAGTGGTTGTCACCCACAAAGCTCTCCACAGTGCAGCACCCCCCTACATCTCCTCCCTCATTTCTATCTATCGGCCTAACCGACTGCTGCGCTCTGCAAACGACCTTCGACTAACCTCTGCACTAATCCGTACCTCCCACTCCCGAATACAAGACTTCTCCCGTGCTGCGCCAATCCTCTGGAATGCTCTACCCCAAGAAATTAGGACTATCCGCAATTAGCATGGTTTCAGGCGCTCCCTCAAAAGACATTTGTTCAGAGCGGCCTATCACATTCACTAATCAAAGTCATTCTATGTGTAAGTCTGTGTGTGTAGCCCATTCACTATCTCCATCCATCCATCACTCCCTCAAAATGGCTGGACCATCATTGTAAATACACCATTGTATATAAACACCTGTACTTTGTATTTCCCCCACCTCATTGTAGATTGTAAGCTGTCACGAGCAGGGGCGGCTTATATTGCTTTAATTATTGTATTGTTAACATTGTTACTTATGACTTGTGTTCTGAAACTGTTAAACTGTAAAGCGCTGCGGAATATGTTGGCGCTATATAAATAAAGATTATTATTATTATTATTATAGAGGCCCAGTCAGTAGTGGTGAAGTGTGAACGGCGCAAATTGCGAGTTGATTGCGCCTGATGCAGCTGATACTCCATTACTGTTGGCTGCTGCTCACACAACTGCTCCAACATATGTAACGTCGAATTCCACCTGGTGGGTACGTGACATATGATGCGATGTTCAGGAAGGCGAAATGTGCGTTGCAGAGCTGCAATCAGCAATCTGGCCATGCTGCAACGTCGCAAGTGAGCGCACTCTAGGCGGACCTTGTGCAGCAGTGCATCAAGATCCGGATAGTCCCTCAAAAAACTCTGCACGACCAAGTTGAGCACATGTGACAGACATGGTATGTGAGTGAGGTTGCCAAGGCCCAGAGCTGCCACCAGATTTCGGTCATTGTCACACACTACCAAGCCTGGCTGGAGATTCGCTGCCAAAAACCACACGTCGCTCTCCTGCTTGATGGCATTCCAGAGCTCCTGCGCTGTGTGGCTTCGATTCCAAATGGAAATTAATTTCAGGACGGCCTGTTGACGTTTGGACACGGCTGTGCTCATATCGCTCGCAACAGGTAAGCGTTCACGGGTCCATGTGGAGGTAGACCGTGACGGCTCCTGCAGTGATGATTCTGAGGAACTGGAGTTGGAGGAGGAGTCAATGTGTACAGACTTGATTCCTGCAATCCTTGGAGTTGGCAGAACACGTACAGCGCCACTCGCAAGAGCAGTACCCGGCTCCACAACATTGACCCAATGGGCAGTGAGGGAAAGTTATCGTCCCTGGCCATGGGTGTTAGAACCCTCTTGTTAGGTTTTGTTTCAGTTTGATTGTCACACGAACTTTTTTCCCTATTTTGTCTGGCTCCGCCCTTCTGGCTTTGCTTGACTTCATTGTATTATCTACTGTTAAGCTAGCCGGGTGCTTAGGTGCCTTACTCAGTCAGTTTTGCTTGATCTTCGGATCTCAAAGTATTTTGTTTTCTGTTAAATTATCCCTGCTACAATTTCTGTTAGGAGGTGTCCACCTTTTCTCCCAGTCCCTAGATCTTGTAGGGATTCCTCCCTCGCAACTATAGGTCTTCGTTCAGACTAGCTAAGGACTTTAGCGGGTCTGGTCGCAGGATCAGGTTCCCCGTTACATCGTAGGGATTCAGCTTAGTTCTATTGTAGGGACAGAATTCCCTTCTTTCCTTAGTGCTTATAGCAGATCATAACAATGGGTACTGGTCCACGCATCGGTCGTCAGGTGGACCTTGCTACTGAGGGCGTTTACTAGCACATGTTTAATTTTTCCCTCAACATGCTTTTGCAGACCAGGGACGGCTTGCCTGCTGAAATGAAATCGGCTTGGCACATTGTATTGTGGGACTGACAATGAAATTAAGTTACGGAAACTGTCAGTCTCCACCAGCCTGAATGACAGCATTTCAAGGTACAGGAGTTTTGCAATGCCAGCATTCAAAGCCTGTGCTCGTGGATGGTTTGCCGAGTATGGCCGTCTTTTATCCCATGCCTGTGCTACCGATGGCTGTTTTGTGGCCTGGAAGTGTGAGGATGACAGGGAACTTGCTGCTGTGTGTGGAATAACACTTTGTCTCTGGACAACAGTGACCGATGTTCTTCCATGGCGATCCTGTGAGGAAGCAGAACCAGCTGTGTGTGAGCTCGATGAAGAGGCTTCAACACAACCTGAAGATGTAGGTGCTGCTGTAGGTTGGCCTACATCTCCAGTGTGTCTTTGTAACTCAACTACGTGCTTTGTCCGCACATGTTTCCACATATTAGTGGTATTGAGGTTACTGACACTTTTACCTCTTTTTACTTTTTGATTACACAGTTTGCATTTGACATAGCAAATATCATCTGCAAGTGTGTCAAAAAAAGGACCGTGCAGTGCAAGTCCTGGGAGCGCACGTTTTGACTTTTGGAAGACAACTGCTCCGAACAGGTGGCAAAATGGAGGCTACAGGTAACCGAGTCTGCAGCCTAATTCTCCCTCCTGTTTGTACCGTTGGGGCAATGTCTTCCTCTATCTTCCTTCTATCACTAACCACTTCTCTAGGCCTCTCACAGCTATCAACCTCTGAGACACACAAGGATGGTAACACCCTTGACCTGGTCTTTGTCCGCCTCGGTTCAATCTACCACCTAAATAACTCACCGCTTCCACTGTCTGACTACAACATTCTCTCCTTCACGCTCACAAATCCTCCACCACCCCAGCGCACTCCTGCCTACCACACATTCAGAAATCTACAAGCCATTAACCCTCAGACACTTTCAGATTCCCTACACTCATCACTGTCCCCAATCTCCTCTTTTTCCTGTCCTGATCTGGCTGTTCATCACTACAATGACACTCTTAGAAGCACCCTTGACCAAGTAGCGCCGCTCACCCTCAGAACTTCCAAACACACAGTAAAACAGCCCTGGATCACATTGCAAACTCAACTTCTTCAGCGATGCTCTAGGAGTGCTGAACGCCTTTGGAGAAAAACCAGCACACCACAAGACTTCATCCACTTTAAATTCATGTTAAGAACTTATAATGCTGCCCTTCACCTCGCCAAACAAACCTACTTCACCACCCTGATCTCCTCACTAGCCAACAACCCCAAGAAAATGTTTGACACTTTTCACTCCCTCCTCAGGCCAAAAGCACAAGCCCCTATCACAGACATTTGTGCTGACGACCTGGCCTCCCATTTTATATAAAAAATATATACTATCCGTCAGGAAATCTGCTCTCAACCACGAAGGGCTGTGACTCCTATCCCACCCTGCTGTTCCCCTGGCTAACTTTCCACATTTGATCCCATCACAGAAGAAGAAGTCTCCAGAGTCCAGACTCCTCTCTTCCTCTCGTCCGACTACATGCACTACCGACCCCATTCCCTCACATCTCCGCCAGTCTCTCTCTCCAGTTGTCACAACTCACCTAAATAAAATCTTTAATCTCTCACTCTCCTCTGGCATTTTCCCATCTGCCTTCAAACACTCCATCATTACTCCACTACAAAATAAACCCGCTCTCGACCCTTCCTGCACAAACAAATACAGACCGGTCTCCAATCTCCCCTTCATCTCTAAACTTTTGGAGCGCCTAGTCTTCTCCCGCCTCACCCGTTACCTCTCCAATCACTCCCTCCTAGACCCTTCACAGTCCAGCTTACGCCCCCTACATTCGCCAAAAACTGCCGTCATCTAAGTGAGCAATGACCTTCTTACAGCAAAACGTAACGGTGACCACTCTTTGCTCATTCTTCTCGACCTTTCTGCAGCTTTCGACACGGTTGACCACCGTCTCCTACTGTCTAGGCTCCACTCACTAGGTATTAAGGACACTGTTCTCTCCTGGTTCTCCTCCTATCTTTCTGACCGCTCCTTCAGTGTTTTGTTCTCTGGTTCCACGTCATCTTCTCTTCCTCTCACTGTCGGTGTACCCCAGGGCTCAGTCCTTGGCCCCCTTCTCTTCTCTCTCTACACAGCCCCAATTGGACAGACCATCAGCAGATTTGGCTTTCAGTACCATCTTTATGCTGATGACACACAACTATACACGTCATCCCCCGACCTCACCCCCTCTGTACTACAGAACGCCACTGACTGTCTGTCCGCAGTCTCCAACATCATGTCCGCTCTCTATCTGAAACTCAACCTCTCAAAAACTGAACTTCTTCTGCTCCCGTCGTCTACTAAACTCCCTAAATTTGACATATCCCTCTCCGTGGGCGGCACCATAATAACACCCCGGCAGCAGGCTCGCTGTCTGGGTGTTATGTTTGACACCAATCTCTCCTTCACCTCCCATATACAATCTCTTGTCCGCTCTTGCCGCCTACACCTAAAGAACATCTCTAGAATCCGCCCTTTTCGCACCATGGAAACAACAAAAACCCTCACTGTAGCATTGATCCACTCACGCCTGGACTACTGCAACGCTCTATTACTTGGCCTCCCCATTACTCGACTATACCCTCTCCAGTCCATCCTTAATGCAGCAGCCAGGGTAATCCATCTGGCTAATCGGTACTCGGACGCGTCCGCTCTTCGCCAGTCCTTACACTGGCTGCCCATTCATTATAGTATCCAATTCAAAGTGCTGGTTCTCAGCCACAAAGCTATCCACAGTGCAGCACCCCCCTACATCTCCTCCCTCATTTCTATCTATCGGCCTAACCGACTGCTGCGCTCTGCAAACGACTTTCGACTAACCTCTGCACTAATCCGTAACTCCCACTCCCGACTCCAAGACTTCTCCCGCGCTGCGCCAATCCTCTGGAATGCTCTACCCCAAGAAATTAGGACTATCCACAATTTGCATGGTTTCAGGCGCTCCCTCAAAACACATTTGTTCAGAGCGGCCTATCACATTCACTAATCAAAGTCATTCTATGTATTCTGTGTAAGTGTGTGTGTGTGTGTGTCTAGCCCATTCACTATCTCCATCCATCCCTCACTCCATTAAGATGGCTGGACCATCATTGTAAATGCACCATTGTATATAAACACCTATACTTTGTATCTCCCCCACCTCATTGTAGATTGTAAGCTGTCACGAGCAGGGGCGACTTATTTTGCTTTAATTATTGTATTGTTAACGTTGTTACTTATGACTTGTGTTCTGAAACTGCTAAACTGTAAAGCGCTGCGGAATATGATGGCGCTATATAAATAAATATTATTATTATTTTTATTCCTCTGAGCTGCTCCCACCACCTTCCTGTTCCTCACGCCATGTTGGGTCTTGGACCTCATCAGCTCCACAACCCTCTTCCAACACCTGCTGCTGTTGGGTGGTCTGGCCAGCACCATGCTCAACAGAAACTGGCACCTGAGTCTCATCTTCATCAGATGCGTTCTGCGGTGTGCTGACAATCGGCACTGTCTCACCCGCCTCTTCAGATTCAGAGAGACACAGCTGTTGTGCATCACTGCATACTCCCTCTTCTTCACATTCCAGAATGCTGCTTGGCTGGGCCCCTGTTTGCAAGCCAACAGATTCTGAGAACAGAAGCTGACACTCAGCTGACTCCTGTACAGAACTCTCTGACTGCCTGGGCAATTTGGCAGGCGGTGAAGAGACAGATGGTTGCTCAACAGTGCTGTGGTCCTGAGAGGAGGTGGAAGCAATTGAAGTCGATGCATTGGCTGCCATCCAACCAACAACGGCTTCAATTTGTTCTTCCCGCAGCAGGGGGGTACGCCGACCTCCTACAAAAGTGCGCATAAAGTAACGCTCACGGGGAAAACTGGTGGATGCTGTGTCACTGGGGGCGGCAGCAGCCACAGAATCCACACGTCCTCTCCCTGCTGAAACTCCACGGCCACGACCACGTGCCTTACTCCCTGCCTTCTTCATCTTGGTAGATTGATAAAGAAAGTCTGAAAAGTTATAAGGCCTAAGTGTGGTTATTCCGCAGAGACTGCAGTGAACACTGCACACAACTGTTCACTAGGTGTGAAAGGCCCCTTTGTGTACTTCTATAGTGTTTGCAACCAATGTATTGCCTGGAAGTGCTGTTAGCACAGTCAACACTTGCTCCTGTGTTACTGGGGTTCAGTAATGTCAGCTGTTCCCCTGCTGTGTGTACGGCAAAAAGTCCTGCTGCCTCCACCCTGTTCTCTTCTCATCCGTGGGCTCCAACACCGCCAGTTGTTGCTCGGAAGTACTTGGCACGGGTACTGACTCCTGCCCAGCCTGGTTACAGCACGACAGCTGTTTCCTGGCAGTGTCAACGTCAATTAGCCTCCAATAAGTTGTCCTGTCGTGTTGCATTCTGGTTAGCCGACTATATGGTGCCTGCAGTTTAGGTCATTCCTATGTGTGCTGTGGGATATGTAAATAAAGGCAGTTTCCGTTGTGATAATAGAACAAGCACCCACTGTAGGACTGTGTGATTCGGTAACTGCGGACGGCTTGCGGACTGTCAACTTACATTTTCATGGGTGCCTTCTGCTACCCGTCCGGGTTCCAGTACCGTCAACTGGTTCTCCGCAGTGCCTTTGGCCTAGGTGCCTCCATCTCGGTATCCGAGTTCCAGCAACGTCTGCTGGTCTTTGGTAGTGCTTTGGACCACAGGTACCTCCTGCTTAGTAACCGTGTCCCAGTAACGTCAGCTGGTCCTCGGTTGTGCCATTGGCTCTTTTCCTTCTGCTGCCCCTCCGGGTTCCAGCACAGTCAGCTGTTCCTCATTACTTGCATTGGCTCTTGTACCTTCTGCTACCCGTCCGGGTTCCAGTACCGTCAACTGGTTCTCCGCAGTGCCTTTGGCCTAGGTGCCTCCATCTCGGTATCCGAGTTCCAGCAACGTCTGCTGGTCCTTGGTAGTGTGTTATGTTACGGTAGCTGAGGAGTGCAGGTAAAAAAGGAAATACACCAGAGCAGTTGGAATCTATGAGATTGCAGTACCCTGACTAACCACCACAACTAGAGGCAGCCGTGGAGCGTTCCTACGATGGTCCTAGACGCCTCGTCACAGCCTGAGAAACTAACTACACCTAAAGATAGAAATAGGAAAGCTATCTGCCCGGAGCAGAACCCCAAAGATAATAGAAAGCCCCCAAACATGTAATGGCGGTTAGACAAGAGGAAATACTGACACAGAAAGAAAATAGAATGAGCAAACGCTGGGGCCCAAACTATCTAAATAGAAAAGGACAGGAAGGGCACTTACTGCAATCCCAGAAAACCCTGAAAAACACCAACTCTACTAATTTCAAAATCACCTGAGATCACACGACCTCTACCACCTAAATTAGTTCTCTGGTGTAACAAAAACAGCAGCCACTGAAAAAACTGCAAAAAGCAAAAGTACAAAACACAGTGGCTGGACTAAACTGAGAGGGCAAAAGCCCCCGGAGGGGACCCAAAAGGCCCCCACAGAAGTGCAGGACAAAATGCAAAAATATAGCAAAAACACAAAATAAGAAATTGTCTTATCTGATAGCAGGAGATGCAGACACGACACAGCAGGCTACAAGGGAAACTGGAAAGAAGGATTCAGACCAGAACAATTGATCACCGGCAACCCTGATGGGAAAATGATTCCCTTAAATAAGACCAATCAGTAACACCTGATTCCCAATCCTCACTAGTACCGCTTGTAACCACCAGAGGGAGCCTCTGCTCAGAACTCATCTCAAACCCATTCACAACAGTAGTGCTTTGGAGCACAGGTACCTCCTGCTTAGTAACCGTGTCCCAGTAACGTCAGCTGGTCCTCGGTTGTGCCATTGGCTCTTTTCCTTCTGCTGCCCCTCCGGGCTCCAGCACAGTCAGCTGGTCCTCATTACTTGCATTGGCTCTTGTACCTTCTGCTACCCGTCCGGGTTCCAGTACCGTCAACTGGTTCTCCGCAGTGCCTTTGGCCTAGGTGCCTCCATCTCGGTATCCGAGTTCCAGCAACGTCTGCTGGTCCTTGGTAGTGCTTTGGAGCACAGGTACCTCCTGCTTAGTAACCGTGTCCCAGTAACGTCAGCTGGTCCTCGGTTGTGCCATTGGCTCTTTTCCTTCTGCTGCCCCTCCGGGTTCCAGCACAGTCAGCTGGTCCTCGTTACTTCCATTGTCTCTTGTACCATCTGATACCCGTCCGGGTTCCAGTAACGTCAGCTGGTTCTCGGAAGTTAGTCAGCCTTCTTGTACCTTCAGCTACATTTACAAATTGAATATTTTTTAAATGTTTTGTTGGGTAATCACTATGGATCTCCAACAATGAAGACGACGACCCTGATGACCACCCCGAAGAAGATGACGACCACAAGGACGACGAGCATGAAGCCAACCAGCCTGAACACCATCACAAAGAAGAAATGAAAGATTACCCAGAAG
Source organism: Oophaga sylvatica (assembly GCA_033576555.1). Taxonomy (NCBI): domain Eukaryota; kingdom Metazoa; phylum Chordata; class Amphibia; order Anura; family Dendrobatidae; genus Oophaga; species Oophaga sylvatica. The sequence goes on along the minus strand of JARQOD010000005.1, from coordinate 132,094,546 downwards.
AAGATCACCAACAGGACAAAGAAGGTTAAGACAAACTACAAGATACAGAACAAGAGACAGAAGAACAATAAGCAGAAGATGAAAAAGCATAAGAACATGAAGTATAAGACCAAAATGAAGAGCAAAATATATGCTCTAAATTATAAGCAGAAGAAGACTAAGCAGTGTATGGGGGTGAGTCCGTTCCTCCTCGTGGTGCCCCTGGAAAATGCCTGCTGCTGCAGGCTAAACTGAACACGGACAAATACTGTTGTAATTTAAAACTTTTGTGACAGCAAGAACGCAAGGATGAAAAATTCATACTTTTACAGATTACAAGTACAGGAATCTCTGTCACAAATAAGAATATGATGAAGATGAACTAGAATATGAAGAAGAATAATAGTTTAATAAGAACAATATGAGTAATGTTAACAAAAAGATGAATAGCAATAAGTTTAAGAAGATAAAGAAGGTGAAGATGAAGAATAATTTGATGAAAAAGATGATGCTGCTGAAGATTATGAAGGAGAAAGTGTGGCAAAAGTTAAAAAGGTGAAGAGCATGGAAGTTGTGAAACATACATATTTGCCAAAATAGAAAAAAGGTTAACAACATTGTCAATTTGTTAGTCAATGTGAACATCTTTACAAAAAAAAATATTAATGCTATTCCATTTGATTGGGTTAAATATCTATGCCTTTAATGTCTCCTCAACCTCCCCCAATACATTCTACATTACTCTTTGTTGTTTTCCTTCATGTACAATTAACCAACAAGGCAAGAATGGGCTTTTTTTAATTCCGATATTTTTTTCCCATAGACTTACATTGGATTTCCGGTATCGGTATCGGGTATCGCCGATATTTCTTGTGTATCGGCGATACCATTCCAATCCGATACTTTTGGATATCGGAAAGTATCGCTCAACTCTAGCCACAGCGCATTGCGGTGTTTATTTTGGCGACTCTGCGGGATAACAGAGTTCGCGTCTTGCGCCATTTTGCTAGCAGCAGGTTCCGCCTGCACGGTGGACCCCGGGCTGCGAACGTACCTCTCTACCTCATATATTTGGTGCGTTCCGCAGACCCTAACAGTGTGCAAGCCCTGAAAATTTTTCCCATAGTTTGAAGAGTGCAGTGTGGCACTTTTTTGACCAAAATCCTATTGATGAGGCAAAGATTATGTGTAAGAAGTGCTGAAGGACCTTTAGCCAAGGGAAAAATCTCCGAAATTGAAATACCAGTTGCATGCTTAGACATTTAAACACCATGCACTTGCAAGCGTGGATGGACTACAAATCCTCAGGTAGCACACGTGCACCTGTTCCGACTGAAGGCAGCCAGCAACACTGCATCACTTCCCCCACTGTAAGCCCACCAGTTAGCACACCACCAGCAAGAAATGTTGAGGTGTCGTCGCAAGGCCGAAGCAGTCAGGGAATCACAATGTTTTTTCAACGAAAGACTGCATCTAGGCCATCACCACCACCACCACCATCACCATCACCAACCCCCTCTCAGTCCACCATGTCCACCGCTAGTTCCACCATATGCAGCTCTCAAGTCCAGCTCACCCTAGCAGAGACTCTGAGTAGGACAAGAAAGCACTCATCCTCTCATCCGCATACACTGGCTTTGAATGTCTACATTGCCAAACTGATCTCATTAGAGATGATGCCCTTCCGTTTGGTTTAAAGTGCAGCGTTCCGAGAGCTCATGGCCTACACTGTCCCATGCTGGGACCTACCCAGTTGGCACTTCTTTGCTAGAAAAGCCATCCCTGTCCTCCACCTGCATGTGAAAGACCGAATTGTCCATGCACTCAAACAATCAGTGAGTGGAAAGGTGCACCTCACAACAGATGCATTGGTCAGTAGGCATGGCCAGGGCCGTTACGTGTCCATCACTGCGCACTGGGTAAATGTGGTGGATGCATGGTCCAAAGCGGACAGTGGTGGTAGGACAGTGCTGCCTAGCCCACGGTATAGGCAAAAGTTGTCTGTAGGCATTAGACCCTCCTCTTACTCCAGAAGCGAAAGCTCATCGACAGAGCGCAGTCGCACAAGCGCTCCATCCGCAGCTGCCAGTGTTGCACAAGAGGTGTCCCACTATCGAATAGCTAGTGGAAAGCGTCAGCAGGCTGCTTTAAAGATGATGTTTTGGGGCGACAACTGACACACCGCGGAGGTACTGGCCGACTACTTGCAGCGAGAAACTGAGTCATGGCTGGGCAGTCTACATCTTGAGTCGGGCAAGGTAGTCAGTGATAACGGCCGTAATTTTCTGGCTGCCATAGCCCTGGCAAAACTCAGACACATACCTTGCCTGGCTCACACCTTGAACCTGGTGGTGCAGTGCTTCATAAATAATTATCTGGAGTTACCAGCCCTGCTCTATAAGGTGCGAAGACTGTGCTCGCACATCCATCGCTCGCCCGTAGACTCCAGTCGTATGCAGAGGCTGCAGCAATCGCTACACCTCCCCAAGCACCGCCTAATCATAGACGTTGCAACAAGGTGGAACTCCACCATGCACATGGTTGAGAGGCTTTGCGAACAGAGGCAGGCTGTAATGCATTTGTGGGAGGATCCACGGGCAGGCAGTTTGAGGGCGGACATGGAGTTGTTGGATGTGCAGTGGCCAAAGCTGAAAGACCTCTGTAAAGTCCTTTAGTGTTTTGAGGAATGCACACGGCTGATAAGCGCAGACGACGCCATCAAAAGCATGAGTATCCCACTTATGCATCTGCTCATGCAAACTTTGATGCACATTAATGATCAGGCATCTGCAGAAGAGGAAGAGGAGGAGGAGGAGGAGGGAAGCCTTGATGACAGTCAGGCATTTTCTGCTCAGGGAACTGTCCTAGATGAGGTGGAGGAAGAAGAGGAAGAGGAGGAGGAGGGGGATGTGAGGGATGATTATTTTGGGAAAGAGGATGCTTCTCAGGGGGCAAGAGAAAATGTTGGCTTGCCAAGGTCAGGTACAGGGTTTGTGCTTGACCGGAGGAATGTGGATTTGGCAGAAAGTGCTCCTCTACCCACCACTGGCAGTGCATCATTGACACCTGAAACATTGGCCCACATTTGTGATTTTCTCTTGCAGATCCTAAAAAGGGACCCCCGCATTGCCAAAATTATGAAGGATGACGACTACTGGTAGGCCAGCATGCTCGATCCACGCTATAAAGGCAAATTACAGAACAGCATGCCACAGGAGAACCTAGAGCTAATATTGCGAACAAACAAGCAAATCTGGTAAACCGTTTGTTATAGGCATTCCCAGCACACAGCAGCGGTGCAGGTTCTACCACGAGCCGTACTGGGCAACATGGAAGAGGTGTTCGTGGTGCACACAGCTGAAGTGGCGTTGGAGACAGGGGTTTCATGACCATGTTGTGGACTGTTTTCTCGAGTAACGCTCACATGACTGGTAATACTGAATCGATTGTGACAGGAGATATCAGTTGTCAACTATGGTTCAAAATTACCACTCCTCCCCTATCGATGTTCTCCCTCACAGTTCATTCACCTTTGACTACTGGGCCTGTAAACTGGACACCTGGCCTGAATTGGCACAATATGCCTTACAGGAGCTGAATTGCCCTGCTGGTAGTGTGCTATCAGAAAGAGTCTTCAGTGCTGCTGGATCAATCCTGACAGTAAGAAGGACCCGGCTGTCGACCTAAAATGTAGGTGATCTCACCTTCATTAAAATGAACCATGCCTGGGTTTCAAAGGATTTTGTACTACCTTCCCCTGATAACACGTATTTTGCCAGCAAAATGGCTCGCTTTGTCCTCCTCTTCCTCCGACTTCTCCAATTCCTCCATTTGCAGCTGCTGAACGTCAACATATGCCAGTTTTTCCACCTCCCTAACTGGGCTGTACTCCCCCGGGGCCTGCATCAGAACCTGGCGCACCTGGGCAAGTGCCGGGGCTCTGAGCCGGTGGGGGGCCTACTCGCAGTCAGAGACACCGGCGTATTGGGCGCCGTCCCTGTGCCAGAGCCGGCACCCACGAGTGGGCCCCCCTGCTTGCTCAGGGCCCCAGCACTTGCAATACTTACCTCTCCCTGCTCCACCGCTGTGACGTCTTCCGCATTTCCTGACAGTGACATTCAGGTCAGAGAGCGCGATGACGTCACATCTGTGCGCCCTCTGCCTGAACAGTCACAGTGCAGAGATCTGGAAGATGGTGATGCTGAGGAGTCCAGAGTAGAGCAGTGCCCAGCGAGGAGAGGTATTTCATTTTTTTTAATGTTTGGAGCAATATATCGGGAGCGTTATACAGTGGAGAATTATACATGGGGCCCATCATACACTTGAGCATCATAGATACGGCCCATTATACACTGGAGCATCATATATGGGGCTCATTATACACTGGAACATCATATATGGGGCCCATTATATACTGGATCATCATATATGGCCCATTATATATGGAGCATTATATGGGCCCATCATACACTGGAGCATCATTCATGGGGCCCATTATATATGGCGCATCATATGGGGCACATTATATATGTAGCATCAGATGGAGCCCATTATATATGGAGCATTATATATGGGGACCATATACTAGGGCATCATATGGGGTTCATTATTTATGGGGCATCATATAGAGTCCTTTATATATGGAGCATCATATGGAGCACATATGGGGCCTTTTCTGTATGGAGCATTATATGGAGCCCATTCTGTATGGAGCAATATATGGGGCCCATGATATACTGTATGGAGCTTTATATGTGACTCATTATACTGTATGGAGCAATATGTGGGGCTGATTATACTCTATGGGGACAGTCCTATACTGTATGGCACATTATATGGGGACCATCATATACTGGAGCATTATGTGGAGCTCATCATATACTGTATGGAACATTATATGGGACCAATTATGTATAGAGCAATATATGGGGCTCGTTATTCTGTATGGAGCAATATATGTGGCTCATTATACTGTATGAAGCATTATATTGGGCCCATTATTCTGTATGGAGCATCATATATGGAACTCATTATTCTGTATGGAGAATTATATGGGGCTAATTATTCTGTATAGAGCAATATATGGGGCTCATTATTCTGTATGGCACACTATGCGGTGCCCATAATACTGTATGGAGGATTATACTGTCCGGTTTTTGAGCTATTGTAGAATTTACAATAGATATCACTCATGTAATGTGAGAAGTGAAGTATTTGACATTGTACTATACCTATATTTCTCTGCCGTATCGGAGCATCATGAATTGTAGTATGTATTATGGGGCCCACTGAGACTCTTTCGCCCGGGGCCCACGAAAACCTTGAGCCAGCCCTGCCCCCCCACAACTTTAGCCAAATAACACCCAGTTTTCAATGCGTTACTATTATTATAAAGTAAATTAAGGTTGACAAGCTAAAGTAATAAGAATTGATGTCTTTGGCATTGAAATGGGCACTATAGGTGTGTTTACTGTCCTCAACTCACTGCCGACTTATATTCCTCATTGACTTGCATTGGGGTCGGGTCGGGTTTCGGTCGGAACTCCGACTTTTGCCGATAGTCAGCCGATTTCGTTCGACTCGACTTTTGGTAAAGTCGGGTGGTCCTAAACCCAACTCTACCCTCCCTGAGGCAAAGTCGCTTATCTCTATTCAACAGTATGAGAAATTTTGGCAGGCAAGTTTTTTTCATTTTTCAGAAACCCCAAATGAAATCTCAAATTGTTCAAATTTGCATGAAACTGTGAATTTCAGGAAAATTAATACTACATGGATCGATCCACTCACCTCTATACAAAACACATCTAACTATGCCTTTTTTTTAGCAAGATATGGTTTTCCCATACATTTGTCAGATTCTGAGGGGAAATCTAATTATATAATTGCCAGTGGCCGCTGTCCCTGCATCCCATAAGGCACCGCGGCCACCAACTGCGCCTGCGCAAGTGACATACACGTCTCCGCTATACCCACGCAGGCGCAGTAACAGCTGCGTCGTTACTATGCATGCGCGGGAATAGTGGTGATGTGTGTGTCACTTGCGCAGGTGCAGTTCGTGGCCACAAGGCCACGAACTGCGCCCCCTTATATAATAGCTGCGGCAGCGGAGCGGCCCAACACTCCTGACACACTACATCTACCCTGGTGCCAGCGTCAGCCCTGCCAACCCTTCATGCCTCCTGGCCACTAAACCAGCAGTAAGACAACAAATTCCAGCATTCCATGCCCGTACGTTGTCTTCCTGCCTTCAGTCACATTTTTTACATAGGGTGATCGTCATGATGACAACATAGAGATGCATGCCAGGATATGTAGTTTGTTTACGTTTGAGATAACCACGGCCCATGGACCAGCAGAGGAAAACGTCTTCCTCAGCCTGGAAATGACTAATGTCACCGAGTCATGTTCTCTCTGAGTGGAGGAAGCAGGAAATGTCATAGTGCATGCCGGGACTGGTAGTTTTCTCAGGTTATGAATACACATACAGCAGCCCATGCTGAGTCCGCGGTGTGAGGTGAGGGCGAAACCGAGAGAGGTAGAACTGTGGCCTGAGGTGTTATATTCCAGGAAGGTGTGTGTGTATATGTATGTGTGTATGTGTATGTATGTATATGTGTGTGTGTATATGTATATATGTGTGCGTACGTATGTATATGTGTGTGTGTGTATATGTGTATGTATGTGTGTGTGTGTTACTGTGACTGCGTGGGCAACAGCGGTGACGTCTATGTTTTATTTGTGCAGCTGCAGTAACAGCCTTACGGCCACGAACTGCCCCTGCGCAAGTGACAGATATACGTCACCCGTTAATTTCACCACACTCCCGATGCCTATTTCTAGTAGACTTATAAAATGGAGGATTGATAAGTATTCAAGGTATAAAAGCAAAACATCAAGTAATGAGTGTCCACTAAAAATCAAGCAAATTTTGAAATCACCCATTCTTGCAGATTTTCCTGGGAAATTTGATTAGCAGATAAGTTATTCTCTGTGAATTGAATGCACCTTATTATTCACTGTGGTCTTTTATCTCTCAGATCACTTTATTTTTGACCCTCTACAATCCAGTTTCTGCTCTTTACACTCTGCTGATATTACCCTCACTTAAGTTTCTAATGATCTGCTAACAGCTAAATCTAATGGTCACTACTTCTTGCTGATTCTCCTGGATCTCTCTGCAGCATTTGACACTGTGGGTTATCAACCCCTCCTCACTATGCTCCACTACATTGGCCTCAAGAACAGCATTCTCTCCTGGTTCTACCTCTCTGAACGCTCCTTCACTGTATCTTTTGCTGGCTCCTCCTCTCCTTTTCCGCTTACTGTTGGAATTCCTCAAGGATCAGTCCTAGGCCACATCCTCTTCTCCTTGTATACTGCCCCTATTGGACAAACAGTCAGTAGATTTGGTTTCCAGTATCATCTCTATGCTGATGACACCCAATTATACACCTCTACTTCTGAAATCATGCTTGCATTATTGCAAAATACCAGTGATTGTCTTACCGCTGTCTCCAACATCATGTTCTCCCTCTATCTGAAACTGAACCTGTCAAAAACTGAACTCGTTGTGTTTCCTCCCTCTACTAACCTACCTATGCCCGACACTGCCATTTCCGTGTGTTGTTCTACCATTACTCTCCAGCAACATACCCGCTGTATTTGGGTCATACTTAATTCAGATCATTCACTCACCCCTCACATCCGATCACTGGCTTAATCTTGTCATCTACACCTCAAAGCATTTCTAGAATTTGACCTTTTCTTACTTTCGACTCTGCAAAAACTCTTACTGTAGCTCTTATTCATTCTTGTCTGGACTATTGTAACTCTCTTCTAATCTGTCTCCCTCTTACTAAACGCTCCCCTCTCTAATCTGCCTTAAATGCTGCAGCCAAGATCATATTCCTCACCAATCATTACACCGATTCTTCTACGAAGCGCTAGTCATTGCATTGGTTACCCATCCACTCCATATATTCTATAAAAACGTATTACTCTCACTCACAAAGCGCTCCACGGTTTAGCAGCACCCTACATCTCATCTCCTATCTCAGTCTACCACCCTTCCCGTGCCCTCCATTCTGCTAATGACCTAAGATTAACATCCTTAATGATCCGAGCCTCCCACTCTCATCTCCAAGACTTCTCATGTGCTGTGCCAATTCTTTGGAATGCACTACCACGGACAATTTGCTTAATCCCCAATACCCACAGTTTTAAGCGTGGCCTAAAAGTCCATTTCTTCACACTGGCCTACCACCTCAACATATTTATGTCTATATCCGTGCTTTGCCCATTCAACATTTTCTTCATAACTAGGACCCTTGCATGATCTGTTCTCACACCCTTTATTCATTTAATAGCCCTTTGTGTCTATACTGTTACACACACTGGTTGGTTACCGATTTACGCAGCATTACATGAACACCCTAGTTATTACATTGATAGCTGGACTGTACAATGAAAGCAATTGTTACCATCCACATTTTGTGCTTCCCCTATTTCCTCATAGATTGTAAGCTTGTGAGCAGGGCCCTCATTCCTCTTGGTATTTGTTGATTTATGTGATTATTGTTATTCTGTAATATCTTTTATTGTCTGTAAAAGTCCCCTTTAAAATGTAAAGTGATGCGAAATATGTTGGTGCTATAGAAATAAAATTATTATTATTATTACAAAGCTCTGGAGGAATTTTGACACACTGATCTTTGCAGATTTGTTGCAATTCAGCCACATTAGAGGGTTTCCGAGCATGAACCTCCTCTTTAAGGTCATGCCCCTGCATCTCAATCGGATTAAGGTCAGGGCTTTGACTAAGCCACTCTAAAGTCTTATTTTTGTATTTCTAAAGCCATTCAGAGGTGGACTTTCTGGTTCCTTTATGAGCAGGATTCAGAAAGGTAATGTCCAATGTGGACACAGCATAAAACGGATTATATGTGCAGGGCTCATATTGTTTTTCCATTTTTTTATTGGCACTTGCTATTTACTGTTATATTATATTATTTTTGCAACAGAGTATTTTTGGTTTTACTGTGACTTTTTTTGTGTTTTCAGTCTTCTAGTGGTGTGAACAGTGTCTCTACAGGCTTGTTCACTTTGTGCAGGGCTCATGTGTTTCTGTTTTTAACCAATTGTTTTCTTGTTTCTACAAGACCAGGGAGTTCTCCACCCCTCCCTTATGAGCCCTGAACATATAAGCCGTTCTATGGTGTGTCCACATTGGACTTTACCTTTCTGAATCCTGCTCATACAGGTATTATGCATATTACCAGGTTTTTAAATACATCAGATAGGGATTACATAGAGTAGTCAGGGACTGCTCTGATACGGGCATACCTTGATGATTGGTAGAGCGGCTTAATATACATTTTTTGCAAAAAATGTATTAACCAAACACCCTTGTTTTTCCATTTTTATTGCCACTTGACATTTACTGTTATATTATATTCTTTTTGCAACAGAGTATTTTTGGTTTTACTGTGCTTTTTTGTGTTTTCAGTCTTCTGGTGGTGTGAACAGTGTCTCTACAGGCTTGTTCACTATGTGCAGGGCTCATGTGTTTCTATTTTTAACCAATTGTTTTCTTATTTCTACAAGACCAAGGAGTTCTCCACCTCTCCCTTATGAGCCCTGCACATATAAGCCGTTCTATGCTATGTTCACATTGGACATTACCTTTCTGAATCCTGCTCATACAGGTATTATACATATGACCAGGTTTTTAAATACATCAGATAGAGATTACATACAGTAGTCAGAAACTGCTCTCATACGGGTATACCTTGATGATTGGTAGAGCGGCTTAAGATACATTTTTTGCAAAAAACTTATTAACCAAACACCCTTGTTTTTCCATTTTTTTATTGGCACTTGCCGTTTACTGTTATATTATATTCTTTTTGCAACAGAGTATTTTTGGTTTTACTGTGCTTTTTTTGTGTTTCAGTCTTCTGAAAGGCCACAAAGGCTGAAACACCATTAATGAAGAGGCAATAAACCATACACTCCATAGACATATTCTTTATGGAAGAGTGGGCAAAAATTGTAAGGCTCATTTTGAGTTTGCCAAAAGACATGTGGAAGACTGCCCAAATGTATGGAGGAAGGTACTGTGGTCAGATGAGACCAAAATTGAACAAAGGTAAATACTTTGCCTGGTGCCAAACCAACACAGCTCATCACCCCAAGAACACCATACCCACAGTAAAACATGGTGGTGACAGCATCATGCTGTGGGGATGTTTTTGGTAGTAAGGACAGCGAAAAGGCTTCGAGTCAAGGGGAAGATAGATGGTGCAAAATTCAATGATATTCTTGAGCAAAACCTGTTTCAGTCTGACAATGATTTGACACTGGGACGGAGATTCACCTTTCAACAAGACAATGACCAAAAGCATACTGCTAAAGCAACACTCGAGGGGTTTAAGGGAAATGTATAAATGTGTTGGAGTTGCCTAGTCAATTCCCAGACCTTACTCCAATTGAGAATCTATGGTCAGACTTGAAGATTGATGTTCACCAGAGGAAACCATCAACTTGAAGAAGCCGGAGCAGTTTTGCCTTGAGAAATGGGCAAATATCCCAGTGGCAAGATGCAGAAAGTCCAAATTGACTTGCAGCAGCTGTAATTGCCACAAAAGGAATCTAAACAAAGTATTGACTTTAGGGGTGTGAATAGTTATGTACACTGGAGTTTTCAGTTATTTTGTATTGTTTGTTGTTTGTTTCACAAATAAAGGAAAACCAAGTTCTCAATTGTAGGCATGTTCTTTACATGAACTGATGCAAACCGTAAAAAAACTCAATGAAATTCCAGGTTGTGAGGTAGCAAAGCACAAAATGCCAATAGAGTGAATACTTTGGCAAGCCACTGTACTTTGAGTAAACTGTTTTTAAAGTAGAACCAATTTTTTGGGGTTTTCTATTTTATAGACCACTCAGTCACTTTAAAACTGAATAGGTCCCTAAAGAACACAATTTGTAAATTTCCATAAAAAAAATGCTGCTAATATTTTTGCCTTTTAACATCCTAACAAAATAAGGACACTTTAAAAATTATGGTGATGAGCACAAGTGCTCATTACTCAAGTTTACCTAGAGTGCTCGGGAATGCACCGATTATCATGGGTGCTCAAGTAGCAAACCTCGCATGTTTTGTGCCTGTCTAACAGCAGCAACAGATGTGGCTTTGAGGACTCAAGCATGTCACAACATGTCGAGCACCTATGATAATTGGTACATTCCCTAACATCCTAGGCAAACTTGAGTAATGAGCACTTGCGCTTGTCACTAACAGTTATGTAAAGTAGACATTTGGTAATAAATGTTATTTATTAATTCATTTTGTGGTAAGGTTATCTTACAATTTTTAAAAATTCAAAAGTTGGAAAATTTAATTTTTTCTACATTTTCATGAATTTTCACAAACAAAAATATATTGTCATAAAATTATATTTAATGTGCAATGTGTCAGGAAAAATATGTCAAAATCACTGGGATACATTGAAGAATTTCTAAATTATTACCACATAACGTAATATACGGTAGATTTCAAATATAGGGCTATATGAAACACAGGGCTTGGTCATAAAGGCTAAAACAGTCTCCTTCACTAAGAGGTTAAGCTTTTGCAGACGTACAGTATGTATGAATATCAAATGTAGGAAAGATAATGTAAGACACAAATGCAGTGCTAATCTAGTGCCATTCAGTTCAAATGTGACTCTTCTATTTTTATAAGGAATATACAAAAAGGGCCTGATTAATGAAGACTGCTGTTTTGAAAACTGGTAGCGATGAGAACCTGTCAGCAGGATTTTGCTAATTAAACTACAGGCATTGTCATGTTGCCACTGTTACTCTGATTAAAATAATACCTGCTGTGAAGAAATCCGTCTTGTGGTTCTTGTATAATCAGTGTTAGAAGTTTTCAGTTAATAATATGCACGTGCTACTGGGTAGAACAGTAGGCAGAGTCTTATCTTGGTGCTCTAGGCCAGAGAAACCAAGAAGAGACCTGCCAACAATGAAGCCCTGATGCACATGATGATTTATTGAAGAAGTGCCTGTCACTTTGAAACGCGTTAAATAAAAGCCGCAAGAGTTTAAAATGCAATACGTCTTCATAAATCAGCAGTGCGAGAGAGATCCATAAAGCTCCTCTGATACAAATAAACAATTGCCATTTTGTTGCCATTCATAGGCCAAATTAATAATTTTCCTAAATGGGTGTGTGCTTTTTAGTAGTCTGGAAATAAATAACTGGCATCAGCCGTCTCTTTGCTATTTGTAGTAGTAGTGTGTGTAAAAAATTATTATACTCTGCAGCATTTTTTTGCAAGTAGTGTGTCTAAAAAATAAGTGTACTCTGCAGCATTTTTTGTGTGAGTAGTGTGTGTGAAAAGCTATTGTAGTCTGCAGTGGTTTTTGAGAGCAGTGCATGTAAAAAATAAGTGCAATCTGCAGTGTTTTTTTGCGAGTTGTGTGTAAAAAAAATGTGCTCTGCAGCGTTTTTTTCCGAGTAGTTTGAGCAAAGAATTATTGTACTCTGCAGCAATTTTTTGCAAATAGTGTGCCTAAAAGAGTGTACTCTGCATCAGTTTTTTTGTGAGTAGTGTATTTAAAAAATTATTGTACTCTGCAGTGATTTTTGCGATTAGTGTGTTTAAAAAATAAGTGTACTCTGCAGCGCTGTTTTGCAAGCAGTGTGTCTCAAAAAAAGTGTACTTTACAGCAGTGGTCCCCAACCTTTTTTGCACCAGGGACCGGCTTCAAGCAAGACCATTCTTCCATGGCCCGGCAGGGCGGGGATGGAGGTGAGGCAGAGGTGGGGCTTTGGTCATATGGGGGTGGGGCTATGGACGGAGTTGTAGTATGTATACCAAGATGGTCCCACACATATAATCCCCCCATGTATAGTATGATGGCCCCACAAAGTACTGATTAATATATATATATATACTGTATATGCTCAAGTATAAACCGACCCGAGTATAAGCCGATGCACCTAATTTAGCCACGGTAAACTGGGTAAGCTTACTGACTCAAGTATAAGCTGGGTATACATTGTCCCTTACTTCCTATCCCGGTATGTGGGGTTTCCTCCGTCCTGTCCAGCTCTGTGTGGCTCCCCTGCTGTATGCATGGCTCAGCTCCCACTCTCCCATCCTTGTATGCATGGCTCCGATTCCCCCCCTCTCATCCTTGTATACATGGCTCCCCTGTCCCATACTGTATGCATGGCCCCGCTCCCACCCTCCCATTCATGTATACATGGCTCCCCTGTCCCATCCTGTATGCATGGCTCCGCTCCCACCCTCCCATCCTTGTATGCATGCCTCCGCTCCCACCCTCTCATCCTTCTATACATAGCTCCCCTGTCCCATCCTGTATGCATGGCTCCGCTCCCACCCTCCCATCCTTGTATGCATGCCTCCGCTCCCACCCTCCCATCCTTCTATACATAGCTCCCCTGTCCCATTCTGTATGCATGGCTCGGCTCCCACCCTCCCATCCTTGTATACAAGGCTCCTCCATTCCCATCCTGTATGCATGGCTCCGCTCTCACCCTCCCATCCTTGTATGCATGGTTGGGCTCCGCTGGGCTCCCCCTTCCTCCCCCATCATACTTAACCTAACACCGTCGCTGAACTTCCCTGCATCTCTATCCTGGCGCATCAGCTTCTTCCTGTGTGGAGCGGTCACGTGGTACCGCTCTTTAAGGTCATGAATATGCCTCCATGCCTATGGGAGTGGAGTCGTGTTCATATTCATTACCTTAATGTGCGGTACTACATGACAGCTCAGCATAGGATTAAGCTGCCACGCCGGGACAGGAATGCAGGCACCAAAGGTGAGTATTGCTGTCTTCTGGAAGCCGGGCTCCCTATGTGTCCAGCATTGTGAGCCATGGCTCCGCGGATCGGCAACAAAACTCCAACAGCCCGGTCCTGGTCCGCAGACTGGTGGTTGAGGACCCCTGCTTTACAGCATTTTTTTGCGAGTCGTTTGTGCAAAGAATTATTGTCTTCTGCAGCAATATTTTGCAAGTAATTGTCTAAAAACTAGTGTACTCTGCATTAGTTTTTTGTGAGTAGTGTGTGTAAAAAATTATTGTACTCTGCAGTGTTTTTTGCAAGTAGTGTGTAAAAAATAAGTGTAGTCTGCATCTTTTTTGCGATTAGTGTGTCTAAAAAATAAGTGCTCTCTATAGCGATTTTTTTGCAAGTAGTGTGTCTAAAAGATCAGTGTATTTTGCAGCTTTTTTTGCAAGTAGTGTTTCTAAAAAGTAAGTATACTCTGCAGCGTTTTTTGCGAGTAGTGTCTCTAAAAAACGCTGTGCCTGCTTAACAACAGACGAATTGGCCAGATTGTTACCAGTGCTGATTACTGGGAGGCCACCATGCTGGGTACCTAGTACAAGTACAATGTACAATTATTACTTCTGTCACTGAAGAATGATTGCAAAATGCGTGAATACAAGTACTTGCTGATAGAGAGACTACTGATGGCTTTTCCACCTGACAATGGGGGTCTCAATGGAAGAACATGGCAAAGGCGGAGGAGGAAGTCATCAATGCAGCTGGGGCACCACCAACCCCTCCAAAGGCAGTGTTAACATGGCCAAAATGTTTCAAAACTTTGTGAGCACACCACAAAATTCAGCACCACCATGTCATACGGTCCGTATTAGCACAAGGCAGCAAACTACAATAACCTGTGCAAACTTGGAGTACCTGTCCAAACTTTTCCACATTCTAAATGGTGGGTCTGCCCCTTTAAACTTCTGGGTCTTCAAATAGGACACATGGCCTAAGCTTGCCCTTCATTCCTTGGAGGTGCTGTCCTGCCCTGCATGAATTATACTGCGGGAACGTATGTTAAGCATGGCAAGGGGTGTGATCACAGACAGGAGCATCTGAGTCGCTCAGCCAGGGCCTGTGGGGTACTCGGCACCGAGCTCGTTCACTTCAATGGGGATGTCACAGGTAGCACAGCTCGGTCCGTGGCCCTAGGCGCTCACTAAAAGGGGGATATTTACAGGGAATTAAAGTATATACAGTTTGTTCGTGACGCCACCTGTGGTACCTGGTCAGGGTGACCAGCGCTGCAGGGTAGATCCACTGAGGGGTTGTTACTGGGCAGCAAGGTGTTAAGTCTTCCACAGGCAAGAATGGATCCCTCCGGGTAACTGGCAGTGTAGGGGTGCAGGAGCAATAAGGCAGACACACACACGAAAGTCTCTTTCTGTACCTTTACTGATGGTATAGTTGCAGGCACGTCCCGGGAAGCTGGCAGGGTGGAGGATGCACGTCCAGTAATCCCACTGAGTAGGTGTAGGGCCTCCGTACTCCTGTATGTGTGAGTTTCTGACCTGTATGAAACGAAATCTAACTCTGTCTTCAGTTATACGCCCGGCTGACTTTGTAGTGAGGCCTTCTCTAGGATAGAACAGTGTCTCTGTATGCAGGGCCCTGCTAGACTCCGTCTTCCTGACCCCGGTTACTTATCAGCACTTGTGGGCCCCTGCGACTTGAAGTCCCACAGTGTCTCCGGTATCTCCTACTAGTCGTGTAGATGCTAGCAAGCTCGGACCCGGTGTCCGGTTGTTCAGAGTAGAGGTAAGCGATCAATGCTGTTTCAACCTCTGTCACTCTCTTTTCCCTTCCACTCGCCTTTCGTCCTACTCCGACCTTTAGCATAAGCACACTAGCAGTAGAAAGCTGGCTCTCCTTTCTCTTCAACCGCTCTCAAAGCGTCGGCACGCTTGCTCACTGAAACTACACTCAGTTGACTCAGTTCTGACCAGGCTGAAGTGGCTATCTTCCTCCACTATTACTGGACTCCACACAGTAAACTAAGTACAAGCTGTAGTCTTCAGTCTTTCAGCTCTCAGCTAGACTAGACAGAACACTCCATCTCTCTGAGGTAATCCGATCTAGTCTGAGGTAACTCTCCCTCTCAGCTCTCAGGCTAATCTGAGGAGATCTGAGGTAACTCTTGTGTCTACACTACCTTTATAAACTGCGAAAGGGCTCCCTCTGGTGGATCTAGGGAATAGTGCAGATGTGTTGTGTGCATATAGGTCACTGTGGGTTTACCTTTGTTGCATCCTCCTGGGAACATGTGGCTCCAGACACAGCTGAGCTACACACATCTACCTGTCCACATCTAATGTTGGGAAGCTAGCATTCCTTAAAATGAACCAGGTGTGGATCTCACTGTACTTGTCCATACATTTAGATGATTATACAGTGATACCAGCCGCACCCAGCCAGTATTGAACTCTAGCTTCATTCATTTCATTTGAATGCCTCCTCACCAAATAAAAAAGCAAAAAACTGTGTTGGCTACCTCCTCCTCCACCTACTCCGCAAAGTCCACCTCCTTCTCCAGTTGATCTTCCGCCCCTTGATTGTAGCTTGTTTATTTAGGGTTCATTCTACATTCTTTTAAGTCAGTTCCCTCTAAAAAATAAAGCACAAAAAACACAAACAGTGTTGGATTACTCATTCTTTGTCTCTTCCACCTATACTGCCACATCCACCTCTTCCTACACTCTGACCTGATTCTCCTGGTGCAAGATTATTATTTTTCATTTCTGCTCTGCATAGGGACAGGACACAACTGTAGCAATGAACAGTATTAGGTTTTGTGTATATGCAGTTTTCCCAAAACACTCTGCACCCATGTCTGTGATAGCACTGAGCATACTTAACACATTTTGTAATCTGCAACCGTGTCGTTGAGAGTCAAGTACATCCAAACAAATTTTTCTGCTATTATGCACCTATGTGCACCTAAACCGAGTAAAACAGCTCTGGCTCACATCACAAACTCGATTTCTCCAGAGATGCTCTAGGAGTGCTGAATGCCTATGGAGGAAAACTTGCAAACCAAAAACTTTATCCACTATGAATATATGTTAAGAACCTATAACTCTGCCCTTCAACTCTGCAAATAGACTTACTTCACCACCATGAACGCCTCACTATCCAACAACCCCAAAGAAACTCACTCTTCCTCAGTCCTTAAGTTCAGGCCCCTATCACAGACATCTGTGCTGAGGATCTGGCCTCTTATTTTACAGAGAAAATAGAAAATATCCCTCAGGAAATCAGCTCCCAGCCACCAAGTGCCATAACTCCCATTTCTCCCCACATTTCCTCAGGCTCACTCTCCACATTTGACCCAGTCACAGAAAAAGTCTCCAGGCTGCTCTCCTCCTCTCGTTCTTTTACATGTCCTTCTGACCCCATTTCCTCACACCTGCTCCAGTCTCTCTCTACAGTCCTCACTACTCACCTAGCTAAAATCTTATATCTCTCCCTCTCTTTTGTTATCGTCCCCTCCTCCTTCAAATACACTATCATTTCTCCATTTATTACAAACCCTCTTTTGACCCATCCTGCACATATAACTACAGACCTGTCTCTATTCTCCCCTTCATCTCTAAACTCCTGAAGTGCTTGGTTTACTCCCACCAACCCTTAACCTCTCCACTTACTTACCCTCTATATTCTACAGAAACTGCACTCATCAAAGTGAACAATGACATTTTGACAGCAAAATGTAATGGTGACTATTCTCTGCTTATTCTTCTTGACCTCTCTGCAGCTTTTGACACTGTTGACCTCCATCTCCTATTCTCTGTGCTCCACTCAATCGGCATAAAAGACATTTCTCTCTCATCGTTCTCTTCCTTTCTTTTTCAGTGTATCGTTCGCTGGCTCCATTTCTTCTCCTCTTCCTCTCACTATTGGGGTCCCTCAGGGTTCAGTCTTTGGCCCTCTTCTCTTCTCTCTCTACACGGCCCCAATTTGACAGACCATCAGCAAATTTGCCCTTCAGCACCATCTTTATGCTGATGACACACAACTATACATTTCATCCCCTGACCTTAACCTCGCTGTACTACAGAACACCATTGACTGACTGTCTGCAGTTTCCAACATCATGTCAGCTCTCTATTTGAAACTCAAACTTTCCAAAACTGAACTTCTTCTACTCCTGCCATCTTCTTACCTCCCTAAATATGACATGTGCTTGTATTTCCGCATTTTCCTGTCACGCTCCAGAGACAGAAGAGTCAGTTAAGATGCGAAACGGCCATTGTCTATTTTTTCTCTTCTCCCCTACTATAACCCGTTTTTACCTGCTAACCATGAAGAATGTTGTTCATGTGTATGGAATAAGGGACTCTTAATTTAAAGGGTATGGATGAATGCTGCATTTATACGTCTACCTATTTAATGTATAGTATGCTTCGAGCTTTGCACCACCCAGACATATCTTATAAAAAGTTGTATTTATCCATACTAACAGTTGCAGAGAAAAAATTGGTGCCTCTTAATTCTCTTCGAAGGATGAAGGTCCGAAACGCACGTTGGGGCATGTGCAACACTACCATCTCACTAACCACCAGAACACGCCAAAGAACAAAAGCAGTCAAAGGTCAATGTGAGAAAATAGAAAAAAACTTTATTACTAAATATGGATAAAAAGCATCACACAACAGGTGGACCCTGTGTGTGTCTCATGCAACACGGTAAAAATGTATATACAGCAAGGGGAGCCGCATGTGGTAGATGTAATACATGTAATAAACTTCAATTCGTATCAAACGAGATGGTATTCACATAATTATAATACATAGGTATGTATATAGAGGTAACTGATGGATAATAATATGGTACATACCAGAAGAGTCACCAATGTGACACCACACTAGCTGCCCCTGCCGCCCCAACGCGCGTTTCGGAGGATCTCCTTCCTTCCTTCTTCAGGGGCCGCCCCCTGAAGAAGGAAGGAAGGAGATCCTCCGAAACGCGCGTTGGGGCGGCAGGGGCAGCTAGTGTGGTGTCACATTGGTGACTCTTCTGGTATGTACCATATTATTATCCATCAGTTACCTCTATATACATACCTATGTATTATAATTATGTGAATACCATCTCGTTTGATACGAATTGAAGTTTATTACATGTATTACATCTACCACATGCGGCTCCCCTTGCTGTATATACATTTTTACCGTGTTGCATGAGACACACACAGGGTCCACCTGTTGTGTGATGCTTTTTATCCATATTTAGTAATAAAGTTTTTTTCTATTTTCTCACATTGACCTTTGACTGCTTTTGTTCTTTGGCGTGTTCTATTATGTATGCAGTTGGTCTATTACAGTCCGACATGGTTTCAGTCCATTAATATATGGCATTTGCCGTTATTTTTACCATTTATTTCGGTTATAATAGTGACTGATATGTTGATCTATGACATTATCTTTTCACTAACCACCAGGTAATCTCATCTTCTCCCACCTCGTGCTGAGTTTCTTTCCAGCACTCCCTATTCCTTCTCAAGCCTTCCAGTTTTGTACTTGACACCCCTCTCCAGGATCATCCACATTTTGGATCACCACTTATACATCTACTTCTGCTGGTCCTGGCTTGTGTGTCTTCGCGCCTCCCCCTGGCTTTATATTAAATTACATCCTTCTGGTAGGATAGCATACTACCCCTTTTTTATCTCAAGTGGTTAAATATATATAATGGCTTAATATAGTACTACATATTCATTTTATGATTCCATTTGATTTATACATATATGTACATGGTATATATTTTATCTGGTGTTCCTTGGTTTTTACTCTCTTTTATTGTGCAATAATGTCATTATTTTACTAATTATGCGGGCACCCTGTTGTTGTGGTGCTACCACTTACCATTCTCCTGTCCCAATAAAGATATTTTATCTTTTCTTATTTTATCCCACTTCTTCTTTGACCATATGTTCGGTTTTCTTTGCTTGGTCCTCATGATCTTTCCGAATGGTCTGCCATTCATCCTGCTTGCAGATATATATTATTCACCATATATGCATTGCTAGGTACCTCACAGCTATTGGTAATGCTGTGTTCACAACAAATAGATTAAATGGGGTTGGATACATTCCTAGGAGACTTCTTAATGTTGTATGTATCTTTCTGGAGAATGTAAGCATTGATAATTTTGAAAAAATGTACCAAACATTGTGAATTCAAATTTTAGAAGATTCAATCATCTCTAGTATTTACAGATCTACCATATCTTGTATTACTTAAAGGGGTTTACTCAAAATAAATCTATTTAAATTCACTGGTTTCCAGCATTTCCAGGGTTGGTGCACTCATGAAGATTTACAATTCAGACCAGTGGCATGATCAAGCTGCTGTTCCAAACTGTGCTCTCTTTCTGGCTGCTAGCAGAGATAGGTTTGACTCAATGACATGAAAGAAGTATAAGGGGACTAAAGAGTTTTGTTGTGCTAAGCCATCCTTGCCTAGATAACATGCACCACTAGAATTGTGCGGTCGGTATCCTAGGAAACGAGCTGTACACTATACAATGAAAAATCCCTCCAATCTTGAGAACTGAAATGATTTCTTTACTATGTTGTAAATTGCAAAGTTGCTTGTTTTTACAAAAACGTTGCAATTTGCAATTTCACCCATTTATGAACTTGAGCTTTTATTTGCTCAGCACACTTTCAGGCAGGGTTTTGGTTTCTGAATGAAAGCAAGTTGCTTGCATTCACTGATAGAAGGTAGAAAGAAATATTGTTTAAAATCAAAATGTTTAAAGTGAACCTGTCAGCTGGATTTTGCTAAGAAAACTACAGACACTGTCAGGATGGCGCTGTTAGCCTGATTAAATTGATATCTCGGTTGATGAAACCCATCTTGAGGTTGTTGTTTGATCTGAGTGTAACAGTGCCATCCTGACAGTGTCTACAGTTTACAGAGCACAGTCCTGCTGACAGGTTCACTTTAAGAAGCTGCATAGCCTATAATTATTAAAAGGAAAAAGCTTAATTTACATGAAACTAGAAACCTCTTTAAATTTTAGTGTAAGAATGCACTATACCATAATTTGTAAACACTATTTCTGGATGTAGAATATATAATATTCATGAAGCTCCCAGCTTATAAGAGGTTTACTTATTATATGTCAATAATAGCCATGGTATGAGTTTTGAATGGTTTAGTTATCTGGAGCTATAGCTCAAAGTACATAGCTAACCATACACATAAGTCCTCTAGGTGAGTTCACTGAACATTTCCTTTCTCTGTGAGCCCAAGGGAAACTGTAAGAAACCAGCTTTTCCACTGAGACAAACATTAACTAACGGCAAGATTTCAAACAAAAAGTCTAATCACTTTTAAAGTAGGAAAAAACATGAACTGCTTCTGAGCATAAGCTTAGGGCACAAATCTGCACAGCTCTCCCCAACCCTCGGAAAGGATTTCCAGTAATGGACAGTCCTTTGTTGTAACTAATCATTTACATTGGATGGTTACTGTGTAACTAAGTGATTTTTTTTTTGGCTTTTGAACATTTTTATTTTACTTTATGAAATTATATTGCATTAATAATAGCTCCATCTTTATATATATATAAAACATCCATATTTTGTAATCAACTTCCTTTATTGAAACCAGTAGTTGTATATTTTAGATATTCAAATGTCAATTAGTAAATTGGAGCAACATTGATCCTATATATATAATATATTAATCCTTACACAAGTATTAAATACATTATAACAAAGTTTAATGCTTCAGCTTTAAAAATATGAAAACTGAATTAATAGCTCCCTATACTAGTAGTGCAGTAACTACTATAAGATGATTTTTTTGAAATTCAAATTTTTCAGCTTTGTAAAATTTTCCCACAAAATTTGATTTGCCAGAAAATATATTCTCAAAACTGCAAATCATGTAATTGCCTGGAACTGCTCTTTAAATGCAAACAAAGCCTAATTAATTAACGTCTAAGTGACCTCAACCTATCAATCTATAGAAAAATGGATGGCAAACGATAGGTAGCTAACAGTCTATTTACCAGTGCACTCTATCAGATATTTAGCTTATTTTAATTGTAAAAACTGTCCAAAAATTATACCTGTCTTGGAGGTATTTCTATACAAGTAGTGCAAAGTGTACCCTTCCGGTGTTTGTTTCTGTCACTGTGCAGTGTCACACTTTTGTTGCAGGTGGCACAAGATAAAAATTCTAGTCTTGTGTTCTCTTGGACCTGTAGTAACATACTAACTGGGGGCTTGGGAATTCTATTTGCATTGCTCTCTGTTTTTTTACACTGGGCAGGACTGCAAGCTATTTAACCCTTTAATGACCCCAGCATTTTTCGATTTTGCGTTTTTGTTTTTCCTTCCTCTTCTTCCCAGAGCTATAACTTTTTTATTTTTCTGTCAATATGGCCATGTGAGGGCTTACTTTTTCCGGAACAAGTTGTACTTTTGAACAACATCATTGGTTTTAGCATGTCATGTACTCGAAAATGGGAAAAAAATTCCAAGTGCAGTGAAATTGCAATAAAAGTGCAATCTCACATTTGTTTTTTGTTTGGCTTTTTTTGCTGGATTCACTAAATGTTAAAACTGACCTGCCATTATGGTTATCCAGGTCATTACGAGTTTATAGACACCAAACATGTCTATGTTCTTTTCTATCTAAGTGGTGAAAAAAATTCCAAAGTTTGCTATAAAAAAATTGATCCATTTTTCGAGACCTGTACCGTCTCCATTTTTTGTGATCTGGGGCTGGGTGAGGGCTTATTTTTTGTGTGCCAAGCTGATGTTTTTAATGATACTATTTTGGTGCAGATACGTTCTTTTGATCGCACGTTCTTTCATTTTAATGCAATGTTGCTGCGACCAAAAAAAGTAATTCTGGCGTTTTTAATTTTTTTCTCGCTACGCCCTTTAGTGATCGGGTTAATCTTTTTTATTGATAAATCGGGCAATTCTGAACGCGACGATACCAAATATTTGTTGTTGTTTTTTTATTGTTTTATTTTGAATGGTGCAAAAGGGGGGTGATTTAAACTTTTATATTTTTTTAATATTTTTAAAAACTTTTTTAATTATGGCATGCTACAATAGCCTCCATGGGAGGCTAGAAGCTGCCATAACTCGATCGACTCTGCTACATACATGCAATGTGCAGATCGCCTGTATGTAGTAGAATTACTGCATTGCTATGAGCGCCAACCACAGGGTGGTGCTCATAGCAGTCCAGCATCAATAACCATAGGGGTCTCAAGGAGACCTCTGGTTGTTATGCCGACACACCGCTGACCCCCGATCACGTGACGCATATTTCCTGCCTGATACGCGGAAGTGCGCTTTAAGTACCGCTGTCAGCGTTTGACAGTGGCATTTAGCTAGTTAATAGGCACGGGTGGATCGTGATTCCACCCGCGCCTATTGCGGACACATGTCAGCTGTTCAAAACAGCTGACATGTCCCGGCTTTGATTCAGGCTCACCGCCGGAGCCCACATCAAAGCGGTGGTTCTGACTCGGAGCCTACAATCAAAGCAGTTTGTCTCTACTCTTACCTTTTGGCTCTGACTCAACCTTCTCACCATGCTTCCTGCCAGCATTAACCACTGGCTAGAGGTTACTCTTAAGACATAGCCCAAGGTTCCTGTGTAAAATCTTTATGAATTGTGAATTCCATGGTCACCTGTGTCCTGATAATAAGAGTAGCCAGCCGAAAGCAGATCATGGTTGTCATTTTTAAAGCTGTTCAGTGTCTGTCCACTAATAATTAGATGATGAAGCAGTAGCTTTTTCACAAGCTGTCCAAAAACAATCCCTTTATTCAAACAGCTGTACTGTTTTAAAAAGGAAGAAGAAATGGTTTCTCAACTAGGAGTTAAAATGTATTCCTTTTTTGATATCCACAACAACTATTGTCAAAATTAATTACAAAATTGTGTTATGAAGCCAATCAAAACGTATCCTTTTTATAGGGCAGGAACAAGATAGTAGTTTTCAAAATGGAAAAGCATTGGCTTGTCAACAAGCCTTTCAAAAAAATTAGTCCAATTTTGTGAGTATTTTAATTTTAGTGTACCCCTAAGAAAGTACAAATCCCAGGATCAGTAAAGTCTAGCATTATAAAACACAGTGTATCAAGGAGATATATGGCTAGTAGAGATGAGTAGATCAATCTGCAAGAGTATACAGTTAAAGTCTGAATACTTAAATTCACAATTTTACACTAATTCAAGCATTTTGAGATTTGATTCATGGTTTGCAAAAATAAAACTTGCCCAGCACAATTTCCCACATAGCTAAGACATCAGTCTAATGTTATTTTGCTTTGCCATGCAGACCTTCCCATAATTCCCTGAAGCTACGACATCTTATGAATAGTGTTGAGCATTCCGATACCGCAAGTATCGGGTATCGGCCGATATTCGCGTTATCGGAATTCCGATACTTAATTCCGATACTTTTTCCATATCGTATACCGGAATCGGAAGTTCCCATAATTCTTTGAGAGGCAATGTGATTTTAGTCAGCCAATGAGGAATCCTACGAAGTGTGGGCACATCCTGTAATGATGCGGTCATCTTAACTAATGGCATGGCTGTGATTGGCTGCTGAAATGATGTCAGAATGCACTATAAAAGGCACCGCAGCCATTTTAGCGTCACTGTGCTGTGAACTCAGTTAGGGACAGAACGCTGCTGTGCTGACTCTGAGGGACAGTTAGATATTGCGATTTTGTGTACTACTGTGCTTGAGGCAGGCTAGTTTACCAACCGCTGTGTAAAGCTTCATTTTGCCAGTGTTGTTTTAACAGCTCTGTGCAAGGTGTGTGTGTGACAGTGCAGGTGACGCTGCAGTTTGCTCTGCATCCACCGCTGTTTGTAGGCATCTGCACGTGTCACTTTTTTTTTTTTTTTTTTTATTTTATTTAGTGGAATTGGTGCAGCTCCATTATATTAGAAAAAAATCAAATCTATTAGTGTGACGTGCTTCCATCCGTATACAATACATTGGTTGCAAACACTATAGAAGTACAGAAAGGAGCTTTTCACAGATTGTGGACAGTTGTGTTTCAGTGTTCACTTCAGTCTGTGTTTTTTACTTTTTTGAGTGCAGATCACGCTCCAGTTACATGTTCAAGCACTGCTGCTTGTACTCTGCTGAGCGTGTCTCAGTGGCTCATCCTTTTCATTTATCTCCAATTGGTTCTGCTACATTCCATTTAAAATAAATCTAATCTATTAGTGTGACGCGCTTCCATCCGTATACAATACATTGGTTGCAAACACTATAGAAGTACAGAAAGGAGCTTTTCACAGATTGTGGACAGTTGTGTTTCAGTGTTCACTTCAGTCTGTGTTTTTTACTTTTTTTAGTGCAGATCACGCTCCAGTTACATGTTCAAGCACTGCTGCTTGTACTCTGCTGAGCGTGTCTCAGTGGCTCATCCTTTTCATTTATCTCCAATTGGTTCTGCTACATTCCATTTAAAATAAATCTAATCTATTAGTGTGACGCGCTTCCATCCGTATACAATACATTGGTTGCAAACACTATAGAAGTACAGAAAGGAGCTTTTCACAGATTGTGGACAGTTGTGTTTCAGTGTTCACTTCAGTCTGTGTTTTTTACTTTTTTTAGTGCAGATCACGCTCCAGTTACATGTTCAAGCACTGCTGCTTGTACTCTGCTGAGCGTGTCTCAGTGGCTCATCCTTTTCATTTATCTCCAATTGGTTCTGCTACATTCCATTTAAAATAAATCTAATCTATTAGTGTGACGCGCTTCCATCCGTATACAATACATTGGTTGCAAACACTATAGAAGTACAGAAAGGAGCTTTTCACAGATTGTGGACAGTTGTGTTTCAGTGTTCACTTCAGTCTGTGTTTTTTACTTTTTTTAGTGCAGATCACGCTCCAGTTACATGTTCAAGCACTGCTGCTTGTACTCTGCTGAGCGTGTCTCAGTGGCTCATCCTTTTCATTTATCTCCAATTGGTTCTGCTACATTCCATTTAAAATAAATCTAATCTATTAGTGTGACGCGCTTCCATCCGTATACAATACATTGGTTGCAAACACTATAGAAGTACAGAAAGGAGCTTTTCACAGATTGTGGACAGTTGTGTTTCAGTGTTCACTTCAGTCTGTGTTTTTTACTTTTTTTAGTGCAGATCACGCTCCAGTTACATGTTCAAGCACTGCTGCTTGTACTCTGCTGAGCGTGTCTCAGTGGCTCATCCTTTTCATTTATCTCCAATTGGTTCTGCTACATTCCATTTAAAATAAATCTAATCTATTAGTGTGACGCGCTTCCATCCGTATACAATACATTGGTTGCAAACAATATAGAAGTACACAAACGGGCCTTTCACAGCTACTGAACATGGGTTTTTAATTTTTAACTAAAATATGTATTTTTTCAAATGACACAAATATAAGTAATGTTGAAGAGGAATAGTCCTACATCCATTGTTTGCACAATATTACAGGTGTACATCATGTCCCTTAATCAACAATGTATTATTATATTTACTTGTATGCTTTTATTTAAAAGCCAAGAACACAGAAGGATAACCTTCGCACTGCAGCTGTTGTCAAAGTTCAACCCACATTATGCACTTCCAACATTGCAGCATTTGAGGCATGATGTGAGTTGGATTGGTCAAAGTTATGGAGTGAGAAGGTTCACCATCAGTACCCTATAGCATAAGTATGCTTTTGTGTTAGCATTTGTGTTAGACATGTGGATATCTGCCATAATATGTCACAATTATTTAGTTACAGATTTGTTACCAACACTAATCATTGAATGGTTTTAAATTTGACGTTTCACTTGTTTACAGCTTAGAAATAAGGGTGTAGCCTGATATCTATGTGTAGCACTAGCCACTTTAACATGTCATGTTTTTTTAAACATGTGTAGCTAGGTAGCAGTAATTTTTGCCGGACACACAGCAGGGGAACAGCAGGCGTTACTGAACCCCACTATCACTATAGCTTGTGTATTGGTCTGTGGACACGACACTTCTGAGCAGCAACTGGCAGTGTTGTAGCCCAGGGAGTATAGCTCAGGTGGTAGAAAGATGAACATAACAGGAGACATGGAAAACGTTGTCAACCAGTTAGTTAATCTGAAACCGGACAGGCAAATTCAGGCGAGATCCATGCCTAGTTCATTTTCAGAAAAGTAAGCCGTTCTACATTATCGTAGGATAGTCGCATGCAACGGTCTGTTAGTACACCACCTGCAGCAGTAAAGACGCGCTCCGATAATACACTGCCAGCAGATCAAGCCAGCACCTCCAATGCATACTGGCTAAGCTCTGGCCATGTATCCAGCTTAGAGACACAAAACTTGAATGGGGAAGAGCCATCTGGGAGTACACTGAGAGGGCAAGACATGTAGTCTGTCACCATCTTACGGAAATGTTGCCTCCTGCTGACTGGAGCCGTCTCGGATGGTGTAGACATTGGTGGCGCTGCCACAAAACTTCGACACATTTGGAACATACTGTTCTTGCCTGTGCAGAGGCGCTGCTTGTGCTCCCTCTTGTTGCAGAGCTGTCTCCACTGCCTCGACGCACAGAGCTGCTTTGTAAATCAGTAGCAGCAGCAGTGCTCTCGGCTGGAATGGAGAACATTATGGATTGCACCAGTGTGTCTTGGTACTTCCGCATTTTACGCTCCCGGTTCAACGGTGTGATGAGGCTTTGTAAGTTGTCCCGGTAGCGAGGGTCTAGGAGGGTGTACACCCAATAATCAGACGTGGTGTGAATGTGTTCGATGCGGCGGTCGTTTCTCAGCCACTGCAGCATGAAATCAACCATGTGCTGCAGACTCCCAACTGGCCAAGAAACGTTGTCCCCTGCAAGAGGCGTCATCTCCGCCTGCTGTGCATCACCCCACCCTTGGTCTACATACTGACTAGAGCATTGTCTACCTCCCTCTGGAGCGATGTCTTCCTCCTCCATTGACTCCTCCTCATCCTCCTCACAAAGTCCTTCAAATACATATAAATTTACAAAATTTAAAACTCAAAATTTAAAAACTTTGTATCATAATTCTGTAACATCAGTTTATGGAAACACAATAGCATTACAAAAGGATAGACAAAAAATGTACATTATGTGCTTTGTAAATACATTAAAAGTTTGTAATGGTTATGAAAATATAGACAGCGACTCTGGAGGTTCAATTGTTGATACAGCATGGTACTTTGAAAGTCCTCCAGCCCTTTGTGAGGAACCACGTTGCGCTGACTGTCCAGAAGGTGATGGAATTTGTGACTCCTCATCCTCCACCTCTTCCAAAACCTCATGCCTTAGTGCTTGCAGTGTTTTTTGAAGCAGGCAGATAAGGGGGACAGTCAGGCTGACTAGTGCATCATCTGCACTCGCCATCCGCGTTGACTCATCAAACGCACGCAAAACGTGGCAGATATCCTTCATAGAGTTATTCGCCACTCATTACACTGGCAGTGGCTGCCCATTCATTATAGGATCCAATTCTAATTACTGGTTCTCACCAACATAGCTCTCCACAGCGCAGCACCCCCCTACATCTCCTCCCTTATTTATATTTATCGGCCTAACCGACTGCTGCACTCTGCAAACGACCTTCGACTAACCTCTGCACTAATCCGTACCTCCCACTCCCAACTCCAAGACTTCACCCGCGCTGCGCCAATCCTCTGGAATGCTCTACCCCAAGAAATTAGGACTATCCGCAATTTGGATGGTTTCAGGCGCTCCCTCAAAACACATTTGTTCACAGTGGCCTATCACATTCACTAATCAAAGTCATTCTATGTGTAATTCTGTGTGTGTAGCCCATTCACTATCTCCATGCATCCCTCACTTCCTTAAAATGGCTGGACCATCATTGTAAAAACACCATTGTATATAAACACCTGTACTTTGTATCTCCCACACCTCATTGTAGATTGTAAGCTTTCACCAGCAGGGGCGGCTGATTTTGCTTTAATTATTGTATTGTTAACGTTGTTACTTATGACTCGTGTTTTGAAACTGTTAAACTGTAAAGCACTGCGGAATATTATGGCGCTATATAAATAAATAATATTATTATTCTTATTATAGAGGCCCACTCAGTAGTGGTGAAGTGTGAACGCCGCAAATTGCGAGTTGACTGCGCCTGATGCAGCTGATACTCCATTACTGTTGGCTGCTGCTCACACACCCGCTCCAACATATGTAACGAGGAATTCCACCTGGTGGGTACGTCACATATAATGCGATGTTCATGAAGGTGAAATCTGCGTTGCAGAGCTGCAATCAGCGATCTGGCCATGCTGGAACGTCGCAAGTGAGCGCACTCTAGGCGGACCTTGTGCAGCAGTGCATCAAGATCCGGATAGTCCCTCAAAAAACTCTGCACGACCAAGTTGAGCACATATGACAGACATGGTATGTGAGTGAGGTTGCCAAGGCCCAGAGCTGACACCAGATTTCGGCCATTGTCACACACTACCAAGCCTGCCTGTAGATTCTCTTCCAAAAACCACACGTCGCTCTCCTGCTTTATGGCATTACAGAGCTCCTGCGCTGTGTGGCTAAGATTCCCCATGGAAATTAATTTCAGGATGGCCTGTTGACATTTGGACACGGCTGTGCTCATATCGGTCGCAACAGGTAAACGTTCACGGGTCCATGTGGAGGTAGACCGTGACGGCTCCTGCAGCGATGATTCTGAGGAACTGGAATAGGAGGAGGAATCAATGTGTACAGACTTGATTCCTGCAATCCTTGGAGTTGGCAGAACACGTACAGCGCCACTCGCAAGATCAGTACCCGGCTGCACAACATTGACCCAATGGGCAGTGAGGGAAAGGTATTGTCCCTGGCCATGGGTGTTAGAACCCTCTTGTTAGGTTTTGTTTCAGTTTGCTGGTCACATGACCTTTTTTCCCTATTTAGTCTGGCTCCGCCCTTCTGGCTTTGCTTGACTTCATTGTATTATCTACTGTTAAGCTAGCCGGGTGCTTAGGTGCCTTAATCTGTGAGTTTTGCTTGATGTTAGGATCACAAAGTATTTATTTTTCTGTTTAATTATCCATGCTACAATTTATGTTAGGAGGTGTCCACCTTTTCTCCCAGTCCCTAGATCTTGTAGGGATTACTCCCTCGCAACTATAGGTCTTCGTTCACACTAGATGAGGACTTTAGCGGGTCTGGTCGCAGGATCAGGTTCCCCGTTACATCGTAGGGATTCAGCTTAGTTGTATTGTAGGGACAGAATTCCCTTCTTTCCTTACTGGTTGTAGCAGATCATAACAATGGGTACTGGTCCACGCATCGGTGGTCAGGTGGACCTTGCTACTGAGGGCTTTTAGTAGCGCATGTTTAATTTTTCCCTCAACATGCTTTTGCAGACCAGGGACGGCTTGCCTGCTGAAATGAAATCGGCTTGGCACATTGTATTGTGGGATTGACAATGATATTCAGTTACGGAAACTGTCTGTCTCCACCAGCCTGAATCACAGCATTTCAAGGGACAGGAGTTTTGCAATGCCAGCATTCAGAGCCTGTGCTCGTGCATGGTTTGCGGAGTATGGCCGTCTTTTATCCCATGCCTGTGCTACCGCTGGCTGTTTTGTGGCCTGGGAGTGTGAGGATGACAGGGAACTTGCTGCTGTGTGTGGAATAACAGTTTGTCTCTGGACAACAGTGGCCGAGGTTCTTCCATGGCGATCCTGTGAGGAAGCATAACCAGCTGTGTGTGAGCTCGATGAAGAGGCTTCAACACAACCTGAAGATGTAGGTGCTGCTGTAGGTTGGCCTACATCTCCAGTGTGTCTTTGTAACTCAACTACGTGCTTTGTCCGCACATGTTTCCACATATTTGTGGTATTGAGGTGACTGACACTTTTAGCTATTTTTAATTTTTGATTACACAGCTTGCATTTCACATAGCAAATATCATGTGCAAGTGTGTGAAAAAAGGACCACGCAGTGCAAGTCCTGGGAGCGCACGTTTTGACTTTTGGAAGACAACTGCTCCGAACAGGTGCCAAACTGGAGGCTACAGGCAACCGAGTCTGCAGCCTAACTCTCCCTCCTGTTTGTACCGTTGGGGCAATGTCTTCCTCTATCTTCCTTCTATCACTAACCATTTCTCTAGGCCTCTCCCAGCTTTCAACCAAAGTACTGGTTCTCACCCACAAAGCTCTCCACAGTGCAGCACCCCTCCTACATCTCCTCCCTCATTTCTATCTATCGGCCTAACCGACTGCTGCGCTCTGCAAACGACTTTCGACTAACCTCTGCACTAATACGTACCTCCCACTCCCGACTCCAAGACTTCTCCTGCTCTACGCCAATCCTCTGGAATGCTGTACCCCAAGAAATTAGGACTATCCACAATTTGCATGGTTTCAGGCGCTCCCTCAAAACACATTTGTTCAGAGCGGCCTATCACATTCACTAATCAAAGTCATTCTATGTATTCTGTGTAAGTGTGTGTGTCTCTAGCCCATTCACTATCTCCATCCCTCAGTCCCTTAAGATGGCTGGAACATCATTGTAAATGCACCATTGTATATAAACACCTATACTTTGTATCTCCCCCATCTCATTGTACATTGTAAGCTGTCACGAGCAGGGGCGACTTATTTAGCTTAAATTATTGTATTGTTAACGTTGTTACTTATGACTTGTGTTCTGAAACTGCTAAACTGTAAAGCGCTGCGGAATATGATGGCGCTATATAAATCAATATTATTATTATTCCTCTGAGCTGCTCCCACCACCTTCCTGTTCTTCATGCCATGTTGGGTATTGGACCTCATCATCTCCACTACCCTCTTCCAACACCTGCTGTTGGGTGGTCTGGCCAGCACCATGCTCAACAGAAACTGGCACCTGGGTCTCATCATCATCATCAGATGCGTTCTGCGGTGTGCTGACCATCGGCACTGTCTCACCCGCCTCTTCAGATTCAGAGAGACACAGCTGTTGCGCATCACTGCATACTCCCTCTTCTTCACATTACAGAATGCTGCTTGGCTGGGCCCCTGTTTGCAAGCCAATAGATTATGAGAACAGAAGCAGACACTCAGCTGGCTCCTGTACAGAACTCTCTGACTGCCTGGGCAATTTGCCAGGCGGTGAAGAGACAGATGGTTGCCCAACAGTGCTGTGGTCCTGAGAGGAGGTGGAAGCAATTGAAGTCGATGCATTGGCTGAGATCCAAACAACAACGGCTTCAATTTGTTCTTCCCGCAGCAGGGGGGTACTCCGAGCTCCTACAAAAGTGCGCATAAAGGAACGCTCACGGCCCGGGGAAAACTGGTGGATGCTGTGTCACTGGGGGCCGCAGCAGCCACAGAATCCCCACGTCCTCTCCCTGAAGAAACTCCACGACCACGTGCCTTACTCCCTGCCTTCTTCATCTTGGTAGATTGATAAAGAAAGTCTGAAAAGTTATAAGGCCTAAGTGTGGTTATTCCGCAGAGACTGCAGTGAACACTGCACACAACTGTTCAGTAGGTGTGAAAGGCCCCTTTGTGTACTTCTATAGTGTTTGCAACCAATGTATTGTATACGGATGGAAGCGCGTCACACTAATAGATTTTATTTATTTGTAATAGAATGGAGCAGCAACAATTAGAGAAAAATTTCAAGGATGTGCCAGTGACACACGCTCAGCAGACTACAACCAGCAGTGGTTGAAGAACTAACTGGAGCGTGATCTGCACTCCAAAAAGGAAAACCTCAGACTACAGTGAACACTGCACACAACTGTTCACTACCCAACGCGTCTCAGCAGGAAGGCAGTCTGTGCGTCAAAACAAAGGCGCAAGCATACATCCACGTACCCTGTTTATAAAGCTATATAAAAAAAATTATGTAGTAGTGACGCACACTTTATTGAGGTACAGTATTACATCGCCATTCACCATCTGTGGCTATGCAGTCTCATCTATATATACCTTATCTATCCGTTGTCATGCTTGCAAGTCGACAGTCAGGCATAAATAGCAATTTTCACTATGCACTATGCACTTTTTAAAGGTTATGTTTGTTAATAAACATGATTATTGCCACATATTATGAGTATTACATGATGGAAATTGTATAATTTTGTATAAACTGTTTAGTGACATTATTCAGCAAATGTAACATTTTAGTAATGTCACAGATAACTTGTAATGCTGATGATGTTTTGAAGTCAGACATTCATTGTCTATACAATAAAAATGGTGTACATACTGTTACTTATCCATCATTAATGGATTCAGATATGTACTTGTATGCTTTTATGTACAACCGTATAGCAGATTCCTTAACTAATTTATTTTGTGGTTTGCATTGCTGTTCAACATGTTAATGTATGTGTTTATGTTTGTCAATTCTTTATTTATCTAGATATTAGTTTAAATGAAATCATCATCTTATGGTAGTAAAGGTTATCTTTCTCTTGTTTGAAGTATAGACATTTAAAATTGACAGGTAACAAGGAAATTACTTGATCTAGTATTTAAACATCCTCCTTGACCCTGGGCTCCAACACCGCCAGTTGTTGCTCGGAAGTGCTGTTAGCACAGTCAACACTTGCTCCTGTGTTACTGGGGTTCAGTAACGTCAGCTGGTCCTCGGTTGTGCCATTGGCTCTTTTCCTTCTGCTGCCCCTCCGGGTTCCAGCACAGTCAGCTGGTCCTCGTTACTTGCATTGGCTCTTGTACCTTCTGCTACCCGTCCGGGTTCCAGTACCGTCAACTGGTTCTCCGCAGTGCCTTTGGCCTAGGTGCCTCCATCTCGGTATCCGAGTTCCAGCAACGTCTGCTGGTCCTTGGTAGTGCTTTGGAGCACAGGTACCTCCTGCTTAGTAACCGTGTCCCAGTAACGTCAGCTGGTCCTCGGTTGTGCCATTGGCTCTTTTCCTTCTGCTGCCCCTCCGGGTTCCAGTACCGTCAACTGGTTCTCCGCAGTGCCTTTGGCCTAGGTGCCTCCATCTCGGTATCCGAGTTCCAGCAACGTCTGCTGGTCCTTGGTAGTGCTTTGGAGCACAGGTACCTCCTGCTTAGTAACCGTGTCCCAGTAACATCAGCTGGTACAAGATTGTGCTACAAATACAAGATACGGAACAAGAGACACAAGAACAATAAGCAGAAGATCTAAAAGCAGAAGAACATGAAGTATAAGACCAAAATGAAGAGCAAAATATATGCTCTAAATTCTAAGCAGAAGAAGACTAAGCAGTGTATGGGGGTGAGTCCGTTCCTCCTCGTGGTGCCCCTGGAAAATGCCTGCTGCTGCAGGCTAAACTGAACACGGACAAATACTGTTGTAATTTAAATCTTTTGTGACAGCAAGAACGGAAGGATGAAAAATTCATACTTTGACAGATTACAAGTACAGGATTCTCTGTCACAAATAAGAATATGATGAAGAAGATGAAGCAGAATATGAATAAGAATAATAGTTTAATAAGAAGAATATGAGTAATGTTAACAAAGATGAATAGCAAGAAGTTTAAGAAGAAGATAAAGAAGGTGAAGATGAAGAATAATTTGATGAAAAAGATGATGCTGCAGAAGATTATGAAGGAGAAAGTGTGTGAAAAGTTAAAAAGGTGAAGATGAAGAGCATGGAAGTTGTGTAATATACATATTTGCCAAAATATAAAAAACGTTAACATTGTCAATTTCTTCGTCAATCCGAACATCTTTAAAAAAAAAAATATTTATGCTATTCCATTTGATTGGGTTAAACATCTATGCCTTTAATGTCTCCTCAACCTTCCCCAATACATTCTACATTACTCTTTCTTGTTTTCCTTCATGTACAATTAACCAACAAGGCAAGAATGGGTTTTTTTTAATTTCGATATTTTGTTCCCATAGACTTACATGGGACTTCCGGTATCGGTATCGGGTATCGCCGATATTTTAGTGATATCGGCGATACCATTCCGATTCCGATACTTTAGGATATCGGAAAGTATCGCTCAACTCTACTTATGAATCATCATGTCTTGAACAGAAAAATATTTAGAATT
Source organism: Oophaga sylvatica (assembly GCA_033576555.1). NCBI lineage: Eukaryota > Metazoa > Chordata > Amphibia > Anura > Dendrobatidae > Oophaga > Oophaga sylvatica. The sequence continues at coordinate 132,059,694 of JARQOD010000005.1, read as the reverse complement.
GAGAGTCCTCAGTGGTTGATATTTTTTAATGGCTAACTGAAAAGATGGTAACAAATTGCAAGCTTTCGAAACTACTCAGGTCTCTTCATCAGGTTAAACTAATACAAAATCTGAAGAATCACATATTTATACACAAAGCAGCACAGAAATAATGCAATAGATAAGACAAGCGACAAGAAGCAGAACTGTCATTATGGGAGAGAGATGAACATAAATATTGGAACAGTTCATAGATAAGGAGTGTGAAAGTTTTATTGTCCTCTGATTGGGGTCTGGTTCTGTGTTATGATGCCCCCAGAAGGTCTGAAGAGCAAATTCCTTAATTGATGTAAAAAGACATAAATCCATGCGACACGTTCATTCCTGCAGTGAGTGTGTCAAAGGTTGTCATGAGTTTATATTCCCAGATGTTTCTGTCTCTCTGAGACTTAAAGTTACCTTTTAATACAAGTATTTTCATGTCCATCATGCTATGACCGGGATACAAAAGTGTTTGGCCACAGGTAGATCCATTCTTTTTTCTCTTATTGTGTGGTGATGAGAACTCATCCTTGTTCTAAGTTTTTGCCCGGTCTCCCCCACATACAGACCCCCAGTTGGACATTTAGTACAAATAATTAGGTACACCACATTATTAAATTTTTTTGGTGTTTTCACATTTAGGAAGGGATCAAGGGATAACGTTTCTCTTTGTGGAAAGTAACAAATCAAGCCTTACATGCCGAGGTGAGGAAACTTTTAAGGCGCAATGCTCCTCTGGGAAATATGCAAATTGTCTCTTCAAAGAGGAAGAGGACTAGAACTAGGTGACACCAGAGTTCTAGACCTCTTAATCTCTGAAGAGACAACTTGCACATTTTTTCATGGGGCGTATTACTTCAGTATTTGCTGCAGATTGGATGCTGCGTACAACCACAGCATCCAATCCGCAGTGTCCAGATGTTACAGCATAGTGGAGGAGATTTTATGAAATCCCAGCTCCACTGTGCGTATAAACATGCAGGTGGCAGACCTGCGTAACCAGACATGCTGCACATCTTTATAGACCACAGCATGTCTATTTATCTTGCAGAGACGCTCAGAGACGGAATGACCGCGAGTTCAAAAGGGGGCAGCGCTTCAGCGGAGCCGGGTAACCTCTGCGTCCAAAGCGCTGCCATTTCAGAACGTGGACACATACCCTTCTTCAGCTAGTTACATCAAAATAGAGAAATATTCAGCTCACTGTAAGGATGTGATTGAAAACAACATGCACATAACAGAACAATAGTTCTGTGTGAGCTGTAAGGAGCTTTCTGTTTGCTAACTTTTCTTTGTATAATGTAAGATATTTCTTCATTATTTAAAATCGTTGTTATTATTATTATTAGAAGTATGAATTAAAACCTGATCACAATCACCATTTTTCTTACTAAAAAACATGGCTGAAATTTGAATGAATGTTTGACAGTATATAATTGTAAAAATGTTTTAATAGAAAAATTTCAGGTGCTTTATAGAAACAGTGTTCACTTTCGCATAAAGTAAATGGTCTGCCAAGGTGTGAAATGTGTCAAGCTTGATGATAAAGATCAGACTCAAGAGCAGCCAATGGTCAATTCATGTTCATTTCAATGAAAAAGTCTGGTAAAGGAAACAGAGTAGTAGAGCAGAAGAAATCAAAAGTTGATGGCTATGGTGGTATATTGAACCACTTCTCAGATCACTAAAGTTTAAGATGTGAGTATAGCTTTGTACTGAAAGTTATAAGACTGCATAAAAAACAAACATTAATGACCAATAGCAACTTAACAGTAGAGTTGAGCGATACTTTCCGATATCCTAAAGTATCGGAATCGGAATGGTATCGCCGATATCACTAAAATATCGGCGATACCCGATACCGATACCGGAAGTCCCATGTAAGTCTATGGGAACAAAATATCGCAACTAAAAAAAACTCATTCTTTCCTTGTAAACACTAAATATACACACATAGAATACATATATTATATATACATGTCATTGTGACATATATATATACATATATGTATAGTTTATACACTTCTACATAGTAAAATATCCTCTCATTCAATTGCCGGGTAAAGCCGGCTTCAGTGAAAAGACAGAAGCACCCGACATGAAATGACACTTGGTGTACATAGGGTTAACCATGTCTTTTCATGTCGTTTGCTATCTGATTTGCACAAACAATTAAATCAGACTATGTGTGCAAAATTTCACACCTGTAGGGGTTAATTAAAGGTGTAAATTCGTTGTAAAAAAAACGGACTTTTTTTGCTACGAATTTACACCTTTAATTAACCCCTACAGGTGTGAAATTTTGCACACATAGTCTGATTTAATTGTTTGTGCAAATTAGGCTGGAGTCACACACAACCACAAAAAATCGGTCCGTTTTAGACGGTCGACAATCGGATCAAAATAAAAACATCACACATCCTTCTGGCATCCGATTTTCCTTCAAAGATGCGATTTAATCGCATGTGTGTGTACCTTGTAACATCCGATTTTCATCCGACTTGCGAGATTTTCTCGCAGGCTTGCAAAACTGACATATAATGGATCCAAAAGAATAGTATTTAAATGCCAAAAGAAAGAATAGATATATACACATATATATATATATATATATATATATATGTCATTGTGACATATATATATATACATATATTTAAAGTTCTTACACTTCTACATACTGTTATAGCCGCTAATTCAATTGCCGGCTTCAGTGAAATCACAGAAGCCGACATGAAATGATACATTGTTTCCACACATTTAACCATGTAATTTCATGTATTTTTATATATGTTTGAAACATACAATTACATGAGTATATGTGTGCTAAATTTCAGACATGTAGGGGTTAATTAAAGGTGTAAATTCGTTGTAAAAAAAACGGACTTTTTTTGCTACGAATTTACACCTTTAATTAACCCCTACAGGTGTGAAATTTTGCACACATAGTCTGATTTAATTGTTTGTGCAAATTAGGCTGGAGTCACACACAACCACAAAAAATCGGTCCGTTTTAGACGGTCAACAATCGGATCAAAATAAAAACATCACACATCCTTCTGGCATCCGATTTTCCTTCAAAGATGCGATTTAATCGCATGTGTGTGTACCTTGTAACATCCGATTTTCATCCGACTTGCGAGATTTTCTCGCAGGCTTGCAAAACTGACATATAATGGATCCAAAAGAATAGTATTTAAATGCCAAAAGAAAGAATAGATATATACACATATATATATATATATATATATATATATATATATATATGTCATTGTGACATATATATATATACATATATTTATAGTTCTTACACTTCTACATACTGTTATAGCCGCTAATTCAATTGCCGGCTTCAGTGAAATCACAGAAGCCGACATGAAATGATACATTGTTTCCACACATTTAACCATGTAATTTCATGTATTTTTATATATGTTTGAAACATACAATTACATGAGTATATGTGTGCTAAATTTCAGACATGTAGGGGTTAATTAAAGGTGTAAATTCGTTAAAAAAAAATGCGTGGGCTCCCGCTGTATTTTCTCCACCAGACAGACAAAGCAAGCGAGTGGGGGCAGATAATAATAGCCTAGGGAGGGTACATTTTTTTTGTGCCCCCCCTGGCTACTAACATCTGCCCCAGACACCCCAGAAAGGGCAAATCTATAATTAGATTCGCCCTTTCTGGCACTTTGCCCGTCTATTCCCATTGCCCTGTAGCGGTGGCGAATGGGTTAATAAGGGGTTAAAATGACCTTGCAATTGAAAGGTCACTTTAAGCCAGGTTAATAATTGATAGCTGTCAATTAGGCAACTATCAATTATTAATCCTATTGTATGAAAGAAAAATCAACACACACACACTTTAATAAAAAATAAGTTTAATTAAATAATCACACAGTTTTTGACCATATTTTATTTTCCTGCTAAAACCATTTCCTGTAATAAAAATAAAATAAAAAAGCAAAATTATACTTACCAATCCGATGTACAGTCAGGTCCCACGGTGTAATCCATCAGAAAGGGTTAACAGGTTACAGGTCGCAGAGAGCTAATAATGCTGTCTCAGACCTGTATTCCCCTGAATGAATAACTTCCTCTCCCAGCGAAAGTAGAGGAATAGATTCATGAATGGAGCTTAATTGATTTCTTGCCAATTTAACTGTAGTGACCTGACCTAAAGGGAAAGTGGACACAATCAATTAAGCTTCATTCATGAAACACATCCTCTCCTGTCGCCAGGAGAGGAACTTATTCATTCATGAGCTTTGAGCTGAGCATGCAGGATTACTTGCACTGCTTGGCTCAAAGCTAGTTAACCCTTTGTGAAGGATTACAGCGTGGGACGTGACAGATCGGCGGAATAGGTAAGAATAATGTTGTTTTATTTCTTTTTCTTTATTTTAGGAGATCAATGGCTTCGCACGGATTTAGTGTAAAATAAAATATGGTCAAAAAAATGTGTTTTTATTTCATTAAAATTATTTATTCTTAAAGTGTGTGTGTTTTTTTATTTACTTCAATAGGATTAATAATTGATAGTTGTCTAATTGACAGCTATCAATCATTAACCTGCCTTAAGGTCACCTTTCAATTGCAAGGTGACAGTAAGGTGAGATTAACCCATTCGCCACCGCTACAGGGCAATGGGAATAGACGGGCAAAGTGCCAGAAAGGGCGAATCTAATTATAGATTTGCCCTTTCTGGGGTGTCTGGGGGCAGATGTTAGTAGCCAGGGGGGGCACAAAAAAATGCACCCTCCCTGGGCTATTATTATCTGCCCCCACTCGCTTTGCTTTGTCTGTCTGGTGGAGAAAATACAGCGGGAGCCCACGCATTTTTTTTCAACGAAATTACACCTTTAATTAACCCCTACATGTCTGAAATTTTGCACAAATACACTCATGTAATTGTATGTTTCAAACATATATAAAAATACATGAAATTACATGGTTAAATGTGTGGAAACAATGTATCATTTCATGTCGGCTTCTGTGATTTCACAAAACCCGGCAATTGAATTAGCGGCTATTACAGTATGTAGAAGTCTAGGAACTATAAATATATGTATATATACATGTCACAATGACATGTATATATATATGTATGTGTTCTATGTGTATATATCTATTCTTTCTAGTCTTTATTAAAGCTGTCAGTGTGATTTTACAGTATAGCCGGGGATGAATTGCCGGCTTTTCTAAAGGACACCGATGCGATTTCATCGCAAGTCACACAGTGTGGTCCGTTTGTAATCAGATTTTTCATCGCTCCCATAGACTTGCATTGGCGATTGTCAACCGACAATCGGTGACAATCGCAGCATGCTGCGATTGTACACGGACGTTTAAAACGGACCACAAAAAATCTGATACTGGGAGCTGCTCCATAGATTAACATAGGTCCGACTGCAATGCGATATTTCATCGCATTGCAGTCGTCCGATTTTGTCGCCAGTGTGACTCCGGCCTTAGATAGCAAAGGACATGAAAAGACATGGTTAACCCTATGTACACCAAGTGTCATTTCATGTCACCCGACATGAAATGACACTTGGTGTACATAGGGTTAACCATGTCTTTTCATGTCCTTTGCTATCTAATTTGCACAAACAATTAAATCAGACTATGTGTGCAAAATTTCACACCTGTAGGGGTTAATTAAAGGTGTAAATTCGTTGTAAAAAAAACGGACTTTTTTGCTACGAATTTACACCTTTAATTAACCCCTACAGGTGTGAAATTTTGCACACATAGTCTGATTTAATTGTTTGTGCAAATTAGATAGCAAAGGACATGAAAAGACATGGTTAACCCTATGTACACCAAGTGTCATTTCATGTCGGGTTCTGCATTTTCACAAAAGCCGGCAATTGAATTAGCGGCTATTATACTATGTAGAAGTGTATGAACTACAAATATAAATATATATATATATGTGTCACAAATTCAATGACATGTATATATATATATGAGGTGTAAAATTGCTGAAAAAAAATGCGTGGGCTCCCGCCCTATTTTCGCAACCAGACAGACAAAGCCAGTGAGTGGGGGCAGATAATAATAGCCCAGAGAGGGACCATTATTTTTGCCCCCCCCGGCTACTAACATCTGCCCCCAGACACCCCAGGAAAGACAAATCTATAATTAGATTCGCCCTTTCTGGCACTTTGCCCGTCTATTCCCATTGCCCTGTAGCGGTGGCGAATGGGTTAATATGGGTTAAAGCCACCTTGCTATTGAAAGGTGACCTTAAGCCAGGTTAATAATTGAGAGCTGTCAATTAGACAACTATCAATTATTAATCCTATTGCATGAAATAAAAATAAAACACACACACTTTAATTAAAAATCATTTTAATGAAATAAAGACACATGTTTTTGACCATCTTTTATTTTACTGCAAAAACCATTTCCTGTAATAAAAATAAAATAAAAAAGCAAAATTATTCTTACCTATCCCATGCACAGTCAGGTCCCACGGTGTAATCCTTCAGAAAGGGTTAATGTTTACTGCAGGGACCGCAGCTAATGCTGCAGCCTCACAGTAAACCCCAAATGAATGAGTTCCTCTCCTGCCTGACAGGAGAGTAAAGGCTGGGTGTCACATAACGATACACCAGCGATCCCGACAACGATATGCACTTGTCAGGATCGCTGGTGTATCGCTACATGATCGCTGCTGAGCTGCCAAACAGGCAGCGATCTGGGACAGCGACACTGCGGGTAACATCGCTTAAGGGCCCGTCTCACATAGCGATATCGCTACCGAGATCGCTGCTGAGTCACTAGTTTTGTGACGCAGCAGCGAGCTCACCAGCGATATCGCTGTGTGTGACATTCAGCGACGATCAGCCCCCTGCCGGGTATCGCTGATCGTCGCAGAAATGTCAGGACCTTTTTTTGATCGCTGGTTTCCCTCTGACAGGCACGCATCGCTGCGTGTGACAGGCGGGAGACCAGCGATCCGCTGGTAACCAAGGTACACAGCGGGTTTCCAGGCACCGCGCAGCGCTTGGAAACCCGCTGTGTACCTTGGATACCAGCTCCCTGCATCAGGGCGCTGGTATCCAAGGTACACAGCGGGTTTCTAGGCACAGCCCCGCGCCTGGAAACCCGCTGTGTACCTTGGTTACCAGCGGATCGCTGGTCTCCCGCCTGTCACACGCAGCGATGTGTGCCTGTCAGCGGGAAACCAGCGATCAAAGGTCCTGACATTTCAGCGACGATCAGCGATACCCGGCAGGGGGGCTGATCGTCGCTGAATGTCACACACAGCGATATCGCTGGTGAGCTTGCTGCTGCGTCACAAAACTAGTGACTCAGCAGCGATCTCGGTAGCGATATCGCTATGTGAGACGGGCCCTTAAGTGGAAAGCTTAATTGATTGCTTTCCACTTTCACTTCAGGTCAGCCAGGGACACAATCAGTGACGTCAGAGGGAACTGATTAACAAAAATAGGGGTTCCCTTCGAAAAAAAAATGGCGTGGGGTCCCCCCTATTTTTGTTAACCAGCCAGATGAAGCAGACCGCTGAGGCCTGGATTTTCAGGCTGTTAAGGAGCCAAGATCCATGGACCTTGCCAGCCTGATAATACCAGGCCACAGCAGTCTGTATATCTTGGCTGATTAACAAAAATAGGGGATCCCCTCGAAAAAAATTGTCGTGGGGTCCCCCCTATTTTTGTTAACCAGCCAGATGAAGAAAACCGCTGAGGCCTGGATTTTCAGGCTGTTAAGGAGCCAAGATCCATGGACCTTGCCAGCCTGATAATACCAGGCCACAGCAGTCTGTATATCTTGGCTGATTAACAAAAATAGGGGATCCCCTCGAAAAAAATTGGCGTGGGGTCCCCCCTATTTTTGTTAACCAGCCAGATGAAGAAAACCGCTGAGGCCTGGATTTTCAGGCTGTTAAGGAGTCAAGATCCATGGACCTTGCCAGCCTGATAATACCAGGCCACAGCAGTCTGCATATCTTGGCTGATTAACAAAAATAGGGGATCCCCTCGAAAAAAATTGTCGTGGGGTCCCCCCTATTTTTGTTAACCAGCCAGATGAAGCAGACCGCTGAGGCCTGGATTTTCAGGCTGTTAAGGAGCCAAGATCCATGGACCTTGCCAGCCTGATAATACCAGGCCACAGCAGTCTGCATATCTTGGCTGATTAACAAAAATAGGGGATCCCCTTGAAAAAAATTGGCGTGGGGTCCCCCCTATTTTTGTTAACCAGCCAGATGAAGCAGACCGCTGAGGCCTGGTTTTTCAGGCTGGTAAGGATCCAATATCCATGGACCTTGCAAGCCTGATAATACCAGGCCACAGCAGTCTGCTTAGCTTGGCTGGTTAACAAAAATAGGGGATCCCCTCGAAAAAAAACGGCGTGGGGATCCCCCCTATTTTTGTTAACCAGCCAAGTAAAATGCAGACTGCTGCGGCCTGGTATTAAAAGACTGTCAAGGCCCATGGATTTTGGCCCTCAACAGCCTGATAATACCAGGCTACAGCAGCCCCACATTTGGCGCATCAAAAGATGTGCCAATTGTGGCACTTTACCCGGCTCTTCCCACTTGCCCTGTAGCGGTGGCAAGCGGGGTAATAAGGGGTTATTGTCACCGTTGATTGCACGGTGACAATAAGCCCGGTTAATAATGGATAGGCGTCAATAAGACACCGATCCATTATTAATCCGAAAGTTATTAAATGTATAAAAAAAAGACACAGCAAGAAAAAAGTCTTTTAATGAAATAAAAGAGACAACACAGTTTTCATTTCTTTTATTACTCTCTCATTCCTGCGACGCCATCGATCTCCTGTAAAAAAAGAAAAAAAACAAACCAACAGTATACCACCTGTCCGACGCAGTCCATAACGATAGTCCCACGACGATCCAGCTCTGCTACATCGCAATGACAGGCAGAGCCTGTCATTGCAACGCAGCACAGCTGATTACCTGCTTCCCCGGCGGTGACGTCATCGGACTGACTGCTTTACGGCCGGGATTACCCAGCAGTCACTGCAGTTATCGCGAGAAACTGCATGTGACCGCCGGGGAAAGAAGATGGCGGCCATGAAGCAGTGCAGGACGTGACCGCCGGAGATCTTCTGCCGGGTAAGTGCCGCTGACTCCTGACAGACCCGACCGACGGACACTGACAGTGACAGTGACAATCCCGATTCCGGTATCCGATAAGACGAAAATATCGGAACTCGGAATCGGAATTCCGATACAGCTAATATCGGCCGATACCCGATATTTGCAGTATCGGAATGCTCAACACTACTTAACAGTAATAAACTAAATACTATCTGATGATTAGTTACTGCTCTGAAAACATGTTGGTTAAATTCAGTATAAACATGAATATTTAAAATTATGCAGTTGATGCTTGCCTAATAAACAGTGGGAGAAATAAGTACTTGATCCCTTGCTGATTTTGTAATTTTGCCCACTGACAAAGACATGAAAAGTCTATAATTTTAAGTGCAGATTAATTTTAACATTGAGAGATAGAATAGCAAAAATTAAATCCAGAAAATCACATTGTAGAAATTATATACATTTCTTTGCATTTTGCAGTGAGAAATAAGTATTTGATCCCTCTGGCAAACAAGACTTATTACTTGGTGGCAAAACCATTGTTGGCAAGCACAGCAGTCAGACATTTTTTGTAGTTGATGATGAAGTTTGCACACATGTCTGGAGGAATTTTGGTCCACTCCTCCTTGCAGATCATCTTTAAATCATTAAGATTTTGAGGTTGTCGCTTGGCATCTCGGAGCCTCAACTCCCTCTATAAGTTTTCTATGGGATTAAGGTCTGGAGACTGGCTAGGCCATTCCATGATCTTAATATGCTTCTTTTTGCGCCATTCCTTTGTTGCCTTGGCTGTATGTTTTGGGTCATTGTATTGCTTGAAGACCCAGCCATGACCCATTTTTAATATCCTGGCAGAGGGAAGAAGGTTTTCACTCAGGATTTTATGGTACATGGCTCCATCCATTCCCTCATTGATGCCGTGAAGTAGTCCTGTGCCCTTAGCAGAGAAACACCTCCAAAACATAATGTTTCCACCTCCATGCTTGACAGTGGGGATGGTGTTCTCTGGGTCATAAGCAGCATTTCTCTTCCTCCAAACACAGCGAGTAGAGTTAACCCCTTCATGACCTTGCCATTTTTTGCAATTCTGACCAGTGTCCCTTTATGAGGTGATAACTCAGGAACACTTCAATGGATCCTAGAGATTCTGAGATTGTTTTTTCGTGACATATTGGGCTTCATGTTAGTGGTAAATTTAGGTATATAATTTTTGTGCTTATTTGTGAAAAAAATGGAGATTTGGCGAAAATTTTGAAAATTTCGCAATTTTCAAATTTTTAATTTTTATTCTGTTAAACCAGAGACACAAAATAGTTAATAAATAACATTTCCCACATGTCTACTTTACATCAGCACAATTTTGGAAATAAAATTTTTTTTTGTTAGGAAGTTATAAGGGTTAAAAGTTGACCAGCGATTTCTCATTTTTACAGCAAAATTTACATAACCATTTTTTTTTAGGGACCACCTCACATTTGAAGTCACTTTGAGGGGTCTATATGGTAGAAAATACCCAAAAGTGACACCATTATAAAAACTGAACCCCTCAAGCTACTCAAAACTACATTGAAGAAGATTATTAACCCTTCAGGTGCTTCACAGGAACTAAAGCAACGTGGAAGGAAAACATGGACATTTTAATTTTTCCAACAAAAATTTTATTTTAGCATCAATTTTTTCATTTTTGCATGGGCAAAAGGATAAAATGGATCCTAAAATTTGTTGGGCAATTTCTCCTGAGTACACAGATACCTCATATGTGGTCATAAACCACTGCTTGGGTGCACGGCAGGGCTCAGAATGGAAGGAGCGCCATTTGACTTTTTGAATGGAAAATATGCTGGAATATTTAGCGGTTGCCATGTCGCATTTGGAGAGTCCCTGTGTGCCTAAACATTGGAGCTCCTCCACAAGTGACCCCATTTTTAAAACTAGTCCCCCAAGGAACTTATCTAGATGCATAGTGAGCACTTTGAAACCCCAGGTGCTTCACAAATTGATCCGTAAAAAAAAGAAAGTACTTTTTTTTTAGAAAAATTTTATTTTAGCCTCAGTTTTTTCATTTTCACATGGCCAACAGGATAAAATGGCTCCTAAAATTTGTTGGGCAATTTCTCCTGAGTACACAGATACCTCATATGTGGTCATAAACCACTGTTTGGGTGCACGGTAGGGCTCAGAAGGGAAGGAGCGCCATTTGACTTTTTGAATGGAAAATTAGCTCCACTCGTTAGCGGACACCATGACACGTTTAGAGAGCCCCTGTGTGCCTAAACAGTGAAAAAAAACCACATGTGACACCATTTTGGAAACTAGACCTCTTATGGACCTTATTTAGATTTGTTGTGAGCACTCTGAACCCCCAAGTGCTTCACAGAAGTTTATAACGCAGAACAGTGAAAATAAAGAAATCATTTTTTTCCTCAAAAATTCTTTTTTAGCCCGCTATTTTTTATTTTCACAAGGGTAACAGAATAAATTGGATCCCAAAAGTTGTTGTGCAATTTGTCCTGAGTACACCAATACCCCATATGTGGGGGGAACCACAGTTTTGGCACATGGGAGAGCTCAGAAGGGAAGGAGTGCCATTTTGGAATGCAGACTTGATGGAATGTTCTGCGGGCGTCATGTTGCGTTTGCAGAGCCCCTGATGTGCCTAAACAGTAGAAACCCCCCACAAGTGACCCCATTTTGGAAACTAGACCCCCAAGGAGCTTATCTAGATGTGTAGTGAGCACTTTGAACCCCCAAGTGCTTCACAGAAGTTTATAAACGCAGAGCAGTGAAAATAAAAAAATCATTTTTGTTTCTTAAAAATCATTTTTTAGCCCGCTATTTTTTATTTTCCCAAGGGTAACAGGATAAATTGGACACCAAAAGTTGTTGTCCAGTTTTTTCTGAGTACGCTGGTGCCCCATATGTGGGGGGGAACCACTGTTTGGGCGTACGGCAGGGCTAAGAAAGGAAGGACCGCCATTTGACTTTTTTAATGGAAAATTAGCTCCAATCGTTAGCGGACACCATGTCGTGTTTGGAGAGCCCCTGTGTGCCTAAACTTTGGAGCTTCCCCTCAAATGACTCCATTTTGAAAACAAGACCCCTAAGGAACTTATCTAGATGCACAGTGAGCACTTTTAACCCCAGGTGCTATACAGAAGTTTATAACGCCGAGCCCTGAAAATAAAAAATCATTTTTTTTCTCAAAAAATCATTTTTTTGCCCCCTATTTTTTATTTTCACAATGGTTACAGGAGAAATTGGACCCCAAAAGTTGTTGTCCAGTTTGTCCTGAGTACGCTGGTACCCCATATGTGGGGGTAACCACTGTTTGGGCACACGTCAGTGTTCGGAAGGGATGCGGGCATCATGTTACATTTTCAGAGCCCCTGATGTACCTAAACAGTAGAAACTCCCCACAAGTGACCCCATTTTGGAAACTAGACCCCACAAGGAACTTATCTAGATGTGTGGTGAGCACTTTGAACCCCGAAGCGCTACACAGAAGTTTATAACGCTCGGGCATGAAAATAAAAAATCATATTTTTTCCACAAACATGATCTTTTAGTCCTCAATTTTTTTATTTTCTCAAGGGTAACAGGAGAAATTAGACCCCAAAAGTTGTTTTCCAATTTGTCCTGAGTACACTGATATCCCATATGTGGGAGAAAACTACTGTATGGGCACACGTCAGGGCTCGGAAGGGAAGTAGTGACGTTTTGAAATGCCGACTTGATGGAATGGTCTGCGGGCGTCATGTTACTTTTGCAGAGCCCATGATGTGCCTAAACAGTAGAAACCCCCCAAGTGACCCCATTTTGGAAACTAGATCCCCAAGGAACTCCTCTAGATGTGTGGTGAGCACTTTGAATCTCCAAGTTCTTCACAGAAGTTTATAACGCATAGCAGTGAAAATAAAAAATCATTTTTTTTCCACAAAAAAAATTTTTTTAGTCCCCAATTTTTTTTCCCAAAATTTTTCTAACAGTGAATTCACTAAGTTATTCTTATTTTTCATACTGTACAAAACACATGCACATTTTCACTTTCACTGATAGTGATTTACTTCAACTTTAAAAGAACAGATGCAAAAAGTGAAGTTAACATGTTGTGTGTTCTAAAACACTGCAATAAGACAAGCACAAAACAACTAACTTTGCAAATATTTTCTTTTCTAAATACATATAAAGAAATTACTACAAATAGTATTGAAAAGTGCTAACAAATAAACAACAGATATCAGAAAGTATGGGTAGTACAAAGCCATTTCAACAAGTAATTATATACAAACAAAGGAAGGTGTAATATTAAATGACTGGAAAAGAAAAGTTAGATAAATTAGATGGTTGCATCATATACTGGGTCAGATAATGATGTAGAGCATGAATTGAACAATTTCCAATAAGGTGAGGGATAATTGAATAGGAATAGTTAGTAAACCTACAGCGGCAAAGTGAGGAAGAGGGGAAGAGCTGGATAAGGCAATAGGCTAGAACAGTTGGGTATCAACACCATAGTTTACAATCCAAGGTGAACAAAATTTCTGAAATGATGAGTAAGTGTGTGTCTTCCAAAACCAGACTTTTTCCAGTCAATAAATCAAGTTTATTTTATCTTGGTATTCTAAATGTGTTGTAGGAGTTGGTTGCTTTCATTAGATTGGGTTTAAATGTTTAGCGGCCCCTATCATTAGATCCAGAAGGAGAATTTTTTTTTTTGCTTTAAAGTATCTGACTCTGAGACTGTTTTTTTGTGACATATTGTACTTCATGATAGTGGTAACATTTTTTTGGTACGACTTGCGTTTATTTGCAAAAAAATAGAAAATTGTCGAAAAGTTTGAAAATTTTGCAATTTTCCAACTTTGAATTTTCATGCCCATAAATCAAAGAGATATGTCACACAAAATAGTTAACATTTCCCATATGTCTACCTTGCATCAGCACAATTTTGGAGCCAAAATTTTTTGGGGTTAGGAAGTTATAAGGGTTAAAATTTGACCAGCAATTTCTCATTTTTCCAACAAAATTTACATAAACATTTATTTTAGGGATCACATAATATTTGAAGGCACTTTGAGGGGTCTATATGATAGAAGATAGACAGAAGTGACACGATTCTAAAAACTGCACTCCTCAAGGTGCTCAAAACCACATTCAAGAAGTTTGTTAACCCTTCAGGTGCTTCACAGGAATTTTTGGAATGTGGGAAAAAAAAATAATTTTGCATTTTTAAAAGGGTAACAGGAAAAATTGCATCATACAATTAGTTGTGCACTTTCTACTGAGTATACTGATACCCTATATGTGGGGAAATACTACTTTTGAGGCACAGTGCAAAGCTCAGAAGGGAAAGGTGCCATATCAGAGTTCAGATTTAGCTGTAATGGTTTGAGGGTGCTATGTCACATTTGCAGAGCCTTTGAGGTGCCAGAACAACCAAAATCCCCTATTTGTGAACTCATTTAACAAACTACACTCCACAATGAATTCCTCTAGGGGTGCAGTGATCATATTGACACCACATGTGCCTCACAGAATTTTATACCATTGAGCGGTGAAGAAAGAACAAATTACATTTTTACCACTTAAATGTTGTTTTAGCCCCAAGTTTTTAATATGTCTAAGGGCTAATAGGAATTTTTTTTACAACAAATTGAGATCCATTTTTTTTCTGAGTGCACCAATACCCTGCAAGTAATCAAGAAAAATGTTTCAGGCACAGTGAAAATCTCAGAAGGGAGGGAGCGCCAGATTATACTGTTAGGCCGGCGTCACACTGGCGACAGAATCGGACGACTGCAATACGATGAAATATCGCATTGCAGTCTGCCCTATGTTAATCTATGGAGCAGCTCCCAGTATCAGATTTTTTGTGGTCCGTTTTAAACGTCCGAGTGCCATCGCAGCATGCTGCGATTGTCACCGATTGTGGGTCGACTATCGCCAATGCAAGTCTATGGGAGCGATGAAAAATCGGATTACAAACGGACCGCACGTGTGACTTGCGATGAAATCGCATCGGTGTCCTTTAGAAAAGCCGGCAATTCATCCCCGGCTATACTGTAAAATCACACTGACAGCTTTAATAAAGAATAGAAAGAATAGATATATACACATAGAACACACATATATATATATATATATATACATGTAATTGTGACATGTGTATATATATATATATTTATAGTTCCTAGACTTCAACATACTGTAATAGGCGCTAATTCAATTGCCGGCTTTTGTGAAATCACAGAAGCCGACATGAAATGATACATTGTTTAGACACAGTTAACCATGTCATTTCCTGTATTTTGATATATGGTTTGAACTTACAATTACATAAGTATATGTGTGCAAAATTTCAGACATGTAGGGGTTAATTAAAGGTGTAAATTCGTTGAAAAAAAATGCGTGGGCTCACGCTGTGTTTTCTCCACCAGACAGACAAAGCAAGCGAGTGGGGGCAGATAATAATAGCCTAGGGAGGGTACATTTTTTTGTGCCCCCCCTGGCTACTAACATCTGCCCCCAGACACCCAGAAAGGGCAAATCTCTAATTAGATTTGCCCTTTCTGGCACTTTGCCCGTCTATTCCCATTGCCCTGTAGCGGTGGCGAATGGGTTAATAAGGGGTTAAAATGACCTTGCAATTGAAAGGTCACTTTAAGCCAGGTTAATAATTGAGAGCTGTCAATTAGACAACTATCAATTATTAATCCTATTGAAGTAAATAAAAAAACACACACACTTTAAGAATAAATAATTTTAATGAAATAAAAACACATTTTTTTGACCATCTTTTATTTTACTCTTAATCCGTGCGACGCCCTTGATCTCCTAAAATAAATATAAAATAATAAAACAACATTATTCTTACCTATCTGGCGATCTGTCACGTCCCACGATGTAATCCTTCACAAAGGGTTAACTAGCAATCAGCTAGGCAGCGCAACTAATGCTGCGTGCTCAGCTGATAGCTCCTGAATGAATGAGCTTATCTCCTGCGGCACAGGAGAGGATGTGATTAATGAATGAAGCTTAATTGATTGTATCCCACTTTCACCTTAGGTCAGGTCACTGAAGTGAAAGTGCCAATAAATCAATTAAGCTTCATTCATTCATCTCTTCCTCTCCTTTCGCTGGGAGAGTAAGTTATTCATTCGGGGGGTAAGAGCTCAGCAGACAGCATTAGCTCTCTGCAAGCTCTAACCTGTTAACCCTTTCTGATGGATTACACCGTGGGACCTGACTGTACATTGGATTGGTAAGAATAATTTTGCTTTTTTATTTTCTTTTTATTACAGGAAATGGTTTTAGCAGGAAAATAAAATATGGTCAAAAACTGTGTGATTATTTCATTAAACTTCTTTTTTATTAAACTGTGTGTGTTTGATTTTTCTTTCATACAATAGGATTAATAATTGATAGTTGTCTAATTGACAGCTCTCAATTATTAACCTGGCTTACAGTGACCTTTCAATTGCAAGGTGGCTGTAACCCCTTATTAACCCATTCGCCACCGCTACAGGGCAATGGGAATAGACGGGCAAAGTGCCAGAAAGGGCAAATCTAATTAGAGATTTGCCCTTTCTGGGGTATCTGGGGGCAGATGTTAGTAGCCAGGGGGGCACAAAAAAAATATACCCTCCCTAGGCTATTATTATCTGCCCCCAGTCGCTTGCTTTGTCTGTCTGGTGGAGAAAATACAGTGGGAGCCCACGCATTTTTTTCAACGAATTTACACCTTTAATTAACCCCTACATGTCTGAAATTTGGCACACATACACTTATGTAATTGTAAGTTCAAACCATATATCAAAATACAGGAAATGACATGGTTAACTGTGTCTAAACAATGTATCATTTCATGTCGGCTTCTGTGATTTCACAAAAGCTGGCAATTGAATTAGCGGCTATTACAGTATGTAGAAGTGTATGAACTATAAATATATGTATATATATATATGTCACAATGACATGTATATATATATATATATATATATATATGTGTTCTATGTGTATATATCTATTCTTTCTTTTGTGATTTAAATACTATTCTTTTGGATCCATTATATGTCAGTTTTGCAAGCCTGAGAGAAATTCTCGCAAGTCGGATGAAAATCGGATGTTACAAGGTACACACACATGCGACTAAATCGCATCTTTGAAGGAAAATCGGATGCCAGGCGGATGTGTGATGTTTGCATTTTGTTCCGATAATTGACCGACTAAAACGGTCCGATTTTTTGTCGTTGTGTCTGACGCCGGCCTTATGGTTTGCAGCAGAGCCCCTGAGGTGACAACACAGCAGAGCCCCCCATAAGTGAGCCCATTTTACAAACTACACCTCTCAATGAATTCATCTAGGGGTGCAGTAATCATATTGACATCGCGGGTGTGTCACAGAATTTTATACCATTGGACAGTGAAGAAAAAATAACTACCGTACATTTTTACCATCAAAATTAGTTTTAGCCCCAGATTTTATATTTTCACACAAGAAGTGAGTAAAATGGCACCAAAACTTGTTCCACAATTTCTACTGAACCTGGCAGTTCCCCATATATGGCTGTACAGTACTACTTAGCCATGCGTAGAGGCTCGGGAGGAAAGCAGTGCTATTTGCCCGCTGCAGTCAGATGTTCCCAGAACAATTTGCAGACTCCACATACAGAGCCCCTAATGGCTAGAAGAGCATAATCCCCCCACAAGTTACCCCATTTTTTAAGTTAAACCCCTTGGGGAATTTATCTACAGGCGTAGTGACGATTTTCACTCCATGGGTATTTTCCAGAAACAAGCAGCAATGAATGTTGCTGACTGAAAATTGCAAACTGCCATTGTAGTGACCAGTAAGCTGTAGTGACCAGTATGTTGCAGTCTCCAGTACGTTATGCCCAGCCCATGCTTCTAGAGGCATGCACCTGTACGTTAGGTGGGCTTCAGAAATGCCAAATGTGGACGCTATATGTGATTGAGGGAGGGGACATTTGAATTTTGGAGCAGAGAATTTGCTGAATTTCTTTTGGCTGATGAGGAGCTATTTAGCTTTTTCAGAGACTTTGTGCCACCAGTAATATGGAAGCCCCCTACATTTTTGTTAACAGATGACAGACCTGAGTGAGGGCTTACTTTGTTTCGGGGATTATGTTGAAGCTTTTTATTGGGAACATTTTACATAACATTTGGGATTACATTTATCCAGCGCTCTACGCTGACCACTTACTTTGTGGTTTCCATCTAAATCTCTGAGTCATGTAATTCAGATGAAACCACCAAGGGATCCATTCACTATATGAGGCAGTTGAGTTACTCTGGAGTCCGTTTGGCCACTGTTCAGAGATGTCCTTCTTTTTAGAAGTGCACAAAACTGTGGCAGACGGCACTTTTATGCAATTCGAAAAAGACTGACACTGCCGATTCACAGGTCAGAGGGCATGCACAGTGCCTCCATCTGCCCCATTATAATGAATCTTCCTCCAGGGGTTTCGTCTGAATCACATATTTCAAAGATTTACATTGTTTTCTGGTGTTTACTAAAGGGGTTAACTAGTGGGACCGTTTTATAGGTCTGGTAATTGCGGATGTGGCAATACCAAATATGTATACTTTTATTGTTTATATTTTTTTTCTTACAAATATTTATTTATGGATATGAGTCGCACATGCAGTACCAGGGCTTATGGGATACTCGGCACCGAGCCCATGGAAGTCTATGGGGAATGTCACAAGTAGCACAGCTCGGTCCGTTGCCCTGGGCGCTCATACAATGGGGGAATATTTACAGGGGATAGTTGTTTGTGACGCCACCTGTGGTTTCTGATCAATAAGACCAGCGCTGCAGGGTTAATCTTCTGAGGGGATGTTATTAGGCAGCTAGATGTTAAGTCCCCCACAGGTGGGACTGTTCCCTCAAAGTCTATGGTGGTGCAGAGTGCAGGTAATAAGTCAAACACACACAAGCTGGTCTCTTTCCATACCTTTACTGTTGAAGGTTGCAGGTATGTCCCGGGAAGCTGCTCAGTGTGGAGTATCCAAAATAAGCAAAAAAGCCAGGGAAATTAGGCAAATAGTACAAAATTTTTATTAAATAACATGACAATAAGACAATACAGGAGAAAAATCACAAGATACAAAAACGCCAGGGGTGCACTAAATAAGTAATGCCCTGGTATAAGTATATGACAAATCTAATTATTGGCCCCATATATTATGGAAAAATGACATATAAAAATAACAGCATCACAGCATGTGATGTAGAAACAGGACAAGTGTCCATAGTAAGATGTCAGACAAAGCTAATATAATCATAGGGCACAAAAAGCAATCTTCGAGACAAAATGACTCTATGGGGTCATAAAAAACATGTGTCCATACAGCATGTATGTAGAGCATAGAAATGTCAAATCAGACAGGACAAGGAGGTGTCAGACGTTTGTGGCTAAAAGGCTCACAACTCCTCAAACAGTCCAAAATACAAAAAGATTAATGCAGGGCAAACACAGAAAATGCAAATAATACCAGGACAGAGCAAGCTATATTCTAATGTGGAATCATATACCCAAGTACACCATAATTGCCTATAGATGAAGTAAGGTCCAGTGACCAGAAACGAAGACGAGGTGTCTTATTTATACATGGGGCAGCCTGTCCTGGTATAAAGAACTCCAAAGGAGGCATGTAAAATCATTAGCTATGTTATTGCACATGAGCCCAAAAGTGCTGCCTGAAGGAGAACTAAAAAAGCAGAGTATAAGCAAGTGCTATGCACATACCTGGCGTGAGGGGAACCCCGACGCACGTTTCGCATCAGCTTCCTCAGGGGGTTGTGTAGAAAGATTCAAAATATCCCTTTTTATATGTATGGATACTTGTCTAAAATCCCGCGGTATAGCGGCGCTTCCGGTGCCGACTCGGAGAGCCGGAAGCCACGTATCAACGCGCCCAGCGTCACAGGGCACACACCTCCAGTGACGCGTCAACTAGAGGGTGGGCCCAGCAACGCTGAATGGGCGCGTGTCCATGGCGACCGGCAAGCCGTCAGCACTGCAGGAGCGCACACCGCTGGAGCGTAAGAGATAGTGGGTAAGTATTAGGAGATGGGAACCAAGTCTATGTATAGATGAAGGTAATATGATTCCACAAACAATCTCTATATCCAGAATAACAAAACACACAAGGTCCCATATATAGCAGCCACATATATAGAATGGTCTGTATAGACAGAAGTACCTATCAATATACAAAAGGCTGCATATAGAAAAAACAAATAAATATAAGAAAGAAACCTCCACCCACCACCATTATGGTAAAAAACTAAACATAAAAAACAATAATAGACAATAAGATTGTTCTAGATGCTTTTGTCTTCAATGATGTCCTCAAATATTCTTCATTATACATCTGATGCGTCATATCAGGAGAGAAGAACATCACAAAACAAGGATAAATATAAACTTTATGTATAGGGATACCTAAAGCAAGACAAAAAATAACATTAAAATCAAAATAATAAAAACAGAGGGACACTTATTAAAATGGAGCAAAGCTTAATACCTCATTAAGACCTTTAGGTCTCACACTGTCTACTTTCATGATCCATTTGGCTTCTAACTGTGCTAATTTTTTCTTAAGGTCACCACCCCTACCATCTTCAAGAACCCTGTCAATGCCCCTTATACGCAAGAGCTTTGCATCACACGCATGTACCATCTTAAAGTGTCTGGGTTTTAACGTGGGTATATCAGTGATCCCATTGGCCTTAATGATATCACGGACATGTTCACGAACCCTAATGCGCAGTTGGCGTGACGTTAGGCCAATATATACCAAGCCACACAGACATGAGGCATGGTATATAACCCCAGTTGTGCTGCATGTTATGTGGTGAGTGATCTTAAATTCCTTCTGTCCATTGCTGGAGCAAAAGGTATTACAGCGTTCGAGATTGGCACAAGCTAGGCAATCTTTGCACGGAAAAAATCCCCACTTAGGACCCCTTGTGGCAAAGGGTCCTAAAGTCTTAGGTTCCTTATGATGACTATGCACCAAGAGATCACGCAGATTTTTTGCTCTTCTGTAGGTGATAGAAGGATAGGAATCCAAACATTTATCCAGGGTAGGATCCTGTTTCAGAATAGACCAAAATTTCTGTAAGGAATTTCTTAAGCCATGATTTTGTTCATTAAAGGTCGAAATGAACCTCACTTGTGAGGAATTCCTTTTATTCTTATCTCTATCATTAGTTGGATGCAGTAGATCCTCCCGTCTGGATTGTGATGCTTTGCGCCATCCCCTATGAATAACATGTCTGGAATATCCACGTTCTTCAAATCGTAGTGCCAATTCCTGTGATTGTCTGTTGAAAGATAGATCTTCAGAGCATACCCTTCTTGTGCGTAGAAATTGCCAAAATGGAATGCTATTTTTCAATGCTCGTGGATGGGCAGACGAGGCATGTAAAAGAGAGTTTACAGCAGTTTCTTTTCTAAAGAAAGTTCCGACAAGCCTACAACCTGCAATGATCCTCAGTCTACTGAACCATCGCACGACCAGCTCTACCCTCTCCTAGTGTATTCTCACCCATCCCTGTAGACTGTGAGCCCTCGCGGGCAGGGTCCTCTCTCCTTCTGTACTTGTGTGTCCCTTGTCTAGCACATGTTTATTGTATCTGTCTATATTTTTCCCTTTTCAGATGTAAAGCGCCATGGAATAAATGGCGCTATATAAATGTATAATAATAATAATAATAATAATAAAGATTTGGGTATGCAGACGACCTCCTTCATCCCTTGATATATGGGTATCCAGAAAGTCAACCGCTGTACGGCTATAATGATAAGTGATTTTGAGATTAATATCATTGGTGTTCAATTCGCTAATAAAAGAAATCAGATCTTCCTCTCTCCCCTGCCAAATGGCTAAGACATCGTCTATATATCTAGCCCAAAATATAATCTTACTGCTCAGATCAGATGGGTTGACACAAAAGACATCCCTCTCCCACAGCCCCAGGAACAAATTAGCATATGAGGGGGCAAAAGCCGCCCCCATAGCTGTGCCCTGGAGCTGTAGGAAGAGGGTGTCCTTAAAAATAAAAAAATTATGAGTTAGTGAAAACTCTAGAAGTGTCAACAAAAACAGGATGAAATCATGGTCCATTGTAGTCATACATAAAAAGGTGTTAACGGCTTGTAATCCATCATGGTGTCTGATTGAAGGGCCTCAATATCAAGTGTCACCAGCCACATATCGTCTTCTAGATGGATATCTTCCAATTTACGCAGAACATCACCAGTGTCTTTAAGGTAAGAAGGTAGACTTTCAACACTTGGTCGTAAATAGAAATCAAGGTATTTACCTGTCATTTCATTCAGTCCACCATTACCAGACACGATTGGTCTTCCAGGAGGGGATGTGCAGTTCTTGTGCACCTTCGGGAGTAGGTACAAGCAAGGCGTCCTAGGATGTTCAGGTATCAGTCCGTCCCTTGTTTGCTTATTTATAAGTCCCAATTGAAAAGCATCCTCCAAAATCTTTTGTAGTTCAACCTGGAAAACGGAGGTAGGATTGAATGAAAGTCTGCGATAGCATTCTGGATTCTTTAATTGTCTATACGCCTCTTTTTCATACATGGTGGTGGGCCACACTACCACGTTGCCCCTTTTATCTGCGGGCTTTATCACCACCCCCTTAATGGCCTTAAGTTCCCTTAATGCCACACGTTGATTTTTCGACAAATTGTCATTATGTATCCTCATAGGGATTTTTCTTAGTTCTTCAGATACCAATTTGACGAACATCTCAATATTGGGAAAGAGATTCAGGGGGGAAATTTCTTTGGTTTAGGGATCACAAACTTACCCTGTATGGATAAATCCTCCTCTCCATTTTCTTCAGCCAATTCATCCAATAATCTAATTATCTCGTGTTCTCTCGGTGTCCATTCATTTTTATCCCCCTTCTTTTCATGTAGTTTTTTTAAGATTAGTTTACGTGCAAATAGATGTAAATCTTTTATTGCTGAAAAAACATCAAAGGATGAGGTGGGAGAGAATGTCAGACCCAGGTTAAGAACCTCAATTTGGGTTCCAGTTAACGGTATGTCAGATAAATTGATCACCTGTGGGGTAGAACTAGTGGATGCTTTAGTCGGGGCACTTTTACTTGTAGGGTTATTTTTGTTATATCCCTTGTATCTGCCTCTAGTTGGATAAGGGCGCTGCACACCACTGCCCGTGGCTTCATCCACAGACGACAATGATGACATAGAGGATGCCTGTTGTCCCATATGTGTTTTGTGCCATCTGTATACAGTATTACTCTTGTAATCCAACAAATCTCTAGAAAATTTCTTAGCCTTTCCTTCTTGTACCTCCTTTTCCCATGTCATAAATGCCTTCTCCAATTCAACCTTGAACAGATCCATGTTAGTGGTGGGGAGACTCTCAGCAAGTTTCTTCCTCACATCCTCAATCTCACCTTCCAGACCCTCCAAACTCTTTTTATTAATGCCAATAAGCAGTTCAATCAAGGATCTTGAGCACAAATTACATGCTTCTTCCCATCTAGTGCGAAAGAAAGTATCCTCTACCGGAAATGAGGGTAAAATTTTAACCCTTAGACCCCTAGGGATCATATTTTTAGCTAAATAGCTCTCAAGAGAGGCTTTGTTCCACCAAATGCGTAGACGCTTCCTAAGTAGAGTCTTATATGTGGTTTTAAGCTCCAAAAGTGTCCCATTTTCTACACCAATACCTGGTGAGATTTCTCCTTTAAAGATAGAATCCACATTATGTAGCCAGGACTGTTCCCGTGCTTTGAAATCCATGGACAAAAAATGCTGAAACCAACATAAATAAATGTAAACCCAAAAACAAGTCCAAACATAGAAGCCCTTCCAAAATGTAAAATCCAAAATAAGCAAAAAAGCCAGGGAAATTAGGCAAATAGTACAAAATTTTTATTAAATAACATGACAATAAGACAATACAGGAAAAAAATCACAAGATACAAAAACGCCAGGGGTGCACTAAATAAGTAATGCCCTGGTATAAGTATATGACAAATCTAATTATTGGCCCCATATATTATGGAAAAATGACATATAAAAATAACAGCATCACAGCATGTGATGTAGAAACAGGACAAGTGTCCATAGTAAGATGTCAGACAAAGCTAATATAATCATAGGGCACAAAAAGCAATCTTCGAGACAAAATGACTCTATGGGGTCATAAAAAACATGTGTCCATACAGCATGTATGTAGAGCATAGAAATGTCAAATCAGACAGGACAAGGAGGTGTCAGACGTTTGTGGCTAAAAGGCTCACAACTCCTCAAACAGTCCAAAATACAAAAAGATTAATGCAGGGCAAACACAGAAAATGCAAATAATACCAGGACAGAGCAAGCTATATTCTAATGTGGAATCATATACCCAAGTACACCATAATTGCCTATAGATGAAGTAAGGTCCAGTGACCAGAAACGAAGACGAGGTGTCTTATTTATACATGGGGCAGCCTGTCCTGGTATAAAGAACTCCAAAGGAGGCATGTAAAATCATTAGCTATGTTATTGCACATGAGCCCAAAAGTGCTGCCTGAAGGAGAACTAAAAAAGCAGAGTATAAGCAAGTGCTATGCACATACCTGGCGTGAGGGGAACCCCGACGCACGTTTCGCATCAGCTTCCTCGGGGGGTTGTGTAGAAAGATTCAAAATATCCCTTTTTATATGTATGGATACTTGTCTAAAATCCCGCGGTATAGCGGCGCTTCCGGTGCCGACTCGGAGAGCCGGAAGCCACGTATCAACGCGCCCAGCGTCACTGGGCACACATCTCCAGTGACGCGTCAACTAGAGGGTGGGCCCAGCAACGCTGAACGGGCGCGTGTCCATGGCGACCGGCAAGCCGTCAGCACTGCAGGAGCGCACACCGCTGGAGCGTAAGAGATAGTGGGTAAGTATTAGGAGATGGGAACCAAGTCTATGTATAGATGAAGGTAATATGATTCCACAAACAATCTCTATATCCAGAATAACAAAACACACAAGGACCCATATATAGCAGCCACATATATAGAATGGTCTGTATAGACAGAAGTACCTATCAATATACAAAAGGCTGCATATAGAAAAAACAAATAAATATAAGAAAGAAACCTCCACCCACCACCATTATGGTAAAAAACTAAACATAAAAAACAATAATAGACAATAAGATTGTTCTAGATGCTTTTGTCTTCAATGATGTCCTCAAATATTCTTCATTATACATCTGATGCGTCATATCAGGAGAGAAGAACATCACAAAACAAGGGTAAATATAAACTTTATGTATAGGGATACCTAAAGTAAGACAAAAAATAACATTAAAATCAAAATAATAAAAACAGAGGGACACTTATAAAAATGGAACAAAGCTTAATACCTCATTAAGACCTTTAGGTCTCACACTGTCTACTTTCATGATCCATTTGGCTTCTAACATATAAAAAGGGATATTTTGAATCTTTCTACACAACCCCCCGAGGAAGCTGATGCGAAGCGTGCGTCGGGGTTCCCCTCACGCCAGGTATGTGCATAGCACTTGCTTATACTCTGCTTTTTTAGTTCTCCTTCAGGCAGCACTTTTGGGCTCATGTGCAATAACATAGCTAATGATTTTACATGCCTCCTTTGGAGTTCTTTATACCAGGACAGGCTGCCCCATGTATAAATAAGACACCTCGTCTTCGTTTCTGGTCACTGGACCTTACTTCATCTATAGGCAATTATGGTGTACTTGGGTATATGATTCCACATTAGAATATAGCTTGCTCTGTCCTGGTATTATTTGCATTTTCTGTGTTTGCCCTGCATTAATCTTTTTGTATTTTGGACTGTTTGAGGAGTTGTGAGCCTTTAAAGGGTATGCCACACTAAACAATATCGCTAACGGGATCGCTAAAAAACGTCACTATTTAGCGATCCTGTTAGCGATGTTGTTCAGTGCGGCAGCTTCCAGCGACGAGCTTCCTGCTGTGATCTCGCTCGTCGCTGGAATCGTTCCGGACCCTATTTTCTCGTCGGCGCTCCCGCTGGGTAAGTATCTAATCGCTGTGTGGCACCTTTTCTTAGCGATTTAGCGGTACTTTTGTACCGCTAAAGTCGTTAAGAAGATCGCTAACGGCGATAGCGTCGTTAACTATATCGCTAAATGTGGCCGCATTTAGCGATATAGAAACAATCCCGCTAGCGATCGCATTAGTATGCGTCGTTATCGTGATCGCTAGCGGGATTGTTTAGTGTGGCAGTACCTTTAGCCACAAACGTCTGACACCTCCTTGTCCTGTCTGATTTGACATTTCTATGCTCTACATACATGCTGTATGGACACATGTTTTTTATGACCCCATAGAGTCATTTTGTCCCGAAGATTGCTTTTTGTGCCCTATGATTATATTAGCTTTGTCTGACATCTTACTATGGACACTTGTCCTGTTTCTACATCACATGCTGTGATGCTGTTATTTTTATATGTCATTTTTCCATAATATATGGGGCCAATAATTAGATTTGTCATATACTTATACCAGGGCATTACTTATTTAGTGCACCCCTGGCGTTTTTGTATCTTGTGATTTTTCTCCTGTATTGTCTTATTGTCATGTTATTTAATAAAAATTTTGTACTATTTGCCTAATTTCCCTGGCTTTTTTGCTTATTTTGGATTTTACATTTGGGAAGGGCTTCTATGTTTGGACTTGTTTTTGGGTTTACATTTATTTATGTTGGTTTCAGCATTTTTTGTCCATGGATTTCAAAGCACGGGAACAGTCCTGGCTACATAATGTGGATTCTATCTTTAAAGGAGAAATCTCACCAGGTATTGGTGTAGAAAATGGGACACTTTTGGAGCTTAAAACCACATATAAGACTCTACTTAGGAAGCGTCTACGCATTTGGTGGAACAAAGCCTCTCTTGAGAGCTATTTAGCTAAAAATATGATCCCTTAGGGGTCTAAGGGTTAAAATTTTACCCTCATTTCCGGTAGAGGATACTTTCTTTCGCACTAGATGGGAAGAAACATGTAAGTTGTGCTCAAGATCCTTGATTGAACTGCTTATTGGCATTAATAAAAAGAGTTTGTAGGGTCTGGAAGGTGAGATTGAGGATGTGAGGAAGAAACTTGCTGAGAGTCTCCCCACCACTAACATGGATCTGTTCAAGGTTGAATTGGAAAAGGCATTTATGACATGGGAAAAGGAGGTACAAGAAGGAAAAGCTAAGAAATTTTCTAGAGATTTGTTGGATTACAAGAGTAATACTGTATACAGATGGCACAAAACACATATGGGACAACGGGCATCCTCTATGTCATCATTGTCGTCTGTGGATGAAGCCACGGGCAGTGGTGTGCAGCGCCCTTATCCAACTAGAGGCAGATACAAGGGATATAACAAAAAGAACCCTACAAGTAAAAGTGCCCCGACTAAAGCATCCACTAGTTCTACCCCAAGGTGATCAATTTATCTGACATACCGTTAACTGGAACCCAAATTGAGGTTCTTAACCTGGGTCTGACATTCTCTCCCACCTCATCCTTTGATGTTTTTTCAGCAATAAAAGATTTACATCTATTTGCACGTAAACTAATCTTAAAAAAACTACATGAAAAGAAGGGGGATGAAAATGAATGGACACCGAGAGAACACGAGATAATTAGATTATTGGATGAATTGGCTGAATAAAATGGAGAGGAGGATTTATCCATACAGGGTAAGTTTGTGATCCCTAAACCAAAGAAATTTCCCCCCCTGAATCTCTTTCCCAATATTGAGATGTTCGTCAAATTGGTATCTGAAGAACTAAGAAAAATCCCTATGAGTATACATAATGACAATTTGTCGAAAAATCAACGTGTGGCATTAAGGGAACTTAAGGCCATTAAGGGGGTGGTGATAAAGCCCGCAGATAAAGGGGGCAACGTGGTGGTGTGGCCCACCACCATGTATGAAAAAGAGGCGTATAGACAATTAAAGAATCCAGAATACTATCGCAGACTTTCATTCAATCCTACCTCCGTTTTCCAGGTTGAACTACAAAAGATTTTGGAGGATGCTTTTCAATTGGGACTTATAAATAAGCAAACAAGGGACGGACTGATACCTGAACATCCTAGGACGCCTTGCTTGTACCTACTCCCGAAGGTGCACAAGAACTGCACATCCCCTCCTGGAAGACCAATCGTGTCTGGTAATGGTGGACTGAATGAAATGACAGGTAAATACCTTGATTTCTATTTACGACCAAGTGTTGAAAGTCTACCTTCTTACCTTAAAGATACTGGTGATGTTCTGCGTAAATTGGAAGATATCCATCTAGAAGACGATATGTGGCTGGTGACACTTGATATTGAGGCCCTATATACTTCAATCAGACACCATGATGGATTACAAGCCGTTAACACCTTTTTATGTATGACTACAATGGACCATGATTTCATCCTGTTTTTGTTGACACTTCTAGAGTTTTCACTAACTCATAATTTTTTTATTTTTAAGGACACCCTCTTCCTACAGCTCCAGGGCACAGCTATGGGGGCGGCTTTTGCCCCCTCATATGTTAATTTGTTCCTGGGGCTGTGGGAGAGGGATGTCTTTTGTGTCAACCCATCTGATCTGAGCAGTAAGATTATATTTTGGGCTAGATATATAGACGATGTCTTAGCCATTTGGCAGGGGAGAGAGGAAGATCTGATTTCTTTTATTGGCGAATTGAACACCAATGATATTAATCTCAAAATCACTTATCATTATAGCCGTACAGCGGTTGACTTTCTGGATACCCATATATCAAGGGATGAAGGAGGTCGTCTGCATACCCAAATCTTTAGGAAAGAAACTGCTGTAAACTCTCTTTTACATGCCTCGTCTGCCCATCCACGGGTATTGAAAAATAGCATTCCATTTGGGCAATTTCTACGCACAAGAAGGGTATGCTCTGAAGATCTATCTTTCAACAGACAATCACAGGAATTGGCACTACGATTTGAAGAACGTGGATATTCCAGACATGTTATTCATAGGGGATGGCGCAAAGCATCACAATCCAGACGGGAGGATCTACTGCATCCAACTAATGATAGAGATAAGAACAAAAGGAATTCCTCACAGGTGAGGTTCATTTCGACCTTTAATGAACAAAATCATGGCTTAAGAAATTCCTTACAGAAATTTTGGTCTATTCTGAAACAGGATCCTACCCTGGATAAATGTTTGGATTCCTATCCTTCTATCACCTACAGAAGAGCAAAAAATCTGCGTGATCTCTTGGTGCATAGTCATCATAAGGAACCTAAGACTTTAGGACCCTTTGCCACAAGGGGTCCTAAGTGGGGATTTTTTCCGTGCAAAGATTGCCTAGCTTGTGCCAATCTCGAACGCTGTAATACCTTTTGCTCCAGCAATGGACAGAAGGAATTTAAGATCACTCACCACATAACATGCAGCACAACTGGGGTTATATACCATGCCTCATGTCCGTGTGGCTTGGTATATATTGGCCTAACGTCACGCCAACTGCGCATTAGGGTTCGTGAACATGTCCGTGATATCATTAAGGCCAATGGGATCACTGATATACCCACGTTAAAACCCAGACACTTTAAGATGGTACATGCGTGTAATGCAAAGCTCTTGCGTATAAGGGGCATTGACAGGGTTCTTGAAGATGGTAGGGGTGGTGACCTTAAGAAAAAATTAGCACAGTTAGAAGCCAAATGGATCATGAAAGTAGACAGTGTGAGACCTAAAGGTCTTAATGAGGTATTAAGCTTTGCTCCATTTTTATAAGTGTCCCTCTGTTTTTATTATTTTGATTTTAATGTTATTTTTTGTCTTACTTTAGGTATCCCTATACATAAAGTTTATATTTACCCCTTGTTTTGTGATGTTCTTCTCTCCTGATATGACGCATCAGATGTATAATGAAGAATATTTGAGGACATCATTGAAGACAAAAGCATCTAGAACAATCTTATTGTCTATTATTGTTTTTTTATGTTTAGTTTTTTACCATAATGGTGGTGGGTGGAGGTTTCTTTCTTATATTTATTTGTTTTTTCTATATGCAGCCTTTTGTATATTGATAGGTACTTCTGTCTATACAGACCATTCTATATATGTGGCTGCTATATATGGGACCTTGTGTGTTTTGTTATTCTGGATATAGAGATTGTTTGTGGAATCATATTACCTTCATCTATACATAGACTTGGTTCCCATCTCCTAATACTTACCCACTATCTCTTACGCTCCAGCGGTGTGCGCTCCTGCAGTGCTGACGGCTTGCCGGTCGCATGGACACGCGCCCGTTCAGCGTTGCTGGGCCCACCCTCTAGTTGACGCGTCACTGGAGGTGTGTGCCCTGTGACGCTGGGCGCGTTGATACGTGGCTTCCGGCTCTCCGAGTCGGCACCGGAAGCGCCGCTATACCGCGGGATTTTAGACAAGTATCCATACATATAAAAAGGGATATTTTGAATCTTTCTACACAACCCCCCGAGGAAGCTGATGCGAAACGTGCGTCGGGGTTCCCCTCACGCCAGGTATGTGCATAGCACTTGCTTATACTCTGCTTTTTTAGTTCTCCTTCAGGCAGCACTTTTGGGCTCATGTGCAATAACATAGCTAATGATTTTACATGCCTCCTTTGGAGTTCTTTATACCAGGACAGGCTGCCCCATGTATAAATAAGACACCTCGTCTTCGTTTCTGGTCACTGGACCTTACTTCATCTATAGGCAATTATGGTGTACTTGGGTATATGATTCCACATTAGAATATAGCTTGCTCTGTCCTGGTATTATTTGCATTTTCTGTGTTTGCCCTGCATTAATCTTTTTGTATTTTGGACTGTTTGAGGAGTTGTGAGCCTTTTAGCCACAAACGTCTGACACCTCCTTGTCCTGTCTGATTTGACATTTCTATGCTCTACATACATGCTGTATGGACACATGTTTTTTATGACCCCATAGAGTCATTTTGTCTCGAAGATTGCTTTTTGTGCCCTATGATTATATTAGCTTTGTCTGACATCTTACTATGGACACTTGTCCTGTTTCTACATCACATGCTGTGATGCTGTTATTTTTATATGTCATTTTTCCATAATATATGGGGCCAATAATTAGATTTGTCATATACTTATACCAGGGCATTACTTATTTAGTGCACCCCTGGCGTTTTTGTATCTTGTGATTTTTCTCCTGTATTGTCTTATTGTCATGTTATTTAATAAAAAATTTTGTACTATTTGCCTAATTTCCCTGGCTTTTTTGCTTATTTTGGATTTTACATTTGGGAAGGGCTTCTATGTTTGGACTTGTTTTTGGGTTTTCAGTGTGGAGTATGTACATCCAGGTAATCGCTGAGTGAGTTTAAGGCCTCCTTTCCTTTTAATGTGTGAGTTTCCAACCTGCGTGAAGCGAAGTTCAACTCTATGTATAACAGCTACGCCCGGTCGACATTGTGGTGGAGCCTTTTCTATCTCTGGTGACCAGATGTTGGAAAGAACTAAGCCGTTGTGGCTGATCAGGCCGACTCCGTCCTGTTCCCCCTGACTCCTGTTACGTATCGGCACTTAGGGCTACCTTCTGTGACTTGAAGTCCAGCAAGGATTCCGGTGTTTCTCTCACTAGCCGTAAAGGTTCTAGCAATACTTCGGACCCCGGTGTCCGGTTAGTCGAGTGAAGGTGGTCTGTCACCGATGTCACTCCTTTCTTGGGTCACCACTTGCCCGTCGCCTCACTCTAACCCTTAACATAAGCACGGGTAGCAGTAGGTGTAGTTGTCAGCTTTCTTACTTTCCAGCTCACTGACTGTTCTCAGTTAACTCGATGTTCTGCAAACTGTAGTCCCCTTCCTTCTTCCTTCAAAGACTCTGTCCAGAGCAGCTCTCAGGACATTTCGTCAGACTGAATACACGCTTGCTCCGAGAGTCACTTTCCACATTCATGGGATACTAGCAGTCTGTCTGTTCTGAGTAACAGCTCAATCTCTCTCCTTCCGTCTGTGACAGGAATCACTTCAGCTCTCACTGAGCTCTGGCAGGAACTAACCCCGCTCTCTTGAATTCTTGAATGACTACTGCTACCTAACTCACCCTTAAAATAGTCTAAGATTCCCTCTAGTGGTAGTGTTGGGAAGTGTGAGTTGTGAATGAATATCAGGTTTTTGCAATTACCTTTTTGTGCATACTCCTGGTAACATGTGTACCAAGCGCAGCTGGGCCACACATCCCCCCTAGTTATCATCAGCACTCCCGGGCTAAAATAGAAAAGAAAAACATTTTTATAATATAACATCAACAATATAACTCATCCCTTGCGGGAGGTAAGGACTCTTTAACGTTACAATGTATACAATGGCAAGTAGAAAAATATCAAAACATTTTTCACATAAATACAATATACTTGTGGAGGACCCGCACCAAAAACCTCCCACGTGGGTCCTGGGTGGGCTGCAGGACTTCATTGCTGCAGACCTCACTCAAGGCCACACCATACGGGTTTTTCTTCAGAGGTAGATATGGCTTTATGTAAAACCAAGATGGGGCACCGAAGTGCGAACTATTTACAATTAAAGTTTTTGGGCTGGCAAAGTCCTCAGCCACGTAGTCCTTGCATAAAACATTTCAAATAAATCACATTTCAATAATACTTTGTTACTCATTACCCAACTGGGGTATACTATTTAAAATTATGCAAAACATTTATCACAATACTAAAGTGCAAATTCTTCAACTTTATACAGCTGCAGTAAACCCTGTCTGGGTCCTACTGTTCTTCTTCTTTGCAGATTGCGATTACTGCTTCCATACCTGGGGCTGGAAGTATGCGGTGCGATCTAGAACGCATCACTAACATGTCATGTCCCGCGATCTGTGTTTGAGTTGCCACAGTCCTTACTTCTCTTCTGCGATTGACTGGAGGCCTAACGGGTGCCTCTTCAGAATATAGATATGGCTCACTTTGGAACGCACTTTCTTGCTGCGTTGTTGAATAAGGCGCAGATGCATCCGGTGGCTCAATTGAAGTTACACAATGCTGGTGTGATGCAGGGCAGGACGCAGTACACGATGCAGGTGCGCGGCCTGGCGCTGATGGGGCTGAGGCCCGGGACACTGTGGCATGATGTACATTACCGGCGTCGGGAACGGGGTCGCTAACACGGAAGACGTTCAGAGCATACCACCCTTTAAGACCCCAGTGTCGCGTATAGGAGACTATGTCCCCATTCATGAGATCCCTTCCCGGGTGACCAATGGGCAGATGAGACTCCACATCCCGGCGACTGACGAATACTCCTTGGTACAGGCCTGGCTCATGGATGAAACCCCAGCCTTTGCGGAGTTTAAAGTCACTAACGCACCCCTGGCGCCGCGGTTCCCGGAGTGTACCTTTGTCTCTCCTGACACTTTCTTTATCAGCGAGAAACTCTTCCTGGTACCGCTGACGGAACTGTTGCACCTCTTTCTCCTCCTGCTGTCGTCGCCTCTCCTGCTCACGGCGTCGCCATTCATTCTCTATCTGGGCGGCGTATTCCACGTCGTCCAGGTACTCCATTTCTTCCCAGTCGACCTCCAACACGGACGGCTGGATCTCCTCCGGTGTCCCTACCGGGGATCGGCATTCCGCTGCGGCCTCCAGGCCTGGCTGGTACTCCGGAACGGGCAGGGCCTCCTCAGCCTCCTTCTCTCCCGCCGCTTCATCGGTGGAGTCGGGATCAGCACTTTTGGAGGCGGCCTCCGGTTTCTCATCAGCCGCTGGCACTGGTGACACAGGTAATAGTTGCGCTCCTGGAGGGGAGAGCGTTGCGTCCCACAGCAGCCGCTGTTTCCGGGCACGCCATCTTTGCTCGATCTCCTCCATCTCTTCACGGTGTCGGGCCAGGTCCCTTAACAATGCATCCACCTCTTCCAGTTTCTGCATGGTTTGGTCGGTCTCCCGACCTGGGGATGGCTCCGGTACAGGCAGTAGCTCTTCAGGGGAAGGGGGCCTGCGCGCCACCGCTCCTCCACACAGCGTCTCCTGTCCTTCCGCCATCTCTCTCCAGGCCAGACTGTGCTTTCCATCTGAAACAATCTGGTCCTTTCCGTGGAGGCGGGACTTGCGCTTCCTCTTCTTGGCATAGAGGATGAAGAGGAGGCGGATCTCCCTTGCAGTGGGGCAGGCACGGACATTATAGTAGCATTTTGACAGGGCGCCTATCACTTTCGCGCCACAGGGGGGGTACGCCCACGAAGGCACGCCCAGCTTCTTCACCAGCGCCTCAGGGCGCGAATATGGCGGCAAAATGGCGGAAAATGGCGCCAAAATTCATAAAAACTGCACACAGTCTTTTCTGCACAAAACAGTCCAATTTAGGCACACAGGACTCACAAATTGTAAGCTTCGTATCCTGTTCGTGACGCCAAAGATGAGTCGCACATGCAGTACCAGGGCTTATGGGATACTCGGCACCGAGCCCATGGAAGTCTATGGGAATGTCACAAGTAGCACAGCTCGGTCCGTTGCCCTGGGCGCTCATACAATGGGGGAATATTTACAGGGGATTGAAGTAATAGTTGTTCGTGACGCCACCTGTGGTTTCTGATCAATAAGACCAGCGCTGCAGGGTTAATCTTCTGAGGGGATGTTATTAGGCAGCTAGATGTTAAGTCCCCCACAGGTGGGACTGTTCCCTCAAAGTCTATGGTGGTGCAGAGTGCAGGTAATAAGTCAAACACACACAAGCTGGTCTCTTTCCATACCTTTACTGTTGAAGGTTGCAGGTATGTCCCGGGAAGCTGCTCAGTGTGGAGTATGTACATCCAGGTAATCGCTGAGTGAGTTTAAGGCCTCCTTTCCTTTTAATGTGTGAGTTTCCAACCTGCGTGAAGCGAAGTTCAACTCTATGTATAACAGCTACGCCCGGTCGACATTGTGGTGGAGCCTTTTCTATCTCTGGTGACCAGATGTTGGAAAGAACTAAGCCGTTGTGGCTGATCAGGCCGACTCCGTCCTGTTCCCCCTGACTCCTGTTACGTATCGGCACTTAGGGCTACCTTCTGTGACTTGAAGTCCAGCAAGGATTCCGGTGTTTCTCTCACTAGCCGTAAAGGTTCTAGCAATACTTCGGACCCCGGTGTCCGGTTAGTCGAGTGAAGGTGGTCTGTCACCGAAGTCACTCCTTTCTTGGGTCACCACTTGCCCGTCGCCTCACTCTTACCCTTAACATAAGCACGGGTAGCAGTAGGTGTAGTTGTCAGCTTTCTTACTTTCCAGCTCACTGACTGTTCTCAGTTAACTCGATGTTCTGCAAACTGTAGTCCCCTTCCTTCTTCCTTCAAAGACTCTGTCCAGAGCAACTCTCAGGACATTTCGTCAGACTGAATACACGCTTGCTCCGAGAGTCACTTTCCACATTCATGGGATACTAGCAGTCTGTCTGTTCTGAGTAACAGCTCAATCTCTCTCCTTCCGTCTGTGACAGGAATCACTTCAGCTCTCACTGAGCTCTGGCAGGAACTAACCCCGCTCTCTTGAATTCTTGAATGACTACTGCTACCTAACTCACCCTTAAAATAGTCTAAGATTCCCTCTAGTGGTAGTGTTGGGAAGTGTGAGTTGTGAATGAATATCAGGTTCTTGCAATTACCTTTTTGTGCATACTCTTGGGAACATGTGTACCAAGCGCAGCTGGGCCACACAGATACAATATCTTTTGATTTTTTTTATTACTATATTAGATTAAAAAATATATATTTTTACAATTATTTAAAAAAATGTAACTTTTTTTATTTTATTTTACTTTTGTACCACTAAGAGACTATAATTTCTTGCAGGCTGATCACTTTATAGTATGTACTGTACGAATTGTCACCTCTGCACTGACAGAGTAAGTTGCTGATCATGCTCTGAGCATGACCTAGCAACTTAGCTAGCTCTAAATATTAGGTCACCATGGCAATGAATCAGGACACCACATCATGCCGCGGGGTCTCCGATCCAAGGGTAGATGGGTTGTCATCCCTCTGCCGACTCTCGGAATGCTGAATTTAGGGGGTTAAAGAGCCGGGAGCGGTGCATGACCACTCCTGGCACTTAGGAGTTGGTTGCTTTCATTAGATTGGGTTTAAATGTTTAGCGGCCCCTATCATTAGATCCAGAAGGAGAATTTTTTTTTTGCTTTAAAGTATCTGACTCTGAGACAGTTTTTTTGTGACATATTGTACTTCATGATAGTGGTAACATTTTTTTGGTACGACTTGCGTTTATTTGCAAAAAAAATAAAAAATTGTCGAAAAGTTTGAAAATTTTGCAATTTTCCAACTTTGAATTTTCATGCCCATAAGTCAAAGAGATATGTCACACAAAATAGTTAACATTTCCCATATGTCTACCTTACATCAGCACAATTTTGGAGCCAAAATTTTTTGGGGTTAGGAAGTTATAAGGGTTAAAAGTTGACCAGCGATTTCTCATTTTTCCTACAAAATTTACATAAACATTTATTTTAGGGATCACATAATATTTGAAGGCACTTTGAGGGGTCTATATGATAGAAGATAGACAGAAGTGACACGATTCTAAAAACTGCACTCCTCAAGGTGCTCAAAACCACATTCAAGAAGTTTGTTAACCCTTCAGGTGCTTCACAGGAATTTTTGTAATGTGGAAAAAAAAGAAATTTTGCATTTTTAAAAGGGTAACAGGAAAAATTGCATCATACATTCATGGACATTTACATTCATGGCCAAAAGTTTTGAGAATGACACAAATATTATATTTTCACATGATCTGCTGCCCTCTGGTTTTTATGTGTGTTTGACAGATGTTTTTATCACAGACAGAAATATAATAATTGCAAACATATGAGTAACAAAAGCTTATATTGACAGTTAGAATGAGTTAATGCAGCAAGTCAATATTTGCAGTGTTGACCCTTCTTCTTCAGGACCTCTGCAATTCTCCCTGGCATGCTCTCAATCAACTTCTGGACCAAATCCTGACTGATAGCAGTCCATTCTTGCACAATCAATGCTTTCATTTTGTCAGAATTTTTAGGTTTTTGTTTGTCCACCCGTCTCTTGATGATTGACCACAAGTTCTCAATGGGATTAAGATCTGGGGAGTTTCCAGGCCATGGACCCAAAATCTCTATGTTTTGTTCCCTGAGCCACTTAGTTATCACCTTTGCTTTATGGCAAGGTGCTCCATCATGCTGGAAAAGGCATTGTTGATCGTCAAACTGCTCTTGGAGGGCTGGGAGAAGTTGCTCTTGGAGGACATTCTGGTACCATTCTTTATTCATGGCTGTGTTTTTAGGCAAGACTGTGAGAGAGCCGATTCCCTTGGCTGAGAAGCAACCCCACACATGAATGGTTTCAGGATGCTTAACAGTTGGCATGAGACAAGACTGGTGGTAGCGCTCACCTTGTCTTCTCCGAATGAGGCCTTTTCCTGATGTCCCAAACAGTTGAAAAGGGGATTCATCACAGAAAATAACTTTACCCCAGTCCTCAGCAGTCCACTGCCTGTACCTTTTGCAGAATATCAGTCTGTCCATTATGTTTTTTCTGGAGAGATGTGGCTTCTTTGCTGCCCTCCTAGAGACCAGGCCTTGCTCCAAGAGTCTCCGCCTCACAGTGCGTGCAGATGCACTCACACCTGCCTGCTGCTATTCCTGAGAAAGCTCTGCACTGCTGGTAGCCCGATCCCGCAGCTGAAACACTTTTAAGAGACGGTCCTGGCGCTTGCTGGTCTTTCTTGGGCACCCTGGAGCCTTTTTGGCAATAATGGAACCCCTCTCCTTGAAGTTCTTGATGATGCGATAGATTGTTGACTGAGGTGCAATCTTTCTAGCTGCTATACTCTTCCCTGTTAGGCCATTTTTGTGCATTGCAATGATGACTGCACGTGTTTCTTTAGAGATAACCATGGTTAACAGAATAGAAACAATGATGCCAAGCACCAGCCTCCTTTTAAAGTGTCCAGTGGTCTCATTCTTACTTAATCATGACATATTGATCTCCAGCCATGTCCTCATCAACACCCACACCTGTGTTAATGGAGCAATCACTGAAAAGAGCTTAGCTGGTCCTTTTAAGGCAGGACTGCAATGATGTTGAAATGTGTTTTGGGGGATAAAGTTCATTTTCTAGCCAAATATTGACTTTGCAAGTAATTGCTGTTAAGCTGATCACTCTTTATAACATTCTGGAGTATATGCAAATTGCCATTAGAAAAAGTGAAGCAGTAGACTTTGTAAAAATTAATATTTGTGTCATTCTCAAAACTTTTGGCCATGACTGTATTTTTATTTGGGGTTCCTTTACATTAATTGTTTTCCTGGAGGGCAGCAAGGACAAGTAGAAGACAAGGTCAGGAGCAATAGCACAGACACCAGGATATTCTGCCTCCTGGAGGGAAGACAGACAGGTGCAAGGCAAAGCTAGGAGTGAAGTCTCCAAAGAAGGAGGAACGCAGAGCAAGACCTGGCAGCTCAGTATCAAGACACTAACTGAGTTAATACATTGCACAGGCAAGATCCACAGGGTGGAGCTGACCCAAATTCTAGAGGCCTCTTGGTAATTGGTCAGGGACACATTAGATAGGTGCACACTGAATCCTTAAGAACCAGAGAGTTCTGGCGCTGCCCCCCTATGCACACAGCCAGGAAGCATGCAGAGAGCAGGCAGAAAGCAAGAGGCACAGAACATGGAGCCAGCAGCAGACAGAAATCAAAACATGACCTGGAGCAGTGAGTAAGCTGGTGTGTGAGGGATGGGAGGCCATGCAGTGATGCCGGCAGAGTTGTTTTACAATACCTTAGCAGTTCTGAATTTCTGGTGGTTGGATGTTAATGTTTCTTAATATTTTCAGGCTGATCAAACATCAGTCCAATAAAACAGAAATCTAATAATCCAGCACGTGTCTTGACTTTTAGTTCATGCTGTTTAATAATTTTCTTAATACTTACAAGTTATGTAAATTAGAACTACTGAAGTTATTAGCATGTTCTTAATTTAGAATAATTCAAACAAAATTTAATCACAAATGGTCCATTCTCCAAAACTCTCCAGTGCTTGGGACTATTTTAATCATCTAAAATTAATCTTAATTGCGCTGGCTCATTTCCAAAAACAAATCATTTGAAAACAGCTGCTGAAAGTACTCATTGAATGTCAACACCATGGTAAATGGTTTTCATGTTTCATTTGAAGTGAATTCCTAAAGCTCTTTCAACAAAATAGTAAAGATAGTTTAATTCAGTTGATAAGGGTTT
Organism: Oophaga sylvatica; assembly: GCA_033576555.1. Lineage (NCBI taxonomy): Eukaryota > Metazoa > Chordata > Amphibia > Anura > Dendrobatidae > Oophaga > Oophaga sylvatica. The sequence continues at coordinate 132,020,259 of JARQOD010000005.1, read as the reverse complement.
TTTTATTCAAAGCATGTACTGCACCAAGTTAGGAGCAAGACTTTTCTATACTGCAGATCTAAAATCTAAAAAGTTAGTAAACTTTTTGAACTTTCTAACTTTTGTAGAGTTGAATTGCATTTTCCTTTTCACATATACTGCATTGCAAGGCAAAAAATTCTTTGTTAGTGGAATTGGAAAAAGCAGCAATTTTGGGTTTTGAGTTATCTGGTCTATTTTCTGTGAGGTAAAAATGTCATATTAACTGTATTCTGTTAGTCAGTACAAACATGATGATAGAAAATTAACATAGCTTTTTAAATCTTTTATTAGATGTCAGTGAATTGATTCAGTGTGGAGAAGAGCAAATGTTGTCCTATCTTCAAAAAAGAAAAGAAGATGGAGCCAGGAAATTACAGGCTAGTGAGCCTTACTTCTGTACAAGGAAAGATATTTGAAAAATTTATTAAACATCAACAGCATGTATAGTAACATACTAACATAGTAACATAGTTATTAAGGTTGAAGGAAGACTTTAAGTCCATCTAGTTCAACCCATATCCTATCCTAACCTACCCTAACATGTATGAAAGCACTTGGATAAGAAAACAGTAATTAACCAAAGCCAGCATGGGTTTGCAGCAAACAAGTTGTGCCAGACTAATCTAATTTCCTTCTATGATGGAATCACTGACTGAGTGGACCAGGAAAATATGGTAGATATAGTATATCTCGACTTCAGCAAAGCATTTGATAAAATATCTCATACAATCCTTATTGAAAAAATGACTAAGTATGGGATTGACAAGGTTATGATTAGGTGAATTCATTACTGGCTCAGTGATCGCAAGTAAAGAGTGGTAATAAATGGTTGCACATCCAATTGGAAGAGTGTTTCAAACGGGGTACCTGAAGGCCCCAGTGTTGTTCAACATTTTTAATAAATTATCTAGATAAGGAAACAGAAGGTAAACTGATCAAATTTGCAGACAATGCAAAGATAGGAGGGATAGCTAAGACTTTGAAAAACTGGAGCAAGCTCAGAGAAGAGCTACCTGGATGGTGAGTGGACAGCAAATTATGTCCTACGAGGAACGGTTAGAGGAACTGGGAACATTTAGCTTGCATGAAAGAAGGCTAAGAGGAGACTAAGTAGCTGTCTACAAATATCTGAAAGGAAGACACAATGTACAGGGATCATTCTTATTTTCATTTGCACATGGAAACATGAGAAGCAATGGAATGAAACTGAAAGGGAGAAGATACAGATTAGATATTAGAAAAAAACTTTTTGACAGTTAGAGTGATCAATGAGCAGAACAGGCTGCCATGAGAGGTGTTGAGTTCTCCTTCAATGGATGTCTTCAAACAGAGTCTGGACAGACATCTGTCTGAGATGGTTTAGTGAATCCTGCATGCAGGGTGTTGGACATGATGACCCTTGAGTTCTCTTCCAACTCTAACAGTCTATGATTCTTTGATTCTATGAATCACATTTGTGGGAAATTTTATGAAATTTGTAGGTCCTGGTGAATTTGAACAATTTGCTATTTGATTTCCATTGATCATTAGATCGTTAAAAAAATTCCCGCCACCATTTTACTCAGTGTAGAAGATTGCAACAGCGAGAAAAAGATCACATAACAGCAACTGCTTCAAAATAAAGCCTTTCAGCTATCACAGCACATGGCATAGTTTAGACAGTCAGGAAGGCTGATTATAAGAATCAGTATAAAAGCCATCATAGGGAATTCAGTAGACAATTAGGGTGATTCAATATAGAAAGATGTTTACAAATCCCTCAGCTTTGCAATAGGGACAGGTAGACAAAGCCATAAAATGTTGGACAAATACTCAAAACAGCAGTGTTGTACCACTTCAGGACTGATGAACATGAGTGAAGCAGTCTGCAAATAATAACAGCATTTCAAATGATAAGGAGGACAGAAAGACAGGACAGATGCCATCAAAACCATTTCTAACATACAGTTTAATGAACGCACTAAGCCCTTTGCCCTCATCCCCCCACAACACAAATGCAGGGTGTTGATGGGTTGCATTGGCACCTGGAGATCTGTTGTGTAAATTACATGTGATTGGCTGATCACAACAAGTTCAAGTCCCCTATAGTGATGAGCGAGCATACTCGGTAATGCTCATTACTCACCCGAGCATCGCTGTACTCGCGGTACTCGGCGAGCACAAAGCATTTCCATGTTTCCTCAGCAGGAGTTCTGGTGCATGCTCTGCATTTTTGGTGCTCTTTAGAGTGCCAATCAACATGCAGGGATTGTGTGCCACGCACTGTCATGCCGCAGCCATGTTGGTTGTGGCATTACAGTGATTGCCTGGCTGCACAGCATCATCAGGTCTATATCAGACCTGTCGCCTCCCTGCTCATCACATACAGCTTCGGAATCAGCTAGTGTAGGGAGAGTTGCTGCCGAGATAGGGTCAGATTTGGGGGTTTCAAAGTTAGTGTGGGTATATCATAATTGAATAAACAAATCCAGCTAAATCAACAGTCTTTCTAAGGACTAATTATGGGGTATATAGATTGCAGTGCTAGCTAGGCAGGGAGTGTATGTGGGTATAGATAATGGTAGCAGGCAGGCATTGTATGTGACATACTTCATTGCATACATCAAGAGGGTCCATTCCATTACTGTCTGCTGCTGCTGCCTATTACATATATTGACCGTGTATACATAGCACCTGGTATCATTGGCCAGGAATAATTTTTTTTGCATCTTAATCCTGATTATTTAATTCAAAAGCAATCCAGAGCACATGTTTTTTTTCTCCATTTGCTTGTTGGGACTGCAGAATACAGCCAGATCCTTTTCATAGTACAGCGTGAAAATGCAGCTGTTTTAAATTTGCTTGCCCATCACAGCGATCACATCTGAGTGTGCATATAATTCTGCCATTTTTGTGGTATTGTAAATTTTTTTGGAGTGTCTTATACAATTTCTTAACACCATTTTGCTACCAAAAAAATATTTAGCTGCCAAAAAAATATTTAGCTACAGGGCAGATATTTTACACTGGATTTTGTCCGCCACATGGATCGCATATCATTGCGCTCAAAATTGTGCCATTTCAGGCCGCCATAGAATTGTTTTTGTTGTGCCTTAACCTACTTATTGACACAATTTTGTTGGCCAAAAAAAGTAGAGGCCAGATATTTGAAAGTGGGCTATCTCCGTCAGACTCCTCATTTATCTGTGAGCTACAAATTGTGGCATTTGAGGCCTCCATTCAACTGTTTTTGCTTTGTGCTACTCCAATTATTAACATTATTTTGCTGTAAAAAAAAATAAAAATACAGGCCACATATTTTACAGTGTAGTATCTCCGTCACATGCCTCATCTATCTGTGGGCTACAAATTGTGGCATTTGAGGCCTCCATTCAACTGATTTTGCTGTGTGTTACCCTAGTTCTTGACACTATTTTCCTGTAAAAAAAAAAAAAATTACAGGCCACATATTTTATAGTGTAGTATCTCCGTCACACGCCTCATCTATCTGTGGACTACAAATTGTTGCATTTGATGTTCCATTCAACTGTTTTTACTGTGTGTTACTCTAGTTCTTGACACTATTTTCCTGTAAAAATAAATAAAATACAGGCCACATTTTTTTTAGTGTAGTATGTCCGTCTCACGCCTCATCTATCTGTGGGCTACAAATTGTGGCATTTGAGGCCTCCATTCAACAGCTTTTCCATTCAATAGCTTTTCCTGTGTCTTTGCCTAGTTCTTGACACCAGTTTGCTGAAAAAAAAATTATTACCTACAGGCCAGATATTTTAAACTGTGGTTTTCCCATACACGGATCACATACAAGTAAGCTCCAAATTCAGCCATTTAAAGGGAACGTGGAAAATATTGTAGTCCAGTTAAAATGGGCAAAGCGTGGCAAGGGACGGGGAAGTGGACGTGATGATGTTGGTGCATGCAGAGGCCGAGGCCGTGGGCAAGCTGAAATTGGGCCACAACAAACACCTACATCTTCTCGCTCTACCTTCCTGTCCAAATTACTAGAGGACCACAGCAGCACACCACTATTGAACCCAGAGCAATGTCAAAATGTTGGTTGGATAGCGGATAATGCTTCCAGTCACTTTGCCACCACTTTATGGGCCAAAACCCAGTGTCCAGGAACATTTTCTGTGGGAGACACCACTGCTACTTCCACTGTTGTGCATGCAAGCCAATCCCTGTCCACAGTGCATGCATAGATGCCTCCTGCCCTGCACTTGTCATTGCCCACACTCAACTAGCACCAACATCAAGCATGTGCACGTCCTTGTCCCAGCGCAGTCGTCAGTTGTCCATACCCCAGTAATTGGAACAAAAGCGGAAATATGCAGCCAACGCCCCAGGCCACAGTACTAAATTCACACATTTCTTGTCTTCTTGCAGTCGAAATGTTGCCTTTTAGGCTCGTGGAGACAGAAACATTCCGAAACCTGATGGCGGCGGCCATCCCATGGTACTCGGTCCCCAGCAGCCATTATTTCTCTCGATGTGCTGTCCCGGCATTACACAAGCACATGTCCCACAACGATACCCATGCCCTCAACAATGCTGTTCCTGGAAAATTCCTCTGAATTGGTGCCTTTGTTCCTTCAGCACGTGGTTCGTTTACACGGCATTCCTGAGAACATTGTGTCTGACAGAGGAGTCCAGTTTGTTTCCAGATTTTGGAGGACCTTTTGTTCTAAAATTGGTGTTCAATTGTCTTTCTCCTCGGTGTTTCATCCTCAGACCAATGGTCAAACTGAGAGAACAAACCAGACATTGGAGACTTATCTAAGATGCTTTGTGTCTGCTGATCAGGATGACTGGGTCTCTTTTTTGCCTTTGGCTGAGTTTGCTCTTAATAATAGGGCTAGCTCTGCCACTTTGATGTCTCCTTTTTTCTGTAATTCTGGGTTTCACCCTCGATTTTCTTCTGGACAGACGGAGGCTTCTGTCTGCCCGGGTGTTGACTCTGTTGTGGAGCGTATGCAACAGATTTGGGACCAGGTAGTGGAGAGGTTGTCCCTCTCTCAGGAGAGGGCCCAGCGGTTTGCTAACCGGCATACCACTGATGGTCCTCGGTTTAAAGTGGGGGACTTGGTCTGGTTGTCCTCAAGAAATATTCCTATGAGAGTGGCATCTCCTAAATTTAAGCCTAGGTTCATTGGACCTTATAAGATCATGGAGATTCTTAACCCTGTTTCTTTTCGTTTGCTTCTTCCAGGGACATTTAAGATCCATAACGTGTTCCACAAGTCCTTGTTGAAGAGGTTTGTTGAGCCAGTGGTTCCTACTACTGTGCCTCCTGACCCTGTTTTGGTTGAGGGCAATCTGGAGTATGTGGTTGAGAAAATATTGATTTCTCGTTTTTCTAGATGGAAACTCCAGTATTTGGTTAAATGGAGAGGTTATGGTCAGGAAGACAATTCTTGGGTGTTTGCTTCGGACATCCATGCTAGGAGACTCATCCGTGCGTATCATAGAACTCACCCTGACCGACCTGGTTGCTCAAATGAGGGTTCGGTGACCCCTCCTCAAGGGGGGGGTACTGTTGTGAATAGGCTGGAAATTAGTTCTGAGCAGAAGCTCCCTCTGGTGGTTACAAACGGTACTGGACTGTCCAGTGAAGATTGTGAGGATTGGGAATCAGGTGTTACTGATTGGTCTTATATAAGGGAGTCACCTTCCCATCAGGGTTGCCAGTGAGCAATTGTTCTGGTCTCAATCCTTGATTCCTGTTTCCTTGGTAGCCTGCTGTGTCGTGTCTGAATCTCCTGCTAACAGATAAGACATTTTCTTCTTTTTGTTTTTGTGCTTGATTTTTGCATTTTGTCCTGCACTTCTGTGGGGGCCTTCTGGGTCCCCTCTGGGGGCTTTTGCCTCTCAGTTCAGTTCAGCCACTGATGTTTGTACATTTGCTTTTTCCAGTTTTTTCAGTGGCTGCTGTTTTGTTTTTGGTTACACCAGAGAACTAATTTAGGTGGTAGAGGTCGTGTGATCTCAGGTGTTTTTGAAATTAGTAGAGTTGGTGCTTTTCAGGGTTTTTTGGGATTGCAGTAAGTGCCCTTCCTATCCTTTTCTATTTAGTAAGTTTGGGCCCCAACGTTTGCTCATACTATTTTCTGTCTGTGTCAGTATTTCTTCTTGTCTAACCGCCATTACATGTTTGGGGGCTTTCTATGTTCTTTGGGGATCTGCTCCGGGGCAGATAGCTTTCCTTTTTCTATCTTTAGGTGTAGTTAGTTTCTCAGGCTGTGACGAGGCGTCTAGGACCAACGTAGGAACGCTCCACGGCTGCCTCTAGTTGTGGTGGTTAGTCAGGGTATTGCAATCTCATAGTTTCCAACTGCTCTGATGTATTTCCTTTTTTGCCTGCTCTCCTCAGCTACCAAATCATAACAGCCCTGACATCCCACCGCCATTTTACTTCTGCTGATCTTAACAGTAGGGAGGGGTTGCTGATGCTGTTTATCAGTAGGGAGAGAGTTAGGGCTGGAAAGAGAAGTTCTTCTGTGCTTGTGCTGATAGCAACTGTGCTGTACAGTTAGTGTGCAGTGACTGGGGAGGATTTTCTTGTGTGCAGCAGCGATGGTTATTACGCTGCCTGCCAGTGACAGGGGAGGATTTTCTTGTGTGCAGCAGCGCTGGTTATCAGGCTGCCTGCTAGCTGTATTGCTGTGTGTACACTGCGGTGCAGACTGCTTTTTACACAGCAATAATACTTTTATTCTTTTTTTCTGCACAGTTACCGTGCGTTAATTTTTTCCCACACCGTATAGAGCTGTATGCTCCTCACACACTACCGTGTACCGGCTGGTCTCTCGGACAAATACATGCTGACTATCTGTGTGTGACTCCAGAAAAATATACGGAGATTTCAATTTTCCCCTACACTGTATACAGCTGTACGCTTCTGATACAGTACCGTATATCTTCTCTTTGTATTACGGTCAAATCCATACTGAGAGAGCGTCTCTGTGTGACTCCGGAAATATATACGGAGATTGAAATTTTCCCCTACACCGTATACAGCTGTCCGCTTGTGATACAGTACCGTACATCTGCTCTTTGTATTAGGGTCAAATCCATACTGAGAGAGCATCTGTGTGTGACTCCAGAAATATATACGGAGATTGAAATTTTCCCCTACACTGTATACAGCTGTACGCTTCTAATACAGTACCGTATATCTGCTCTTTGTATTATGGTCAAATCCATACTGAGAGAGCGTCTGTGTTTGACTCCGGAAATATATACGGAGATTGAAATTTTCCCCTACACCGTATACAGCTGTATGCTCCTCATACAGTACCATATATCTGCTGGTATTTTTGGTACATTTTCCCAAACATGAGGAAGTATGGTGGAAGAGGCTGCGGACTTGGGCGGGGGGGGGCAGCTGGGACTGATGGTGGTGGTGCATCTGCTGGTAGTGCCAAAAGCACAATAGCCTGCGTCATCGTCTGGCTCCAGAAGAACTGGAAGGCTCCATTTTCTCGGAGCAGGTAAACCACTTTTAAAGCCGGAGCATCAGGAACAGGTTTGGCTTATATTGCAGAAACAGCCTCCAGCTCTATCGCCTCCTCTTCTGAAGTTTCAAAAACTGCAAGCACTGAGTCGTCAGTGCAGGGTCCTGGTCAGGAACGACACCTTTCCTTGTGTCCTTCACCCCCACCAAAAGTGAAGGATGTGGCAGGCCAAACTTCAGATTACTCTCTGGAGCTCTTTTCACATACCATGCCTAACTTATCAAGTCAAATCCTGAATTCCCCAGGCTAAGATGAACATGACATGGAGTGTACTGATGCACAGCCAGTGCTATATGATTCTGCTGGTACATCCACCCAGAGCACTGCATTGCCCTCGCAGTCTACTGAGCCAGATTCTGACACTGATGAAATTCAGGTGCCCCTTCCCGCATACTATACCACCTTACACGGTGACACAGAGGAAGGTGCAGATGAAATTGAAGAGGAGGTGATGGATGACCCAGTTGTTGACCCGGATTGGCATCCATTGGGGGAAGAGGGTGCCGCTGGCAATAGCTCAGAAAAGGAGGAAGATCCGCAGCAGGCATTGACATCGCAGCTGCGGTTATCTGGCAGGCCCGTAGCAGTCCAAAAACGTGTTAAAAAAACAAAAAGAGTTGCAGAACAGTTTGACCAGACGGTCAAATTAGCACAGCATGCAAGCCCTGAAAATTTATACCAGAGTAGGAAGAGTGCAGTGTGGCACTTTTTTGACCAATAACCTATTGATGAGGCAAAGGTTATCTGTAAGAAGTGCGGAAGAACCTTTATCCGAGGGAAAAATCTCCGAAGATTGAATACCATTTTCATGCTTAGACATTTAAACACCATGCACTTGCAAGTGTGGACGTACTACAAAACCTCACTGGCTTTGAGCGCCAACATTGCCAAACTGATCTCATTAGAGATTATGCCCTTCCGTTTGGTTGAAAGCGCAGCGTTCAGAGACCTCATGGCCTATGCTGTCCCACACTATGACCTACCCAGTCGGCACTTCTTTTCTAGAAAAGCCATCCCTGCCCTCCACCTACATGTGAAAGACCGCATTGTCCATGCACTCAAACAATCAGTAAGTGGAAACGTGCACCTCACAACAGATGCATGAGCCAGTAGGCATGGCCAGGGCCGTTACATGTCCATCACTGCGCACTGGGTTAATGTGGTGGATGCAGGGTCCTCAGGGGACAGCGGCGGTGGGACAGTGCTGGCTAGCCAACGGTGTAGGCAACAGTTGGCTGTAGGCGTTCGACCCTCCTCCTTATCCTCCTCCAGAAGCAAAAGCTCATCGACAGAGCGCAGTCGCATGAGCACTCCATCCGCAGCTGCCAGTGTTGCACTCGAGGTGTCCCACTATCGAACAGCTAGTTGTAAGCGTCAGCAGGCTGTTTTAAAGATAATGTCTTTGGGCGACAACAGACACTCCGTGGAGGTACTGGCCGACTACTTGCAGCGAGAAACTGAGTCATGGCTGGGCAGTCTACATCTTGCGCCAGGCAAGGTAGTCAGTGATAACGGCCGTAATTTTGCGGCGGCCATAGCCCTGGCAAAACTCAGACACATTCCTTGCCTGTAAAAAACAAGAAATGTGGGATTAATTATCCAAATCTACACAGATCCTATATGTTATATCTAAACCAGAATGGAGATGATCCCACAGATCCTGAAAGCAGTAGGATGGCAGACCACCCGGGGAGACAAAGACACACCACACACCGAAAGTGGATACCAGAAGGAAGACCCAAACCAGTGACTTGATGACGTAATAAATGTAAATATATAATAATTAGCAAGACGATGTGCAAAAAATATATATAGAAATTTTATTGAGCAATGCTGTACAAATGTAAATATCGATGAAAACTTTAATATATAAAAAATAATAAATGTTAAAAAGACCAGAAACATCTAACCGTACACCTATATAGTTACAGGCTCAAATAATAAACCAGGAGTATAATAAATGAAAATTGGATGCAAAAAATGATATAACGTGACGTATATAATGTGACCCAGGAAAAAATATGTATATACAAGATATATATGTGTATAGCTGTATATATATGCTATATATGTGACAACTGAGCATACATTAGGCACACACCGTGTTAATACTATACATAAACCATACTGAAGTATATCCAAAGTGAAAAATAAATACATATAATGTGTTAACATAACCAAATATGTGCAGACTACTGAATCCTGGATAATGTGCAAACATGAACACCGTGAGTCAAAAACATTAATGCAACCACAAGTGCTATGAAACCAAGATAATGCCCAAAAATTAAATAATAACACTACCTGTGTTAGGGTCTGCGGAACGCACCAAATATATAAAGTGGAGAGGTGCGTTCGCAGCCCGGGGTCCACCGTGCAAGCAAAGCCTGCTGCTAGTAAGATGACGAAAGTAGCGAACTCTGTTATCCCGCAGAGTCGCTAAAATAAACGCCGTAGCGCGTTGTGGCAGTAAGTGCAGACTCTGTTAATTCAGAGCCGCTAACGGGATGCCACAGTGCTATATGGCGATATGTGCAAACTCACTTAGCTTCAGTGAGCCGCAAAGAAAAACGCTAGGGCGCTGTCTAGCGTCGAGAGCGAACCCTGTTACGTCACAGAGCCGCTGAGAACAAACGCCGTGTCCTGTCAGGCTCTCAGGCACACGGTTAATTGCTAAGCGAGCATAATACGTGGTCATGCGCTAATGTCCTCGCGGGAGTCACCCGCAATCTATGGCGTCTGAACGCCAGACCCTGAATACGGCAATCAAACTCCTCACCGGTTATGCCGGTAATCTAGGGCATCTAGGACACCGACCCTGACCAGCTAGCACACTAAACTCCTCACCGATTAAGTCGGTATTCTAGTGGCTTATTTCAGCCGGGTCCCTAACCACACACACGCATGACCACACTGGCGCATAGCATACAATGGTTGATATTAGCGCATGGCGGCCCAGCCATGCTACCCTTTTATAGCAACAGCCACAGGACCTTCCAGGAACAAGGACCAATGAGAACCTGTTCAGAAGACTAGTAGTAACAGGGCCATACTGGCGGGCCAATAGGAGCCGCTGCAGTACCTGAGCATGTGACCCCTGATCTCCAATGAGAGATCTCACTCTGGGCACGCTCAGAAGGGAAAATGCAGGACTTTATCCCAAAGACGTCTGCTCCAGAACTGGCTACAATAGCAGATCCAGGAAAGGCAGCAGCAAGTCACTGCCCAGTAGTGGAGTGGGCAAGACGCCCGGAACGACGTCCCTGCCGAGCAGGCTCCACCGCGGCCGGAGACGAATGGGAGACCGCAGCGGCACTGGTTCGAGACTCCCCTTGTGCAGGAGCGGGAACTCGAACCCTAACATTACCCCCCTCCTAGGGCCCCCCCTTCTCTGGGCCTCGCTGCGTTCAAAGGCAGCGATGAGCTGCGGAGCGTGAACATGCTCGGCAGGCTCCCAAGACCTATCCTCAGGCCCATAGCCCCTCCAGTCCACCAAATAAAACTTTTTGCCCCGTACCACCTTACACCCCACGATGGCGTTCACCTCATGGTCATCCGCAGATGAACCCGATGTCCCGGCAGATGACTCAGAAAACCGGGACATGAGCACGGGTTTCAGGAGGGACACGTGAAAGGTGTCGGTGATACCCAGGCGTGGTGGAAGAGCTAAACGGTATACCACAGGGTTAACCTGCTCGAGGACCTTGAAAGGACCCAGGTAGCGGGGTGCCAACTTAGTGGACTCAACTCGCAGCCTGATGTTACGGGCGGAGAGCCACACCAAATCCCCAGGAGCAAATGTAGGAGCGGGGCGCCGATGGGCATCGGCCGAAGACCTCATCCTCTCTTTGGAGGCCTGAATGGCATCCTGCGTGCGGTCCCAAATGTCCCGTGCCTCCACAGCCCAGTCTGCCACCCTGGAATCGGCGGAAGACACGGGCATAGGCACTGGTACCCGCGGATGCTGACCGTTGTTCAGGAGGAATGGGGTCTGTCCGGTGGAATCAGCCACAGCATTGTTTAATGCAAACTCAGCCCATGGTAGCAAGGATGCCCAGTCATCCTGCCTGGCTGAGACAAAATGTCGTAGATAGGTGACCAAGGTCTGGTTGGCCCTCTCTACCAACCCATTCGTCTCAGGATGGTACGCTGAAGAGAGATTTAACTCAATACTGAGTAGACGACAAAGCTCTCTCCAGAACCGAGACGCAAACTGGGGACCTCGGTCACTGACAATCTTGTCCGGCATGCCGTGTAAACGGAAGATGTGCCTAACAAACAACGCTGCCAGAGCCCGTGCAGAAGGTAACCGTGGTAGTGGCACCAGATGCACCATTTTAGAGAAATGGTCGGTGATTACCCAAATGATGGTGCAACCCCGAGACTTGGGCAAGCCCACCACAAAGTCCATCCCAAACATCTCCCAGGGCCTGTCTGCCACCGGCAAAGGGTAAAGTAACCCAGCTGGCCGTTGTCGTGGAGACTTATTTTTGGCGCAGGAGACACACGCCCGAACATAGTCCCCAACATCACGGACCATATGCGGCCACCAATATGTCCTCGCCAGCAACTCAGATGTCCTCTTTGCCCCAAAGTGTCCACCCACCCTGGACGAATGTGCCCAAGAGAGTACCTCCGGTCGCAAATTAGTAGGCACAAAAGTCTTGCCCGGGGGCACAGACTCTAGCGAAACCGGGGCCACTGTTCTCAGGCTCTCTGTGGGGACGATAAGCCGAGGCTCCTCCACCTCCTCCTCCGAGGACACCACAGAGCGAGAGAGAGCGTCGGCACGAATGTTCTTCTCTCCCGAGAGGAAATGCAGTGTGAAATGAAACCGGGAGAAGAACAAGGACCATCTGGCTTGGCGAGAATTAAGCCGCTGGGCTGTCTGAAGATATACCAGGTTTTTGTGATCCGTGAAGACTTGGAAGGGAAAGCGAGCTCCCTCCAACAGATGTCTCCACTCCGAGAAGGCCAACTTCATTGCTAGCAACTCCCTGTCCCCGATGGAATAATTCCTCTCTGCTGGTGTGAAGGTCTTGGAGAAAAAGAAGCATGGATGCTTCCGACCTTGAGCATCCTTTTGGAAGAGGACTGCTCCAGCACCAACGGACGAGGCATCCACCTCCAATATAAATGGCTTATCAACATCGGGGCGATGTAGGATGGGAGCTCTAGCGAAATGAGACTTAATAGACGTGAAGGCCTTGGAGACCTCTTCAGACCACAATTTGGGATTAGCTCCCTTTTTGGTAAGGGCAACCACGGGAGCTACCAAAGTTGAGAAGTGGGGAATGAACTGACGGTAGTAATTAATGAACCCCATAAAGCGCTGCACCGCCTTTAGAGAGTGGGGTTCTTGCCAGTCCATCACCGCCTGTAGTTTGGCAGGATCCATAGCCAATCCCTGGGCGGAGATGATATAGCCCAGGAAAGGTAAGGACTCCTGCTCAAACACACATTTCTCCAACTTTGCGTAAAGGGAATTTGCCCGTAGGAGGTCGAAGACCCTGCCAACATCCCTCCGGTGGGAGTCAATATCTGGAGAGAAGATGAGTATATCATCCAGATAGACTACGACCGAGGTGGAGAGCATATCCCGGAAGATGTCATTGACAAAGTCTTGGAAAACGGCTGGAGCATTACAGAGCCCAAAGGGCATCACCAGATATTCGTAATGCCCATCCCTGGTATTAAAAGCGTCTTCCATTCGTCCCCCTCACGGATGCGAATCAGGTTATAAGCACCGCGCAGATCTAGTTTAGTGAATACCCTTGCTCCCCGAAGCCTATCAAATAGCTCAGAGATCAGGGGCAACGGGTACTTGTTTTTAACGGTGATGGCGTTAAGACCCCTGTAATCAATACACGGACGCAATTCTCCGTTTTTCTTCTGCACGAAGAAAAATCCCGCCCCTGCCGGTGACACCGACTTCCTAATAAACCCTCTTGCCAGGTTCTCCTGAATATATTGCAACATGGCCTCTGTCTCAGGAAGAGAGAGGGGATAGACCCTTCCCCGAGGAGGTTCTGCGCCAGGCAAGAGGTCGATAGGACAGTCATAGGGGCGATGAGGCGGAAGAGTCTCCGCAGCCTTCTTGGAGAACACGTCTGCATATGACCAGTAGTGCTTGGGAAGTGGAGTAAGATCTGCGGGTAACTCAGTAGTGGTAACCTGAACGCAACTTCTGAAACATCTGCCTGTACATGCATCACTCCAACCCAGTATCCTACCCGAAGTCCACTCTATATGTGGGGAGTGGAAACGGAGCCAAGGTATACCTAGTAGGATCTCGTCTATTCCCTCGGGAAGGACGAGTAGGGAAATAAATTCCTGATGGGAAGGAGATACAGACAATGCAAGTGGGACAGTCTGGTGAGTAATTTGTGAGGGCAATGACGACCCATTCACTACCCGAACAGTCACTGATTTGTCAAGCGCCACCAGAGGTATTGCATGACGGCGAGCAAAGCTAGAGGACATGAAATTCCCCTCTGCTCCTGAGTCCACGCAAAGGTCGGCGGTGAGAATGGAAGTACCAACAGTGATTGTCCCTTTAAATGTTATCTTGGAGGAAAATGCCGCTGACTCTAGTGAACCTCCTCCCAGGGCCACTAGACGCGATCGCTTCCCCGATCGCTGTGGACATCTGTTGGCATAGTGTCCTGTCTGCTGACAATGGTTACAAACCACGGATACTCGGACGGACCGAGACTTAGGTCCTGCATGAGGAACTTCTGTGGCCTTTTGAGGTTCGGACGCCAGATCGGGGAATTCGAGAGGTTTGGCAAAGGTAGGAGCCAACCGAAACCTCTGCCTACACTGGGCCCGCTCCAACCTCCGCTCGTGAAAACGGAGGTCAATGCGGGTAGATATGGAGATAAGCTTCTCCAGTGTGGCGGGAATCTCCCTGGTAGCCAAAGCGTCTTTAACATGGTCAGCCAGTCCCCGCCAGTAGATAGGAATAAGAACTTTATCAGACCAATCTAGCTCAGCAGCCAGAGTCCGAAACTGGACGGAAAACTGACTGACCAAAGACGAACCCTGTGTCAATGCCAGCAGTTGTAGCGCCGTATCGTGGGTGACCTGGGGTCCTAAAAAGACCTTTTTAAGAGCCTCCAAGAAACGAGGAGCACTCTGCACCACACAATCATCGCGCTCCCACAGCGGCGTTGCCCACTCCAACGCTCTGCCCGAGAGTAGAGAAAGTACAAAACCCACTTGTGCCCGATCCGTGGGAAAACGTGCAGCCAGAAGCTCAAGATGTATAGAGCACTGACTCACGAATCCCCGACATTGCTTGCTATCACCGGCAAACTTGTCAGGAAGCGGGAGGTGGGATAATGTAGGGGCAGAGGTGGCAGAGGACAAACTGGCTGCAGCCACGCTAGCAGCCTGAACAGCGACTGCGGTAACATCCACAGCTGAGGTTGTGCTCTCAAGAGATTCCAACCTACCCTTCAGCTGCTGGATGTACTGCAATAGACGCTGTTCGTCCGCCATTTTACTAGCCAGACCCTGGCGCTAATATTATGTTAGGGTCTGCGGAACGCACCAAATATATAAAGTGGAGAGGTGCGTTCGCAGCCCGGGGTCCACCGTGCAAGCAAAGCCTGCTGCTAGTAAGATGACGAAAGTAGCGAACTCTGTTATCCCGCAGAGTCGCTAAAATAAACGCCGTAGCGCGTTGTGGCAGTAAGTGCAGACTCTGTTAATTCACAGAGCCGCTAACGGGATGCCACAGTGCTATATGGCGATATGTGCGAACTCACTTAGCTTCAGTGAGCCGCAAAGAAAAACGCTAGGGCGCTGTCTAGCGTCGAGAGCGAACCCTGTTACGTCACAGACCCGCTGAGAACAAACGCCGTGTCCTGTCAGGCTCTCAGGCACACGGTTAATTGCTAAGCGAGCATAATACGTGGTCATGCGCTAATGTCCTCGCGGGAGTCACCCGCAATCTATGGCGTCTGAACGCCAGACCCTGAATACGGCAATCAAACTCCTCACCGGTTATGCCGGTAATCTAGGGCATCTAGGACACCGACCCTGACCAGCTAGCACACTAAACTCCTCACCGATTAAGTCGGTATTCTAGTGGCTTATTTCAGCCGGGTCCCTAACCACACACACGCATGACCACACTGGCGCATAGCATACAATGGTTGATATTAGCGCATGGCGGCCCAGCCATGCTACCCTTTTATAGCAACAGCCACAGGACCTTCCAGGAACAAGGACCAATGAGAACCTGTTCAGAAGACTAGTAGTAACAGGGCCTTCCTGGCGGGCCAATAGGAGCCGCTGCAGTACCTGAGCATGTGACCCCTGATCTCCAATGAGAGATCTCACTCTGGGCACGCTCAGAAGGGAAAATGCAGGACTTTATCCCAAAGACGTCTGCTCCAGAACTGGCTACAATAGCAGATCCAGGAAAGGCAGCAGCAAGTCACTGCCCAGTAGTGGAGTGGGCAAGACGCCCGGAACGACGTCCCTGCCGAGCAGGCTCCACTGCGGCCGGAGACGAATGGGAGACCGCAGCGGCACTGGTTCGAGACTCCCCTTGTGCAGGAGCAGGAACTCGAACCCTAACAACCTGGGAGCCTGTGGGTAAAGCTGATGGTCTGGAAAGACGCGCCCCGACGCGCGTTTCGGAATTATGTTCCTTCAACCCTGACATCTGGAGAGATGTGGATTTGGCAGAAAGTGCTCCTCCACCCACCACTGGCAGTGCATCATTGACACCTGGAACATTGGCCCACATGTGTGATTATGTCTTGCGGATCCTAAAAAGGGACCCCCGCATTGCCAAAATTATGAAGGATGATGACTACTGGTTGGCCAGCATGCTCGATCCACGCTATAAAGGCAAATTACAGAACATCATGCCACAGGAGAACCTAGAGCTAATATTGGCGAACAAACAAGCAACTCTGGTAAACCGTTTGTTAGAGGCATTCCCAGCACACGGCAGCGGTGCAGGTTCTACCACGAGCCGTACAGGGATAAATGGAAAAGGTGTTCGTGGTGCACACAGCCGAAGTGGCATTGAAGACAGGGGTTTCATGACCATGTTGTGGTCTGATTTCTCGAGTAACATTCACACGGCTGGTAATACTGAATCGATTGCAACAGACAGGAGACAACAGTTGTCAACTATGGTTCAAAATTACCTCTCATCCCCTATCGATGTTCTCCGTTATAGTTAATTCCCCTTTGACTACTGGGCCTGTAAAAACTGGACACCTGGCCTGAATTGGCACAATATGCCTTACAGGAGCTCGCTTGCCCTGCTGGTAGTGTGCCATCAGAAAGAGTCTTCAGTGCTGCTGGATCAAAGAAGGACCCGGCTGTCGACCAAAAATGTAGGTGATCTCACCTTCATTAAAATGAACCATGCTGGGTTTCAAAGGATTTTGTACCACCTTCCCCTGATGACACATAGTTTGCCAGCACCATGGCACGCTTTGTCCTCCTCTTCCTCCGACTTCTCCAATTCCTCCATTTGCAGCTGCTGAATGTCCAGCCTACACCTCAACATATGCCAGTTTTTTCCACCTCTCTAACTGGGTTGTACCCCCCCCAGGGCCTGTGTCAGCACCTGGCGCACCTGGGCAAGTGCCGGGGCCCTGAGCAGGTGGGGGGCCCACTCGCCGTTACAGATACCGGTGTACTATGAGGGACCCTGTGCCAGTTCCCGGAGCCCATGAGTGTGCCCCCCCTACTAGCTCAGGGCCCCAGCACTTGCAATACTTATCTCTCCCTGCTCCACCGCTGTGACATCTTCCGCGTTTCCTGACAGAGACATTCAGGTCACAGAGCGCGATGATGTCCCGTCTGTGCGCAATCTGGCTGAACAGTCACAGTGCAGAGAGCTGGAAGATGGCGACGCTAAGCAGTCCAGAGTAGAGCAGTGCCCAGCGAGGACAGGTATTTCATTTTTTGGAGCAATATATGGGGAGCATTAGACACTGGAGAATTATATATGGGGCCCATCATACACTTGAGCATCATAGATAGGGCCCATTGCACACTGGAGCATTATATATGGGGCCCATCATACACTGGATCATTATAAATGGGGCCCATCATACAGTGGAGCATCATATACGGGGCCCATTATACACTGGAGCATCATATACGGGGCCCATTATGTATGGAGCATTATATAGGCCCATCATACACTGGAGCATCATCCATTTGACACATCATATAATGGAGCATCATATGGGGCCCATCATATACTAGAGCATCATATGGGGCACATTATATATGGAGCATCACATGGAGCCCATTATATATGGAGCATTTTATATGGATTCCATTATATTTGGAGCATTATATGGGGCTCATCATACACTGGAGCATCATATATGGGTCCCATCATATACTAGAGCATCATATGGGGTTCATTATTTATGGGGCATCATATAGGGCCCTTTATATGAGGAGCATCATATGGAGCACATATGGGGCCTATTCTGTATGGAGCATTATATGGAGCCCATTCTGTATAGAGCAATATATAGGGCTCATTATTCTGTATGGCGCACTATGAGGTGCCCATAATACTGTATGGAGCAATATACTGTCCGGTTTTTGAGCTATTGTAGAATTTGCAATAGATATCACTCATGTAATGTAAGAAGTGAAGTATTTGGCATTGTACTATACCTATATTTCTCTGCCGTATCGGAGCATCATGAATTGTGGTATGTGTTAAAGGAGCCCACTGAGACTCTTTCGCCCGGGGCTCACGAAAACCTGGAGCCAGCCCTGCCCCCCCCACAACTTTAGCCAAATAACCCCAGTTTTCAATGCGTTACTATTATTATAAAGTAAATTAAGATTGACAAGCTTAAGTAATAAGAATTGATGTCGTTGGCATTGAAATGGGCACTGTAGGTGTGTTTACTGTCCTCCACTCACTGCCGACTTTTGTTCCCCATTGACTTGCATTGGGGTCGGGTTTTCGACTCCGACTCGATCTTTTCAGTTAGTCGGCCGACTTTGTTCGACTCGACTTTTGAGAAAGTCGGGTGGTCCGAAACCCGACTCGACCCTCCTGGAGCCAAAGTCGCTCATCTCTAGTAGGGAACAATAATGTGCAAGTGGAAAATATGCGAAGAGATACACATTGGTAAATATGCTAATATATCTATTGAATAAATTCACAATATAAGAGTAAATAAATATATGAAAAAAATAAAGCAATTATTCACACTTAGAAAAAATCCCAGTTATATTGACCACATTAGCTGCAAAGGGACTAATAATTAAAACTTAACATTTAATCATAAAGTTTTAAATTACGGACACATATACAATCAAACCATCCTCCTTAGCCATTTATTGTATCATAGAGGGTATTGATATGTTCAGGAGATGTAAGCCAATAATATTGACCCCAAAAAAATTATTAAATAAGGAGAATAATAATAATTCAGATCATGTTCCAGAATAACCCTGCACCGCTAGAGTTTCATTTAAATAATCTGAAAACATATGGGATGCCAAAAATGACGGATTGGAACAATCTCACCCATCTATGAAGACACCGCCTCCTTATATCATCTCCTTTAAAAGGAACCAACAGGACACCTTCATGCCATCACCAATAAAGCCGCCTCCCAACGCGTTTCCGCCATCATGGATTCATCAGGGGATATGGCGGTATAAAACATTAGTGCATACACCTTCCTTCCAGTGCAATAGGAAGGTGTATGCACTCATCGGCGTACCCACCGTGGGGCAGGGGGGGCAGCTGCCCCCCTAGGAGCAGGGGCGCTACGTGCGCTCAAATATCAAGATGAGGCCATCAGCATCTGCCGGCCCTTTAAAAGGTGCTTCTGGGCTGGCTGCGACGCACATACGGTCGGGAATCAGGTCCCGGGATGGTAAATGTTAGACTGTATGGGCTCTTTCCAGGTGTGACGTCGTTTCCGGGGGCGTTTCATACCAATAGTGGGCGTGTTCTGCCAAAGCCAGGAAGAGAAGACGCCATTAGACATTGGTTTCAGCAGTCTGATGCCGGCGTCTGTTTGCTGCAGGAGGGAAATCAGAGGTCAGAGTCCTCAGTGACACAGAGGAGGATTGTTGTGAATGGGTTTGAGATGAGTTCTGAGCAGAGCCTCCCTCTGGTGGTTACAAGCGGTACTAGTGAGGATTGTGAAGACTGGGAATCAGGTGTTACTGATTGGTCTTATTTAAGGGAATCATTTTCCCATCAGGGTTGCCGGTGATCAATTGTTCTGGTCTGAATCCTTCTTTCCAGTTTCCCTTGTAGCCTGCTGTGTCGTGTCTGCATCTCCTGCTATCAGATAAGACAATTTCTTATTTTGTGTTTTTGCTATATTTTTGCATTTTGTCCTGCACTTCTGTGGGGGCCTTCTGGGTCCCCTCCGGGGGCTTTTGCCCTCTCAGTTTGGTTCAGCCACTGTGTTTTGTACTTTTGCTTTTTCCAGTTTTTTCAGTGGCTGCTGTTTTTGTTACACCAGAGAACTAATTTAGGTGGTAGAGGTCGTGTGATCTTAGGTGATTTTGAAATTAGTAGAGTTGGTGTTTTTCAGGGTTTTCTGGGATTGCAGTAAGTACCCTTCCTGTCCTTTTCTATTTAGATAGTTTGGGCCCCAGCGTTTGCTCATACTATTTTCTTTCTGTGTCAGTATTTCCTCTTGTCTAACTGCCATTACATGTTTGGGGGCTTTCTATTATCTTTGGGGTTCTGCTCCGGGGCAGATAGCTTTCCTATTTCTATCTTTAGGTGTAGTTAGTTTCTCAGGCTGTGACGAGGCGTCTAGGACCAACGTAGGAACGCTCCACGGCTGCCTCTAGTTGCGGTGGTTAGTCAGGGTACTGCAATCTCATAGATTCCAACTGCTCTGGTGTATTTCCTTTTTTGCCTGCACTCCTCAGCTACCGTAACATAACAGTATCACCGGCCATAAAAATTGTATGGTACTCACAGAAGGGAAAAAATATTTTGAAGGAAGAAAAGTTGTCAGAGATATTTTTCTGTTTGTTGCATTTTTTTTTTTTTCCCTCTGTATCTCTGGGTGCTGGGGAGGATCTTTTCTCCCAATGGAGTTTGCACAGTTGTCTGGCCGTGTGGATCAGCTTGCCACTGAGGTTCAGAGTATTGCTGCATATCTTGCTAGGTTGCCTGTTGTGGAACCTAGGATCCCCATGCCAGATTTGTTTTTAGGGGATCGAGCTAAGTTTCAGAATTTCAAAAATAATTGTAAATTGTTTTTTGCCTTAAAATCTAAGTCCTCAGGAAACGCAGCGCAGCAGGTTCAAATTATCATCTCTCTCCTGCGCGGCGATCCTCAGGATTGGGCTTTTTCCCTGATACCTGGGGATCCTGTTTTGAGTGATGTTGATGCATTTTTTCAGGCTTTGGGGTTATTGTACGATGAGCCTAATGTCACTGATCAAGCTGAAAAAGCCTTGTTGGCATTAAATCAGGGGCTTGATGACGCTGAGTTATACTGTCAGAGATTCCGTAGGTGGGCAGTCCTGACCAAATGGAATGACGACGCTTTGGCGGCCCTTTTCCGGAAGGGTCTGTCGGATAATGTAAAGGATGTTATGGTGGGATTCCCTGTCCCCTCTGGTCTCAATGATTCTATGTCATTGGCGATTCAAATTGACAGACGTTTGCGTGAGCGGAGAAGTATGCGTGGAGTGGTGTTGCCTTGTGAGCCAGCTGCTGAGCCCATGCAGTGTGATGGAGTGGTGTCTGGGGCACAGCGTCATGAGTTTCGAAAGCGCAATGGGTTATGTTTCTACTGTGGTGATGCCTCTCATGCTATTTCAGTCTGCCCTAAGCGGGGAAGACATTTTGCACGCTCAGTTGTCTTGGGTAGTGTTCAGACTAAGTTTTTATTAACTGTCACTCTGATATGCTCTCTGTCCTCATTTTCTGCTCAGGCTTTCGTTGATTCTGGAGCAGCTATTAACCTGATGGATTATGATTTTGCTAAGCGTTGTGGGTTTTCCTTGATACCCCTACAGAAGTCTATTCCTTTACTGGGGATCGATTCTACCCCTTTGGCTGAGAATAAACCCCAGTTTTCTACTCAGGTGATAATGAGGGTTGAACCTGATCACCAGGAGTGCTGCAAATTTTTGGTTCTATATAATCTGCATGACATTATAGTGCTGGGTTTCCCTTGGTTACAGTCTCATAATCCTGTTTTGGATTGGAAATCTGTGTCTGTAACCAGTTGGGGCTGCCAATGTGTTAGTGCCAACACTCCTGTTTTTTCTGCCTCCCCCCAGGCTGAGGATGTTCCTGACTTTTTGTTTGATTTTTCTGATGTGTTTAGCGAAAGTAAATCTGCATCCTTACCTCCCCATAGGAGCTATGACTGCGCTATTGAATTAGTGCCGGGTAGTAAATTCCCTAAGGGTCGCCTTTTTAACTTGTCTGTACCTGAACATGACGCTATGCGGTCTTATATCAAGGAATCATTGGAGAAGGGTCATATCAGACCATCCTCTTCACCCTTAGGTGCCGGTTTTTTCTTTGTGGCCAAAAAAGATGGTTCATTAAGGCCGTGTATTGATTATCGTCTCTTGAACAATATTACTGTGAAATATCAATACCCGTTACCCTTGATTTCTGACCTGTTTTCCAGGGTGAAAAACGCTACTTGGTTTACTAAGCTTGACCTCAGGGGGGGGTATAACCTTATTCGCATTAAGCACGGGGATGAATGGAAGACGGCATTTAACACCCCTGAAGGGCATTTTGAGTACCTTGTGATGCCCTTTGGGCTCACTAATGCTCCTTCCGTCTTCCAGTCCTTCATGAATGACATTTTCAGGGATTTTGTGGACAAGTTTCTGATTGTTTATTTGGATGATATCTTGATTTTTTCTAATGACTGGGACTCTCATGTGAAACATATTCGAACTGTATTCCAGATTTTGAGAGAGAATGCTCTGTATGTGAAGGGATCAAAGTGTCTTTTTGGCGTACAGAAGATCTCATTTCTGGGATTCATTTTGTCCCCATCTGTTATTGAAATGGACCCGGTCAAGGTTCAGGCCATCTGTGATTGGGTCCAACCTACTTCATTAAAGGCTCTTCAGAGATTTTTGGGTTTTGCCAATTTTTATCGTAAATTTATTGGTAATTTCTCTGTTATTGTTAAACCATTAACTGATTTGACCAGAAAGGGTTCTGATGTGGTGAATTGGCCTCCTGAGGCAGTCTCTGCGTTTCAGGAACTTAAGCAGAGATTCACTTCTGCTCCTGTTCTACGGCAGCCTGATGTTTCTCTGCCATTTCAGGTGGAGGTTGATGCCTCTGAAATTGGGGCAGGTGCCGTTTTGTCCCAAAAAGATCCAGAGACCTCTAAAAGTAACCCTTGTGCCTTTTTCTCTCGAAAATTTTCTCCTACTGAACGTAATTATGACGTGGGTAATCGGGAGTTATTGGCCATGAAGTGGGCTTTTGAAGAGTGGAGACATTGGCTGGAGGGAGCCAAACATCAGGTGGTGGTCCTTACGGACCATAAGAATCTGGTCTATCTGGAATCTGCCAAGCGACTCAATCCTAGACAGGCCAGGTGGGCCTTGTTTTTCACACGTTTTAATTTTGTGGTTTCCTTTCTTCCTGGCACTAAGAATGTTAAGGCGGATGCCCTCTCGAGGAGTTTCCTTGCGGACTCTCCTGAGCTATCTGATCCCTCTGTTATTTTGAAGGAGGGTGTAGTTCTTTCCGCCATCTCGCCCAATTTGAGACTTGCTCTGGAGGGGTGTCAGGAGGATAGGCCCGAGCGCTGCCCTGTTGGAAAATTGTTTGTCCCGGACCAATGGAAAAAGAGTGTGATGTCTGAGATTCATTGTTCCGCATTGGCTGGGCATCCCGGAATTTTTGGTACCAGAGACTTGGTTAGTCGGTCCTTTTGGTGGCCTACCTTGTCTCGCGATGTCAGGGAATTTGTGCAGTCCTGCGGGACTTGCTCTCGCTCCAAGCCTTGCTCTCGCTCTAGTGGTTTGTTGATGCCATTGCCTGTGCCCAAGAGACCATGGACCCATATCTCTATGGATTTCATTTCCGATCTTCCTGTTTCTCAGAGAATGACCACCATCTGGGTAATTTGTGATAGGTTTTCCAAAATGATACATCTTGTGCCATTACCTAAGTTGCCTTCCTCCTCTGAATTGGTGCCGTTGTTCCTTCAGCACGTGGTTCGTTTACACGGCATTCCTGAGAACATTGTGTCTGACAGAGGAGTCCAGTTTGTTTCCAGATTTTGGAGGACTTTTTGTTCTAAACTGGGTGTTCAATTGTCTTTCTCCTCGGCATTTCATCCTCAGACCAATGGTCAAACTGAGAGAACAAACCAGACATTGGAGACTTATCTAAGATGCTTTGTGTCTGCTGATCAGGATGACTGGGTCTCTTTTTTGCCTTTGGCTGAGTTTGCTCTTAATAATAGGGCTAGCTCTGCCACTTTGATGTCTCCGTTTTTCTGTAATTCTGGGTTTCACCCTCGATTTTATTCAGGACAGACGGAGGCTTCTGTCTGTTCAGGTGTTGACTCTGTTGTTGAGCGTATGCAGCAGATTTGGGACCAGGTAGTGGAGAGGTTGTCCTTCTCTCAGGAGAAGGCCCAGCGGTTTGCTAACCGGCATAGGACTGATGGTCCTCGGTTTAAAGTGGGGGACTTGGTCTGGTTGTCCTCAAAGAATATTCCTATGAGAGTAGCATCTCCTAAATTTAAGCCTAGGTTCATTGGACCTTATAAGATCATGGAGATTATTAATCCTGTTTCTTTTCGTTTGCTTCTTCCAGGGACATTTAAGATCCATAACGTGTTCCACAAGTCCTTGTTGAAGAGGTTTGTTGAGCCAGTAGTTCCTGCTGCTGTGCCTCCTGACCCTGTTTTGGTTGAGGGCAATCTGGAGTATGTGGTTGAGAAAATATTGGATTCTCGTTTTTCTAGACGAAGACTCCAGTATTTGGTTAAATGGAGAGGTTATGGTCAGGAAGATAATTCTTGGGTGTTTGCTTCGGACATCCATGCTAGGAGACTTATCCGTGCGTATCATAGAACTCATCCTGACCGACCTGGTTGCTCAAATGAGGGTTCGGTGACCCCTCCTCAAGGGGGGGGTACTGTTGTGAATGGGTTTGAGATGAGTTCTGAGCAGAGCCTCCCTCTGGTGGTTACAAGCGGTACTAGTGAGGATTGTGAAGACTGGGAATCAGGTGTTACTGATTGGTCTTATTTAAGGGAATCATTTTCCCATCAGGTTGCCGGTGATCAATTGTTCTGGTCTGAATCCTTCTTTCCAGTTTCCCTTGTAGCCTGCTGTGTCGTGTCTGCATCTCCTGCTATCAGATAAGACAATTTCTTATTTTGTGTTTTTGCTATATTTTTGCATTTTGTCCTGCACTTCTGTGGGGGCCTTCTGGGTCCCCTCCGGGGGCTTTTGCCCTCTCAGTTTGGTTCAGCCACTGTGTTTTGTACTTTTGCTTTTTCCAGTTTTTTCAGTGGCTGCTGTTTTTGTTACACCAGAGAACTAATTTAGGTGGTAGAGGTCGTGTGATCTCAGGTGATTTTGAAATTAGTAGAGTTGGTGTTTTTCAGGGTTTTCTGGGATTGCAGTAAGTACCCTTCCTGTCCTTTTCTATTTAGATAGTTTGGGCCCCAGCGTTTGCTCATACTATTTTCTTTCTGTGTCAGTATTTCCTCTTGTCTAACTGCCATTACATGTTTGGGGGCTTTCTATTATCTTTGGGGTTCTGCTCCGGGGCAGATAGCTTTCCTATTTCTATCTTTAGGTGTAGTTAGTTTCTCAGGCTGTGACGAGGCGTCTAGGACCAACGTAGGAACGCTCCACGGCTGCCTCTAGTTGCGGTGGTTAGTCAGGGTACTGCATCTCATAGATTCCAACTGCTCTGGTGTATTTCCTTTTTTGCCTGCATCCTCAGCTACCGTAACATAACAGAGGATTTATTCATTAACGCGTTGATGTCTCCTTAGAATTTTGGTTGACTAGACCTGATACTTGGGTCTGTATAGTGGGGTTTGAGGGGGTGTGTAAGGGTCTGCGGAACGCACCAAATATTTGATGTAGAGAGGTGCGTTCGCAACCCGGGGTCCACCGTGCAGGCGGAGCCTGCTGCTAGTAAAATGGCACAAGAAGCGAACTCTGTTATCCCACAGAGTCGCCAAATAAAACGCCGTAACGCGCTGTGGCAATATGTGCGACCTCTGTTATGTCACAGAGCCGCTGAGACAAACTTCTGTGTCCTGTTAGGCACCCAGGTACACAGTTGACTGCTAAGCGAACATAGAACGTGATCATGCGCTGATGTCCTCGCGGGAGTCACCGCAATCTATGGTGTCTGAACGCCAGGCCCTGAATATGGCAATCAAACTCGTCACTGGTTATGCCGGTAATCTAGGGCATCTAGGACACCGACCCTGACCAGCTAGCATACCAAACTCCTCACCGATTAAGTCAGTATTCTAGGGGCTTATTTCAGCCGGGCCCTAACCACACACACGCATGACCACACTGGCGCAAAGCACATAACGATTGATACTAGCGCATGGCGGCTCAGCATTGCCACCCTTTTATAGAAACAGCTACAGGACCTGCCAGAAACAAGGACCAATGAGAAACTGTTCCAAAACACATGTAGTTTCAGGACCTTCCTGGCGGACCAATAGGAGCTGCTGCAGTACCTGAACATGTGACCCTGATCTCCAATGAGAGATCTTACCCTGGGCATGCTCAGAAGGGGAAACGCAGGACTTCGTCCCAAAGACGTCGGCTCCAGCACTGGCCATAATAGCAGATCCAGGAGAGGCAGCAGCAAGTCTCTGCACAGTATTGGAATGGGCAAGAAGCTGGGACCGACGCCTCTGCTGAGCAGGCTCCACTGCGGATGGAGATGAATGGGGGACCGCAGCGGGACTGGTTCGAGACTCCCTTGTGCAGTAGCGGGAACTCGAACCCTAACAGGGTGAATGCATGGTTGTGGGAACTGATTGTGCCCTGGAGGTGTTAATGCACACTGGTGGGGTCTGTGTGTGCTCATAGGGGGTTATGCACGGTTGTGGGGTCTGTGTGTCCTCCTAGGGGGTTTAATGCACGCTTTTGGGGTCTGTGTGTGCTCCAAGGGGGTTAATGCACGCTTGTGGGGTCTGTTTGTGCTCCTAGTGGTTTAATGCACACTTGTGGGGTCTGTGTGTGCTCCTAGGGGGTTTAATGCATGCTTGTGGGGTTTGGGTGTGCTCCTAGAGGGTTAATGCACACTTGTGGGGTCTGTGTGTGCTCCTAGGGGGTTATGCACGGAGCCCATACAGTCTATCTACAGTAATATATACCTGACAGCAGCCCGTACAGTCTATATCTGCAATAATATATACCTGACAGGAGCCCATACAGTCTATATCTACAATAATATATACCTGATAGGAGCTCATACACTCTATATCTACAATAATATATGCCTGACAGGAGCCCGTACAGTCTATATCTACAGTAATATATATCTGACATACAGGGGCTGGGCTGGGGCTGATGTATATACAGGGGCTGGGCTGGACCTGGTGACGTTTACAGGGGCTGGGGCTGATGTATATACAGTGGCTGGCCTGGTGGTGATGTATATACAGGTGCTGGGCTGGGGCTGATGTATATACAGGGGCTTGGCTGGGGCTGATGTATATACAGGGGCTGGGCTGGGGCTGATGTATATACAGGTGCTGGTCTGGGCCTGGTGACGTATACAGGGACTGGGTTGGGGATGATGTATATACAGGTGCTGGTCTGGGGCACATTATTAAAAGAAGGAGATGATGATGGGGCATATTACTACAAGAAGGGGACAATGATGGGGCATATTTCAGGGTGGAATCTGCTTGCATTCCATGCTTAAATCTATCTATCTATCTATCTATCTATCTATCTATCTATCTATCTATCTAAAAAGAAGAAATTAGAGCAGCACAAAGAAAGAGTCCGTGTGCAGAGCCCCCAGGCAAATACCAAACATCAATTATAGAAATCCAGACAAATTGGAGGCAGTACACCGTTTGTAGTGAAAAAAAAGCGATTTAATAAGTTCAAAAGGCGACCTTTTGGGCCAAACAACAAGAACATTTCTCAAGGCTTGAGAAAGGTTCCTGTTGTTTGGACCGAAATGTCGCCTTTTGACCTTATTAGCTTTTTTTTTCACTACAAACCGTGTGCTGCCTCCAATTTGTCTGGATTTCTATCTATCTATCTATCTATCTATCTATCTATCTATCTATCTATCTATCTATCTATCTATCTATCTATCTATTTATCTATCTAGCATATTCTTTTTTTTTCCCCTAAAGATCAATCCAATTGCCGTGTTTGGAAAGGGCAGTGTTGAGTCGCTCAGTGTCAGTGTGTGATAAGCACGCATGAGCTTGAAGCCCCCTCCTGCTGAACAGAAGAGAAGACTGCAAAAGTAAGCCTAAAATCAATGAATTGTTTACATAACAGGATTGATCATAGTGGTATTTCTCCTTGCTTGTGATATTATTGGTCTTGGTATAGGGGATTGTGTTGTGTATGGCGGTCATTTGTTCATTTTCGTTTCATTTTATTCACATTTTTCGTTCTAAAATTTTACAACCTGAACGACCAAGGCTTGCCCCCCTAGTTTTGATCCTGGGTACGCCCATGTATGCACTAATGTTTTATACCGCCATATCCCCTGATGAATCCATGATGGAGGAAACGCGTCGGGAGGCGGCTCCATTGGTGATGGCATGAAGGTGTCCTGTTGGTTCCTTTTAAAGGAGATGATATAAAGAGGCAGTGTCTTCATAGATGGGTGAGATTGTTCCAATTCGTCATTTTTGGCATCCCATATGTTTTCAGATTATTTAAATGAAACTCTAGCGGTGCAGGGTTATTCTGGAACATGATCTGAATTATTATTATTCTCCTTATTTAATAATTTTTTAGGGGTCAATATTATTGGCTTACCTCTCCTGAACATATCAATATCCTCTATGATACAACAAATTGCTAAGGAGGATGGTTTGATTGTATATCTGTCCGTATTTTAAAACTTTATGATTAAATGTTAAGTTTTAATTATTAGTCCCTTTGCTGCTACTTTGGTAAATAAATATATGAAACATTATCCATAATAAAAATTACATAAGGTGGATATATAATCATCTCCGGGAATCAAGAAAAAATAATTTGCCTGAAGAACATCCAATGGTATTAAGAAGTTTCAACTTTTCCATATAGCCCTCATTGCTTCCCTATACATATTATAATGCCCCCCATCCTCCTCCCCATAGTAATCATCGCATATTGCAACAATACCTCCAAAGCCGCAATGTTCACAGTAAACTCCCCATGTTCCCCATGGCTTTCCATACACAGTATATTCTCCCACACTGTATGATAGCCACCCACATTAGTCTTCATACAATATAATTCCCCCAAATCCCCCTATACACAGTACATTACAGTTGTGAAATAAAAAAATAAAATTAAAGCAAGAAAGATGATTATATTTCTAGTCGTCAATTTTGTTTAACACTTCTTATTTATAAAAGTTTGCATTTTTTATACATGATGTGCTTACCTAGGTCTTCCTGATGTCAGATATACTCTTATCACTAATGATTCTGTTCATTATCTTGAAGGGTCTCAACATATTTAGCCTATGCCAGTTGGAAATATATGCATCATTGCTAATTACATCCACAGTGATGAAAGCACAATAGACCAATCTAAATTGTCCAACTAATACAGCATTGTGTCCGTTACTTTCAATTCTACCGAGTTGTCAGACTATTTGTAATTTATGTATTCCAGTGCTGGGGCCCTATATACAACACAGCACTATACGCTACATTACACTAGTCAATCATACAGAGGATATTGAATGAGCTCCTGCATAAGTATATACAGTACTATATTATGCTAAGTTTTATTTCATGTTTAGTCCTCAGAGGAAGAAAAAGCTGCTATAATTAGCAGGGAGAAACTGAAGAGCTGATTATCACTGTGATTGCAGCAAGTAATTATGCGTAATACCAGCTACATATTAAGAAAAGACTGTACTTTGACTTCTTTAGAAATTGCACTGGAAAAACAGGAGAGCATACTAAAACATCTGTATACCACTCAATTCAATAGAGAGTATTACTATTCTAAAAGAACCACATTTCTGCTGCCTTAGTTTACATTTCATTTGCAACATTTGTTACAGAGTTTCAGAGAAGATCATAGGCTTGCAGGTTTCTTTTTTTGTACTATTGTGGGTCACCTATTACAGTATCTAGATCACTTCTTGATAAAAAAAAAATGCACTTGCAGGCTGTCTACAAATTGTTTTGGAGTGTTTTGCTCTATGACTGTGGAAAGGCTGAAAACATTCTATTGAATGAGATTACATTAATTTTCAGTGCAGAAATCTACCGGTAGTTATGTTATAAGGTGTAATGGCTAGATAGTTACTTTGGTTAAAAAAAGACATACGTCCATCAAATTCAACCTTTTTTCAATCAAGTATACATTGCTGATAACAGTAAATACCATTTGTTGTGAGAAAAGCATCCAGCCCCTTTTTAAACACTGATATATAGAGATGAGCAGATCCGTCAAACCTTCAGATTTGCCTGTTAACAAGAATTTTCCCCTGGAAATTTGGTTCACATGAAAGCTATTCTCCTTAAACTTAGTTTCATTATGCTCTGAGGTCTTTACAGACCCCAAAGCATAATAAACATAGATGCAAAGGATAAAGAAGAATTTGTATACTCATCTCACTGCTTACCTTTCCAGTCTACACTGCTTCTTTGATCACCGCCGTTCACGTTAAAATCCCTGGGACTCTCTCCTGGTCCAGGCTCTCACTCTGATGATAATTGAGGGCTTCCGTTCAAGAGTGCAAAAGGTCAAAATGTTATTACGTAATGACATGCACTGTGACCTAATGCACGCGTGTGCAGAACCGTTTTGGGCTTAATCAGAGCCAGAAGTCCCGGTCTAGGCAGAATTGAGCTTAAGTGGCGCTGATAAGACGATGCAACGAGAACCAGATGAGTGATGGTGATGAGCAGAGAAACAAGCATTGAGGCGAGTATGAGAATTATTTTTCAATTTTTCATTCATTTTGATGGCTCTGTATGGTTCTGAAAAATGGCTGCAATCAATCGCCATTTTCCTGAAACTGTATGGAAACAAATTGCAAATAATTAGCATTTTAGTGAATGCATATTTTTGTAAAATTTTACTAGAATTCAAATCTATTTGAATTTGCGCATCTGTACTTATATAGTATCTGCCATTACTACCTCAATGGGAGAACATTCCTCAATTTAACTTCTCTAACTGTAAAAAACCCTTTCCTATTTTGTCACCCCCTCTCCACTCAAGCTTAAAAGGAATCTGTCAGTAGATTTTTGCTATGTAATCTGAAGACAGCAAGAGGTAGGGGGTTAAAACAGATTTCAGCAATGCCTCTCTTATTAAGCAGTTTTTTTTTGCTTATAATAATTGTTTTAGCACCAGTAGCTTATCAATGCTGTGACTAAATGGTCTTTGAACCCTGATCCCATATGCCCCACCTCAGATAGGCAGCTCACTGTCTAATTTGATGCATCATGGGGCAGCCACAGGCTTGTATTTTTAGGCTGGGAAGGACCCAATAGCCAGGGACCCTCCCAGCCTGATAATATAAGCGTACTTTACTTTGGCAAAAATAGGGGGGCCCCATGTCAAATAAATTAAAAAAAAATATGTGGGTTCCCCCTATTTTTTAAAATCAGCCAAGTTAAAGAGGACAGCTGAGGGCTGATATTATCAGGTTAGGAAGGACCATGGATATTGGCCCCTTTTCAAGCTAAAAATACCAGCCTGCTGCAGTCCCAGAATTTACACATCCATTAGCTCTGCCAATTCTGACACTCTGTCTGGCTCTTTCCAATTGCCCTGATGCATTGGCAATTGAGGTAATAATTTTGGGGGTTGATGTAAGCTGTGTAGTGTCAGCTGGCATCATGCTCAGGGGTTAACAATGGAGAGGCATCTATCATACACCGCCATTACTAACCCAGTAACCCCACCCAAAAAAAAAATACACAGAAAAAAATACTTTACTTGAATAAAGAGCCACGTACACTATCCCTCGTTCACCAATTTATTTAAAAAAATATTCTCACAAAGCTTCTCTGATGTCGTCCAAAATCATCGCATCTGGCTTCAACTTCTTTGAAAAGCTGTAAAGTACAGCTATTCAAGTTGCCAGTTAATGAGTACAACTCTCAACAGAGCCACCAGGTCTCACTGGTGGCAGCATTGAGCTGATGGATCTGATGTGAGTTGTTGTCACTACTGAGTGCCTGTGAATAGCTGTACTTCACTGCTATTAACAGATGCTTGTGACATGGTGGAATGTGGATTACATCGGAGGAACTTTGAGGGTAATTTTTTTTAATAGATTGATGAACAAGAAATAGTGTGAAGGGGTGTTCATTCAAGTAAAGTATTTTTTTCAGTGTGTTTTTTTCTGGATTACTTGGTTAGTAATGAGGATGTCTAACAGACACATTTACATTTACATTACTAGCCCCTGTACTTAATGCTATTTGACATTATACAGCTGTCATAAACTGCAAAAAATATTACCCCAATTGCCGTTGCACCAGGGTAATCTAGAAGAGCTGGGCAAAGCACCAGAATGGATCATCTAATGTGATGCACTAATTCTGGAGTGGCTGCGGGGTTGTATTTTTAGGAAGGAGTCAAAATCTATGGACCTTCCCAGCCTGTCTGCTTTACTTTGGCAGGTTATCAAAAATAGGAGGGACCCCAAATCATTTTTTTATTAATTATTTAATAGGTTTAAAAATGTTTAAAACACCCTTTAGTGCCACAATAAATGCGCTAAAGAGTGTCACTTTATAATATTTAAGAGGAGGTAACAATCTAAACTCTCCCTCCTATCACAACTCTCAATGAACTGTTGCCTGAGCACACTGTGTGAAGCATTACATCACTGGGTATTCTATATAGCAGAAAAAACTTGGAACTCCAAATGAGAATGAACTCAAATATTTTTAATAAGCAATCCAAAATTGTACAAACATTCCAGTCTATTTCAGACCTTCATCAGAACACTGTAAAGATACATAAATAAAAAGTCTATCAATAAAACATTTCTTATATAAATATTAAATAAGACATACTTGTCAGTATCTGGGCAAGAAAGTCTAAGATTATATCTAAGGAATGGGAGAAATATAACTAAGCAAAAGCACATGAGAAAAAGACTTGGGTATACTAATAGATCACGGACTACTCATGAATCAGCAAAAAAGGCAAACACAGTTCTAGGATGTATTAAGAGAAACATAAAGTCTATATCACATGAAGTAATTATCCTCATCTACTTCTCCTTGGTCAGGCCTCATCTGGAATACTGTTTCCACTTCTGGGCACCACATTTTAAAGAAGTCATTGAAAAACTGGAGCAAGTTCGGAGAAGAGCTACCAGGATGGTGAGCAGACTGCCAAGTATGTCCTACGAGGAACAGTTAAAGGATCTGGGAATGTTTAGCTTGCAAAAAAGAAGGCTAAGAGGAGATTTAAAGCTGTCTGCAAATATCTGACAGGTTGTTAAAGTGTAGAGTGATCATCCTTATTTTCATTTGCGCATGGAAACACAAGAAGCAATGGAATGAAACAGAAAGGGGAAAGATACAGATTAGATATTAGAAAACATTTTTGACAGTGAGGATGATTAGTGATTGGAAGAGTTTGTCACTAAAGGTGGTGAGTTATCCTTCAATGGATGTCTTCAAACAGAATCTGGACAGACATCTCTCTGAGATGGTTTAGTGAATCCTGCATTGAGCAGGTGGCAGGACTTGATGACCCTGGATGTCTCTTCCAATTCTAACATTCTTTGATTCTATGATTCAATATATCAAATTATTGTCAAAAATGCAGCAATTACCATTGTCAGCTTCATATAACCTTTGATGATAGTATAGAAATGCTATGGTATGCGAATCAACAGCAGCATAGACAAAACGGCATTAGAGATATAAAATGGAGAGATTGACAGAACAGACAAAAAGGGGTGAGGTATGGAACATCTTTGCTAATAAGAATGAAGCATTCAAGGTATGACTGGATGAGCCAGTGAAGCGAATTGTGAGAGGTGTGTCCATCATTCCAAGGTAAGCGCGAGGTAGGCAAGCTTGTCAAATGTGGAGTGAATGCGTCTCAATAGTTGTCATGGATGTCAGCAAACAGGATGAAAGGAGCTGGATAAAGATCATGGATCTGGTACAGAGGAGAATTGTGGTGTTGGAACGTGGAATGAGACCACAAGTGGATAATTACATCTGCCTCTAGAGGAGGAAAATAAAGATGGTATTAATGATAATAATAACCTCTAATAACAAGATACAATATGTTCCAAAAGCTATCAAAAAATGAATGATTACTTTATGCAAAAAATTCTTTGAAATATAAATTGTGATTATGTCACCACTTAAATAGCTGCATACTGATGCAAATATTAGGTAGTAGAGAAAATAAATTATGCAGAACAGTCAGTGGACACAAAATTTTACAGCCAATAATTAAATAAAAGACTGTAAGTCATATTCACTGTTTAATCCCTTGAGAGAAAGAGTTTTCAATTCATGGATCCAGAAATGTTCACTACAAACAATTGCCCCCTCTCCAGGGTGGGTGGTATCTTTTCTACTGGGTGAATGTTTGAAACAGCAAAGGAGCAAAGGAATGGAGACTGAAATTCTTTTACGTTAGTCTGTAAAATATTCCAATGTTTTCTGATGGTCTTATGTATCAAATATGCATATGGAAATAAATGTGTACGTACGGGATACAATTTAGTTTCTTTGCATGTGGAAATTGAGTGATATTTAAGGAGTATTGTAACACATTAGGAGAATAACCTCTGCTACTGTATTTTTGACACATCTCACCTAGGCGTAGTGACCCAGCCTCTTGTTTACTTACAATTTCCTAGACGCACTGGAACTGGGACTTAGGTTTAGACCATTTCATCACTAGGGGACGAAGGGTATCAAAGTGCAGAATACTGTTTCAGTCAGTTGGTTTATGTAAAGATCTGTAGTCGGAAAGCCAAATCACCATGTCCAGTGATACCTATTGCACCAATTTTTTCATCAAAAATTCAGTGATAGAAGTTATCCCTCTAACGATTGTCACCCAATCTCCATGAACAAAGATACTAAATCATATCCTGTTCAAACAAACTTATCATCTATATGTTTATATGATACATAAGACCATCAGAAAACACTGGAACATTTTAAAGAAGGCTTATCCTAATGTAAAAGAATTTCAGCCTCCATTTCTTCCCTGTTTTAAACGTGCATCCAAAATAGTACGAGCTGATTTCAGATCTTCCTGAACTATCACCACACAGCATTTTTTACAGACTCCTAAGACTGACACATTTTAATGACTCCAATTTCATCAATGTAACAGTGTATTGAGATTTAATTGCATTCATCATCCGTAATATACAGTGGGTTCGGAAAGTATTCGGACCCCTTTACATTTTTCACTCTTTGTTTCGTTGCAGCCATTTGGTAAATGCAAAAAAGTTATTTTTTTTTTCTCATTAATGTACACTCTGCACCCATCTTGACTGAAAAAAACAAGAATATAAAAATTTTTGCAAATTTATTAAAAAGAAAAACTGAAATATCACATGGTCATAAGTATTCAGACTAGTGTTGAGCATTCCGATAGCGCAAGTATCGGGTATCGGCCGATATTCGCTGTATCGGAATTCCGATACTTAGTTCCGATATTTTCCATATATCGTATACCGGAATCGGAAGTTCCCATAATTCTTTGAGAGGCAATGTGATTTTAGTCAGCCAATGAGGAATCCTAAGAAGTGTGGGCACATCCTGTACTGCTGCGGTCATGGTAACTAATGGCATGGCTGTGATTGGATGCTGAAATGATGTCAGAATGCACTATAAAAGGCGCTGCCGCCATTTTAGCGTCACTGTGCTGTGAACTCAGTTAGGGAAAGAACACTGCTCTGCTGACTCTGAGGGACAGTTAGAGATTGCGATTTAGTGTACTGTGCTGTAGGCAGGCTAGTTTACCACCGGCTGTGTAAAGCTTCCTTTTGCCTGCAGTGTTGTTTTAACAGCTCTGCAAGGTGTGTGTGAGTGCAGGTGATGCTGCAGTTTGCTCTGTATGCAATGCTGTCTGTAGGCATCTGCACGTGTCACTGACAGACTCTTTTTTTTTCTTCAGTGTAATTCTTGCTGCTCCATGCAATTGAAATAATAGTGTGACGTGCTTCCATCCGTATACAATACCTTGGTTGCAAACACTATAGAAGTCCACAAAGGAGCCTTTCACAGATAGTGAACAGTTGTGTTTCAGTGTTCACTGCAGTCTGTGAGTTTTTTTTTTTTTTTTTGAGTGCAGATCACGCTCCAGTTACTTCAACTAATGCTGCGTGTACTCTGCTGAGCGTCTGTCACTGGCTCATCCTTGTAATTTTTCAAAAATTGCTGCTGCTTTATTTTATTTTAAATTTACAAAAATCTATTAGTGTGACGCTCTTCCATCAAAATACAATACATTGCTTGCAAACATAATAGAAGTCCACAAAAAGGCCTTTCACAGCAAGTGAACAGTTGTGTTTCAGTGTTCACTCTAGTCTGAGGTTTAAATTTTTTGGAGGAGTGTAGATCCCGCTCCACTTACTTCAACCACCGCTGCGTGTACTCTGCTGAGTGTCTGTCACTGCCTCATCCTTGTCATTTTTCAAAAATTGGTGCTGCTTTATTCTATTTTAAATTTACAAAAATCTATTAGTGTGACGCTCTTCCATCAAAATACAATACATTGCTTGCAAACATAATAGAAGTCCACAAAAAGGCCTTTCACAGCAAGTGAACAGTTGTGTTTCAGTGTTCACTCTAGTCTGAGGTTTAATTTTTTTGTAGGAGTGTAGATCCCGCTCCACTTACTTCAACCACCGCTGCGTGTACTCTGCTGAGTGTCTGTCACTGCCTCATCCTTGTCATTTTTCAAAAATTGCTGCTGCTTTATTCTATTTTAAATTTACAAAAATCTATTAGTGTGACGCTCTTCCATCAAAATACAATACATTGCTTGCAAACATAATAGAAGTCCACAAAAAGGCCTTTCACAGCAAGTGAACAGTTGTGTTTCAGTGTTCACTCTAGTCTGAGGTTTAAATTTTTTGGAGGAGTGTAGATCCCGCTCCACTTACTTCAATCACCGCTGCGTGTACTCTGCTGAGTGTCTGTCACTGCCTCATCCTTGTCATTTTTCAAAAATTGGTGCTGCTTTATTCTATTTTAAATTTACAAAAATCTATTTGTGTGATGCTCTTCCATCAAAATACAATACATTGCTTGCAAACATAATAGAAGTCCACAAAAAGGCCTTTCACAGCAAGTGAACAGTTGTGTTTCAGTGTTCACTCTAGTCTGAGGTTTAATTTTTTTGTAGGAGTGTAGATCCCGCTCCACTTACTTCAACCACCGCTGCGTGTACTCTGCTGAGTGTCTGTCACTGCCTCATCCTTGTCATTTTTCAAAAATTGCTGCTGCTTTATTCTATTTTAAATTTACAAAAATCTATTAGTGTGACGCTCTTCCATCAAAATACAATACATTGCTTGCAAACATAATAGAAGTCCACAAAAAGGCCTTTCACAGCAAGTGAACAGTTGTGTTTCAGTGTTCACTCTAGTCTGAGGTTTAATTTTTTGGTAGGAGTGTAGATCCCGCTCCACTTACTTCAACCACCGCTGCGTGTACTCTGCTGAGTGTCTGTCACTGCCTCATCCTTGTCATTTTTCAAAAATTGCTGCTGCTTTATTCTATTTTAAATTTACAAAAATCTATTAGTGTGACGCTCTTCCATCAAAATACAATACATTGCTTGCAAACATAATAGAAGTCCACAAAAAGGCCTTTCACAGCAAGTGAACAGTTGTGTTTCAGTGTTCACTCTAGTCTGAGGTTTAATTTTTTGGTAGGAGTGTAGATTCCGCTCCACTTACTTCAACCACCGCTGGGTGTACTCTGCTGAGTGTCTGTCACTGCCTCATCCTTGTCATTTTTCAAAAATTGCTGCTGTTTTATTCTATTTTAAATTTACAAAAATCTATTAGTGTGACGCTCTTCCATCAAAATACAATACATTGCTTGCAAACATAATAGAAGTCCACAAAAAGGCCTTTCACAGCAAGTGAACAGTTGTGTTTCAGTGTTCACTCTAGTCTGAGGTTTAATTTTTTGGTAGGAGTGTAGATCCCGCTCCACTTACTTCAACCACCGCTGCGTGTACTCTGCTGAGTGTCTGTCACTGCCTCATCCTTGTCATTTTTCAAAAATTGGTGCTGCTTTATTCTATTTTAAATTTACAAAAATCTATTAGTGTGATGCTCTTCCAGAGGACAGCGTTTGTTGGCCAGTTGGGAGTCTGCAGCACATGGTTGATTTCATGCTGCACTGCCTGAGAAACGACCGCCGCATCGCCCACATTCTCACCACGTCAGATTATTGGGTGTACACCCTCCTAGACCCTCGCTACCGGGACAACTTACAAAGCCTCATCACACCGTTGAACCGGGACCATAAAATGCTGGAGGACCAAGACACACTGTTGAAATCCATAATGTTCTCCATTCCAGCCGAGAGCGCTGCTGCTGCTACTGCTTTACAAAGCAGCTCTGTGCGTCGAGGCATTGTAGACACCTCTGCAACAAGGTTGAGGACAAGCAGCGCCTCTGCACAGGGCAAGAGCTGTATGTTACAAATGTGGCGAAGTTTTGTGACAGCGCCACCAAGGTCTACACCATAGTGATGGGAAATCTAGTTAATTTTGGTGATTAGTTCACCATGAACTAGTTCACTGAAAATATTAGTTCAAAAGATTAGTTCATTTAGTTCATTTAGTTCAGTTTTTCTCCACCCTATCCTGTGAGGAGCTGATAGGAAATGCATCATGTGACCTCTGAACTAAATGAACTAGATGAGCTGCTGAACAAAATGTTCTATTGAGAATGACTTAGGACAGCCTAGTTCAATCTGATGCCTCTCACTGAGCCCAGCAGTGCCACATAATGATTGTGTATGAGGGGGCTGAGAAGCAGTTCAGCATCCACCATTTTAAGAACAGAACAGGGGTCAGTGTTAAAGATTTTAGCAAGACTGATCTTCTAGGCTAGAGGCATGACCTACACACAGAAACACTCTCTCATACACACATATGAGCTGTGTCTGTGTACTGTGTGTGCTATTTCAGTTTTTATTAATAATATTATTATTACTATTATATTTGTATTTGATGTGTGGTATAGTGTTTTACTACCTTGTTTTCCAGCATCAAGAGCTGTAAAGAGCCAGTGTGAGACAGAGCAGGGAGCTTCCTGGAGCTGTATGAACCTGGATCACTCTCTGTCTCCTCCCACTTACTGTTTAGTTCACAATGAACTAATCTGTGTCAGGATGGTGAACTAGATGAACTAGTTCACTCTGAAGATTAGTTCATTTTGAACTACTCACTCACGAACTACCCATCACTACTACACCATCCGAGACGGCTCCA
Organism: Oophaga sylvatica; assembly: GCA_033576555.1. Taxonomy (NCBI): domain Eukaryota; kingdom Metazoa; phylum Chordata; class Amphibia; order Anura; family Dendrobatidae; genus Oophaga; species Oophaga sylvatica. The sequence continues at coordinate 131,981,074 of JARQOD010000005.1, read as the reverse complement.
TTCACCAGGAAGCAACGTTTCCGTAAGATGGTGACAGACTACATGTCTTTCCCTCTCAGTGTACTCCCAGATGCCTCTTCACCTTTCAAGTTTTGGGTCTCTAAGCTGGATACATGGCCAGAGCTTAGCCAGTATGCCTTGGAGGTGCTGGCTTGCCCTGCTGCCAGTGTATTATCTGAGCGCGTCTTTAGTGCTGCAGGTGGTGTACTAACAGACCGTCGCATGCGACTATCCTCAGACAATGTAGACCAGCTTATTTTTCTGAAAATGAACAAGGCATGGATCTCACCTGAATTTGCCTGTCCGTTTTCAGATTAAATAACTGTTTGCCAATGTTTTCCAAGTCTCCTGTTATGTTTATCTTTCAACCACCTGAACTCTACTCCGTGGGCTACAACACTGCCAGTCAGAGTGGAATGATCAGTTACAAAACAAAATGTTATCCCCAACACATAGTAGCGCAACAACTCCAGTGCCCACTTTATCGCCAGGCACTCTCTCTCTACAATGCTGTCTGTTATATTTCGGTAGCTGAGGAGTGCAGGTAAAAAAGGCAATACACCAGAGCAGTTGGAATCTATGGGATTGCAGTACCCTGACTAACCACCACAACTAGAGGCAGCCGTGGAGCGTTCCTACGTTGGTCCTAGACGCCTCGTCACAGCCTGAGAAACTAACTACACCTAAAGATAGAAATAGGAAAGCTATCTGCCCCGGAGCAGAACCCCAAAGATAATAGAAAGCCCCCAAACATGTAATGGCGGTAGACAAGAGGAAATACTGACACAGAAAGAAATAGAATGAGCAAACGCTGGGGCCCAAACTATCTAAAAAGAAAAGGACAGGAAGGGTACTTACTGCAATCCCAGAAAACCCTGAAAAACACCAATTCAACTAATTTCAAAATCACCTGAGATCACATGACCTCTACCACCTAAATTAGCTCTCTGGTGTAACAAAATCAAAACAGCAGCCACTGAAAAAACTGGAAAAAGCAAAAGAACAAAACTCAGTGGCTGAACTAAACTGAGAAGGCAGAAGCCCCCGGAGGGGACCCAGAAGGCCCCCAAAGAAGTGCAAGACAAAATGCAAAAATATAGCAATAACACAAAAGAAGAAAAAATCTTATCTGGTAGCAGGAGATGCAGACATGACACAGCAGGCTACAAGGGAAACTGGAATGAAGGATTCAGACCAGAACAATTGATCACCGGCAACCCTGATGGGAAAATGACTCCCTTATATAAGACCAGTCAGTAACACCTGATTCCCAGTCCTCACAATCTTCACTAGTACCTCTTGTAACCACCAGAGGGAGCCTCTGCTCAGAACTCATCTCAAACCCATTCACAACAGCTGTCTCTGTTTTTTGATGGAGTAAGTTTTCGACTCAGGAAACTAATGGGATGCTCCTCCCCGTTAAGCTCCAGTCCTGAGACAACACGGCACCCAGACCTACCTCTGACGCATCAGTCTGGACAATGAATTCTCTTTTGAACTCGGGTGTGCTCAAAACTGGTGACCCACACAGTGCCCCTTTTATTGCCCCTGTTGATGACCCCTTGCTGATTTATTAACCGGCCCCACCAGATCCATGGGTATTCTCTCAAACTGGACCTCTAAAATTTTTAATGGCACCAAGGGACTCACAAAATGAGGCTGAGGACTGTGTACCTGGCGCATGCGACAAGAGTTACAATACCGTTTAACTTCTTGATAGACCCCCAGCCAGTAAAACCGTTGTATAATTCTGTGTAGGGTTTTCTTTTGGCACAAATGTCACCCTGGTACATGCGCATGCGCTAAGTCCATTACCAACCTCCGATATGACTGCGGTAGCAGCAATTGCTAAAAAATTTCCACATGTATTTTATAAACCTGATACAGCAAATCTTAGTTCAGCTCTAATTGTTGAAATACTGTAGCTGCCCCGGGGTGTTGAGGTTCCCCATTGACAACCAGTAAATTTTCACGGGCTAGACTCAACGTAGGGGCCGCGGAGTTGCGCCTTACCAAATTTGTCACCTGTCACATTTAAGTATTACAATTCAGGTCCCGGTGGCAAATCTTCCATCTCCCCAACTAACACTTCGATAGGAGAGGTGTTTTCCTACTCCACCGAAGGCAAAGGTAATACTGCCCACTGCACACATGTGTTATGCATAGTGAGACTGATAGTAGCCAACAAAGTAGCTAACAAAGGCCACTTGTGATCGCCCTATCAGCGTAGGAACAATGCTACTCAAACGATCTGCCATGATCCTGGACAAAATCTTGATATCATGGTCAATGAGTGAGAATGTACGATTGGATCCAGGCAGATGTGAAGGTTTGTTTGGTTTTAGTAGCAACTTCATGTGTGACATGTTTGAATGGCTGGGCAACCCTCCTGTCTCCAATATATGATTGAAGGTGCGTACCAATGTGGACGGGATATCCTCACTCAATAATTTTAATAATTTGGCTGTAAACCCGTCAGGTCCTGGAGCTTTCCCGTATTTCAAGTAACTTATCGCCGCTGTCACTTCCGTCACCTCAATTTGTTTTTTTAAAAGGAGAAGCTGATAGTTTGTGATGGATGGTAACCGTATTCCATCTACAAAGGTGTTACCCTCCGCACTATCCGTATGTTCCACCTTATATAAGTCTGAGTAGTATTCTTGTAGAATGGTGTTTATGCTTCGAGGGTCTGTGTTCATGATCCCATGTTTATTCGTTAACGCTGTAATATGTTGATGACGAATGTGATTTCCTTTCGCTAGTCGTGCTAATAGTCTCCCTCATTTGCTACCATAACGATATACATCGGCTCTATTATTGTTATTACTGCTTCTCTCTCGTCGATATACCCATACGTGTAAGTCAGCCTTAGCCTGCTTACATCTATTTTTAACCTGTGTTGATGAACTTGTCTTGTTTGCCGTGTACCTATCGCGTAATATCCTGCTAGCCTGCGAGTAGTTTGTCGCTATCTTCTTTTTTAGCGTTGTCTGATAACCTATTAGTTTCCCGCGCATTACTCCCTTCCCTGCTGCCCATAAAAGTTCCGGCCTATCCCTAGTATCTCCATTATCCCTTACATATTAAAAACACCATTGCTTCACCTGATGTCGAAACTTCTCATCCAAAAATGAACAAGGCATGGATCTCACCTGAATTTGCCTGTCCGTTTTCAGATTAAATAACTGTTTGCCAATGTTTTCCAAGTCTCCTGTTATGTTTATCTTTCTACCACCTGAACTCTACTCCCTGGGCTACAACACTGCCAGTCAGAGGGGAATGATCAGTTACAAAACAAAATGTTATCCCCAACAAATAGTAGCGCAACGACTCCAGTGCCCACTTTATCGCCAGGCACTCTCTCTCTACAATGCTGTCTATTATATTTCGGTAGCTGAGGAGTGCAGGTAAAAAAGGCAATACACCAGAGCAGTTGGAATCTATGGGATTGCAGTACCCTGACTAACCACCACAACTAGAGGCAGCCGTGGAGCGTTCCTACGTTGGTCCTAGACGCCTCGTCACAGCCTGAGAAACTAACTACACCTAAAGATAGAAATAGGAAAGCTATCTGCCCCGGAGCAGAACCCCAAAGATAATAGAAAGCCCCCAACCATGTAATGGCGGTAGACAAGAGGAAATACTGACACAGAAAGAAAATAGAATGAGCAAACGCTGGGGCCCAAACTATCTAAAAAGAAAAGGACAGGAAGGGTACTTACTGCAATCCCAGAAAACCCTGAAAAACACCAATTCAACTAATTTCAAAATCACCTGAGATCACACGACCTCTACCACCTAAATTAGCTCTCTGGTGTAACAAAATCAAAACAGCAGCCACTGAAAAAACTGGAAAAAGCAAAAGAACAAAACTCAGTGGCTGAACTAAACTGAGAAGGCAGAAGCCCCCGAAGGGGACCCAGAAGGCCCCCAAAGAAGTGCAAGACAAAATGCAAAAATATAGCAATAACACAAAAGAAGAAAAAATCTTATCTGGTAGCAGGAGATGCAGACACGACACAGCAGGCTACAAGGGAAACTGGATTGAAGGATTCAGACCAGAACAATTGATCACCGGCAACCCTGATGGGAAAATGACTCCCTTATATAAGACCAGTCAGTAACACCTGATTCCCAGTCCTCACAATCTTCACTAGTACCGCTTGTAACCACCAGAGGGAGCCTCTGCTCAGAACTCATCTCAAACCCATTCACAACAGTACCCCCCCCTTGAGGAGGGGTCACCGAACCCTCATTTGAGCAACCAGGTCGGTCAGGATGAGTTCTATGATACGCACGGATAAGTCTCCTAGCATGGATGTCCGAAGCAAACACCCAAGAATTGTCTTCCTGACCATAACCTCTCCATTTAACCAAATACTGGAGTTTCCGTCTAGAAAAACGAGAATCCAATATTTTCTCAACCACATACTCCAGATTGCCCTCAACCAAAACAGGGTCAGGAGGCACAGCAGCAGGAACCACTGGCTCAACAAACCTCTTCAACAAGGACTTGTGGAACACGTTATGGATCTTAAATGTCCCTGGAAGAAGCAAACGAAAAGAAACAGGATTAATAATCTCCATGATCTTATAAGGTCCAATGAACCTAGGCTTAAATTTAGGAGATGCTACTCTCATAGGAATATTCTTTGAGGACAGCCAGACCAAGTCCCCCACTTTAAACCGAGGACCATCAGTCCTATGCCGGTTAGCAAACCGCTGGGCCTTCTCCTGAGAGAGGGACAACCTCTCCACTACCTGGTCCCAAATCTGTTGCATACGCTCCACAACAGAGTCAACACCTGGACAGACAGAAGCCCCCGTCTGTCCTGAAGAAAATCGAGGGTGAAACCCAGAATTACAGAAAAACGGAGACATCAAAGTGGCAGAGCTAGCCCTATTATTAAGAGCAAACTCAGCCAAAGGCAAACAAGAGACCCAGTCATCCTGATCAGCAGACACAAAGCATCTAAGATAAGTCTCCAATGTCTGGTTTGTTCTCTCAGTTTGACCATTGGTCTGAGGATGAAATGCCGAGGAGAAAGACAATTGAACACCCAGTTTAGAACAAAAAGTCCTCCAAAATTTGGAAACAAACTGGACTCCTCTGTCAGACACAATGTTCTCAGGAATGCCGTGTAAACGAACCACGTGCTGAAGGAACAACGGCACCAATTCAGAGGAGGAAGGCAACTTAGGTAATGGCACAAGATGTATCATTTTGGAAAACCTATCACAAATTACCCAGATGGTGGTCATTCTCTGAGAAACAGGAAGATCGGAAATGAAATCCATAGAGATATGGGTCCATGGTCTCTTGGGCACAGGCAATGACATCAACAAACCACTAGAGCGAGAGCAAGGCTTGGAGCGAGAGCAAGTCCCGCAGGACTGCACAAATTCCCTGACATCACGAGACAAGGTAGGCCACCAAAAGGACCGACTAACCAAGTCTCTGGTACCAAAAATTCCGGGATGCCCAGCCAATGCGGAACAATGAATCTCAGACATCACACTCTTTTTCCATTGGTCCGGGACAAACAATTTTCCAACAGGGCAGCGCTCGGGCCTATCCTCCTGACACCCCTCCAGAGCAAGTCTCAAATTGGGCGAGATGGCGGAAAGAACTACACCCTTTCAAAATAACAGAAGGATCAGATAACTCAGGAGAGTCCGCAAGGAAACTCCTCGAGAGGGCATCCGCCTTAACATTCTTAGTGCCAGGAAGAAAGGAAACCACAAAATTAAAACGTGTGAAAAACAAGGCCCACCTGGCCTGTCTAGGATTGAGTCGCTTGGCAGATTCCAGATAGACTAGATTCTTATGGTCCGTAAGGACCACCACCTGATTGTTTGGCTCCCTCCAGCCAATGTCTCCACTCTTCAAAAGCCCACTTCATGGCCAATAACTCCCGATTACCCACGTCATAATTACGTTCAGTAGGAGAACATTTTTGAGAGAAAAAGGCACAAGGGTTACTTTTAGAGGTCTCTGGATCTTTTTGGGACAAAACGGCACCTGCCCCAATTTCAGAGGCATCAACCTCCACCTGAAATGGCAGAGAAACATCAGGCTGCCGTAGAACAGGAGCAGAAGTGAATCTCTGCTTAAGTTCCTGAAATGCAGAGACTGCCTCAGGAGGCCAGTTCACCACATCAGAACCCTTTCTGGTCAAATCAGTTAATGGTTTAACAATAACCGAGAAATTACCAATAAATTTACGATAAAAATTGGCAAAACCCAAAAATCTCTGAAGAGCCTTTAATGAAGTAGGTTGGACCCAATCACAGATGGCCTGAACCTTGACCGGGTCCATTTCAATAACAGATGGGGACAAAATGAATCCCAGAAATTAGATCCTCTGTACGCCAAAAAGACACTTTGATCCCTTCACATACAGAGCATTCTCTCTCAAAATCTGGAACACAGTTCGAACATGTTTCACATGAGAGTCCCAGTCATTAGAAAAAATCAAGATATCATCTAAATAAACAATCAGAAATTTGTCCACAAAATCCCTGAAAATGTCATTCATGAAGGACTGGAAGACGGAAGGAGCATTAGTGAGCCCAAAGGGCATCACTAGGTACTCAAAATGCCCTTCAGGGGTATTGAATGCCGTCTTCCATTCATCCCCGTGCTTAATGCAAATAAGGTTATACGCCCCCCTGAGGTCAAGCTTGGTAAACCAAGTAGCGTTTTTCACCCTGGAAAACAGGTCAGAAATCAAGGGTAACGGGTATTGATATTTCACAGTAATATTGTTCAAGAGACGATAATCAATACACGGCCTTAATGAACCATCTTTTTTGGCCACAAAGAAAAAACCGGCACCTAAGGGTGAAGAGGATGGTCTGATATGACCCTTCTCCAAAGATTCCTTGATATAAGACCGCATAGCGTCATGTTCAGGTACAGACAAGTTAAAAAGGCGACCTTTAGGGAATTTACTACCCGGCACTAATTCAATAGCGCAGTCATAGCTCCTATGGGGAGGCAAGGATACAGATTTACTTTCGCTAAACACATCAGAAAAATCAAACAAAAAGTCAGGAACATCCTGAGCCTGGGGGGCGGCAGAAAAAACAGGAGTATTGGTATTAACACATTGGCAGCCCCAACTGGCCACAGACACAGACTTCCAATCCAAAACAGGATTATGAGACTGTAACCAAGGGAAACCCAGCACGATAATGTCATGCAGATTATATAGAACCAAAAATTTGCAGCACTCCTGGTGATCAGGTTCAACCCTCATTATCACCTGAGTAGAAAACTGGGGTTTATTCTCAGCCAAAGGGGTAGAATCGATCCCCAGTAGGGGAATAGACTTCTGTAGGGGTATCAAGGGGAACCCACAACGTTTAGCAAAATCATAATCCATCAGGTTAATAGCTGCTCCAGAATCAACGAAAGCCTGAGCAGAAAATGAGGACAGAGAGCATATCAGAGTGACAGTTAATAAAAACTTAGTCTGAACACTACCCAAGACAACTGAGCGTGCAAAACGTCTTCCCCGCTTAGGGCAGACTGAAATAGCATGAGAGGCATCACCACAGTAGAAACATAACCCATTGCACTTTCGAAACTCATGACGCTGTGCCCCAGACACCACTCTATCACACTGCATGGTTTCAGGAGCTGGTTCACAAGGCAACACCATTCCACGCATACTTCTCCGCTCACGCAAACGTCTGTCAATTTGAATCGCTAATGACATAGAATCATTGAGACCAGAGGGGACAGGGAATCCCACCATAACATCCTTTACATTATCTGACAGACCCTTCCGGAAAAGGGCCGCAAAAGCGTCGTCATTCCATTTGGTCAGGACTGCCCACCTACGGAATCTCTGACAGTATAACTCAGCGTCATCAAGCCCCTGATTTAATGCCAACAAGGCTTTTTCAGCTTGATCAGTGACATTAGGCTCATCGTACAATAACCCCAAAGCCTGAAAAAACGCATCAACATCACTCAAAACAGGATCCCAGGTATCAGGGAAAAAGCCCAATCCTGAGGATCGCCGCGCAGGAGAGAGATGATAATTTGAACCTGCTACGCTGCGTTTCCTGAGGACTTAGATTTTAAGGCAAAAAACAATTTACAATTATTTTTGAAATTCTGAAACTTAGCTCGATCCCCTAAAAACAAATCTGGCATGGGGATCCTAGGTTCCACAACAGGCAACCCAGCAAGATAGATAGCAATACTCCGAACCTCAGTGGCAAGCTGATCCACACGGCCAGACAACTGTGCAAACTCCATTGGTAGAAAAGATCCTCCCCAGCACCCAGAGATACAGTGGGAAAAAAAAAATCACAATATTATTTTCCCTTCTGTGAGTACCATACAATTTTCTATTGGCCGGTGATACTGTTATATTTCGGTAGCTGAGGAGTGCAGGTAAAAAAGGCAATACACCAGAGCAGTTGGAATCTATGGGATTGCAGTACCCTGACTAACCACCACAACTAGAGGCAGCGCTGGAGCGTTCCTACGTTGGTCCTAGACGCCTCGTCACAGCCTGAGAAACTAACTACACCTAAAGATAGAAATAGGAAAGCTATCTGCCCCGGAGCAGAACCCCAAAGATAATAGAAAGCCCCAAACATGTAATGGCGGTAGACAAGAGGAAATACTGACACAGAAAGAAAATAGAATGAGCAAACGCTGGGGCCCAAACTATCTAAAAAGAAAAGGACAGGAAGGGTACTTACTGCAATCCCAGAAAACCCTGAAAAACACCAATTCAACTAATTTCAAAATCACCTGAGATCACACGACCTCTACCACCTAAATTAGCTCTCTGGTGTAACAAAATCAAAACAGCAGCCACTGAAAAAACTGGAAAAAGCAAAAGAACAAAACTCAGTGGCTGAACTAAACTGAGAAGGCAGAAGCCCCCGGAGGGGACCCAGAAGGCCCCCAAAGAAGTGCAAGACAAAATGCAAAAATATAGCAATAACACAAAAGAAGAAAAAATCTTATCTGGTAGCAGGAGATGCAGACACGACACAGCAGGCTACAAGGGAAACTGGAATGAAGGATTCAGACCAGAACAATTGATCACCGGCAACCCTGATGGGAAAATGACTCCCTTATATAAGACCAGTCAGTAACACCTGATTCCCAGTCCTCACAATCTTCACTAGTACCGCTTGTAACCACCAGAGGGAGCCTCTGCTCAGAACTCATCTCAAACCCATTCACAACAGCTGTCTCTGTTTTTTGATGGAGTAAGTTTTCGACTCAGGAAACTAATGGGATGCTCCTCCCCGTTAAGCTCCAGTCCTGAGACAACACGGCACCCAGACCTACCTCTGACGCATCAGTCTGGACAATGAATTCTCTTTTGAACTCGGGTGTGCTCAAAACTGGTGACCCACACAGTGCCCCTTTTATTGCCCCTGTTGATGACCCTTGCTGATTTATTAACCGGCCCCACCAGATCCATGGGTATTCTCTCAAACTGGACCTCTAAAATTTTTTAATGGCACCAAGGGACTCACAAAATGAGGCTGAGGACTGTGTACCTGGCGCATGCGACAAGAGTTACAATACCGTTTAACTTCTTGATAGACCCCCAGCCAGTAAAACCGTTGTATAATTCTGTGTAGGGTTTTCTTTTGGCACAAATGTCACCCTGGTACATGCGCATGCGCTAAGTCCATTACCAACCTCCGATATGACTGCGGTAGCAGCAATTGCTAAAAATTTCCACATGTATTTTATAAACCTGATACAGCAAATCTTAGTTCAGCTCTAATTGTTGAAATACTGTAGCTGCCCCGGGGTGTTGAGGTTCCCCATTGACAACCAGTAAATTTTCACGGGCTAGACTCAACGTAGGGGCCGCGGAGTTGCGCCTTACCAAATTTGTCACCTGTCACATTTAAGTATTACAATTCAGGTCCCGGTGGCAAATCTTCCATCTCCCCAACTAACACTTCGATAGGAGAGGTGTTTTCCTACTCCACCGAAGGCAAAGGTAATACTGCCACTGCACACATGTGTTATGCATAGTGAGACTGATAGTAGCCAACAAAGTAGCTAACAAAGGCCACTTGTGATCGCCCTATCAGCGTAGGAACAATGCTACTCAAACGATCTGCCATGATCCTGGACAAAATCTTGATATCATGGTCAATGAGTGAGAATGTACGATTGGATCCAGGCAGATGTGAAGGTTTGTTTGGTTTTAGTAGCAACTTCATGTGTGACATGTTTGAATGGCTGGGCAACCCTCCTGTCTCCAATATATGATTGAAGGTGCGTACCAATGTGGACGGGATATCCTCACTCAATAATTTTAATAATTTGGCTGTAAACCCGTCAGGTCCTGGAGCTTTCCCGTATTTCAAGTAACTTATCGCCGCTGTCACTTCCGTCACCTCAATTTGTTTTTTTAAAAGGAGAAGCTGATAGTTTGTGATGGATGGTAACCGTATTCCATCTACAAAGGTGTTACCCTCCGCACTATCCGTATGTTCCACCTTATATAAGTCTGAGTAGTATTCTTGTAGAATGGTGTTTATGCTTCGAGGGTCTGTGTTCATGATCCCATGTTTATTCGTTAACGCTGTAATATGTTGATGACGAATGTGATTTCCTTTCGCTAGTCGTGCTAATAGTCTCCCTCATTTGCTACCATAACGATATACATCGGCTCTATTATTGTTATTACTGCTTCTCTCTCGTCGATATACCCATACGTGTAAGTCAGCCTTAGCCTGCTTACATCTATTTTTAACCTGTGTTGATGAACTTGTCTTGTTTGCCGTGTACCTATCGCGTAATATCCTGCTAGCCTGCGAGTAGTTTGTTGCTATCTTCTTTTTTAGCGTTGTCTGATAACCTATTAGTTTCCCGCGCATTACTCCCTTCCC
>JARQOD010000005.1:131830938-131970081 GCA_033576555.1 Oophaga sylvatica | reverse complement strand
TTAGTGCTGCAGGTGGTGTACTAACAGACCGTCGCATGCGACTATCCTCAGACAATGTAGACCAGCTTATTTTTCTGAAAATGAACAAGGCATGGATCTCACCGAATTTGCCTGTCCGTTTTCAGATTAAATAACTGTTTGCCAATGTTTTCCAAGTCTCCTGTTATGTTTATCTTTCAACCACCTGAACTCTACTCCGTGGGCTACAACACTGCCAGTCAGAGTGGAATGATCAGTTACAAAACAAAATGTTATCCCCAACACATAGTAGCGCAACAACTCCAGTGCCCACTTTATCGCCAGGCACTCTCTCTCTACAATGCTGTCTGTTTATTTCGGTAGCTGAGGAGTGCAGGTAAAAAAGGCAATACACCAGAGCAGTTGGAATCTATGGATTGCAGTACCCTGACTAACCACCACAACTAGAGCAGCCGTGGAGCGTTCCTACGTTGGTCCTAGACGCCTCGTCACAGCCTGAGAAACTAACTACACCTAAAGATAGAAATAGAAAGCTATCTGCCCCGGAGCAGAACCCCAAAGAATAATAGAAAGCCCCCAAACATGTAATGGCGGTAGACAAGAGGAAATACTGACACAGAAAGAAAATAGAATGAGCAAACGCTGGGGCCCAAACTATCTAAAAAGAAAAGGACAGGAAGGGTACTTACTGCAATCCCAGAAAACCCTGAAAAACACCAATTCAACTAATTTCAAATCACCTGAGATCACATGACCTCTACCACCTAAATTAGCTCTCTGTGTAACAAAATCAAAACAGCAGCCACTGAAAAAACTGAAAAAAGCAAAAGAACAAAACTCAGTGGCTGAACTAAACGAGAAGGCAGAAGCCCCCGGAGGGGACCCAGAAGGCCCCCAAAGAAGTGCAAACAAAATGCAAAAATATAGCAATAACACAAAAGAAGAAAAAATCTTATCTGGTAGCAGGAGATGCAGACATGACACAGCAGGCTACAAGGGAAACTGAATGAAGGATTCAGACCAGAACAATTGATCACCGGCAACCCTGATGGGAAAATGACTCCCTTATATAAGACCAGTCAGTAACACCTGATTCCCAGTCCTCACAATCTTCACTAGTACCTCTTGTAACCACCAGGGGAGCCTCTGCTCAGAACTCATCTCAAACCCATTCACAACAGCTGTCCTGTTTTTTGATGGAGTAAGTTTTCGACTCAGGAAACTAATGGGATGCTCCTCCCCGTTAAGCTCCAGTCCTGAGACAACACGGCACCCAGACCTACCTCTGACGCATCAGTCTGGACAATGAATTCTCTTTTGAACTCGGGTGTGCTCAAAACTGGTGACCCACACAGTGCCCCTTTTATTGCCCCTGTTGATGACCCCTTGCTGATTTATTAACCGGCCCCACCAGATCCATGGGTATTCTCTCAAACTGGACCTCTAAATTTTTAATGGCACCAAGGGACTCACAAAATGAGGCTGAGGACTGTGTACCTGGCGCATGCGACAAGAGTTACAATACCGTTTAAACTTCTTGATAGACCCCCAGCCAGTAAAACCGTTGTATAATTCTGTGTAGGGTTTTCTTTTGGCACAAAATGTCACCCTGGTACATGCGCATGCGCTAAGTCCATTACCAACCTCCGATATGACTGCGGTAGCAGCAATTGCTAAAAAATTTCCACATGTATTTTATAAACCTGATACAGCAAATCTTAGTTCAGCTCTAATTGTTGAAATACTGTAGCTGCCCCGGGGTGTTGAGGTTCCCCATTGACAACCAGTAAATTTTCACGGGCTAGACTCAACGTAGGGGCCGCGAGTTGCGCCTTACCAAATTTGTCACCTGTCACATTTAAGTATTACAATTCAGGTCCCGGGCAAATCTTCCATCTCCCCAACTAAACACTTCGATAGGAGAGGGTGTTTTCCTACTCCACCGAAGGCAAAGGTAATACTGCCCACTGCACACATGTGTTATGCATAGTGAACTGATAGTACCAACAAAGTAGCTAACAAAGGCCACTTGTGATCGCCCTATCAGCGTAGGAACAAGCTACTCAAACGATCTGCCATGATCCTGGACAAAATCTTGATATCATGGTCAATGAGTGAGAATGTACGATTGGATCCAGGCAGATGTGAGGTTTGTTTGGTTTTAGTAGCAACTTCATGTGTGACATGTTTGAAATGGCTGGGCAAACCCTCCTGTCTCCAATATATGATTGAAGGTGCGTACCAATGTGGACGGGATATCCTCACTCAATAATTTTAATAATTTGGCTGTAAACCCGTCAGGTCCTGGAGCTTTCCCGTATTTCAAGTAACTTATCGCCGCTGTCACTTCCGTCACCTCAATTTGTTTTTTTTAAAAGGAGAAGCTGATAGTTTGTGAGGATGGTAACCGTATTCCATCTACAAAGGTGTTACCCTCCGCACTATCCGTATGTTCCACTTATATAAGTCTGAGTGTATTCTTGTAGAATGGTGTTTATGCTTCGAGGGTCTGTGTTCATGATCCCATGTTTATTCGTTAACGCTGTAATATGTTGATGACGAATGTGATTTCCTTTCGCTAGTCGTGCTAATAGTCTCCCTCATTTGCTACCATAACGATATACATCGGCTCTATTATTGTTATTACTGCTTCTCTCTCGTCGATATACCCCATACGTGTAAGTCAGCCTTAGCCTGCTTACATCTATTTTTAACCTGTGTTGATGAAATTGTCTTGTTTGCCGTGTACCTATCGCGTAATATCCTGCTAGCCTGCGAGTAGTTTGTCGCTATCTTCTTTTTTAGCGTTGTCTGATAACCTATTAGTTTCCCGCGCATTACTCCCTTCCCTGCTGCCCATAAAAGTTCCGGCCTATCCCTAGTATCTCCATTATCCCTTACATATTAAAAACACCATTGCTTCACCTGATGTCGAAACTTCTCATCCAAAAATGAACAAGGCATGGATCTCACCTGAATTTGCCTGTCCGTTTTTCAGATTAATAACTGTTTGCCAATGTTTTCCAAGTCTCCTGTTATGTTTATCTTTCTACCACCTGAACTCTACTCCCTGGCTACAACACTGCCAGTCAGAGGGAATGATCAGTTACAAAACAAAATGTTATCCCCAACAAATAGTAGCGCAACGACTCCAGTGCCCACTTTATCGCCAGGCACTCTCTCTCTACAATGCGTCTATTATATTTCGGTAGCTGAGGAGTGCAGGTAAAAAAGGCAATACACCAGAGCAGTTGGAATCTATGGGATTGCAGTACCCTGACTAACCACCACAACTAGAGGCAGCCGTGGAGCGTTCCTACGTTGGTCCTAGACGCCTCGTCACAGCCTGAGAAACTAACTACACCTAAAGATAGAAATAGGAAAGCTATCTGCCCCGGAGCAGAACCCCAAAGATAATAGAAAGCCCCCAACCATGTAATGGCGGTAGACAAGAGGAAATACTGACACAGAAAGAAAATAGAATGAGCAAACGCTGGGGCCCAAACTATCTAAAAAGAAAAGGACAGGAAGGGTACTTACTGCAATCCAGAAAACCCTGAAAAACACCAATTCAACTAATTTCAAAATCACCTGAGATCACACGACCTCTACCACCTAAATTAGCTCTCTGGTGTAACAAAATCAAAACAGCAGCCACTGAAAAAACTGGAAAAAGCAAAAGAACAAACTCAGTGGCTGAACTAAACTGAGAAGGCAGAAGCCCCCGAAGGGGACCCAGAAGGGCCCCCAAAGAAGTGCAAGACAAAATGCAAAAATATAGCAATAACACAAAAGAAGAAAAAATCTTATCTGGTAGCAGGAGATGCAGACACGACACAGCAGGCTACAAGGGAAACTGGATTGAAGGATTCAGACCAAACAATTGATCACCGGCAACCCTGATGGGAAAATGACTCCCTTATATAAGACCAGTCAGTAACACCTGATTCCCAGTCCTCACAATCTTCACTAGTACCGCTTGTAACCACCAGAGGGAGCCTCTGCTCAGAACTCATCTCAAACCCATTCACAACAGTACCCCCCCCTTGAGGAGGGGTCACCGAACCCTCATTTGAGCAACCAGGTCGGTCAGGATGAGTTTCTATGATACGCACGATAAGTCTCCTAGCATGGATGTCCGAAGCAAACACCCAAGAATTGTCTTCCTGACCATAACCTCTCCATTTAACCAAATACTGGAGTTTCCGTCTAGAAAAACGAGAATCCAATATTTTCTCAACCACATACTCCAGATTGCCCTCAACCAAAACAGGGTCAGGAGGCACAGCAGCAGGAACCACTGGCTCAACAAACCTTCAACAAGGACTTGTGGAACACGTTATGGATCTTAAATGTCCCTGGAAGAAGCAAACGAAAAGAAACAGGATTAATAATCTCCATGATCTTATTAAGGTCCAATGAACCTAGGCTTAAATTTAGGAGATGCTACTCTCATAGGAATATTCTTTGAGGACAGCCAGACAAGTCCCCCACTTTTAAACCGAGGACCATCAGTCCTATGCCGGTTAGCAAACCGCTGGGCCTTCTCCTGAGAGAGGGACAACCTCTCCACTACCTGGTCCCAAATCTGTTGCATACGCTCCACAACAGAGTCAACACCTGGACAGACAGAAGCCCCCGTCTGTCCTGAAGAAAATCGAGGGTGAAACCCAGAATTACAGAAAAACGGAGACATACAAAGTGGCAGAGCTAGCCCTATTATTAAGAGCAAACTCAGCCAAAGGCAAACAAGAGACCCAGTCATCCTGATCAGCAGACACAAAGCATCTAAGATAAGTCTCCAATGTCTGGTTTGTTTCTCTCAGTTTGACCATTGGTCTGAGGATGAAATGCCGAGGAGAAAAGACAATTGAAACACCCATTTTAGAACAAAAAGTCCTCCAAAATTTGGAAACAAACTGGACTCCTCTGTCAGACACAATGTTCTCAGGAATGCCGTGTAAACGAACCACGTGCTGAAGGAACAACGGCACCAATTCAGAGGAGGAAGGCAACTTAGGTAATGGCACAAGATGTATCATTTTGGAAAACCTATCACAAATTACCCAGATGGTGGTCATTCTCTGAGAAACAGGAAGATCGGAAATGAAATCCATAGAGATATGGGTCCATGGTCTCTTGGGCACAGGCAATGACATCAACAAACCACTAGAGCGAGAGCAAGGCTTGGAGCGAGAGCAAGTCCCCGCAGGACTGCACAAATTTCCCTGACATCACGAGACAAGGTAGGCCACCAAAAGGACCGACTAACCAAGTCTCTGGTACCAAAAATTCCGGGATGCCCAGCCAATGCGGAACAATGAATCTCAGACATCACACTCTTTTTCCATTGTCCGGGACAAACAATTTCCAACAGGGCAGCGCTCGGGCCTATCCTCCTGACACCCCTCCAGAGCAAGTCTCAAATTGGGCGAGATGCGGAAAGAAACTACAACCCTCTTTCAAAATAACAGAAGGATCAGATAACTCAGGAGAGTCCGCAAGGAAACTCCTCGAGAAGGGCATCCGCCTTAACATTCTTAGTGCCAGGAAGAAAGGAAAACCACCAAAATTAAAACGTGTGAAAAACAAGGCCCACCTGGCCTGTCTAGGATTGAGTCGCTTGGCAGATTCCAGATAGACTAGATTCTTATGGTCCGTAAGGACCACCACCTGATTTTTGGCTCCCTCCAGCCAATGTCTCCACTCTTCAAAAGCCCCTTCATGGCCAATAACTCCCGATTACCCCACGTCATAATTACGTTCAGTAGGAGAACATTTTTGAGAGAAAAAGGCACAAGGGTTACTTTTAGAGGTCTCTGGATCTTTTTGGGACAAAACGGCACCTGCCCCAATTTCAGAGGCATCAACCTCCACCGAAATGGCAGAGAAACATCAGGCTGCCGTAGAACAGGAGCAGAAGTGAATCTCTGCTTAAGTTCCTGAAATGCAGAGGACTGCCTCAGGAGGCCAGTTCACCACATCAGAACCCTTTCTGGTCAAATCAGTTAATGGTTTTAACAATAACCGAGAATTACCAATAAATTTACGATAAAAATTGGCAAAACCCAAAATCTCTGAAGAGCCTTTAATGAAGTAGGTTGGACCCAATCACAGATGGCCTGAACCTTGACCGGGTCATTTCAATAACAGATGGGGACAAAATGAATCCAGAAATTAGATCCCTGTACGCCAAAAAGACACTTTGATCCCTTCACATACAGAGCATTCTCTCTCAAAATCTGGAACACAGTTCGAACATGTTTCACATGAGAGTCCCAGTCATTAGAAAAAATCAAGATATCATCTAAATAAACAATCAGAAATTTGTCCACAAAATCCCTGAAAATGTCATTCATGAAGACTGGAAGACGGAAGGAGCATTAGTGAGCCCAAAGGGCAATCACTAGGTACTCAAAATGCCCTTCAGGGTATTGAATGCCGTCTTCCATTCATCCCCGTGCTTAATGCAAATAAGGTTATACGCCCCCCTGAGGTCAAGCTTGGTAAACCAAGTAGCGTTTTTCACCCTGGAAAACAGGTCAGAAATCAAGGTAACGGGTATTGATATTTCACAGTAATATTGTTCAAGAGACGATAATCAATACACGGCCTTAATGAACCATCTTTTTTGGCCACAAAGAAAAAAACCGGCACCTAAGGGTGAAGAGGATGGTCTGATATGACCCTTCTCCAAAGATTCCTTGATATAAGACCGCATAGCGTCATGTTCAGGTACAGACAAGTTAAAAAGGGCGACCTTTAGGAATTTACTACCCGGCACTAATTCAATAGCGCAGTCATAGCTCCTATGGGAGGCAAGGATACAGATTTACTTTCGCTAAACACATCAGAAAAATCAAACAAAAAGTCAGGAACATCCTGAGCCTGGGGGGCGGCAGAAAAAAACAGGAGTATTGGTATTAACACATTGGCAGCCCCAACTGGCCACAGACACAGACTTCCAATCCAAAACAGGATTATGAGACTGTAACCAAGGGAAACCCAGCACGATAATGTCATGCAGATTATATAGAACCAAAAATTTGCAGCACTCCTGGTGATCAGGTTCAACCCTCATTATCACCTGAGTAGAAAACTGGGGTTTATTCTCAGCCAAAGGGGTAGAATCGATCCCCAGTAGGGGAATAGACTTCTGTAGGGGTATCAAGGGGAACCCACCAACGTTTAGCAAAATCATAATCCATCAGGTTAATAGCTGCTCCAGAATCAACGAAAGCCTGAGCAGAAAATGAGGACAGAGAGCATATCAGAGTGACAGTTAATAAAAACTTAGTCTGAACACTACCCAAGACAACTGAGCGTGCAAAACGTCTTCCCCGCTTAGGGCAGACTGAAATAGCATGAGAGGCATCACCACAGTAGAAACATAACCCATTGCACTTTCGAAACTCATGACGCTGTGCCCCAGACACCACTCTATCACACTGCATGGTTTCAGGAGCTGGTTCACAAGGCAACACCATTCCACGCATACTTCTCCGCTCACGCAAACGTCTGTCAATTTGAATCGCTAATGACATAGAATCATTGAGACCAGAGGGGACAGGGAATCCCACCATAACATCCTTTACATTATCTGACAGACCCTTCCGGAAAAGGGCCGCAAAAGCGTCGTCATTCCATTTGGTCAGGACTGCCCACCTACGGAATCTCTGACAGTATAACTCAGCGTCATCAAGCCCCTGATTTAATGCCAACAAGGCTTTTTCAGCTTGATCAGTGACATTAGGCTCATCGTACAATAACCCCAAAGCCTGAAAAAACGCATCAACATCACTCAAAACAGGATCCCAGGTATCAGGGAAAAAGCCCAATCCTGAGGATCGCCGCGCAGGAGAGAGATGATAATTTGAACCTGCTACGCTGCGTTTCCTGAGGACTTAGATTTTAAGGCAAAAAACAATTTACAATTATTTTGAAATTCTGAAACTTAGCTCGATCCCCTAAAAACAAATCTGGCATGGGGATCCTAGGTTCCACAACAGGCAACCCAGCAAGATAGATAGCAATACTCCGAACCTCAGTGGCAAGCTGATCCACACGGCCAGACAACTGTGCAAACTCCATTGGTAGAAAAGATCCTCCCCAGCACCCAGAGATACAGTGGGAAAAAAAAAATCACAATATTATTTTCCCTTCTGTGAGTACCATACAATTTTCTATTGGCCGGTGATACTGTTATATTTCGGTAGCTGAGGAGTGCAGGTAAAAAAGGCAATACACCAGAGCAGTTGGAATCTATGGGATTGCAGTACCCTGACTAACCACCACAACTAGAGGCAGCCGTGGAGCGTTCCTACGTTGGTCCTAGACGCCTCGTCACAGCCTGAGAAACTAACTACACCTAAAGATAGAAATAGGAAAGCTATCTGCCCCGGAGCAGAACCCCAAAGATAATAGAAAGCCCCCAAACATGTAATGGCGGTAGACAAGAGGAAATACTGACACAGAAAGAAAATAGAATGAGCAAACGCTGGGGCCCAAACTATCTAAAAAGAAAAGGACAGGAAGGGTACTTACTGCAATCCCAGAAAACCCTGAAAAACACCAATTCAACTAATTTCAAAATCACCTGAGATCACACGACCTCTACCACCTAAATTAGCTCTCTGGTGTAACAAAATCAAAACAGCAGCCACTGAAAAAACTGGAAAAAGCAAAAGAACAAAACTCAGTGGCTGAACTAAACTGAGAAGGCAGAAGCCCCGGAGGGGACCCAGAAGGCCCCCAAAGAAGTGCAAGACAAAATGCAAAAATATAGCAATAACACAAAAGAAGAAAAAATCTTATCTGGTAGCAGGAGATGCAGACACGACACAGCAGGCTACAAGGGAAACTGGAATGAAGGATTCAGACCAGAACAATTGATCACCGGCAACCCTGATGGGAAAATGACTCCCTTATATAAGACCAGTCAGTAACACCTGATTCCCAGTCCTCACAATCTTCACTAGTACCGCTTGTAACCACCAGAGGGAGCCTCTGCTCAGAACTCATCTCAAACCCATTCACAACAGCTGTCTCTGTTTTTTGATGGAGTAAGTTTTCGACTCAGGAAACTAATGGGATGCTCCTCCCCGTTAAGCTCCAGTCCTGAGACAACACGGCACCCAGACCTACCTCTGACGCATCAGTCTGGACAATGAATTCTCTTTTGAACTCGGGTGTGCTCAAAACTGGTGACCCACACAGTGCCCCTTTTATTGCCCCTGTTGATGACCCCTTGCTGATTTATTAACCGGCCCCACCAGATCCATGGGTATTCTCTCAAACTGGACCTCTAAAATTTTTAATGGCACCAAGGGACTCACAAAATGAGGCTGAGGACTGTGTACCTGGCGCATGCGACAAGAGTTACAATACCGTTTAACTTCTTGATAGACCCCCAGCCAGTAAAACCGTTGTATAATTCTGTGTAGGGTTTTCTTTTGGCACAAATGTCACCCTGGTACATGCGCATGCGCTAAGTCCATTACCAACCTCCGATATGACTGCGGTAGCAGCAATTGCTAAAAAATTTCCACATGTATTTTATAAACCTGATACAGCAAATCTTAGTTCAGCTCTAATTGTTGAAATACTGTAGCTGCCCCGGGGTGTTGAGGTTCCCCATTGACAACCAGTAAATTTTCACGGGCTAGACTCAACGTAGGGGCCGCGGAGTTGCGCCTTACCAAATTTGTCACCTGTCACATTTAAGTATTACAATTCAGGTCCCGGTGGCAAATCTTCCATCTCCCCAACTAACACTTCGATAGGAGAGGTGTTTTCCTACTCCACCGAAGGCAAAGGTAATACTGCCCACTGCACACATGTGTTATGCATAGTGAGACTGATAGTAGCCAACAAAGTAGCTAACAAAGGCCACTTGTGATCGCCCTATCAGCGTAGGAACAATGCTACTCAAACGATCTGCCATGATCCTGGACAAAATCTTGATATCATGGTCAATGAGTGAGAATGTACGATTGGATCCAGGCAGATGTGAAGGTTTGTTTGGTTTTAGTAGCAACTTCATGTGTGACATGTTTGAATGGCTGGGCAACCCTCCTGTCTCCAATATATGATTGAAGGTGCGTACCAATGTGGACGGGATATCCTCACTCAATAATTTTAATAATTTGGCTGTAAACCCGTCAGGTCCTGGAGCTTTCCCGTATTTCAAGTAACTTATCGCCGCTGTCACTTCCGTCACCTCAATTTGTTTTTTTAAAAGGAGAAGCTGATAGTTTGTGATGGATGGTAACCGTATTCCATCTACAAAGGTGTTACCCTCCGCACTATCCGTATGTTCCACCTTATATAAGTCTGAGTAGTATTCTTGTAGAATGGTGTTTATGCTTCGAGGGTCTGTGTTCATGATCCCATGTTTATTCGTTAACGCTGTAATATGTTGATGACGAATGTGATTTCCTTTCGCTAGTCGTGCTAATAGTCTCCCTCATTTGCTACCATAACGATATACATCGGCTCTATTATTGTTATTACTGCTTCTCTCTCGTCGATATACCCATACGTGTAAGTCAGCCTTAGCCTGCTTACATCTATTTTTAACCTGTGTTGATGAACTTGTCTTGTTTGCCGTGTACCTATCGCGTAATATCCTGCTAGCCTGCGAGTAGTTTGTTGCTATCTTCTTTTTTAGCGTTGTCTGATAACCTATTAGTTTCCCGCGCATTACTCCCTTCCCTGCTGCCCATAAAAGTTCCGGCCTATCCCTAGTATCTCCATTATCCTTACATATTAAAAACACCATTGCTTCACCTGATGTCGAAACTTCTCATCCATTAACAAATAGGTCGGGAAGCGCCAAGTTTGGTCTGGCCCCATCTGCACCATATCTGGCAGGGTCACTGATACGGGCGCGTGGTCATATATAGCTACGTTGTGCACATCTGCCTCTTCCACTCCCCTTAATAGCTCCTGTGATAGCAATATATAATCTATTCTGGACCAAGAGTCATGTGGCGCCTAATAGAATGAATATTCACTGCCATCTTGGTTCAGGTGTGTCCAAATGTCTACAAAGTTAGTCGTGTCTAGCAAGGGTTATTATAAACGTGTGTCATGTGATCGCACATTCATTCGCATCGACCTACAGTTCTTCACTGGTTCGATTCACCATATTTAAGTCACCACCGTGGGTGGTTTTAATGCTCTCCTATCGGCCTGATATGCTTGGATACCTGGGATAAATTCAGGAGCGTCTCCAAACTCCCTACTCACATGTCAGCGCAGGAACCGGAAGAGGGAACGTGCTTGTTTTGTTGCGCATAGGTGGAGTTTTATACAGTAAATGATTACTGCTGTCTTATTTTTTGCGTCCCAAGGGCAGAATAAGGCTGCATAACGTTACATTTTAGAGACACTCATATAATAGACACACGCTACCCTAACCGTGACACAAGGAAGGTATTGTTGCCGGATAAAGCCGCCATTTTAGCGTCACTGTGCTGTTAATTCAGTTTGGGACAGAACGCTGCTCTGCTGACTCTGAGGGACAGTTAGAGATTGCGATTTTGTGTACTGTGCTTTAGGCAGGCTAGTTTACCAACCGTTGTGTACATCTTCCTTTTGCCTTGCAGTGTTTTTTTTCACAGCTCTGCAAGGTGTGTGTGTGAGTGCAGTGCAGTTTGCTCGGCATACAACGCTGTATGTAGGCATCTGCACATGTCACTCTCACACTCTTTTTTTTTTTTTTCTTTAGTGTAATTCTTGCTGCTCCATTCAATTGAAATTATAGTGTGACGTGCTTCCATCCGTATCCAATACATTGGTTGAAAACAATGTAGAAGGACACAAAATGCCCTTTCACAGCTAACAGTTGTGTTCACTGTAGTCTGAGATTTTAATTTATTGAATTTTGATCACGCTCAAGTTACTTCTTCAAGCAATGCTGCTTGTACTCTGCTGAGCGTGTCTTACTGCCTCATCCTTGTTATTTTTCTCTAATTGGTGTAAATGTACATCAAAGTAGTCTTCATTTGGATCGAAATCCAAACAGGTACCCGGACACTCTATGGCTGCTTTTATACGGTGGACTGGCTCCAACATTCAATAAGACTTAAGATGCAATCGGGCACCTTGGCAAGGCCCAATCCTCTTCTCTCTCTGATATAATAATAATAATAATAATCTTTATTTATATAGCGCCAACATATTCCGCAGCGCTTTACAGTTTAACAGTTTCAAAACACAAGTCATAGGTAACAACGTTAACAATACAATAATTAAAGCAAAATAAGCCGACCCTGCTCGTGAGAGCTTACAATCTACAATGAGGTGGAGGACATACAAAGTACAGGTGGTATATATAATGGTGCATTTACAATGATGGTCCAGCCATCTTGAGGGAGTGAGGCATGGATGGAGATAGTGAATGGGCTCCACATACACACTTAAACATAGAACGACTTTGGTTAGTGAATGTGATAGGCCACTCTGAACAAATGTGTTTTGAGGGAGCGCCTGAAACCATGCAAATTGTGGATAGTCCTAATTTCTTGGGGTAGAACATTCCAGAGGATTGGCGCAGCGCGGGAGAAGTCTTGGAGTCGGGAGTGGGAGGTACGGATTAGTGCAGAGGTTAGTCGAAAGTCATTTGCAGAGCGCAGCAGTCGCTTAGGCCGATAGATAGAAATGAGGGAGGAGATGTAGGGGGGTGCTGCACTGTGGAGAGCTTTGTGGGTGAGAACCAGTACTTTGAATTGGATCCTATAATGAATGGGCAGCCAGTGTAAGGACTGGCGAAGAGCGGACGCGTCCGAGTACCGATTAGCCAGATGGATGACCCTGGCTGCTGCATTAAGGATGGACTGGAGAGGGGATAGTCGAGTAATGGGGAGGCCAAGTAATAGAGCGTTGCAGTAGTCCAGGCGGGAGTGGATCAATGCTACAGTGAGGGTTTTTGTTGTTTCCATGGTGAGAAAAGGGCGGATTCTAGAGATGTTCTTTAGGTGTAGACGGCAAATATCTAACAAACAGGTCATGCTGGAGAGACTTGCACCTACTGCCACTCAGGGTCTTCAGCTCCTTTGTGAGAAACTAATGTTTGGCCAGCCAGTATATCAAATAAAGTTCATGAGAAATGGGAACTGTGGTTGGCTTCACTTTTGGTACTGGGTGCTAATACCAAACCATGGTGTGCCATTCAATGGATATTCCTGGCTGGTTGGAGACAAGCTCATTCCCACAGAAAAGTACCAGAAAGCTAAGGAGATGGTGGCCTCTCTCAACATGAAGGAGTTTGCTCGTTGTCTAGGAGACCGACCACCCCTGCTGTGTACCTTGTCAACGTTGTGTTGAAGCTTGCAAGGATTAAAGGGTATGCCACACTAAACAATATCGCTAACGGGATCGCTAAAAAACGTCACTATTTAGCGATCCTGTTAGCGATGTTGTTCAGTGCGGCAGCTTCCAGCGACGAGCTTCCTGCTGTGATCTCGCTCGTCGCTGGAATCGTTCCGGACCCTATTTTATCGCCGGCGCTCCCGCTGGGTAAGTATCTAATCGCTGTGTGGCACCTTTTCTTAGTGATTTAGCGGTACTTTTGTACCGCTAAAGTCGTTAAGAAGATCGCTAACGGCGATAGCGTCGTTAACTATATCGCTAAATGTGGCCGCATTTAGCGATATAGAAACAATCCCGCTAGCGATCGCATTAGTATGCGTCGTTATCGTGATCGCTAGCGGGATTGTTTAGTGTGGCAGTACCTTAAGAGGTTACAGTGGTAAGTCTGGTTTTTACTAAAGATCCTGCTGTGTATTATAGTTTTTTTTTTTTTTTTAAATACAATGTATCTTATGAATGTTAAATAACTTTTTTTTTTTTTTAAATATAATGTATCTTATGAATGTTAAATAACTTTTTTTTTTTTTTTAAATACAATGTATCTTATGAATGTTAAATAACTTTTTTTTTGTTTGTTTTCTTCAGGTATTTTATCTACCGTAGCTAGTTGCTGATCGTTGACTCTACACCCCTCTCCCCAGAATGTTACTCGGGTTATGGGGAGAAAATCACCGCTATTCCAGACTGATTTCATGTTAATGTGTCTGGCTCTTACACACTACACAGCACTTGATGTTAGTTTATCTTTTTCCTAAATTATTTGTTACACTGCCCTTGTCACATTTTATTTGCACTTTTTTTTTAAGCACAAGGTTTTTTACACTTCCTTGTTCTGTAAGTAGGCTTAATGGTTAAATGTTTTATACTAGATGTAAATATGTAACATGTAAATTTTATATAAAGATTTTGCAAATTATGAGGTCCACACCATCAGGCTCTTTCGTCCCCTCTCCCTCAGAGTAGCGGTAATATATCGGACCCCAGGCTCGCCCACACAGTTCCTTGACCACTTCTCTGCCTGGCTGCCGCACTTTCATGTCCTCAGAAGTACCAACCCTTATCCTTGGAGACTTCAACATCCCCATTAACAGCCCTACTTCCACACTCAAAACACATTTGTTCAGAGCGGCCTATCACATTCACTAATCAAAGTCATTCTATGTGTAACTGTGTGTGTGTGTAGCCCATTCACTATCACCATCCATCCCTCACTCCCTGAAAATGGCTGGACCATCATTGTAAATACACCATTGTATATAAACAACTGTACTTTGTAGCTCCCCCTCCTCATTGTAGATTGTAAGCTCTCACGAGCAGGGGCGGCTTATATTGCTTGAATTATTGTATTGTTAACGTTGTCACTTATGACTTGTGTTATGAAACTGTTAAACTGTACAGCGCTGCGGAATATGTTGGCGCTATATAAATAAAGATTATTATTATTATTATAGAGGCCCACTCAGCAGTGGTGAAGTGTGAACGGCGCAAATTGCGAGTTGATTGCGACTGATGCAGCTGATACTCCATTACTGTTGGCTGCTGCTCACACAACCGCTCCAACATATGTAACGTGGAATTCCACCTGGTGGGTACGTCACATATGATGCGATGTTCAGGAAGGCAAAATCTGCGTTGCAGAGCTGCAATGCGCGATCTGGCCATTGTGGAACGTCGCAAGTTAGTGCACTGTAGGCGGACCTTGTGCAGCAGTGCATCAAGATCCGGATAGTCCCTCAAAAAACTCTGGACGACCAAGTTTAGCACATGTGCCAGACATGGTATGTGAGTGACGTTGCCTAGGCCCAGACCTGCCACCAGATTTCGGCCATTGTCACACACTACCAAGCCTGGCTGGAGATTCGCTGGCAAAATACACATGTCGCTCTCTTGCTTTATGGCATTCCAGAGCTCCAGCGCTGTGTGGCTTTGATTCCCCATGGAAATTAATTTCAGGAAGACCTGTTGACGTTTGGCCACGTCTGTGCTCATATCGGTCAACAGGCTCGCTGTCTGGGTGTTATGTTTGACACCAATCTCTCCTTCACCTCCCATATACAATCTGTTGCCCGCTATTGCCGCCTACACCTAAAGAACATCTCTCCCGAATCCAAGACTTCTCCCGCGCTGCGCCAATACTGTGGAATGCTGTACCCCAAGAAATTAGAACTATCCACAATTTGCATGTTTTCGGGCGCTCACTCAAAACACATTTCTTCAGAGCGGCCTATCACATTCACTAATCAAAGTCATTCTATGTGTAAGTGTGTGTGTGTAGCCCATTCACTGTCTCCATCCATCCCTCACTCCCTCAAAATGGCTGGACCATCATTCTAAATACACCATTGTATATAAACACCTGTACTTTGTATCTCCCCCACATATTTGTAAATTGTAAGCTCTCACGAGCATGTGCGGATTATATTGCTTTAATTATTGTATTGGTAACGTTGTTACTTATGACTTGTGTTCTGAAACTGTTAAACTGTAAAGCGCTGCGTAATCTGTTGCCGCTATATAACTAAAGATTCTTATTAAGCGTTCACGGGTCCATGTGGAGGTAGACCGTGACGGCTCCTGCAACAATGTTTCTGAGGAACTGGAGAAGGAGGAGTCAATGTGTACAGACTTGATTCCTGCAATCCTTGTAGTTGGCTGAACACGTACAGCGCCACTCACAAGATCTGTACCCGGCTCCACAACATTGACCCAATGGGCAGTGAGGGAAAGGTATCGTCCCTGGCCATGGGTACTGGTCCACGCAGCGGTGGTCAGGTGGACATTGCTACTGACGGAGTTTAGTAGCGCATGTTTAATTTTAACCTCAACAACATGCTTTTGCAGACCAGGGACGGCTTGCCTGCTGAAATAAAATCAGCTTGGCACATTGTATTGTGGGACTGCCAATGCCATTAAGTTCCGTAAACTGTCAGTCTCCACCAGCCTGAATGACAGCATTTCAAGGGACAGGAGTTTTGCAATGCCAGCATTCAGAGCCTGTGCTCGTGGATGGTTTGCCGAGATTGGGCCTACACCCGATACGCCACAACCTGACACCCACAGATAAACAAGCCATAAAATCTCTGAAAGATAACCCCAACATTATTATTAAACCAGCAGATAAGGGGGGTGCTATCGTTATTATGAATAAGACCCAATCTATTGCCGAAATTCATAGACAACTGTCAGTTAACCTAACCTACAGACAACTCAATTGTGACCCTACATTTTACATCTGTCAAAAAATTGATCGTATCCTGACAAAACATCTTTAATTGATCACCATAGACTGTAAGACTATGACATTCCTTAATATTCAATACCCCATCACCCCTGTTTTCTACACACTCCCAAAAATCAACAAAAAACTACATTATCCACCCGCATACCCTAGAGGGATAATTCTCAGTGTTCTACAGTATCACCCAAATGTTTAACATGTTGCCTAATTCCTATGGATATATATTCTTCACCCTATGTATATATTGTATATATTGTATATATTATACATTGTCATTGACTGTAAATTTTTCTATCTCTTCCAGCGACTATTTGATAAAGGCCACTGCGTTGCCCAAAACGTCAGTCAGTCGTCTCATAGATATTTTCTTTTTTCACATCAAGTGTGCAATAAATGTTTCCAATTTAACCAAGACATATGCAGTTAAACTTGTGCAGTGATTCTCTATAGACTGTACATCTTCAGTGTGTCTTTGTAACTCAACTACGTGTTTTCTCCGCACATGTTTACACATATTTGTGGTATTGAGGTTACTGACACTTTACCTCTTTTTACTTTTTGATTACACAGCTTGCATTTGACATAGCAAATATCATCTGCAAGTGTGTGAAAAAAGGACCACGCAGTGCAAGTCCTGGGAGCGTCCGTTTAGACTTTTGGAAGAGAAATTATCCGAACAGGTGCCAAAATGGAGGCTACAGGCAACAGAGTATGCCGCCTAACTCTCCCTCCTGTTTGTACCGTTGGGGCAATCGCTTCCTTAGAGCTGCTCCCACCACCTTCCTGTTCCTCACGCCATGTTGGGTCTTGGACCTCATCATCTCCACTAACCTCTTCCAACACCTGCTGCTGTTGGGTGGTCTGGCCACCACCATGCTCAACAGAAACTGGCACCTGAGTCTCATCATCATCAGATGCGTTCTGCGGTGTGCTGACCATCGGCACTGGCTCACCCGCCTCTTCAGATTCAGAGAGACACAGCTGTTGCGCATCACTGCATACTCCCTCTTCTTCACATTCCAGAATGCTGCTTGGCTGGGCCCCTGTTTGCAAACCAACAGATTCTGAGAACAGAAGCAGAGACTCAGCTGGCTCCTGTATAGAACTCTCTGACTGACTGGGCAATTTGGCAGGCGGTGAAGAGACAGATGGTTGCTCAACAGTGCTGTGGTCCTGAGAGGAGGTGGAAGCAATTGAAGTCGATGCATTGGACCCTGGGCTCCAACACCTCCAGTTGTTGCCTGTAAGTGCTGTTAGCACAGTCAACACTTGCTCCTGTGTTACTGGGGTTGAGTAATGGCAGCTGTTCCCCTGCTGTGTGTACGACAAAAAGTCATGCTGCCTCCACCCTGTCCTCCTCTCATCCCTGGGCTCCAACACCGCCAGTTGTTTCTCGGAAGTAATTGGCACGGGTACTGACTCATGCCCACCCTGGTTACAGCACGACAGCTGTTTCCTGGCAGTGTCAACGTAAATTAGCCTCCAATAAGTTGTCCTGTCATGTTGCATTCCGGTTATCCGACTCTATGGTGCCTGCAGTTTAGGTGATTCCTATGTGTGCTGTGGGATATGTAAATAAAGGCTCTTTCCGTTGTGAAAATAGGACAAGCACCCACTCTAGGACTGTGTGATTTGGTAACTGCAGACGGCTTGCGGCCTGTCAACTTACATTTTCATGGGTGCCTTATGGTACCCGTCCGAGTTCCAGTACCGTCAGCC
Source organism: Oophaga sylvatica (assembly GCA_033576555.1). Classification (NCBI taxonomy): domain Eukaryota; kingdom Metazoa; phylum Chordata; class Amphibia; order Anura; family Dendrobatidae; genus Oophaga; species Oophaga sylvatica. The sequence goes on along the minus strand of JARQOD010000005.1, from coordinate 131,951,771 downwards.
GGTTCTCCACAGTGCCTTTGGCCTAGGTGCCTCCATATCGGTATCCGAGTTCCTGCAACGTCTGCTGGTCCTTGGTAGTGCTTTGGACCACAGGTACCTCCTGCTTAGTAACCGTGTCCCAGTAACGTCAGCTGGTCCTCGGTTGTGCCATTGGCTCTTTTCCTTCTGCTGCCCCTCCGGGTTCCAGTACAGTCAGCTGGTCCTCGTTACTTGCATTGGCTCTTGTACCTTCTGCTACCCGTCCGGGTTACAGTACCGTCAACTGGTTCTCCGCAGTGCCTTTGGCCTACGTGCCTCCATCTTGGTATCCGAGTTCCTGCAACGTCTGCTGGTACTTGGTAGTGCTTTGGAGCACAGGTACCTCCTGCTTAGTAACCGTGTCCCAGTAACATCAGCTGGTACAAGGTTGTGCTACAAATACAAGATACAGAACAAGAGACACAAGAACAATAAGCAGAAGATCTAAAAGCAGAAGAACATGAAGTATAAGACCAAAATGAAGAGCAAAATATATGCTCTAAATTATAAGCAGAAGAAGACTAAGCAGTGTATGGGGGTGAGTCCGTTCCTCCTCGTGGTGCCCCTGGTAAATGCCTGATGCTGCAGGCTAAACTGAACACGGACAAATACTGTTGTAATTTAAATCTTTTGTGGCAGCAAGAACGGAACGATGAAAAAATCATACTTTTACAGATTACAAGTACAGGAATCTCTGTCACAAATAAGAATATGATGAAGAAGATGAAGGACTATAATATGAAGAAGAATAATAGTTTAAAAAGAACAATATGAGTAATGTTAACAAAAAGATGAAAAGCAAGAAGTTTTAGAAGAAGATAAAGAAGGTGAAGATGAAGAATAATTTGATGACAAAGATGATGCTGCTGAAGATTATGAAGGAGAAAGTGTGGCAAAAGTTAAAAAGGTGAAGAGCATGGAAGTTGTGAAACATACATATTTGCCAAAATAGAAAAAAGGTTAACAACATTGTCAATTTCTCCGTCAATCCGAACGTATTTCCTAAAAAAAAAAATTAATGCTATTCCATTGGATTGGGTTAAACATCTATGCCTTTAATGTCTCCTCAACCTCCCCCAATACATTCTACATTACTCTTTGTTGTTTTCCTTCATGTACAATTAACCTACAAGGCAAGAATGTTTTTTTTTTAATTTCGATATTTTGTTCCCATAGACTTACATTGGACTTCCGGTATCGGTATCGGGTATCGCCAATATTTTTTGGGTATCGGCGATACCATTCCGATTCCGATACTTTTGGATATCGGAAAGTATCGCTCAACTCTAATTCAGACCCTTTGCTCAGACACTCATAATTAAGTCACATGCTGTTCATCTCCTTGTTATACTCCTTCATTGGAATCCAGCTGTATTTAATTAAACTGATAGTACTTGATTTGTAAAGGCACACACCTGTCTGTATAAGACCTCACAGCTCACAGTGCATGTTGGACCAAATGAGATCATGAGGTCAAAGGAACTGGCCATGGAGCTCTGAGACAAAATTGTGGCAAGGCACAGATCTGGCCAAGGTTACAAAAGAATTTCTGCAGTACTCAAGGTTCCTAAGAGCACAGTGGCCTCCATAATGCTTAAATGGAAGAAGTTTGGGACCACCAGAAGGCTTTCTAGACCTGGTCATCCAGCCAAACTGAGCAATCGTTGGAGAAGAGTCTTGGTAAAGGAAGGTAAAGAAGAACCCCAAGATTATTGTGGCACCACAGATGTAGCAGGGAGATGGGAGAAAGTTCCACAAAGTCAGCTATCACTGCAGCCCTCCACTAGTCGGGCCTTTATGGCAGAGTGGCCAGACGGAAGCCTCTCCTCAGTGCCAGACATATGAAAGCCTGCATTGAGTTTACAAAAAACACATGAAGGACTCCCAGACTATGAGAAATAAGATTCTGGTCTAATCTGATGAGACGAGGATAGAACTTTTTTAGTGATAATTCTAAGCGGTATGTGTGGAGAAAACCAGGCTCTGTTTATCACCTACCCAATACAATTCCAACAGTGAAACATGGTGGTGGCAGCATCATGCTATGGGGATATTTTTCAGCTGCAGAGACAGGACAACTGGTTGCAACTGAAGGAAACATGAATGCAGCCAAGTACAGAGATATCCTGGATGAAAACCTCTTCCAGAGTGCTCTGTACCTCAGACTTGGCAAAAGAGTGGCTTCAGAACTACTCTGTGACCATTCTTGACTGGCCCAGCTAAAGCCCTGACCTAAACCCAATTGAGCATCTGTGGAGAGACCTGAAAATGGCTATCCACCAACGTTCACCATCCAACCTGAAGGAACTGGAGAGGATCTGCAAGGAAGAATGGCAGAGGATCCCCAAATCCAGATATGAAAAATTTGTTGCATCATTCCCAAGAAGACTCATGACTGTACTAGCTGAAAAAGGTGCTTCTACTCAGTACTGAGCAAAGGGTCTGAATAAAATAATAGAATGTTAGAGTTGGAAGGGTCATCAAGGGTCATTGTGTCCCAACCCCTGCTCAATGCAGAGTTCAGTAAACCATCTCAGGCAGATGTCTGTCAAACCTCAGTTTGAAGACTTCCATTGAAAGAGAACTCATCACCTCTCGTGGCAGCCTCTTCCATTCATTGATCACCTTCACTGTCAAAAAGGTTTTTCTATAATTTAATCTGTGTCTTATTCCTTTCAGTTTTTTCCAATGCTTCTCATGTTTGCATGTGCAAATTCGAATAATGATAATCCCTCTACACTATGATATCCCTTCAGATATACAGACGCATCTCACAAATTTAGAATATCATCAAAATGTTAATTTATTTCAGTTTTTCTATACAAAAAGTGAAACTCATATATTATATAGAGTCATAACAAACAGAGTGATCTATTTCAAGTGTTTATTTCTGTTAATATTGATGATTATGACTTACAGCCAATAAAAACTCAAAAATCATTATCTCAGTAAATTAGAATTCTTTAAAACACCAGCTTGATAAAATGATTTTAAAATTCAAAATGTATGTTCAGTAAATACACTAAATACTTGGTTGAGGCTCCATTGGCATCAATGACTGCATGTAAAGCGGCGTGTCACGGAGGCAATCAGCCTGTGGCACCGCTGAGGTGTAATGGAAGCCCAAGTTGCTTTGATATCAGCCTTCAACGTGCCTGCATTGTTGTATCTGGTGTCTCTCATCTTCCTCTTGATAACCTATAGATTCCCTATGAGGTTAAGGTCAGGCAAGTTTGCTGGCCAATCAAGCACAGTGATACTTTTGTTTATAAACCAGGTGTTGGTACTTTTGGCAGTGTGGACAGGTGCCAAGTCCTGCTGAAGAATGAAATTTTCATCTCCAAAAATCTTGTCGGCAGAGGGAAGAATGAAGTGCTCTAAAATTTCCTGGTAGGCAGCTGAGCTGACTTTGTTCTTGATAAAACACACTGTACCTATACCATCAGATGATATAGCTCCCCAAGCAATCACTGACTGTGGAAACTTCACACTAGACCTCAAGCAGCTTGGATTGTATGCCTCTCCACTCTACCTCCAGACTCTGTTGAAGATAGTGCAGCAAGGAGTTGCTCATGTGTTGGGTGCTTTCATGAGGTCTAAGTCCATGGTCTGTTGGTGGTGCGGCAACAATGAAAGTTGCTTCCTCTGTCCCATCCCAGCAACCACAAGCAACAGAGAGGGGATCATTATCCTCTTCATCTCCTGACTGTTGCCTGTCCATCACCTCTTCCTCCTTGCCCCTCTCAATTTGTTCCTCTGCCCCGGCACCTTCAGTAACAGTTTGTCTAGTACCTTTAGGCCTCTCGATTACTGTAATCCACACTCCCATGGTATCTTCTTGCACGACGACAGATATTGTTATCCCTTCCACATCCTCCTCTGCTTCCAGCTCTTCCTCTGGGACCACTACCTCCTCACGCAGACTATTCAAAATGTGCTCCAGCATGTAGATCAGGATTCTCCAACTCCAGTCCTCAAGGCCCACCAACAGGTCATGTTTTCAAGATTTCCTTTGTATTGCACAGGTGATGCTATTATCACCTGAGCAATACTAAGGAGATCCTAAAAACATGACCTGTTGGTGGGCCTTGAGGACTGGAGTTGGGGAACCCTGATGTAGATGACCGGAATAGTGATGCTGATGACAGCATTGTCATTACTAGCATCTTAGTAGCCATTTCAAATCTGTGCAGAAAGGAGCAGAGGTCCTTCATCTGTGCCCATCCGCAAACACGTCCGTACTGCGTTAGCCCAGACTATGCAAAAGGACATACTGCACCATGGCTTGTCACTGCTGCCACAGTTGCTGCAACATGTGCAGAATGCAATTCCAACATGTTAGAACATTGCAAATCAAATTGTTAACTTGTAGTCCGAAAGACATCTGTAGTGATGCAAGTCGATCACCTGCAGGGTGCAATTGTTGCAAGCGAGCACACTTGCTTTCTGCAGCAGCGCATCCAGGCCAGGATAGTGGGGGAGAAATTGCTGTACCACTAGGTTGACAACATTAGCCATGCAAGGCACATGTGTGAAGTTGCACCGGTGTAGGGTCACCTCCAGGTTGCACTGTTATTACACACGGCCTTCCCTGGCTCTAGGAACAGTGGAGACATCCATTGCTCTGACTCGGCCTGGATAGCTGTCCACAACTCTTGAGCTGTGAGACTGCGATCTCCAAGGCGTATTAATTTAAATGCTGCCTGACTGTAGTGAGCCCTGGCTATGCAGTTCACAGGTGGGGGTGATGCTATCTGCACTGTTGGAATGCATGTCTCAATAAAGGAGAGTTTGGGGACACAGGTGGAGGGCCTAGAGGAGGTGGACTCGAGACCCGTGCTGGTCACAGCCATAGTTGTGACAGAGGATGCAGTGCTTGTCATGGTTTCATCACTCCGAGTCTGTGCGCTAAACTGAAATGTAACCTCCTCATCTTCCTCCTCCTCCACCACCTCTGCTGAGCAACTCAGCTAGGTACCTCTGGGATTTTTAAGCAAGTGGTATCTACAACCTCATCAGTATCCTCTGTTCTCATACTCCTCTCCCTGAAAGTCACCCTCCTCCTCTTCCTGCCCTGACACCACAGTACAGTCTATGTGCACCTCTGGTATCTGAGTCTCATCAGGATCAACTCCATCCCTGGTGGTTAACATCTGGTGACGAGGGTCTGGATTCTGCTTGGACCCTACTTCTTCTGGGCTCAAATCCAGCATGAAAAAATGTTGGGCTTTTGTTTTTCTGAACCCTGCCATGGTGTATACTGACCTTAATAAACTAGCAGGTGTTTCATCACCAAAGTGTTCCTGTGTCTTCCTAAAGAAGCAGCTAAACGTGTCAACCAATCACAACTAGTATATATCAGCCAAGGTCGTAGCTCCTCTAACAGAATGTTAAATGTGGGTATAGTCATGTATCAATAGGCAAAAAAAGTGTTAAGATATAGCCCAACATACAGGCTCTGAAAGTGTCCTCTTGTGGTTCTTTGTGAGATCAGTGGATGAACACATAATTCGCATCGCTTCCTTGTATCCACTTCTATTAGGTACCATTCACCAAATTTGGGAGATATTACCAAATGGAAGAGAGTTTGTTTTGATATGGAAAGGCATAATGACACAGTGGAATGGAAAACCAAAACACTTAAATAAGTGTATGGGACATCCTACCCAAACATTCAGGATGTGCTCCCAATATGAGACACAGGAAACTGCCTGTTAGGGTTCGAGTTCCTGCTTCTGCAGAAGGGGAATCTCGAGCCATTCCAGCTGCGGTCTCCCATTCGTCTCTGGCCGCAGTGGACTCTGCTTAGCTTAGATGTCGGTCCCAGCATCTCGCCCAGTCTAACAGTGTGCAGAGGACTACTGCTGCCTCTCCAGGCTCTGCTATTGTGGCCAGTACTGGTTAGCGGCGAGCAGATGTCTTTAGGACAAAGTCCTTGTTTTCCACTTCTGAGCATGCCCAGGATGAGATCTCTTATTGGAGATCAGGGGTCATATGCTCAGGTACTGCAGCAGCTCCTATTGGTCCGCCAGGAAGGTCCTGTGACTACTGCTGTTCTGGAACAGTTTCATTGGTCCTTTTTTCTGGCAGGTCCTGTAGCTGCTACTATAAAAGGGTGGCATGGCTGGGCCGCCATGCGCTAGTATCAATTGCATTGCGCCAGTGTGATCATGCACGCATGTGGTTAGGGCTTGGCTGAAATAAGCCCCTAGAATACCGGCACCTCCGGTGAGGAGATTTGAGTGCAAGTGGTTAGGGCTTGGCTGAAATAAGCCCCTAGAATACCGGCTTCTCCGGTGAGGAGATTGCTTGATTGCGTTGCTGTCTGCGTGATCACGGACTGCTATCCGCACAGCGGTTGTCTGTATATCCCTGTGGTGTTAACAGGACACAGTCTTTTTCTCAGCGGTTCTGTGACTCAACAGGGTTCGCTTTATAACGCTGGTTCAGCGCCCTAGCGTTTTACCTTGCGGCTCACTGAAGCTAAATGAGTTTGTACCTATCGCCATATAGCGCTGTGGCATTCCCGTTAGGGGCTCTGGGGATTAACAGAGTTCGCACTTACTGCCACAGTGCGCTACGGCGTTTATTTTAGCGATTCTGCGGGATAACAGAGTTCGCTACTTTCGCCATCTTGCTAGCAGCGGGCTTCGCCTGCACGGTGGACCCCGGGCTGCGAACGCACCTCTCTAATATATCTATTAGATGCGTTCCGCAGACCTTAACAGTGCCTTTTTATAGGATTCTAAACAATCAGCCCCTACTAGTGCATATGACTGAAAAAACTTGTTCAAAATCAAAACACAGACGTAAACTATACGGATACCACATGGATAACATGGTATAAAGAAATGTAGACTTGCCTTGCACACGCATTACAAATGGTAGACCATACGGATTTCACTCTCATCACTTTCATGGATTAGAATGGGACCGATTTTTTTGATGCTTGTGTGACTCCTGCCATAGGATTACACTGAAATGGCAACTTCTGGTCCCCACTTGTTTGCTACAGGACAATAGAGATAATTATAATTTTTTGCTAAAAAATAAATTCTTTCTTAGAATACATTACTTTATAATAGTAGAAGAAGGGATTGCTTTTTTTTATAATCATTTTATTTTTTTATACAATAGTTGAGTGAAAGAAAACTATCACATTTGAAGTTTAATGTATATAAAACTCTTATTCAAAAGTGTAAGGTAGAGTGATTGAAATCAAGACAGATGTTTGCGCCTTTTCAGGCTGCTGAAAGTGAGCCAAATCACTGGTTAGATATTTGACCTAGGTTATTATATTCAAATGTTAAAAATGAAGGTGTGATTAAATATCTTCTCTTTTTGAACATTGTGTTGAAAGCTAGAAATTGCAGAATATATAATACATTTACTATCTTATTTCCATTTCAAAAGGAGGTGCTTTACAAATGTGCAGCTCTGGCACTTTTCTTGTGTAAAAGGAATAACCCTTTTTAGTAGCGATGAGCCAGTTATTAAATTCTCAGCTTTATTTTCAGTTTGGACTAAAGTGACTTTTCTTTTATAAATTTTCAGTCTTTTTTCTTCCTTCTTAAAAGATTTATTTAAGGTTAAGTTCACGCTGAGTTTTACGTGAGGTTTTGGTGCTGCGAATTTTCACTGAACAAAAAACGTAGCATCTTACAGTTTCAGCATGGAAGGGATTTATAGAAATCTCATGCCTACTTTGCTTTTTTTAATGCTGCGGGGCTTTTTGAAATATGGAACCTGTCCATGTCTCTGTGGGTATGCTGAATCTTATGTATGGATCTTTCACTTACCATTGCATTAGACTTGGAAAATCTGCAAGCAATAAAGAGCATTTTTACTGCAGAAATGCACTATATCTGCATGTAATCACACATGACTGTATCAATAAAGTTGTATCAAAACAAAAAAACAAAAAGTTTCAAAAGCAATATTTTATTTAAAACACGACATACCAAAAAAATACAAAAACCGCAGCATCAAAAAGCATTAAAAATACATGGAAAAACTCTCGAAAAAGCAGTGAGGAAAACTGTAACTTAATTTAACTACAGTAATAGGTTCAGAAATGCTGCAGGAAATCAGTAGCATCAAAAGCACACCAAATGATCATTGTGGAAACGTAGTCTAAGACATAACCAAAAATACTCCAAAAACAGCAACTCAACTCACACAAACAGTTTTTAGTGCAGTTTTTGATACAATTGAGATCCCTAAGTGAAAAATGCAAGGAGTTGTTTGAGCTAAGAACCAAAGAAGTAAGCAAACAATAAAGCTTTGTTTCTAAATACTTTTTATGGGTTTTTTTTGCTCCTGTCTCCCTACAAACAGCTGGCATTGTATTTTTCAATGGACAAAAAAAGTCTGCAAAAAAGCCATGAAAAAGAAACATTACAACAAAAAACTACCCTAAGCAATTTTTTAATCCAGATGTGATAAAAAATCTACAATGTCACAGGCCATGGTTTTTTAATGCTTTTCTTTAATATACATTTTTAGTTCAATAGAAAAGCACCTGAAAAAAAGTCACACTGTGTTTTAAAAAAAAAAATGGCAGTGACAAAAAGCAGGCAAAAAATGTAAAAGCAATGCTACAAAAGTACACTCTAGTGCATTTAAAATAAAAAAAGGTGGCAAAAAAAACATGAAGAAAAATGGCACGAAAACATAGTTTTCCAAAAAAGGCTACGTAATAAAACATCTTTGAGGGTTTGCTCACACTAGCGCATAAAAATTTGGTCCCAATCTCATCCAGAAAAATGATATGAGTGAAATTTGCATGATATTCCGTCTTTAATGTGAGTGCAATGCAAGTAAGTGATTATTTTCTTGGATTGTAACTCTATGCCTTCCATATAATATACATTTGACATGCGTAAGCAATGCGATTTCAAACATGCCAGTTTGGAGGCCCTTTCCAAAGTGTAGTATGGACCACCAAACCAAATGTTCAACTACTGTCTAGAACAGGAGTCTCAAACTGCATTCCTCGAGGGCTGCAAACGGTGCGTGTTTTCAAGATTTTCTTAGCATTGCACTAGGTACTGGAATCATTATCTGTGCAGGTGATTAAATTATCACCTGTGCAATACAAGGAAATCCTGAAAACATGACCTGTTTGCGGCCCTTGAGGAATGCAGTTTGAGACCTCTGGTCTAGAAAGTGCAGGACAAATGGTAGAATGTTGTTTGGGCATTGCCAACAAAATGGAGGATACTGATGTCTGCCCTCCAATTAAATGAACAAATTGTCAATTTTGTGATTAAGGCATGTGTGAACCACTGCTACTTGAGCTATAACCTCGAGAGTCCTGAGTATATGTTTGAACATGGAGACAACAAACCAAATTCCGCTACAGTCACACATGTTGGCTATAGATGCCTAAACCCTTCTGACATCAAATTTTGAAATGTGTTTGCTTCAAACTATATTATACCAGAGGGATTTTCTACCAGTCAAGACACTCATGCTGTTTTGTCTTAATTGATGTTTGTGAAATACTCTTGTAACCATGTGATAATCTTACATAGCCAAAATATGTGTTTTGTGATATACTTTGCTAATTTGAATTAATTTCAATGTGGTTGATGTAAAATAAAACACAAACAACAATTCAAGATAAATTATATATAATTTTTGATGAAGCCATCAAATCCAACAAGGTCAACCAGCGGCATATTGCTCTCACATGGCAACTTAACTAAAGAAAAAAAAGGCAAATACTGGAATATTGACAACTAAAAACCATTACAAATTATAATATGTAGGGTAGGATCTGGTCTGAGGGTCTGGATTGAGTGAATACTGAAGTTGAAGTGATGCATGTGCTGGAGGGGCATAGGATGAGGTGGATAGTCCAGAGGCTGTTGTAAGGAATTGTGCTTTTTTGGGGTAAAAATATCAAACTTCGCAAGCATGTTCTTGAAGGGGACTAATGATTTTAAGCGTTGAGGCATCACATAAACCCACTCTGAGAGGCCAAATTGGAAAATGGCGGCCAAATGCATTTTTTTTAACCCTTTTAACGGATGATTCGATTTTATTTTTTTATCCTCTCAAACTGAATTTTTTATACCGTACTATTTTTTCCTAAACTCAAAGTTTTGTTGACAAATTTCTATATAATATTATGGATGTGAATACTTCTCCGTCCAATTATGACAAGAGCATTCTTAAAGTGATACCTTTATTGGCTAACCAGAAAATTATATGTTCGCAAGCTTTCAGAGCGCAGAGGCTCCTTCTTCAGGCAAGATTACATTTGGAATAATAAGAAAGACACATTAGATGATTACTATAGTAGGAAATTTGTTCAAGACCTGGGAGGTGTGATGCCTTCAAAAGATAAGCAAAGGAAATCGAATTAGCATTTTCTTACAAATGGAGAGCTAGTGGGAATGTGTTCTTAGCTATCTGGAGTCCTTCTGGTGAAGGTGTGAACTGTGTCTATGTAGTGTATATAGACTACATAGACACAGTTCACACCTTCACCAGAAGGACTCCAGATAGCTAAGAACACATTCCCACTAGCTCTCCATTTGTAAGAAAATGCTAATTCGATTTCCTTTGCTTATCTTTTGAAGGCATCACACCTCCCAGGTCTTGAACAAATTTCCTACTATAGTAAGCATCTAATGTGTCTTTCTTATTATTCCAAATGTAATCTTGCCTGAAGAAGGAGCCTCTGCGCTCTGAAAGCTTGCGAACATATTATTTTCTGGTTAGCCAATAAAGGTATCACTTTAAGAATGCTCTTGTCATAATTGGACGGAGAAGTATTCACATCGATTTTTCTGGCTAACACGGTACCACAATATAATTTATTATTGTACACTATATAATATTATAAAGCTAATTTTGAATGACATTTGAACTTTTGATTGCTTTCTGATTTATTTAAAGCTTCAAACTGAAATTAATCTTTCTTTTTCAAGTTGTGAGATGCTCCTAAACTTTATTAAATCAAGTGCTTAAGAATTCTTCGAGCTTTCAAGAAGAAATGAAAATATAAGTTGGTTGAAGGTAGCCCATCAAAGTGCTCATCCCATAACTCAAGAACAAACTGAGGACATTGTATCTATTGCCAGACAAAGAACAATGAGAAACTCTTTTGTCCTGCTGAGTTGAAACATGGAATGCGGCAGCTGGGTATGAATCTGTTGAGAAGAATCATTTTGCTCTGCTAAGAGTCTTCCTGCAGAAATCGGAGCACTGCAAAGACTGGATGATGTTAGTGGCTTAATCCCTTAACCTTAAGAGGTATTTTCATTTTTGCGTTTTCGTTTTTCATTCCCCTTCTTCCCAGAGCCATAACTTTATTTTTCCATCAATATAGCCATGTGAGGGCTTGTTTTTTTGCAGGATGAGTTGCACTTTTGATTGACACCATTGGTTTTACCATGTCATATACTAGAAAAAGGGAAAAAAGTTCAAAGTGCGATTAAATTGAAAAAAAAGTGCAATCCCACACTTGTTTTGTATTTGGCTTTTTTACTAGTTTCACTAAATGCTAAAACTGACTTGCCATTATGACGCTCTAGGTCATTATGAGGTTCTTTTTTTATCTAAGTGATGATAAAAAATTCCAAACGTTGTTAAAAAAAAATTGCCCCATTTTCCAATACCTGTAGCATCTCCATTTTTTGTGATCTCAGATTGGGTGAGGGCTTATTCTTTGCGTGCCGAGCTGACATTTTAATGATATGTTGGTGCAGATATGATCTTTTGATCGCCCTTTATTGCATTTCAATGCAATGTCACGATGACCAAAAAAACGTAATTTTGGTGTTTTGACTTTTTTTTCTCACTATGCCGTTTAGCAATCACCAGGTTAATCCTTTTTTTATTGATAGATCGGGCGATTTTGAACAAGGTGATACCAAATATGTGTATGTTTGATTTTTTTATTGTTTTATTTTGAATGGGGCGAAAGGGGGGATGATTTGAACTTTTATAATTTTTTTTTATATATTTTTAAAATCATTTTTTTACTATTGGCATGCTTCAATAGTCTCCATAAGAGACTAGAAGCTGCCATATCCCGATCGCCTCTGCTACATACAGGCGATTATCATATCGCCTCTATGTAGTTGAATTACTCACTTGCTATGAGCGCCGACCACTGGGCGGTGCTCACAGCAAGCTGGCAGTGACACCCATAGGAGGTCTCCAGGAGACCTCCGGTTGTCATGCCAACCCACCAGTGACCCGCGATCATGTGATGTAGGTCACTGGTAGGTGGATTTCCAGTGCTATTGCCGGAAGCGCATGTTAAATGCCACTGTCAGCATTTGACAGCGGTATTTATTGGGTTAATAGCCGCTGGAAAGATGTGACGGGAAAGATGTGGGTTCACCGCCAAAGCCCACATCAAAGGGAGGGAGTCTGACATCAGCGTAAATGTATGCCCGATGTCAGAAAGGGGTTAAAGAAACTCTTTTGAAGAGAAAGCAATGTTTCACAGGAAATGCAACTTACTTTACAATCAAAAATGCTTGATGATGCAACCGAACTTTGTGAGAAGAGAAAGAATTTGGTTTGTTTATCAGGAGACAATTTACGCCATTTAGAAATTGATGTTGATAGTAAGCCTCCCAGAAGTCCTCGCACTCTCGCAGATCCCTATGTAGTCAAACCACAAAGGAAAAAATATGCTTTTATTGTAATAATGATGATCTCCAGAGGAGCAACAAGACCTTTTCACTAGTCACATCTGTATAGTATGCTCAGTGCCTCACTAGTGTATACAAGAGAAATGCAAAGTTGCAAAGCTCTTATTCTGTCCAGTTTGATTGGCAGACAGGAATAAATAGCAGTGTGATGGCAGAGTTCATGGTATTTATTGAATCGAGTCAAAACAGCGAAGATGGAACTCCAGTTTCTAAACTCAGTGAACTGAAGCATTTTTATTATATCAGAGTGAATGGACTTGGAGGAATGAAAGTTAAAATTCACTCGACTAGACGGAAAGAGCAGATATTAGGTAACTTTCCTGAGCCTGCAGCATACCCAAAAGATTGTGAGATATTTTTGGTTCTAAATAAAGATGTTGTTGAGCACTCTTTACGTAAAACATGTATTTTGGTAGTGAATCTGAAGCAGTTATACTGGCTCGTGCTGCAAGCATACTGCAAATAGATATCTTTTAACACAAAAGTTGCCTTTTGATTAAAGTTTTCTTGAAAATTACTAAGAAAATTCAGTTCCATCTACAGTCACCACTTTCTTTTCTTTAGCAACTCATGAACCAAGATCCCAAAGTCCTAATGAGAGTACTGCAGGCAGATCTAACATTAGCACAGCTTACAAGTTATCACTAGAGTTGAGCGATACTTTCCGATATCCTAAAGTATCGGAATCGGAATGGTATCGCCGATATCACTAAAATATCGGCGATACCCGATACCGATACCGGAAGTCCCATGTAAGTCTATGGGAACAAAATATCGCAACTAAAAAAACCCATTCTTTCCTTGTAAACACTAAATATACACACATAGAATACATATATATATATATATATACATGTCATTGTGACATATATATATACATATATGTATAGTTTATACACTTCTACATAGTAAAATATCCTCTGATTCAATTGCCCGGTAAAGCCGGCTTCAGTGAAAAGACAGAAGCACCCGACATGAAATGACACTTGGTGTACATAGGGTTAACCATGTCTTTTCATGTCGTTTGCTATCTGATTTGCACAAACAATTAAATCAGTCTATGTGTGCAAAATTTCACACCTGTAGGGGTTAATTAAAGGTGTAAATTCGTTGTAAAAAAAACGGACTTTTTTGCTACGAATTTACACCTTTAATTAACCCCTACAGGTGTGAAATTTTGCACACATAGTCTGATTTAATTGTTTGTGCAAATTAGATAGCAAAGGACATGAAAAGACATGGTTAACCCTATGTACACCAAGTGTCATTTCATGTCGGGTCATAGGTCATAGGTGTTCGGTCTGGATGCCGAACTTTACTGTTCGGGTTCGCCCATCTCTACTTGCAAAATCACCAATCTATAGCACTAGCTTCTCCAAGAGCAGTTCTCCTAATCACAGCTCTGACTATCCTGAGCTATGTGCTTGTTCAAGTGCCATTATCTCTATATGTACCGTAAATACAGTGATAGCAGTGTACATTATAAAATAAATCACTAATAGCTGAATGTGTTACAGCAGAACTTTATAGTTCTACTAATACTATAACTCAGCCTATCCTATCAGAAACAAAGAAGTAAAGAGCAACATAGCTCTGACCTGCTCCAGAGACAAATTGAGAATATTTCTTTAATTGTAACCACAACAATACCAGCACATTAAAAAGTTGTTGTTGTCCAATGTCCATATAGTACTATATTATGCTAAACAGTGGCCAGAGACCGCCATACCATGCCACAATAGTCCCATAGTTTGTTTTCATAGGACAGTGCGATTCTGTGCCTGCACACAGCCATATACTTTGCATAAAGTACCATATTCTACCTGCAAAGAACCAAATTGTGTGTTTGCAGTCCTACAATGAGCCTATATTGCACCCAATAAACTACACATTAGACCCAAATTAGAGTAATACTTGCCCATGTACATAGATGCCAGAGAGAACCACGTTTGTAAGTTACTGTGTATAACAACGCACATTATTCCATATTGTGCCCTGTTTGATTGATCCGATTCCTAACTGAAGGTGGTTTTCCAATCCTTAAAGAAAACTTCAAACTTGCTCCAAATAGTAAAACATAATCTAATATATTCATGTTTTAAACCCTTACCCCTCCTGTGCTGCTGGCCACAGGACCAACCGTGTGTTGCTTTCCATTGCGCTTGACAGCAGTGATTGGCTGCCTGAGTGACATGGCATTCAATCGACCTCAAAGCATGGTTAACAACTCCTGAAGGTTCTCAGCTCCCAAAACTTTCATGAATGGGCTAATCTCTAAATCCCACCCTTGCCCACTCAAATTGTATAAAATATAGACATGCGGACCCTCGATTTTACCTGATCCGTAGACCATATTGTTTTATATCCATTCAGGAGTTAGGAACACTCTGGCACAACAAGATACTTCTCTTTTATATCCTAAATATGCATGCATGCTAATATTCTGTTACTTTTGATGATGCCAAACCCTATATAGATTTGTATAATCATTGGGTCACATGGCAAAACAAAAATAGGGACAAAGTCAAGTTTGACACCAAATCAGACAAATTCACATTTAGGAGAATCAAAGAACAATCAGACTAATGATCTGTTGAGACTGGGTACACCTTTAGAATACATATAGCCAGTGGCACAACATAAATCTTTTACACGTCAATGCAAAGTCAATAACATGGCCCTCTATAATTGAAAATAAAAATAGTTTGCGCACATAAAAACTACAAGACACAAAAGGATCTGTAGAAAAATAGGAATATGCATGTGTCAAATGGAAAACAATACATAAATTCAGACGCACTCTGTAGAACAGTTTGAGATGCAGATGTAATAATACAGTAATAAATAAATATTGCACTAAGACCCGTGAGAAAAAGGTGATGAGAAAAGCCTGTAGTCTATTATGTAGTAAACCCCAAACCAAAGGACTAAATAGTCATAATACGCATAAGGTATTTATTCATATGGGTATTAATATGGACAAACCCTGAAAAAGTAAAAGAGGTCCTCTTTTAACGATGGAGCAGAAAAACGCTGCAGAAATCCTAAAAAACCTTTTATGCAGAAAGGTCAGAAGAAATTGACACTGTCCCGCCGGTGACAGCTCAGATGAATGAGTATTAGTGGTGCACTGTGGAGAAAATAGTCCTGTTTGCACAGGTTTTACCTGACAACCCCGATGGGTCACTTGCAATAGAAAGTCAAATTTCAGCCTCCTCTGGCCTGCTGACAACCCCGATGGGTCACTTGCAGTAGAAAGTCCGACTTCAGCCTCCTATGGCCCGCAGACGAAACTTACATCCGTTGATGAAAGCCGGTGATCTCTGGCCTCCGTGGCCAGATCAGGAACGCCGGCTGATGATGTTGAATCCTCACTAGGAAGAAGGATGTGGGCAGGACCTGTTGGTAAACTAGCCTGCCTCAAGCACAGTAGTACACAAAATCGCAATATCTAACTGTCCCTCAGAGTGAGCAGAGTAGCGTTCTGTCCCTAACTGAGTTCACAGCACAGTGACGCTAAAATGGCTGCGGCGCCTTTTATAGTGCATTCTGACATCATTTCAGCAGCCAATCACAGCCATGCCATTAGTTAAGATGACCGCAGCATTACAGGATGTGCCCACACTTCATAAGATTCATCATTGGCTGACTAACATCACATTGCCTCTCAAAGAATTATGGGAACTTCCGATTCCGGTATACGATATTGAAAAAGTATCGGAATTAAGTATCGGAATTCCGATAACGCGAATATCGGCCGATACCCGATACTTGCGGTATCGGAATGCTCAACACTAGTTATCACACCTTTAAGGAAAGGCAGCAATTTTCAGCAGGAGTAGACTCTTAAAATCAAGATAACCTACTTCCTTTATTTTTGGGGAATTACATTTTCTCAAAGATATGTTCAAAAGATTGGGTTGACCTCTTGCTCAACTTGGGCTTATTAATGTCATTTGATTGCTGACCTTTTCTGCTGATTTAGGTAACTCTGCCATTAATCATTTTCATAACATCAATGCAGTATTACCTCCAAGCTTGAAGCTTAGAGTCTTCACAACTGCAGCAGTTGACAACATTGATTGTAATCCCAGTGCTATGAGTGCACAATGTTCACTTCATGGAACTGAGATCGCCCTTTTCCAGCATCCAGATGGGCATACTGTTGGTTCAACCCAAACCACAAAATGTGTCAACAAATTATTATTATTATTATTTATTTATATAGCACCATTGATTCCATGGTGCTGTACATGAGAAGGGGTTACATACAAATTACAGGTATCACTTACAGTAAACAAACTAACAATCACAGACCGGTACAGAGGGGAGAGGACCCTGCCCTTTCGGGCTTACATTCTACAGGATGGGGGACGGAGACAGCAGGTTGGGACAACAAATCTGATAGAACTATCACAAAATTGTCAACAAGCTACACAACAATTTCTCAAATTCCTCCTATTAAAGTGAAAAGCTCTATGCAAAAATCAACTTGCCTCGAAGGCTTCTCAACTGAGTTTGAGCCCACAAATAGTGACAGTGAATACTTTACTCCTTGGATTTACCATGCATTACGCTTTGTCTATATGGTGGCTGTAAAGTACTGTAAGTAGAGGTTTCACCCATTATTCCATAAAGGCCACCTGAATGCAATTTAAGGCTTATTATGGTGGTATGAACAGATTTTCCAGTCTTTGATTAGGAGCTCTGCAGGTCTTTCAGGGTTAACTTTGGTCTTTGTGCTGCCTTTCTGATTAATGGCTTAACTGCCCAGGCTGAGAGTTTTTTTGTTGGGCAGCCCTCTCTGGGCAGATTTGTTGTGGTACCATTTTCTTTCTATTTGAGGATAATGGATTTGGTGATGGGTGCTCTGGGTGATCAGAGATTGGGATATTTTTTTGAAGCTCTTTTTGGTCTTCATGGTGTTGTTTGATTATTGGTGCCTCTTGCTTTATGGTGTTGCTGCCTATGTGGCCTTTCAGAAAATGTATGTATACAGACACTGTGACACTTGGCTCTCACACAGGTGGACTTTCTTTCACTAAGTATGTGACTTATGAAGGTAATTGCTTGCATCAGAAATGTTTAGGGGCTTCATAGCAAAAGAGGTGAATACATATGCATAAGTGATTTTGCACATGCCAATTTTTAGTTATTTGAGCCCACATATTTAATTGATGCCAATATTTTTCTCACTTCATGAATGTAGACTATTTAGCACTGATGCATCACACACAAATCAGATTACAGAAATATTTAAACACACGTAATGAAACAAAGTAGGTAAAATGCCAAGGGGATGAATACTTTCACAAGCCACTGTTTGTCGCTGTTCAATTTCAACTTCTAGCTTCAATTTAAAAAAACTGTATATACAGTGGTGACTAAAATATTTGCATTTTTTTTAAGTATCATTACTTCTGTCTGGTTGTTGTGATGACATTTTCCTGGTGATGAATTGAAAGCGCGTGAAGTTGTCATCATGCAAGATCTTAATTTTAACCAAAATGCTTTGGAACATAGGTATGGTCATTTAAAGAAAACTGACTGCCAAAAGTTTTGCATACTCTATTTGTTGATCACAACATAGAGACTAATTCATAGTTTACAATGCCAATGCCATAACTTACTATTTTGTAGCATAACCTCTTGCTTTAATTACTGTACCACACCGAAGGGGCATTGCCTACTTCGGTTTTACCATGTGGCAGCATTACATTCTCCAGTATATCATTGTACATGATAGCATTCATATTTCCATAACTTCT
Organism: Oophaga sylvatica; assembly: GCA_033576555.1. Taxonomy (NCBI): domain Eukaryota; kingdom Metazoa; phylum Chordata; class Amphibia; order Anura; family Dendrobatidae; genus Oophaga; species Oophaga sylvatica. The sequence continues at coordinate 131,933,308 of JARQOD010000005.1, read as the reverse complement.
ATGCAGAGGGCTAATGGCAGATGCAGAAAAGCAGCCCCAAACCTTGCTACCACCATGTTTCATGGTAGGTGTTTGGTACCTTACATCATTACGTTTTCCAATAGTGCAGTATCCTTAGTGCTTGCTGTCACTACCAAACAGATTGAACTTGGATTCATCCAACCACAACACCTTACACCGATCTGTCACCGTCCATTGACTGTGTTCTTTGACAAACTCAAGTCGGACCTCCCGATTCTTTGCAATGATGAAAGGCTTCTTGCCTGGAACTCATGCAGTCAACCCTACTGCACTTAGCCATCGCACCACAGTTTGGTGACTCATTTTGATCCCATGTTCTTTGTTCACTTTGTGCGAAATTTTAAACGCACTTTATGGACATCAGATACTAACCTTTTCTTAACAATGTATGAACTTTGTAGGAAGTTTTCTGTGGTCGTGCTTTCGTGCTTTTCTAGGTTTGTCAGCTGTTCCATAACATTATTTTTCTTTCTTTATTACACATGACACTTAACTCTGAGAGCAGTTGAATTTCATAGCTATCTCTTTTTGGCTTTTTTTCTGACTTCACTCCCAGAATAATAAGCTTCCTGATATCTAGTGATACATTTGGCTTTGTCTTTGTCACTTTTTAATCAAAAAACACACACACACAAAAAAATTAGACAAAATTCCATTACCCATGACAGAATATGCAAAACTTTTGGCCCAGCAAATGTTGAAAATATAACACATAAAGGGATAAAACAATGCCAAAAACAATTTTCATCCTTATAGCTGGCAACCATTTGCTTCCAATTTACTAAAATCACCAGGGAAATGGCATCATAACAACCAGACAGAAGTTATCGCACTATTAAAAAATATGCAAAACTTTTGATCATCACTGTACTTTGACACCTGTGGGGTATACCTAAAATGGGTCTTGAGTTGACCATATATTTAGAAATAAGAAGCTATAAAAATGGTTTTGTAAAAGAGGAAAATATTCACAATGCAAGGCAACTTGTCATGACTGACATTGTGCAAAAATTATTTTAGCTTTTATTATAAATCAATTATAAACAAACATGATTATTAGTGGAATGATTAACATTTCAATTAAAATTTAGTTGCATGTGAAGCAAGTAAGTGACTTGAATAATGATATCCTCTTTTATTTGAGCTATTTAAGATCAAAGTAATTTTCTGATTTTGTTATGCCTGCAGCACTGAGCTAAATCTTCGCTAAATTAGGAAAGGTATAGTCAAAGTCGACTTACTAGACACAACTCGGAGGCTTCAAACATGGTCTATTTTAATATGTTACCTATATTTTATCATGTTTTACTGTGTGTATTATATATAATAAAATCTATTCACTGTATAGATATGCAAATAAATTTGCATTTTTGTGGCTACTGTACGGGAGCCCTGCTTAGAGCCTCATACCTGACAGGAACCCTGACTCCTCTTATGATTAGCTGGTCTGGTCCAATGTCATTGTTATGGAATGATGCACACATAAGATGACTCACAGGGATTACATTAGGAGGCCACAAAACACTGGTGTGGCTGCTGGTCCAGGTTCCTGAAAACTGTAAACTGAAAAAAATTGATTGTGTCACATACACTAAGTGTATGATGTAGGGAATATACCCAGTAGCTTAACTATAGTCGATAGGCCCGGGGCAAAATTTGGATCTTGGCCCCCACCTGCATGTTGGTCAAATATATGGGCCCTTGTAGCATTCTAGATGCTATAAAGACATGTGTTTGCTCCTCATATAATTATGTCTCTATCCTTGTGCCTTCCTGCAATTATGTTGCCCATTCTCGTGAACTTCCTGTAATAATCTCCCTCATCCTGTGTCCCTTTCTGATATATTGGTCCCCATCCTGAGCCCTTTCTTGGAATAATGTCTCCAATTCTGGCCCCTTCCTATAATAATGTTCCCCATCTTGAGCCCTTTTCAATAATAATATCCCTCATTCTGAGCCATTTCCAATAATAATGTCCTCCATTTTGTACCCCTTTCTAGTATAAGAATTTTTTTAGCCTGTGGGGGAGGGGCAATATCCATGGATCATTCCAAGGCAATTAATATCAGTCTGCAGCTGTCTGCTTATCATTTGCTGGTTATTAGTTATACAGGACCCTAGGTCATTTTTTTGGGGTCCCCAATTTTAATAGCCAGTAAAGGCTAAGTAAACAGTTGAGAGCTTATATAAATAGCCTGGGAAGCTCCATGGGTATTACCCTCTTCCCAGGCTATAAACATCTGTCCCCAGCCATCTGCTTTCACTCTGCTGGTTAACAAGAAGTAGAAGAGTCCCGGGGAAGAGCAGGAGGTAACCAAATCATTCATCCTCTGAATTGATCCTCTCTGCATGTATGCACTCCATTCATTGTCAGCAAGCAGCTGAATGACACAAGCCTCTTCTGTCTTGCATGTGGAAATATATAGCAATGGTAACCAAATCATTCATCCTCTGAATTGATCCTCTCTGCATGTATGCACTCCATTCATTGTCAGCAAGCAGCTGAATGACACAAGCCCCTTCTGTCTTGCATGTGGAAATATATAGCAATGGTAACCAAATCATTCATCCTCTGAATTGATCCTCTCTGCATGTATGCACTCCATTCATTGTCAGCAAGCAGCTGAATGACACAAGCCCCTTCTGTATTGCATGTGGAAATATATAGCAATGGTAACCAAATCATTCATCCTCTGAGTTGATCCTCTCTGCATGTATGCACTCCATTCATTGTCAGCAAGCAGCTGAATGACACAAGCCCCTTCTGTCTTGCATGTGGAAATATATAGCAATGGTAACCAAATCATTCATCCTCTGAATTGATCCTCTCTGCATGTATGCACTCCATTCATTGTCAGCAAGCAGCTGAATGACACAAGCCCCTTCTGTCTTGCATGTGGAAATATATAGCAATGGTAACCAAATCATTCATCCTCTGAATTGATCCTCTCTGCATGTATGCACTCCATTCATTGTCAGCAAGCAGTTGAATGACACAAGCCCCTTCTGTCTTGCATGTGGAAATATATAGCAATAGTATGCACTCCATACTTCTGATTGCTGCCAACCACTGCTGTACCATTTTGCAACATAGTTTAATGTGCCTGGTAAAACTTTAGTATAATTCATTTTTTGCACTGTGCTTAATACTTACTGCTGTGTATTCCTGTGACTGGGGCCTCTGTATATGCTATCAGGTGGAAAGTGCTATAACATATAGATGTTGCCAGGTCTAGTGCCTTTGATGATCTAACCACCCCCTGGTGTGCTGGCCCCAGCTGGCAAATTATCCCAAAGCAGCTCCCACAATCCCACTTTCCTGACCCTGTAGTGTGGACTATATATTTAGGAGTAGTCTAAGGGGCGCATGCATTGTGGGGGCGCATGCATCCCAGAAGTTAAGCATCACAGAAGAAAAGCATCTTGAAAACGGCAGTTATTCATGGCAGTTAATCAGGGCTGGAATCAGGTACCCCACACTTTGCCTTATTTTTCATTATGTACTTTATCTATTTCCTCCTGTGTTCCCTTGCCATCCACATTCACTGCCCCATCCCCCCTCCATCACGACTCATACACATCAGCCCCTCTATCCTTCCCTCTCCCATGTACAGCTCCCATGCACTCCTCACCTTCCTGAAAAACCTCAGCCCATCTTGCCCAAACACATCACAGAAAAAACCTACTTACAATTCCAACAACTACCTGCTCTTTATCTTCCTACACCTACTGACTTCAGGGGACATCTCCCCCAACCCTGGTCCACCATCCCCCAACCTCAATCCCTACCCTACCTCATACCGAAACCATAATAATCTTATTAATATTACTTGCACTCCCTCATCTCCTTCTTTCAATTGTGCCCTCTGGAATCCACGGTCTGCATGCAACAAGCTATCCTTCCTGCACAACTACTTTCTGAACCACTCTCTTAATCTGTTGGCCCTCACTGAAACCTGGATTCAGGATTCTGACACTGTCTCCCCTGCTGCCATTTCCTATGGTGGTTTACAGTTCTCCCATTCCCCGAGACCCACAAACAGACATGGTGGTGGAGTTGGCATACTCCTGTCACCACAATGCACTTTCCAGGTCATCCCCCCAATTCCATCACTCTCATTCCCTTCTTTTGAGGTCCACACCATCAGGCTCTTCCATCCCCTCTCCCTCAGAGTAGCGCTCATATATCGGCCCCCAGGCTCACCCACCCAGTTCCTTGACCACTTCTCAGCCTGGCTGCCGCACTTCATGTCCTCAGAACTACCAACCCTTATCCTTGGAGACTTCAACATCCCATTAACAGCCCTACTTTCACATCTGCATCTCAGCTTCTATCACTAACCACTTCTCTAGGCCTCTCACAGCTTTCAACCTCTGAGACACACAAGGATGGCAACACCCTTGACCTGGTCTTTGTCCGCCTCTGTTCAATCTCCCACCTAAATAACTCACCGCTTCCACTCTCTGACCACAACATTCTCTCCTTCACGCTCACAAATCCTCCACCACCCCAGCGCACTCCTACCTACCACACATTCAGAAATCTACAAGCCATTAACCCTCAGACACTTTCAGACTCCCTACACTCATCGCTGTCCCCAATCTCCTCTTTTTCCTGTCCTAATCTGGCTGTTCATCACTACAATGACATTCTTAGAAGCACCCTTGACCAAGTAGCACCGCTCACCCTCAGAACCTCCAAACACACAGTAAAACATCCCTGGCTCACATTGCAAACTCGACTTCTTCAGCGATGCTCTAGGAGTGCTGAATGCCTCTGGAGAAAAACCCGAACACCAGAAGACTTCATCCACTTTAAATTCATGTTAAGAACTTATAATGCTGCCCTTCACCTCGCCAAACAGACCTACTTCACCACACTGATCTCCTCACTAGCCAACAACCCCAAGAAACTTTTTGACACTTTTCACTCCCTCCTCTGGCCAAAAGCACAAGCCCCTATCACAGACATTTGTGCTGACGACCTGGCCTCCCACTTTATAGAAAAAATAGATACTATCCGTCAGGAAATCTGCTCTCAACCACCAAGTGCTGTGACTCCCATCCCACCCTGCATTTCCCCTGGCTCACTTTCCACATTTGATCCCATCACAGAAGAAAAAGTCTCCAGACTCTCTCTTCCTCTCGTCCGACTACATACACTACCGACCCCATCCCCTCACATCTCCTCCAGTCCCTCTCTCCAGTTGTCACAACTCACCTAACTACAATCTTTAATCTCTCACTCTCCTCTGGCATTTTCCCATCCTCCTTCAAACACTCCATCATTACTCCATTACTAAAGAAATCCGCTCTTGACCCTTCCTGCACAAACAACTACAGACCGGTCTCCAATCTCCCCTTCATCTCTAAACTTTTGGAGCGCCTAGTCTACTCCCGCCTCACCCGTTACCTCTCCACTTACTCCCTCCTAGACCCTTCACAGTCCGGCTTCCGCCCCCTACATTCGACTGAAACTGCACTCATCAAAGTGACCAATGACCTTCTTACAGCAAAGCGTAACGGCGACCACTCTCTGCTCATTCTACTCGACCTTTCTGCAGCTTTCGACACTGTTGACCACTGTCTCCTACTGTCTAGGCTCCAGTCACTAGGTATTAAGGACACTGTTCTCTCCTGGTTCTCCTCCTATCTTTCTGACCGCTCCTTCAGTGTTTCGTTCTCTGGCTCCACGTCATCTCCTCTTCCTCTCACTGTCGGTGTACCCCAGGGCTCAGTCCTTGGCCCCCTTCTCTTCTCTCTCTACACGGCCCCAATTGGACAGACCATCAGCAGATTTGGCTTTCAGTACCATCTTTATGCCGATGACACACAACTATACACGTCATCCCCCGACCTTACCCCCGCTGTACTACAGAACACCACCGACTGTCTGTCCGCAGTCTCCAACATCATGTCTGCTCTCTATCTGAAACTTAACCTCTCCAAGACTGAACTCCTTCTGCTCCCGCCGTCTACTAACCTCCCTAAATCTGACATTTCCCTCTCTGTGGGCGGCACCATAATAACACCCCGGCAGCAGGCTCGCTGTCTGGGTGTTATGTTTGACACCAATCTCTCCTTCACCTCCCATATACAATCTCTTGCCCGCTCTTGCCGTCTACACCTAAAGAACATCTCTAGAATCCGCCCTTTTCTCACCATGGAAACAACAAAAACCCTCACTGTAGCATTGATCCACTCCCGCCTGGACTACTGCAACGCTCTATTACTTGGCCTCCCCATTACTCGACTATCCCCTCTCCAGTTCATCCTTAATGCAGCAGCCAGGGTCATCCATCTGGCTAATCGGTACTCGGACGCGTCCACTCTTCGCCAGTCCTTACACTGGCTGCCCATTCATTATAGGATCCAATTCAAAGTACTGGTTCTCAGCCACAAAGCTCTCCACAGTGCAGCACCCCCCTACATCTCCTCCCTCATTTCTATCTATCGGCCTAACCGACTGCTGCGCTCTGCAAACGACTTTCGACTAACCTCTGCACTAATCCGTACCTCCCACTCCCGACTCCAAGACTTCTCCCGCGCTGCGCCAATCCTCTGGAATGCTCTACCCCAAGAAATTAGGACTATCCACAATTTGCATGGTTTCAGGAGCTCCCTCAAAACACATTTGTTCAGAGCGGCCTATCACATTCACTAACCAAAGTCGTTCTATGTTTAAGTGTGTATGTGTAGCCCATTCACTATCTCCATCCATGCCTCACTCCCTCAAGATGGCTGGACCATCATTGTAAATGCACCATTGTATATACACACCTGTACTTTGTATCTCCCCCACCTCATTGTAGATTGTAAGCTCTCACGAGCAGGGTCGGCTTATTTTGCTTTAATTATTGTATTGTTAACGTTGTTACCTATGACTTGTGTTTTGAATCTGTTAAACTGTAAAGCGCTGCGGAATATGTTGGCGCTATATAAATAAAGATTATTATTATTATTATTAAGAATCATCACACCATTCTTGACTGGACCAGCCAGAGCCCAGACCTAAACCCAATTGAGCATCTCTGGAGAGACCTGAAAATAGCTGTCCACCAATGTTCACCATCCAACCTGATGGAACTGGAGTGGATCTGCAAGGAAGAATGGCAGAGGATCCCCAAATCCAGGTGTAAAAAACTTGTTGCATTATTCCCAGGAAGACTCATGGCTATACTAGCTCAAAAGAGTGCTTCTACTCAATACTGAGCAAAGGGTCTGAATACTTATGACCATGTGATATTTCAGTTTTTCTTTTTTAATAAATTTGCAAAAATTTCTATATTTCTGTTTTTCAGTCAATATGGAGTGCAGAGTGTGCATTAATGAGAAAAAAATTAACTTTTTTGAATTGTCCAAATTGCTGCAATGAAACAAAGAGTGAAAAATTTAATGGGGTCTGAATACTTTCCGTACCCACTCTATCTATCTATCTATCTATCTATCTATCTATCTATCTATCTATCTATCTATCTATCTATCTATCTATCTATCTATCTATCTAATCTCTATATATGTGTTTTGAAGAATATTTCCTTTAGAAACTATTTGTAAAAGGCTCATTGGATAGCACTACAGCCTTGTAGCGCTGGAGTCCTGGGTTCGAATCCCACCTAGGACAGTATCTGCAAGGAGTTTGTATGTTCTCCCCCTGTTTGCGTGGGTTTCCTCTGGGTTCTCCGGTTTCCTCCCACACTCCAAAAACATACTGATAGGGAATCTAGATTGTGAGCCCCATCGGGGACAGCGATGATAACACTATGTAACACAATTTTTGTTCCTGGCTTCCAAGTGTAATATTTCAACTGCTTATGTTTAAAGACTATGGAAAAACTACTACATTCAGCACAAACTTTGATTTTATGACCACAGGCCAGAAAATGTTGTATTTATTGTGTCAAAAAAAGGAAATTATTATATTTTCGTTCATGCGGTCTAATAAAAAACAACACTTGCATGGTAAATAGATAAAGACAATCAAAACTCACTCAAAAAGGTTCACAAATGAGTAGTTTTTCTAGATTTGTGAGTGTACAGCAAATCGCTTAATCGAAGAAGCCCCAAATGTAGTCCCCCATCATGTTTTCGTTATACTGTCCTTGGTAATGACGTTCAAAGTCCAATATATCTTGATGAAAGCGCTCGCCTTGCTCCTCTGAGTAAGAGCCCATGTTATCCTTGAACTTGTCAAGATGAGCGTCAAGGATATGGACTTTGAGAGACATTCTGCATCCCATTATGGCGTAATTCTTTATGAGAGTCTGAACCAACTGCGCATAGTTTTCAGCCTAGTGATTACCTAGGAAGCCATGAACCACTGCAACAAAACTATTCCAAGCTGTTTTCTCGGTCCTGTTCAGCAGCCTGGCGAACTCGTCACATTCTATGATCTTCTTGATCTGTGGTCCGACGAAGATACCAGCCTTGACCGTTGCCTCGAACAGCTTTGGAAAGAGATCTTGGAGGTACTTGAAAGCAGCTGACTCCTTGTCAGGAGCCGTGACAAATTGCTTGATGAGGCCTAACTTGATATGCAGTGGTGGCATCAGCACCTTCAGAGGTTTTTCCATCAGTATGGCCATGTGAGGGCTTACTTTTTGCGGGACGAGTTGTAATTTTGAAAGACTCAATTAGTTTTAGCATGTCTTGTACTCGAAAACAGGAAAAAAATTTCAAGTGCAGTGAAATTTCAAAAAAAGTGCAATCCTACACTTGTTTTTTTGTTTGGCTTTTTTGCTAAGTTCACTAAATGCTAAAACTGACCTGCCATTATGATTCTCCAGGTCATTATAAGTTCATAGACACCAAACATGTCTAGGTTCTCCTTTATCTAAGTTTGCTAAAAAAAATTGCGTGATCTCCGGTTAGGTGAGAGCTTATTTTTTCCGTGCCAAGCTGACGTTTTTAATGACACGACTTTTGTGCAGATACGTTCTTTTGATTACCCATTATTGCATTTTAATGCAATGTCGCAGCGACCAAAAAAAGATAATTCTGGCGTTTTGACTTTTTTTGTCGCAACGCCGTTTAGCAATTAGGTTAATCCTTTTTTTTATTGATAGATCAGCCGATTCTGAACGCGGTGATATCAAATATGTGCATGTTTGATTTTTTTTATTGTTTTATTTTGAGTGAGGCGAAAATGGGGTGATTTGAACTTTTTTTTTTTTTAAAACATTTGTTTTTACTTTTAGTATGCTTCAATAGTCCCCATGGGAGTCTAGAAGATGCCATAGCTCGATCGCCTCTGCTACATAGAGGTGATGCTCAGATCACCTTTATGTAGCAGAATTACTGCATTGCTATGAGCGCAGACAACAGGGTTGTGCTCATAGCAATCCGGCATAACAGCCATAGAGGGAGACCTCTGATTGTTATGCCGATGCACCGATGACCCCCGATCACATGACGGGGGTCAGCGGTGTGCGTATTTTCGGCCGGAAGAACTTGTTAAATGCCGCTGTCAGTGTTTAACCTATTGCGGGCATATGTCAGCTGTTCAAAACAGCTGACATGTCCCGGCTTTGATGCGGGCTCACTGCCGGAGCCCTCATCAAATCGGGGGGATACTGGCTACGGACGTACTATTCCGTCCGAGGGCAGTAAGGGGTTAAACTGTACTCGATCTAAATCATTGAAATTCTACAAAATAAAGCACTGCCATGTAAACGAGCAGCAATTATTCACCTTACCTTCAAGAGTTTTCTTGCAATATTCGCATGTGAAATGAGGTGCCCAGGACTTGTTTTGATCCCTGACAGGCATGCCGAAATATGCCTTGTAGGCCTCGCACATCATACGACATGCTTTCACTGAATACTTTCTCACTCGTCTTTAGAAATTGTCCACACACGTTGCAAAATGTGTCTTCTGGGCGCAAACAACATCTTGATGCCATCTTAAACAAATAATTGCTCTTTAACTATGATTCGTTATTCTCTTACTCAGCAATAACAAACCGAAATGTTGGATCGAGTCACCTGTGCTTTCGTACTTGCATGACTACTATTGAACAGTCCGAGAACATTCTAGAAAGTTCTAAAAGTTTCTAGACACTTCCAGATAATTCTGGAAAATTGTAGAAACTTCTGCACAATTCTAGCAGTTAAACAATAATCTAGAAGACTACTTCGTATTGAATAAGAATCGAGAATTTTCCCGAAAACAGACATATTTTAAAATTTCATTGTCCTGATCACAAAAGCAAAGTTTTTGTGGAACAACAACTATTTTCTATTTGTTTTAGGCATAACGGGTTAGGAAAACACACTTTGGACCCAGGAACAAAAAATAAATAAAAATTTGTTACATAGTGTAATGTGTGCAAACTGTAAAGCGCTGCGGAATATGTTAGCGCAATATAAAAATAAAAGATTAACATTATTATTATAAAAGACAGAGCAAGGCTCTATATAAAAGCTCATGTTAAAATTGCATTGCAATTGGATAACAATCGCACTGCATTTCGATGTAAATCGGATGCTAGTTGTTAAAAATTGGATTGCACTCACATGAAAAATGCTTGAAACTTGCATTACACTTTTCTGACTTTGCTGGAGCGAAATTTTAAAATTACTAGTGTGTCTCCGGCCTTACTTTGACCACAAGATACTGATCTTTTCATTCCCCTGTCCTCATCCCTGAGCTTTTATTGTGTCTTGCCTTAGCCCTCTTCAATTTAGATGTGGCAAGATGACTATTATCTGCTAGCTCACTCCACCAGCTAGTGACTACTCCATAGATGTATGTTAGGGGACCCTGCATAAGTCTATATCACTGTATAGAGATATCCCTTTAAAGAGTGATAACCAAGGTTCCGTGGGACCTGGTAAACAATGCGTCTTGTGCCAATATTATTTTTTTTACATGTAGGCCCTGTTAAGAGCTGCCAGTATTCCAAGTACAGCGTTGCATTAAAGTATAACTGACTCAACATTTAATGGATCAAATGTGAAGCCTGGCTCAACTGATTTAGGATCAACATCAATATCATGAAAACATTCAGGCAGAAGCCACTGCTGCACCTTTCTTGTCCATTATCAAACTAAATAATCAATCTACTTGAATTATTTTTAGTTGAAAAAAAATTCAGCTTTAAACCTGTCAGCATGAGTTTGCTACGTAAACTACAGAAACTGTCAGGTTGGCACTGGTATACTGATTAAAATGATATATTGGTTGATGAAATCCATCTTGTGGTTGTTGTTTAATCTGTATTTGCAGTGTTCAGTTAATGAGATTCTGGTGCTTCAGGGTGGGCCTGTGGGCACGGCTGTGGGTGGGGCTTCATGCAACGATCTGCTTGCATATTCATTGGCTTATGACAGGTCACTGATCCTTTAGTAACCTGCCTCCTATTTTACATAATGCATTTAATAGTGTTGATATTACTGTTGTTGTTTTTTTATGTTTGTTTTATTGCAGGAGATGAGGGATTCAGTGGAATTAGGCGTTAGGTGACTATTACTGTGTTTGTTATTTTTAAATAAAAATGGAAAACTGTTTTGTTTTATTTCTATTAAAATACTTTATTCTGTCTGTGTGTTTATTTACCATATAACTATATATAACTATCTATTTATGTTATATATACACATATAGTGTATGTGTGTGTCACTGACATCTATATATCTATCTATTCTATGAGTACATACAGTACTGTCTGTAATCTGTCTATCCCATCCTGTCGGCTCCTGCTGTAATTTTCTTGTACGCAGCAGATGAATTGCCCGCTTTTCATTTATCACAGTGTGAGTCAGAAAGGCAGGCAGACATCTTCTTCATGCTATTCCCATTTAGTTTTAGCTCTTTCCTATCCATTTCAGCTTTTTTCTCATGCCCTCAGACCTGTTTGTTGGGTCCAGCAGAAAAATATTCGGCTTTCTCATTGACTTGCATTGGATCCGTTATTTGGTACGAATACACTGATATTAGAAAGTATCCCTGCCGATATCCCAAATATTTTACTATTCGCTCATCACTAGTTACAACCTCTGATATAGTGAGTTAGTTAGCTAGTTACTAGTGGTCGTAACCATGGATACCTAAGGTCCTGCAGAATCATCGCTTTAGTGAGTGAGACCTTAAACTACTATTTGATAATTGGTCAACTAAATTAAAGCTTGTGTGTCGCTGAAAATGTGATTCCCATATTTTGAGATATGCAAGCCAATGTTTTTTTTTAAAGATAAATCTCCATAATCCTGAAACATAAAGGGAACCTGTCATCAGAAAAAATGCCATTAACCTGCAGATATGGGGCCGACTGTCAGTCAGGGCTGGGGACGCAATTAGAGCCGTCACTCTGTATACTTGGAGCAAAGACTGAACCCGTGTCGGCACCACCCCATGACTGAAATCGGAATACTGCCAGTGGAATCAAGTATATTTTCTCCAGTCAGTGTTTGGCTAAGTTTGGGCACAAGACATGTTAATGATGCTATGCATTTGAAGATGAACCCCTGAAGGTTAATAGTGTTTTTTCTGGTGACCGGTTTCTTTTACATACAAATGTTTACTTACCAGAGTATATAATGCTAGACGTATATACACGTTACTTGAATACAGCAGCCAGTTGCAGGTGCTTGCTTCTGGGATGTAATTCTACCTAGATTTTCTAGTCCTATTCTATTTTATAAAGGCAGGTCTCTGTGTTTGTTTTCACCTTTAATATAAAAGGTATCTTTTTATTTTTTCCTGTTTTAATTCTCTACTATACATCTCACAACCATATTGCCTATTGTTGCCAAATATTAGTCTCTGATTATAATGAATCTACAGTATGTGTAGAACTTTGCAGCCAAACATTTTTAGTTTCTATCATTTACTTTTCCGTTTGATTGAAGGGCGTGCATCATCAATTCCCGCAAAGAGCAGTAGATATATATGGTGCAGCGATCCTGTGGCCTCACGCTGAGCGCCTCGGCGATTGGGTGCGGTGTCAGCTCTATGTGAAAGCTGACACCCTATAGCAATGCCCATGATTGCTGCTAGCACCGACTGCGGGTGTTTAACCCTCTGATGCCGCTGTCAATAGTGAGAGTGACATCGATAATGTCGCGATCGCGTTGTTCTGATGGTCTTCATCTTATATCTATTCTATTGATTATATTGTAACTTGTCATACTGTGATTTTACTATATGCTGCTGATGAAATGTTGGGTACTGAATAGATGGGTCTGTAAAAATCGAATGGCATTTGCATGGTCTGAGCGCTGTGAAATTGTTTTTTTTCCATCTGATTGCATTTGTCCAATTTCATCGCAATTGTGAGTGAGCCCTTACAAGGCAAATCACTGCCAAGCAGATTGACAACTTGAAAACCAAAATATGGGGGATGGGATGTCACAAGTTGCTGCTATGCATCAATTGGAAATTTGTCTGGCTCCCTATTAACTGCAGTTGTCATAAGCATCAATGCCCAGAACATTGTGGTGTCCACATTCTGAATTTAACAGTGCAACATTAATTTCACAAATATTTATGCTTAACAAAGGTAAGGGCTATGATCAGGAAAATGACAACCCATTTCAATAGATCTTATGTGGTAAAACACACCCTACTGTCTTTGGAAAAAAATGAACTACCAGAGAGCCACTTGGTTTGTGATGTCCCAACTAGCTGGAATTCAAAGCTGCATGTATTACAGCATTTCTATGAACAGCGTAAAGCGGTGACGAACTACATGACATAGCAGTCAAACTGCATCTTGGATTACTCTGAGATCCAGCATTAGTAGCTACTGAGGGATTTGTGTCACCTAGTGAAGCACCTTAAAGAGGTGACAACATTTCAATGAGGTCATTGAGGACAAGTGTGTTGAATGTTTTTTCCAGGATAAACCCTCACCAGCATGCAAGAGGTGATGATCAAGAATGTAAATTTGCACCTTTTCTGCTCCACTCTGTGTTGTGCACATGTTGCAGGATTTGAAGTAAAAGGAGGAGGAGGATGCCACATGACACACACATGTCAAGGCTGCCCTCTTTTTTTTCTTAGTGCTAGAAAGTACTACTGATGCTGGAAGATGTATTGTCTTGTTGATATCCAAACTCGAAAGAGCTACCAAAAATTTTTGATCAGGGGGTAGAAGATCACGGCATATTGGAATCGCATTCCTTCTATTTAGCCTGTATGTTTGAATCCCATATTAAATGTATTTGGTTCTGAAGAGGTTAACAACCCTTTATATGCTGGTCAGAAACATGCAACTCCATTTCAGCTGCTTCTGATCTGGTCATTAACTCTTCCTATAAAAATAGAAATAAATCAAGCCATAGGCGGTGAAACGCACGTCGAGGCACAGCGCGTCCACGTGTCTCCCACATCTTTCACAGCCGCACCATGTCTGAAGGTATTTATTCATTTTCTATATATATCTTTGTGCCCGTGTTAGCTTATTGCTGCTCCCTTTGGTCTTAGAAGGCTGGTTATGCCTACCTAGATCAATTTATCTCATTACCCATATTCATGGTTATAGCCTTTTTTTCTAAGCATATGTGCAGGGTTGCCACCTTGGGCTGAATCTACACTCATTATCATTACTTCAAGTTGCGGACTGTTGTGTTGCAGATGTAGTCTGTGAGACGCTGGTTTCTCTTCATGGTGCATGATTTATTTCTATTCTGTCATATATTGCACTTGTCCACTTTTACCTGCTGTCCCATGTATAGTGCTTTGCATGTTTGTATGGATTTTTGATGATCAATAAAGTTTGTATTAACTTGGAGACTTTATTTTTGTCCTCTAAATTTTTCATCTGGGATTTTGATGGTGTTATATATTGAGTTTTCCCTTTAATATTCTACTGGGATCTTTGGGCTTACTGTCCATATTACTTAACTTATTTACATTTAACATGATTTTGTTTAATCCCGGTATGGTCTTTCTTTTGTTTTTTTGTGCTTTGACTTAGAGGTCAGTTCCACCTTCGTGTGGAACCATCATTGTTTGGTTTAACATGTGTCATTTCATGTTGGGTTCTGTAATGATTTTACAGAAGCCGGCAATTGAATTAGTGGCTATTATGCTATGTAGAAGTGTATGAACTACAAAATATATATATATATATATATATATATATATATATATATATATATATATAGTATATATAGTACAGACCAAAAGTTTGGACACACCTTCTCATTTAAAGATTTTTCTGTATTTTCATGACTATGAAAATTGCACATTCACACTGAAGGCATCAAAACTATGAATTAACACATGTGGAATTATATACTTAACAAAAAAGTGTGTAACAACTGAAATTATGTCTTATGCTCTAGGTTCTTCAAAGTAGCCACCTTTTGCTTTGATGACTGCTTTGCACACTTTGGCATTCTCTTGATGAGCTTCAAGAGGTAGTCACCGGAAATGGTTTTCACTTCACAGGTGTGCCCTGTCAGGTTTAATAAGTGGGATTTCTGGCCTTATAAATGGGGTTGGCACCATTAGTTGTGTTGTGCAGAAGTCTGGTGGATACACAGCTGATAGTCCTACTGAACAGACTATTAGAATTTGTATTATGGCAAGAAAAAAGCAGCTAAGTAAAGAAAAACGAGTGGCCATCATTACTTTAAGAAATGAAGGTCAGTCAGTCTGAAAAATTGGGAAAACTTTGAAAGTGTCTCCAAGTGCAGTTGCAAAAACCATCAAGCACTACAAAGAAACTGGCTCACATGAGGACCACCCAGGAAAGGAAGACCAAGAGTCACCTCTGCTTCTGAGGATAAGTTTATCCGAGTCACCAGCCTCAGAAATCGCAGGTTTACAGCAGCTCAGATGAGAGACCAGATCAATGCCACACAGAGTTCTAGCAGCAGACACACTTCTACAACAACTCTTAAGAGGAGACTTTGTGCAGCAGGCCTTCATGGTAAAATAGCTGCTAGGAAACCACTGCTAAGGACAGGCAACAAGCAGAAGAGACTTGTTTGGGCTAAAGAACACAGGGGATGGACATTAGACCAGTGTAAATCTGTGTTATGGTCTGATGAGTCCAAATTTGAGATCTTTGGTTCCAACCACAATGTCTTTGTGCGACGCAGAAAAGGTGAACGGATGGACTCTACATGCCTGGTTCCCACCATGAAGCATGGAGGAGGAGGTGTGATGGAGTGGGGGTGCTTTGCTGGTGACACTGTTGGGGATTTATTCAAAATTTAAGGCATACTGAGACAGCATGGCTACCACAGCATCTTGCAGCGGCATGCTATTCCATCCGGTTTGAGTTTAGTTGGACCATCATTTATTTTTCAACAGGACAATGACCCCAAACACACCTCCAGGCTGTGTAAGGGCTATTTGACCAAGTAGGAGAGTGATAGGGTGCTATGCCAGATGACCTGGCCTCCACAGTCATCATACCTGAACCCAATCGAGATGGTTTGGGGTGAGCTGGACCGCAGAGTCAAGGCAAAAGGGCCAACAAGTGCTAAGCATCTCTGGGAACTCCTTCAAGATAGTTGGAAGACCATTTCCGGTGACTACCTCTTGAAGCTCATCAAGAGAAAGCCAAGAGTATGCAAAGCAGTCATCAAAGCAAAAGGTGGCTACTTTGAAGAACTTAGAATAGAAGACATATTTTCAGTTGTTTCACACTTTTTTGTTAAGTATATAATTCCACATGTGTTAATTCAAAGTTTTGATGCCTTCAGTGTGAATGTACAATTTTCATAGTCATGAAAATACAGAAAAATCTTTAAATGAGAAGGTTTGTCCAAACTTTTGGTCTGTACTGTATATATGTATGTGTCTCAATGACGTGTGTTTGTGTATATATACTGTATATATATATATATATATATGTATGTATTCTATTTGTATATATGTATTCTTTCTTTTGTGATTTAAAACCTGTTATTTGGATCCATTATATGTCGGTTTTGCAAGCCAGCGAGAAAATCTCGCTGTACGGATGCCATACGGATGACACACGGATATTTTGATGCAAGGCAATCGCATCCTCTCATTGCACATGGATGACATACAGATCACTGTTCAGGAAACATTTGTGCGATTCTCATCCGTAAAATACGGTTCGTGTTTTTATACGTTGTGTGTCACTCCAGCCTAATAGTCATTCTCCTCTAAAGCATGTCATAGTGTGCAGCTTTACTGACAGAAAAACAAACATGGCAAGAATGTTTGATCTGTTTCCTGACTGACTTGAGTTTGCTTTTTGAGGCAGTGATGTTGCTTCATGTGCTGATAG
Organism: Oophaga sylvatica; assembly: GCA_033576555.1. Taxonomy (NCBI): domain Eukaryota; kingdom Metazoa; phylum Chordata; class Amphibia; order Anura; family Dendrobatidae; genus Oophaga; species Oophaga sylvatica. The sequence continues at coordinate 131,916,072 of JARQOD010000005.1, read as the reverse complement.
AGGGATGTAGCTTCTAGTCTACATGAGCCAGGCAGGTATTTTCTTATTGCAGAACACCAAATATTTGTCTGGCAGCAATGTGCAAAATAACTCACACACGAGAAGCCCACACCACAGTTAGATCTTTAAGGAATGGTAGAGCCTTATCCAATAACATCATATCCAGCATCATCCTCACCAGAACTGATAACAGAAAAATCTGAAGTTGCCCCAGAAGATATGTTTGACGTACGTTGTCTGCGCTGTTTATCACTCAACAAATACTAATATAAAAAACTCACCAAATACTCAACTTGTGCACGTGGCCTAACGTTGCAAATTTCTGTATATTCATAGTTAAAGCATGTTTAGTGCTTATTTTCAAGGAACCATTTAGTTTAAATGTAGGCAATCCCTGTAGCAGTGGCGTACCACCAAAGGCAGCAGACTACATGGCTGCTATGGGACCCGGTGCAGCGTCATCGCAAGTTCAACTGTATCAGCACTGTACACATGGCCTAACTTTGCACTTTCCTGTATATTCATAGTTAAAGCATGTTTAGTAGTGATGAGCGAACGTGCTCGCCACTACTCGTTACTCGCCCGAGTATCACTGTACTCGGAGACCACCGATCATTTCCGGGATTACTCTGCAGGAACTGGGGTCTCCACCCAGGATTTTTGGCAGACTTTACAGACCCAGTCACGATGAAGGATTGTCTGCCAGGAAATTAAACACCACAGCCATCTTTGTTGTGGTCGTGCAGTGATTGGCTGACCGCACAGCATCATCAGGCGTATAAGAGACCGGACACCGCCCTGCTCGGCGCATTCAGCTCCGGATTGAGATGGTGTAGGGAGAGCTGCTGCCGATATAGGGTCAGAATTGGGGATTTATTAGTTAGTGTGGAGTCTACCATCCTAAACTACTCAAATCCAGCTAAACCAACAGTCCTTCTAAGGACTAATTCTGGAGTATAGAGGTTCCAGTGTAAGGTAGGCAGAGTAGTGTACGTCGCTCTATACACATCAGTGCAAGGCCTGCAGGCACTGTATGTGTGTATATAGATCATTGCATACATCAAGAGGGTCCATTCCCTTCCTGTGTCCTGGTGCTGCTGCTACCTAGGGGTCAGCTGTGGATCGCCCTGCAGGTTCCCTGTTCACCTACTGCGGTATGTTTTTCACTGCGCTCCACTTATGAGCTCATTTCATTTACCTAGGTTTTTTTCCATCATTGTATATATGGGTGACTGTTTTCTGAGCAGTTGTTATTATGTATGTGCCCATTGTGCACTAGTTATTTAGCTTTATCATCGCTGGCAGTCCCCCTCCTTTTTCATATACAACAGGGTAATTGCAGGGCCTCCTAGCTGTTGTGATTTTACTTCTGTATATATTGGCAATGTTTTTCCTTGCCTATACTTATCACTTGGCTATATTCTATTTTATTATATACCGTATATACTCGTGTATAAGCCGAGATTTTCAGCACCTTTTTTCGTGCTGAAAATGCCCCCTCGGCTTATACACGAGTCATAGGGCAGAAACCAGCGGGGGAGGGGATGCCGCGGCAGGAGCCGGTGGCTGGGATCATACTCACCCCTCCCCGTGCCATCGCTGAGGGTCCCTGCAATCCTGCGTTCTCCCCAGCTTCCTTCAGCTCTCCAGCACTGAGCGGTGATGTAATACCCGCTCATTAAGGTCATGTAATATGGACGCGACGCCACTCCCATAGGCGTGGCCTCCATATTCATGGCCTTAATGAGCGGTATTACATCACCGCTAAGTGCTGGAGAGCTGCAGCAGGAAGATGGGGAGAATGCAGGATTGCAGGGACGCTCAGCGATGGCACGGGGAGGGGTGAGTATGATGGAGGAGAGGACAAGGAGCACGGAACAGGACGGGGGGGAGAACGGTGGACGGGGGAAGCATAGAGGAGGACGGGGGAAGCTGGAGCAGGACGGGGAAGCATGGAGGAGGACGGGGAGAACGGAGGACGGGGGAAGCATGAAGCAGGACGGGGGGGGAGATCGGTGGACGGGGGAAGCGTGGAGGAGGGGGAAGCATGGAGCAGGACAGGGGAGGATGGAGGGCACAGAGGAGCACGGAGCAGGACGGGGGGCACAGGAGGACGGAGAAGGAATGGGGGAGCACAGCGGAGGACAGAGCAGGAGGGGGGGAGTACAGAGGAGAATGGGGAGCACAGAGCTGTATGGGGGAGCAAGGAGCAGGACGGGGGCAGCACAGAGCAGGAGGGCAGTTTATACACCCGGCTTATACACGAGTCAATAATTTTTCCCAGTTTTTTGTGGCAAAATTAGGGGGTCGGCTTATACACGGGTCGGCTTATACATGAGTATTGTAGCATTTCCAGGGGATATAGCTCTAGGATCGCTGTCTGGGTAGACAGAATGGCACGAAAACAGTTCATTCAGACAGCAGTTCTGGTGTAAAACTGGCCGCAACCAGCTTTATTAAAGTCCACAGCAAACAGATAAAAATAAAGCATAAACAGAAAACCTAGGCTTGTCTAGCCACTAATTACACATAGATCGATTTCCCTGTCTCTCCGGGTCCAGACTCTACCAGTCTGTGCCCAAAACAACACATATGATATATGTTACCAGTATGGAGTTTCACAGATACTCCTCCTTGTGTCTGAAGGCCCCTTCAGCGTCCAGACTTGAGAGAGATCCACTCCTATTCAGCCGCTATTCGCACGGATTCTCACTGAGACTACTCCTGTGTCCGGGGTACTTCCTGCACCCAGACTGAGATAGCTCAAAACTCCTGGAGACTGCTTCTTGTGCCGGGACACCTTCCTGTGTCCAGACTAAGCCAGCTCCCACTCCTGGAGACTGCTTCTTGTGCCGGGACACCTTCCTGTGTCCAGACTAAGCCAGCTCTCTGATTGTGTTTGCAGACACCTACTTCTGGTCTCCTAATTAACACCTGAGTAGTTTCAGGCCTGAGCTGCAAGTGTGTAATGAATGTAAGGTGTAGTGACCTTTCTCTACCACTAGGTTTACAAAGCCACACATTTCCCTTATACCTAGGTGAAATGTACACCCCATTCAACACATATTCCCTCACTGTCTCACATATCCCCTCCCTCTTCTCCAGACCGGAGGGCTGGTCATCCAGACCGGAGGGCTGGTGAACAATCCAACAGAGACAGTGAACTCTGGACCAGTCATGGCCCTCATCAGCTTCATCCTCACCACTGTCATTGCCAACATCAACTTTCTCTTCATCTGAAGCATCTGCACTACCCCGTACCCTCCCAGGCCTATGCTCTCTGCGGGCCTCGGGTATTCTGCACGGTTTCATCTTGACCTTAGGGCCGGGCTCAGTTTCGATATAGTGCCTGGCCAGAGAAGTACGACCCGGCACATCAGAACACTTCTGCTGACTCTTCCTCAGAAATTCACGTACCTCCTGTGCTACCATGCCTTCCTCATTTGCACTGGTTGCTTTATGGTCATCAGATGATTCACTATCACTATCTGACCCTCTTCTCTCAGCCACATCTGGCTCACCGTCAGGGTTATACAATTCATTTTCATTCACATCCTGCTCACTGTCAGGGTTATACAATTCATTTTCATTCATATCCTGCCCACTGTCAGGGTTATACAATTCATTTTCATTCACATCCTGATCTGGAACCTTAGTTAACATGTCATCCACAACACTAACTTCACCATCTGGTCCCTCAAGCACGTGACCATGTGACAACCCCAGCACTATACCTCTATATAGTTCAGGTACTAGGAGCTGACTCACAACCTCTCCCTGGACTTCAGTGTCCCTATACAATAGGCTATTGTCCATGGCAGCATGAGGAAACCTCTCCTCAGAGCCAGGCTCCTGGGAAACCTCATTTAGAACAATCATATTTTCCTGTGCCGTCCTAAGAGTTGGGTCTCGCCATTGCTCACTCTCAAAATTGTCACAGGACACAGGCAAGTCAGGGACACTCGGTTCCCGAGAACCACCATCCTCGTCTCCCAACATCACCTGCAAAGGAATTTCATCACTATCACAGTCATCATTATTATCAACATCATTATCATGACTATGATCAGTATCATCATCACTATCATGATCATCATCATTATCATTATCAGCATCAGCATCATTATCATGGTCATCATTATCATCATCATCACACAAGTTTAACGGCCCACTAACATTGTGTTCCGCCCCTCGGGACTGCGCACCCTCAGTAGGAGCTTCATCACACTGTCCATCAGAAACATTTCTCCCCCAGAGATCCTTAGACTGGGGAAAGTCATTACCCAATATAACGGGTTGCACCAGGTTCTTCACTACCCCCACTTCATATGAAACCTCCCCGAGTTTGGGGACCAAGTCCACGGCAGTCTCTGGGTAGACTTTGGTGTCTCCATGGATGCACACCATACTCAGGTGCTTATCAGGGATGAAGTCCCTATCAATCAGGCTGTCACATATGGAAGTCACTGGACTCTCTGAGTCCAAGAGGGCCTGTGCTGGGCAGTCATTTACAACCACCGGGCACACCTGTGGTCCAGTCTCTTCGGCTGAGGTGGACACACACACACAGGTTCTGCGCAGGGAGAGAGGGACCTGCCAACATCACGGCACATAGGCTCCCCCTCTAGTGAACAGCCGGCAGCAATTTCACGACATCTCCAACACTGTCCACCACAATCACCCTCCCATATGTCCCCTCGGGCCTGAACCCGCTTATCAGCATACCCCATGTCCCCAACAGCTGGAACGCTCTTACCGGGAGAGTTCGGTGTCCGGGAACTCTGAAGTGACGACCTCTCAGACGGCTGTACCTCAGGAGGACATGCTCGGGTGTAGCGGTTCACTATCACCTTTTCAACTCCATAATCAGGCCTGCTGACTGCAGACTCCCAACTGTATCTCCAGTCATGAACTCCCCTGGCACGGGCTGTCACCGTAACACCCAGCCGGGTACGAATCTCCGCTTTCAGCTTGGCATAGTCTTGGCTGTCCTGCTCGCTCAGGTCAGCATAGGCCACCTGGGGCACTCCAATCAGATAGGGTGCGACCATCATGGCCCATTCAGATAGGGGCAGATTCTCCTTCTCTGCCAGTCCCTCAAACTTAGTAAGATATTCCTCCACATCATCACGAGGTGTCATCTTTTTCAGGGACCGTCTTACCGCCTTCTTTACAGCGGACAAGGCAGGTGCCTTCACAACATTACTCTGGGACGAGGTGCTCAGAGCTGCAATCTGCTCCAACAACCGGTTATTCTCCTGCTGCTGCTGCAGGAATTGCTGCCGGGCCTGCTGCATGCGCTGCTGGTGCTGCAGGCGCTGGTGCTCCATGCTCCGCTGGGCCTGCTGCATTTCCTGCTGGTGCTGCAGGCGCTGCTGCTCCATGGTCCGCTGGGCCTGGACCAGGTACTCAACGAGCCCCTCCATACTGCCGGACTTATCTGTCTCAACCACGGCAGTCTTATGTTGCACATTAACTTGCGTCATTTGTTCAAACAGCGCCTCCATGCTGTCATCCATGCTGTCAGACTTCTCTGTCTCAACAACGGCAGTCTTCACTCAAGACATACACACTCCACAAAAAATTCAGCTCTGCTGTGCAGACACTTTTTTTTTTTTCTTCTTTGCAAAGTCTATTAGGGCTCCTGTCTCTTTAAGACTGCTCCAAACAGACGTTTCTGCTGACACACTTTTTTTTTTTTTTTCTCTGCTGCTATTTCAACAGACTTCACCTTTATTGCTGTCTCTAAGCCACTGTGCTGCATGCACACTCCAGCACTAACTGTATCAGCCACTGCGCTGCCCCAGCATTCTCCGCCAATTGTAGCATTTCCAGGGGATATAGCTCTAGGATCGCTGTCTGGGTAGACAGAATGGCACGAAAACAGTTCATTCAGACAGCAGTTCTGGTGTAAAACTGGCCGCAACCAGCTTTATTAAAGTCCACAGCAAACAGATAAAAATAAAGCATAAACAGAAAACCTAGGCTTGTCTAGCCACTAATTACACATAGATCGATTTCCCTGTCTCTCCGGGTCCAGACTCTACCAGTCTGTGCCCAAAACAACACATATGATATATGTTACCAGTATGGAGTTTCACAGATACTCCTCCTTGTGTCTGAAGGCCCCTTCAGCGTCCAGACTTGAGAGAGATCCACTCCTATTCAGCCGCTATTCGCACGGATTCTCACTGAGACTACTCCTGTGTCCGGGGTACTTCCTGCACCCAGACTGAGATAGCTCAAAACTCCTGGAGACTGCTTCTTGTGCCGGGACACCTTCCTGTGTCCAGACTAAGCCAGCTCCCACTCCTGGAGACTGCTTCTTGTGCCGGGACACCTTCCTGTGTCCAGACTAAGCCAGCTCTCTGATTGTGTTTGCAGACACCTACTTCTGGTCTCCTAATTAACACCTGAGTAGTTTCAGTCCTGAGCTGCAAGTGTGTAATGAATGTAAGGTGTAGTGACCTTTCTCTACCACTAGGTTTACAAAGCCACACATTTCCCTTATACCTAGGTGAAATGTACACCCCATTCAACACATATTCCCTCACTGTCTCACAGTATATACGGTAATTGTATCAATAAAGTATTTTTGTACCATTTATTCGATCATTTGACTGCTTTGTGGTGTGGTGGCAATTGGTATATTTATCTGCAGTTGATCTTTTTATATGTCTGTAGGTGTATCTGGAGTTTTTTATGCTCTGTCACACATATATGAATTCTTCATGTATACACTATGTTTGCTAGTCATTTATTGCTGCTGCTACCTGTAGGATATATTGCCGTATACAGCTAGCCCCAGGTGTAATTGGAATACAGGCCACACATTTTTTGGTGTGGTATCTCCATGCCATCTCATATCTGTGTGTGCTCAAAGTCTGGCCAGTTTACAGCATTTTTTTTTTGTCTTTAGCGCCACTGTACTTATATACAGCAGTATTTACCCCCTCCCCAAAAAGAAAAAAGAAAAAAAAAACACCCATTTGTCGTAGTGGTATCTCCGTGCCAGCTCATATCTGTGCGTGCTCAAAGTTTGGCCAGTTTAGGCCGGTTTTCCTTTTTTTGTCCTGGGTGTCACAATACATCAATCACAAGCTGGAAGCACTGCAGCACTGCCAAAGCAAAGCGGCAACAGGCTTTGCTGAAGCTAATTTGCTTAGGTGACAAACCGCACAATGCTGATGAGTTGTTGACAGCTCTGAAAGAGCAGGCAGATGTGTGGCTCACATCTGTAAATCTCCAGCCAGGCATGGTTGTGTGTGACAATGTCAGGAACCTGGTGGTGACTTTGAGTTAAGGCGAACTGACACACGTACCATGCCTGGCCCATGTGCTGAACCTTGTTGTTCAACGTTTTCTAAAAAGCTATCCAGAGCTGCCCGTTCTGCTGGTTAAAGTGCGCCGCCTGTGTGCACATTTTAGAAAGTCAGCTACAGCTTCAGCCGCCCTTGCTGTGCTTCAGCAGCGAGTGCAGATTCCGGCTCACTGACTGGTGTGTGATGTCCCCACGCGTTGGAACTCTTCAATGCATATGTTAGAAAGGATTTGTGAGCAGACGCTGTTGAATACCAGCATCAACAAGGCTGTCGTTTGTCAGGTTTGACTCCACACATAAGACCTCAGGAGTGGACATGGATGTCAGACATATGTAGCATCCTCCAAAACGTTTAGGAGTCCACCAAGATGGTGAGCGGCGATGATGCCATATTTAGCGTCACCCTCCCGCTCATCTGCATTCTGAAAAGCTCTCTGCTCACAATGAAAGAGGAGGCATTGCAGGCGTAGCACGAGGACATGGATCAAGGAACCATACAGGGTGATTACACACAGCCCAGCCTCGTGTCATCCCAATGTTAATAGGTTGACAATGAGGGAGAGGAGGAGGAGGAAGAACAGTAGCTACTTTCATGCGCTATAGACGTGACTACAACCACAACTGTCATATCGTCTGTTCAGCGTGGATGCCCTGAGGACACGGAGGAAGATGAGGAGGAGGACACCTTGGTCAGTCATCCTTTTGGTGAGGACACAGAAGTTTTGCCTGTTACCAGATTGGCACACATGACTGACTTTATGTTGCGCTGCCTTTCCCGTGACCCTCATATTGTCAAAATATAGGGTACCAGTCATTACAGGCTAGTGACACTTCTAGACCCAAGGTACAAGGATAACTTTAAATCTCTTGTTCCAGAGGCAGAAAGGGCCATTGTTGCAGAATTGTTAAAAAAATTCCAATCTCAAAACGCTGGCGGCACAGATAACAGTTTGTTGGCCAACCAACAGGACAGGCGAGACAGACTCAAGTCTACTCCAACAGAGGCAGGGGAACACTGGCAAAGTTCTGGGACAGATTCCTAAGGCCCTCCCATCACCCATGCACTAAGGCGTGGGGTAATCTCACAAGGAATGCAATGTTCTCTAAGATGCTGAGGGAATACCTTGCTGACCGTACCAACGTCCTCCGTGATTCCTCTGTGCCTTTTAATTATTGGGTATCCAAGCTGGACACTTGACATGAGCTGGCTGTCTACACCTTGGAGGTCCTGGCCTGCCCTGCTGCTAGCATTTTGTCTGAGAGGGTTTTTAATGCTGCTGGTGGCATTATCACAGATAAGCGCATTCGCCTTTCTAAGGAAAATGCTGACTCTTATAAAAATGAACAAGGGATGGATTGGGCCTGACTTCTTGACACCTTACATTACTTTGGGCTTGTTGCTCTGTCCGAATACCCGAGTATTCCAATTTGCTCAACCCGAGCAATGAGCACCCGAGCATTTTAGTGCTCGCCCATCACTATTATTTACTGCATATATTCAAGGAACCATTCAGTTTAAGTGAAGGCAATCCCTGTAAGCAATGGCGTACCACCAAAGGCAGCAGACTACATGGCTACTATGGGGCCCGTGAGGAGGAGAGGGGGCCCAGTGCAGCACCATTGCAAGTTCAACTTTACCAGCGTCTGATGTCTCAGCACAGACAGCTAGATGACGTCACTACATGGCACCCGTAGCGCTTCAGAACGCTCAATGCAGTTACTGGAGAATCGGGGGAATGAGGTGTGTTTGTTTTTTCCATTAGAACATTATGGTGGCCAGAAAACTATGTGGAGGACTATTGGGTCCATTATACTGTATGGAGGATTATGTGGAGTGCAGTATACTATATGGAGGACTATGGGGAGTTCATGATACTATATAAAGGACTATGGGGTGCATTATACTTTATGGAAGTATGTGGGGCCTAATATAATATTTGGAGGGCTATGTGGGACCCTTCATACTGTATGAAAGCAATTATACAGCATGAAGGTTTGTGCAGGGTCCATCATGCTGTGTGGGGGCCATTATACTGTAAGTAGGCCCATTAGACTGTATGTAAAGCTGTGTAACTGTGCAGACATCACAGTTAGGGAATCATACTGTGTTGGGGTCACCATACCTTTCCAGAGGAGGAGTTGAGGGGTTGGGTACAGTAGGGTTATCACTGTGCGTGTGGAGGGTACTGTAGAGGAATTCACTGTGGGGGTATCTTACAGTGTTTATAGGGCTCTTTTGTTGACATCATACTCTGAGTGCAGTGAAAGCGGAATCTAGGGCACCAGTATGAGGAAAATTATTTTGTAAAGCCTGCAAAGTTCTGTGACCCCACCGAATAATATATATATTTTTTCTTTGGGGGGCCCAATTAGAACTTCTGCTCTGGGGCCCCATGATTTTTATGTACACACCTACTTGTATGTATTGCAAAGAAAATATTATTTGACAGAATAAATAATTTATCAGCATAAAATCATATAATTTAGGAAGTTCTACAGAAAACACTGATATTAAAACAATGGGGAATATTGATCAATTACATCTAATTGGTAACCTGACCATCAGTGCCGGGGCCCTGAGCAGGCGGGGGGCCCACTCGCCGTCGGGCACCCCGGTGCCCGTTAGCGGTGTCAGTGCCCCCCCGCTTGCTCAGGGCCCTGGAAGCAGCCGGCGCAATACTCACCTCTCCCCGTGCCTCCGCTGCCGCAGCTCCGAGCTCCAGGGGGCGCCTGCGCCGGCGCTTCCTCTCTCACAGCAGCGCCGCTGAATGACGTCATCATTCAGCGGCCAGCTGTGGCAGAGAGCGCGCGGACGCCGGACAGGTGAGGCGTGTGTGTGCCTGCTTCCTGTGTGTATGTGAGAGAGTGCTGCCTGCGGTGCTGTATGTGTGATGGTGGTGGGGGAAGGCAGTGATGGTGGTGAGGAGGCAATGATGATGGGGAGGCAATGATAATGGGAAGGCAATGATGATGATGATATTAATGGGGAGGCAATGATGATGATGATATTAATGGGGAGGCAATGATAATGGGAAGGCAATGATGATGATGATATTAATGGGGAGGCAATGATAATGATGATGATGGGGAGACAATGATAATGGGAAGGCGATGATGATGATAATGATATTAATGGGGAGGCAATGATAATGATGATGATGGGGAGGCAATGATAATGGGAAGGCAATGATGATGATATTAATGGGGAGGCAATGATAATGATGGGGAGGCAATGATAATGGGAAGGCAATGATGATGATGATATTAATGGGGAGGCAATGATGATGATAGGGAGGCAATGATGATGATGATGGGCAGGCAATGATGATGAGGGGAGGCAATGATGATGATAATGGGCAGGCAATGATGATGATAATGGGGAGTCTTTCCACAGCGCCCTTTCCTGAGCCGTAACAGTGCAGAGCGCAGCACAGTGTAGAGGAGAGCTCCATATTTTGTATGGAGCATTATATGTGGTCCAGTATTCTGTATGGAGCATTATATTGGGTCCAGTATTCTGTATGGAGCATTATATGGGGGATGGCGGGGTGACATCCTGCATGGGGTATTATATGGGTGATGAGGGGGAGACTATGTGGTGCCCATAATATTGTATGGAGGACTGTACTGTCCAGTCTGTACTGTGCGCTGTGAGGATTTGGCAGTTTTTGAGCTATTGCACAATTTACAATAGGTATCAGTCATGTAATGGAAGAAGAGAAGTGTTTGGCGTTGTGCTATACCCATATTTCTCTGCAGTATCTGTGCATCATGAATCGTGGTCTGTGTTAAGGGGGCCCACTGAGACTCTTTCGCCCGGGGCCCATAAAAACCTGGAGCCGGCCCTGCTGACCATGCACATAAGATTGCTGCCAACTGAATGATGCTTCAGCTGATCATTTGTCTAAGGCTGGAGTCACACTGGCGACTAAATCGTACCACTAGAACGCGATGAAATATCGCTTTGCAGTCGACCCAATATTAATCAATGGAGTAGCTCCCAACATCCGATTTTTTGTGGTCCGATTTAAACGTGCGAGTGCAATCGCAGCATGCTGCGATTGTCACCGATTGTGGGTCGACTATCGCCAATGCAAGTCTATGGGAGCGATGAAAAGTGGGATTACAAACGGACCGCACGTGTGAGTTGCGATTAAATCGCACAACTTTTCCAGGTGACAGGAAACTGGCTTTGAATTTCTCAGGAAGCCTTTACATGCTAATTAGCTAAGCACATCTTAAAAAAAAAACAGGAAGAACGCCTACACGGAGTCCAGAAACATGGCATCTAGCCACATCAATGTGGAACTCCTCATCGTATTGGTGCAGGAGAGGCCTGAATTGTGGGACCAGCGCGATCCCAACTAAAGTAATCGGACGTGCAAAGAGGCGGCATGGAAAACAATATGTGTGCACATTTTTCCGGACTATCATCAGAGATCCAGGGAGGACCAAGAGTGACTTAGTAAGTACCACATGTAACGGTTTTTGAAATTTTGAAAAAAATTGATGAAGCAAATAATAATGTAGCCTTATGTGTTTAAATGATATTTAAAAGGCAGCATTATCGACCTCTTCCTATTTATAACTACACATTGATGTGTGTGTACACAAACAATATCCATGTATATTAAAATATCATCGATGCTTCGGCATCTATTGACTACAACATTTTGTATTTCTCTTCACCTCAGATGTAGTGTGTAGGTCCTAAAATTCAAACTGAATGAGGCGTTTTGTAAAGGGCCAAGCATTTTTGAAAATTAATGTTAGTGCTTATAACATGGATGCTTCTGGTTGTATGTTGATGTATTTCAATATTTAAATCACATCACACATGACCACTATTTAAATGTTCAGTGTTACATACTTTGTATTTTTGGCTTAATAAATAGATATCAGTCATTGTAACCGTTATGCTGTTCTTACATTTGTAGTGACTGATGTGACAAGGCGGTGGCGCAGCTGTCGGGACTGCTACCGGAGGGAGAGGCAGATTAGGGATCGGAGTGGGGCTTCAGCATCTAAGAAGAGGAAGTACCTCTATTTTGATAGACTAAACTTCCTTGCGCCAGTGTTGGATCTGCGACCGTAAGTGCATGTGTGTTGAAGCACTTTCATGCCAAAATTTGAATTTTTATGGATTTTAATGTTTAAATTTTTTTCATTCCTAGAACGGAGTCAAACCTAACTGAGAGGGAGACGGGGTCCGACTCCGAAGTGCTTATCGACCCCGTTGGTGATGGGGAAGAGGAGGCAGGCCCTTCCTCGGCAGCATGTGGGTCCACCCAAGCAGCACCAACAACAGCTGCAGGAGCTGAGGATTCACAAACACAGCATCATGAAAATGAGGACCTACCTCAGAGCAGCAGCCCTAATAGGGCTCAAGATGTGTCTCCTCCTCCTTCCCAACGCACAAGGCGAGGTAGGCGGTGACGAGAAGGAGTGGGTTCTGTGACAAGGAGGCAGGTGGACTGAGGAGTTCTGGACTATTTGTCCAGTGTAGCTAATGATGATGGGGAGGAGGGATTTTGCCACAGTCTGGCCCCTTACCTCCGGGCTACTCCAATACAGCACAGACTGAGGATCAGAAGTGGACTGCACATTGTGTTGGAAGCTAGATCAGCGCCTAATGATCCAACCAACCTACTAGATTATCTTCATAGATGGGTGGTTGGTCCAGAAAATGTCTTGAGGTTGTTAGGAGCAAATCCCTCACAATCTGCTTCAGCCTCTGATCCTCCTCCTCCTCATCATCATCATCCTCCTCCTCCACCTCCTCCTTGTGTCCAACAAAACCCAACTCCTCCTCCTCATCCTACTGCAGCTCATTCTTTCTATGGAGCTTCCCAGCTCCAAACCATGGAACAGAGTGGCCATGCACAATATGCCCACTCTAACATACCCAATGTTGTTGGCTGGCCACAACATGGATATGTTAGACATGGGCATATTGGGGGTCACTCTGCTAGTGCTCAGTCATATCAATATGACTATGAGCATCAATTCCCTATGTACCCCTACCCACAAGGCATTCAGGATGCAGCCAGTAACCCAGCTGCTACTGTAGGTTCTGCAACAGCTCATTCTCAAACACAGGTTGCAGATAGTGGAAGGCCGAATACACAACCTGGCCCTCCATCCTCACCAACACCACCACCAAGCTACCATCAATTGTAGCTGTAATATTTTTTTTCTGTATGGAACTAATATATATTTTTATTTGCATATTCAGAATCTTATACATATTTTATTTTTATGTTTGGACATGTTGGTCCTGTTTACAAAATATATCAGCCTGTAAAAGGCTTCAAAACAAACCACTAATGAGTAAAATTAGTGAAGTTACATTGGTTGTGTGTGTTTATTCTTATATGTTATGTAGTGTCTTAAGTATGGTAAAGTGTTAAAAAAATAATTAGAGTCTAACATTAATTGATTAATCAAAATACAAAAAAAAAAAAAAAACCCTGTTTGGGAGAGAAGAATAGACAAATCGCGGCGCCCTAAGTGCGTAAAAACAATATTATAGTCTTTAGAGTGTGCACAATTTTATGCACTCACCTGATAGAAGACTAATATGGCTTTAGATTGTGTATCCTCAAAAATCCTTCTGGGATACTTTTCAATAGACAGGGCTTGCAGCTTCCCTCGGGTGGATCCAAGTGAAAGAGCCAGATTCAGGCTCACACAGGATGAATAAATCAAGAAAGGCACATCCAGCCCATGAATGGCAGCGCTTCCCAGGACTCACATCCAAAGATGATATTTCATATTTTTTTATTTAATAAGTTAAAATGGAGGAGATACAACGCGTTTCGGATACAGTATATATCCTTCATCAGGTATCATAAAAACACAGTACAAATCCTAATAATATAAAATTCAGTAACACTTATATATAGTGGCAAACCTTTTATCCCAGTCTCAGACACTTGATTTAGGGAGTGGACCAAGTTCAGGAGCACACCCATCAACTTTGGACACCCAAAGGAGCACACCCATTCAATCCATTTGGATATAATGTTCCCAGACGATATATCCAAAACGAAAGAAACGTTTTGGATATATCGTCTGGGAACATTATATCCAAATGGATTGAATGATATCATAGAGAGAGTTTGAATGCTTTTTTTTTTTTTTCTTCTTGCATCTATGCTGTCAAAGTTGATGGGTGTGCTCCTGAACTTGGTCCACTCCCTAAATCAAGTGTCTGAGACTGGGATAAAAGGTTTGCCACTATATATAAGTGTTACTGAATTTTATATTATTAGGATTTGTACTGTGTTTTTATGATACCTGATGAAGGATATATACTGTATCCGAAACGCGTTGTATCTCCTCCATTTTAACTTATTAAATAAAAAAATATGAAATATCATCTTTGGATGTGAGTCCTGGGAAGCGCTGCCATTCATGGGCTGGATGTGCCTTTCTTGATTGATTAATCAAAAGGAACTTTATGGTATCATATCACATAAAACACACTACATACCTATGGCCTGATCTTGCCAAGGAATAGAACCAGCAGGGGAAACAAAATAATTGGTCAATAATTCACGCACTTTGAGTCCAGAAGGGGGACAACGAGGATGGATGACTGCTCTCATAGGCCTCGTCATATTATCAGACTGAAGGTCAGGCATATCAGCTGATGAGCATTCATGCATTCTTGTAAAATTATGTAGTACCACACATGCTTGCACTACAAGATTAACATTTGATTCACTTAGCTGAATGGCTGATTGTAGGACACGCCATTTGGCTGTAAGAATACCAAATGTGCACTCCACCAGGCGTCGTGCACGAGAAAGGCGATAATTAAAGATGCATCTCTGATGGTTCAGATTGCGGCGAGGATATGGCCTCATAACATTACGAGTTAATTGGAAGGCCTCATCCGCTACTACAACATATGGCACTGCATCCACATTTGAGTGTGGAAGTTGACATGCTGGTGGTAAGTCCAATTGGTTATTGCGTAGCCGCCGACCCATAATGGAAGAATTGAAGACTCTGGAGTCTCCAGTCCTTCCATAGGCCCCAATGTCTACAATTATGAAGTGGTAGTTACTGTCGACCAAGGCCAACAAAACTATAGAAAAAAATTGCTTATAATTGTAGAATTGGGTCCCTGAGTTCGGCGGCTTACGCACACGTATGTGCTTCCCGTCCAGGGCTCCAATACAGTGTGGAAAATTACTGCTTTCTTGAAATCCATGTGCAATCCTCAACCAATCTTCCATTTTGGGCTCTGGCATGACCTCTTTATTTAGTCTTGACCAAATTTGTCCACAAGTAGAGCTGACTATTCCGGAAATGGTGGATTTCCCTATTAAAAACTCTAAATGCAGAGCAGCGTATGAGAGCCCAGTGGAAAGGAACCTGCAATACAGAAACAACAACAAACATGTACACATCAGACAAACAAAATATAAAAAATACATTAAGCAAATGTAAACAGTGTACATTTGTATACTCACACATTCTCTTAATGTTATGACTTACTAACCATTAAGACTGCTACACACAAGCATATAGTGAAAAGCTTACAATTTCATAATGCCATCAGGTTCAGTATGTTAAGATGAACAAAGTTAGAAGAATGTGAAAGATGGTAAATTATGAAAGACATCATCAACATATCGTTGACACACATACCTTAATGTTAGAAGAAGCCTTTCCTCAGAAGAAATTGAAGGACGCATCCTGGTGTTCTGAAAGGTGATTCCAGGGCGCAATATGTCCAGCAAAATATCAAAGGTGGCAACACTCATGCGACAATAGTCAAAAAACTTGTCTGGATTCCTGCGCAGTGTCGAATACAGGCGCTCAAAATGCCCTTTGCTGATCCTTCGCATCACAAGGGATGCACCCACATCCTTCTGCGGATTCTGTGAGAAACAACTACAGGGTATGGCTCCCCAAAAGTTCTGGATATCAGCCAATAGTACAGCAGACGCTCAGTTCTATTAAACATTAGTCTGTCACTCATAATTGTAACTTAGCAGCAACACAACAGGAACCACTAAGAAGCAAAACACTCCACGGCAACGTTGGGAGGGAAAGAACAGTCAAACCACGCTTAAATATGGGTCTGGCTCATTATTCAAATTATTTGCAGGCCTCAAAACCGTTAAATGTCCATTTTGCTATGATGCCACTAAAAATCGGTAGTCGGTGGGTAATCGGATGTGAAACGTAAGCGTACATGCGACAAAATCGCATCAACTACAAAAAATCGGATGCTAGTCGCATCAATGTTCATGAAATTTTAATCCGATTATCGACCGACTAAAACGGTCCGATTTTTTAGACGTTGTGTGTGATTCCAGCCTAACAATCATCTTAGCCAACTATTTCATACCCAAGAGTGGTCGTTCAGTGAGCAATCCAACAGTTAAGACGTTGACCGTCGGCTTATCTCTGGGATAACAATGTGATTGGCAGCCCTAAATCAGACATGTGCAATCGAAACTTACTATCTTACTATTAGTTGGCAAGTGACCCCATACAAATTAGACAATCAGCATATCATGGTTAATATTACTCTATTGTTTGTGCAGTCCTTTATACAGTATCAATTTATGCTAGACAGTTTTAAAATGCACCAGATTTATCATAGTGATTCATGTTGTCTGATTAATTGTGTACATTTTAGAGTGTTTAGTTTAAGTTTATAACACTTAATTTTAGGCTTGCCTTATGCTAGAAATGTACACCACAAATCAGGCGCATAGTGTCTCATATTGAATCATGCCTGTTTCAGATAAGCCACTCTGCATTTCAGCAACACTATGTCCCCCTGTCAGACAAATGTCTAAACCACATAAATATCATGCAAACCATTGAAATATGTTTTTGGTGTGAATTACGGCAGCATTGTGGCACATTAAAGAATGTGTGATGTCGGAAATATACACTTTGCACATAACCCCAACCTTTATTACAAAATTGCAAAGTAAGATATGAAAAATGCATAATATTGTAATTATAATTGTTTGCAAAAAGTAAGCTACCAGGCCTAAAAGACCCAGGTTACTCATTCTAGGGTTAAGCTTTTCAAATTTCTTTGATGTTTTTTAAACAAAAGTCATATTGATAATTTTTAACAGACACATTAGGTGAACTTTATTAAGTAAAATGAGCTAGAATTATGGTGTAATTCCCCAAATGTATTATAATTTTAAGGTACTTTTTAAATCTTCACCAGCAAGAGGTGTGGTTTAATTATGAAAGGGGAGTGGATTAATTGGAAATGGATGTGATCTACAAGAAGACACTGTGCACTTCAATGTGCAAAAATTGTTGTACAAATTTCTTCTACAACATTAGCCAACTAACAAGTGGTGTAAACTTAGACTAAAGAGTCTTAAAATACACCAGAATTATCTGTATGGATCACTAAAATAACTCTTTTTGAGATTGTCTAGTCTACAGTCATGGCCAAAAGTTTTGAGAATGACACAAATATTATATTTTCACATGATCTGCTGCCCTCTGGTTTTTATGTGTGTTTGACAGATGTTTTTATCACAGACAGAAATATAATAATTGCAAACATATGAGTAACAAAAGCTTATATTGACAGTTAGAATGAGTTAATGCAGCAAGTCAATATTTGCAGTGTTGACCCTTCTTCTTCAGGACCTCTGCAATTCTCCCTGGCATGCTCTCAATCAACTTCTGGACCAAATCCTGACTGATAGCAGTTCATTCTTGCACAATCAATGCTTTCATTTTGTCAGAATTTTTAGGTTTTTGTTTGTCCACCCGTCTCTTGATGATTGACCACAAGTTCTCAATGGGAGTAAGAACTGGGGAGTTTTCAGACCATGGACCCAAAATCTCTATGTTTTGTTCCCTGAGCCATTTAGTTATCACCTTTGCTTTATGGCAAGGTGCTCCATCATGCTGGAAAAGGCATTGTTGATCGCCAAACTGCTCTTGGAGGATTGAGAGAAGTTGCTCTTGGAGGACATTCTGGTACCATTCTTTATTCATGGCTGTGTTTTTAGGCAAGACTGTGAGAGAGCCAATTCCCTTGGCTGAGAAGCAACCCCACACATGAATGGTTTCAGGATGCTTAACAGTTGGCATGAGACAAGACTGGTGGTAGCGCTCACCTTGTCTTCTCCAAATAGGCCTTTTCCTGATGTCCCAAACAGTTGAAAAGGGGATTCATCACAGAAAATAACTTTACCCCAGTCCTCAGCAGTCCACTGCCTGTACCTTTTGCAGTATATCAGTCTGTCCATGATGTTTTTTCTGGAGAGAAGTGGCTTCTTTGCTGCCCTCCTTGAGACCAGGCCTTGCTCCAAGAGTCTCCGCCTCACAGTTCGTGCAGATGCACTCACACCTGCCTGCTGCCATTCCTGAGCAAGCTCTGCACTGCTGGCAGCCCGATCCTGCAGCTGAAACACTTTTAAGAGACGGTCCTGGTGCTTTCTGGTCTTTCTTGTGCGCCCTGAAGCCTTTTTGGCAACAATGGAACCTCTCTCCTTGAAGTTCTTGATGATGCGATAGATTGTTGACTGAGGTGCAATCTTTCTAGCTGCAATACTCTTCCCTGTTAGGCCATTTTTGTGCATTGCAATGACGACTGCACATGTTTCTTTAGAGATAACCATGGTTAACAGAAGAGAAACAATGATGCCAAGCACCAGCCTCCTTTTAAAGTGTCCAGTGGTGTCATTCTTACTTAACCCCTTAATGTCCAATGACGTGCAGAGTCCGTCATGACAAGGTGCCAGTTCCGGCACCAGGACGGACTCTGCACGTCATGCCTTTGATCTACCACAGCGTGTAAACACGCTGTGGTA
Organism: Oophaga sylvatica; assembly: GCA_033576555.1. NCBI lineage: Eukaryota > Metazoa > Chordata > Amphibia > Anura > Dendrobatidae > Oophaga > Oophaga sylvatica. The sequence continues at coordinate 131,896,929 of JARQOD010000005.1, read as the reverse complement.
GATCAGTGCCGACAGCTGTCACAGACAGCTGACAGGCACGGCAAGCGGTGCGGGGACCTTTGCCGTCGGTCCCCGCACTCACAGCGCTGTGGTTGGTCAGTCAATCTGACTGACCAAACACAGCAGCGATCGCGCAGGAGAAGCTGAAATTTCAGCTTCCCCAGCGCGATCAGTGCAGGAGCCCAGCGCTGCAGTGGCCAGGCTTCCTGCACTGACAGCCAGGAGCGGAGCCCCCACCGCCCCTGGCTGTTAACCCCCTGACTGCTGCGATCGAGAGCGATCGCAGAGCTCAGGGGGGAGGCAGAGGGTCGGGTGCTCCCTCTGCCTCAGATCAGCGTCCCAGCGATGTAATCGCAGGGCCTGATCTCTGCCTTGATGACCCGGGGGTTGTCATGACAACCTCCGGGTCATCTAGCTACGGGAAGCTGCTGTGATCATGTCACAGCAGCTTTCCCCATAGGTACAATGCATTGCAATGCCAGAGCATTGCAATGCATTGTAACTGCAATCAAAAGTAAAAAAAAGTGAAAGTCCCATAAAGGGACAAGTTGAAAAAAATCATTTTTTTAAAAAAATTGTAAAAAAAATATTAAAAAATAATTTAAAAAAAATCCCCTAAAAAATACACATTTTTATGTAATAAAAAAATAAAAAACAAAAAAATACACATGTTAGGTATCGCCACGTCCGTAAAAATCCCATCTATAAAAGCATAACCCTAGTTAACCCCTTTAGTGAAAGCCGTAAAAAAAAAAACACAAAAAAGTAGTAAATTATACTTTTTCCAAGCGGTATCATTATACCGCTTGGAAAAAGTGCAATAACACGCGATCAAAAAGTCAGATATAAATAATCATGGTACCGCTGAAAACGTCATCTTGTCCCGCAAAAAACAAGCTGCTATATAGCATCATCAGCGAAAAAATAAAAAAGTTATAGCTCGCGGAATAAACTGATGCAAAAATAATTATTTTTTCTATAAAATTCTTTATTGTGTAAAAAATGCCAAAACATAAAAAAAATATATAAATGAGGTATCGCTGTAATCGTAGTAACCCGAAGAATAAAGCTGCTTTATCAATTTTACCACACGCGGAACGGGGGAAAAAAAAAAAAAAAAAAACAATTCCTGAATTGCTGGTTTTAGTTCATTCTGCTTCCACAAAAATCGGAATAGGAAGCGATCAAAAAACGTTATGTGCCCGAATATGGTACCAATAAAAACGTCAGCTCGTCCCGCAAAAAATAACCCCACAGATAACTCTGTCGGCCGAAATATGGAAAAATTATAGCTCTCAAAATACGGCGATGCAAAAAATTCTTACAAAAAATTATTCCAAAAAAAAGCATCTTTTAGTGTGTGACAGAAGCTAAACATGAAAAAAGGGAGTAAATCTGGTATCGCCGTAATCGCACCGATCCGAGGAATAAAGTCGCCTAATCACTAATATCGCACGAGGAACGGCGTAAAAAAGAAAACCAATTCTTCACCTTTGGTAGATTTGTTCATTGTGCCTCCCAAAGATCGCAGTAAGGCGATCACAGTGGTTCCCCCCCGCATATGGGGTATCAGCGTACTCAGGACAAAATGCACAATAGCTTTTGGGGTCCTATTTCTCCTGTTACCCTTATAAAAATAAAAATTTGGGGGCAAAAAGGTAATTTTTGTGGAAAAAAATATGATTTTTTTTATTTTCACGGCTCTACGTTATAAACTTCTGTGAAGCCCTTGGGGTTCAAAGTGCTGACCACACATCTAGATAAGTTCCTTGGGGGGTCTAGTTTGCAAAATGGGGTCATTTGTGGGGGTTTCTACTGTTTAGGCACATCAGGGGCTCTCCAAGCGCGACATGACACCCGCAGACCATTCCATCAAAGTCTGCATTTAAAAACGGTGCTCCTTCCCTTCCGATCTCTGCCATGCGTCAAAATAGTGGTTCCCCCCCACATATGGGATATCAGCGTACTCAGGACAAATTGCACAATAGCTTTTGGGGTCCTATTTCTCCTGTTACCATTATAAAAATAAAAATTTGGGGCAAAAAGTTTATTTTTGTGGAAAAAAATATGATTTTTTTATTTTCACGGCTCTACGTTATAAACTTCTGTGAAGCACTTGGGGGTTCAAAGTGCTCACCACACATCTAGAAAAGTTCCTTGGGGGTCTAGTTTCCAAAATGGAGTCACTTGTGGGGGGTTTCTACTGTTTAGGCACATCAGGGGCTATCCAAACGTGACATGACACCCGCAGACCATTCCATCAAAGTCTGCATTTGAAAAAGGCGCTACTTCCCTTTCGAGCTCTGCCATGCGTCAAAATAGTGGTTCCCCCCCACATATGGGATATCAGCGTACTCAGGACAAATTGCACAATAGCTTTTGGGGTCCTATTTCTCCAGTTACCATTATAAAAATAAAAATTTGGGGCAAAAAGTTTATTTTTGTGGAAAAAAATATGATTTTTTTATTTTCACGGCTCTACGTTATAAACTTCTGTGAAGCACTTGGGGGTTCAAAGTGCTCACCACACATCTAGAAAAGTTCCTTGGGGTCTAGTTTCCAAAATGGAGTCACTTGTGGGGGGTTTCTACTGTTTAGGCACATCAGGGCTATCCAAACGTGACATGACACCCACAGACCATTCCATCAAAGTCTGCATTTGAAAAAGGCGCTACTTCCCTTTCGAGCTCTGCCATGCGTAAAAATAGTGGTTTCCCCCCACATATGGGGTATCAGCGTACTCAGGACAAATTGCACAATAACTTTTGGGGTCCTGTTACCCTTTGGAAAATAACAATTGGGGTGGAAAGATCATTTTTGTGGAAAAGATATGATTTTTTAATTTTACTGCTCTACGTTATAACCTTCTGTGAAGCCCTTGGGGGTTCAAAGCTCTCACCACACATCTAGATAAGTTCCTTGGGGGGTCTAGTTTCCAAAGTGGGGTCACTTGTGGGGGGTTTCCACTGTTTAGGCACACAGGGACTCTCCAAATGCGACATGGCGTCCAATCTCAATTCCAGCCAAAAAAATCAAATGGCGCTGCTTCCCTTCCGAGCTCTGCCATGCGCCCAAATAGTGGTTTACCCCCACATATGGGGTATCAGCGTACTCAGGACTAATTGCCCAATAACTTTTGGGGTCCTTTTATCCTTTGGAAAATAATAATTGGGATGAAAAGATCATTTTTGTGGAAAAATTATGATTTTTTAATTTTACGGCTCTACGTTATAACCTTCTGTGAAGCCCTTGGGGGTTAAAAGCTCTCACAACACATTTAGATAAGTTCCTTGGGGGGTCTAGTTTCCAAAATGGGGTCACTTGTGGGGGTTTCCACTGTTTAGGCACACAGGGACTCTCCAAATGCGACATGGCGTCCAATCTCAATTCCAGCCAAAAAAGTCAAATGGCGCTGCTTCCCTTCCGAGCTCTGCCATGCGCCCAAATAGTGGTTTACCCCCACATATGGAGTATCAGCGTACTCAGGACTAATTGCCCAATAACTTTTGGGGTCCTTTTATCCTTTGGAAAATAATAATTGGGATGAAAAGATCATTTTTGTGGAAAAAATATGATTTTTTAATTTTACGGCTCTAAGTTATAACCTTCTGTGAAGCCCTTGGGGTTAAAAGCTCTCACAACACATTGAGATGAGTTCCTTGAGGGGTCCAGTTTCCAAAATGGGGTCACTTGTTGGGGGTTTCCACTGTTTAGGCACACAGGGACTCTCTAAATGCGACATGGCGTCCAATCTCAATTCCAGCCAAAAAAGTCAAATGGCGCTGCTTCCCTTCCGAGCTCTGCCATGCGCCCAAATAGTGGTTTACCCCCACATATGGGTATCAGCGTACTCAGGACTAATTGCCCAATAACTTTTGGGTCCTTTTATCCTTTGGAAAATAATAATTGGGATGAAAAGATCATTTTTGTGGAAAAAATATGATTTTTTAATTTTACGGCTCTACGTTATAACCTTCTGTGAAGCCCTTGGGGTTAAAAGCTCTCACAACACATTTAGATGAGTTCCTTGAGGGGTCCAGTTTCCAAAATGGGGTCACTTGTGGGGGGTTTCCACTGTTTAGGCACACAGGGACTCTCCAAATGCGACATGGCGTCCAATCTCAATTCCAGCCAAAAAAGTCAAATGGCGCTGCTTCCATTCCGAGCTCTTCCATGCGCCCAAATAGTGGTTTACCCCCACACATGGTATATCGGTGTACTCTGGAGAAATTGTACAACAAATATTGTGGTTCATTTTCTCCTGATACCCTTGACAAAATTTAAAAAAATTGTGTCGAAAGAAAAATTTGGGGAAAAAAAGTTAAATGTTCATTTTTTCCTTCCACATTGCTTCAATTCTTGTGAAGTACCTAAAGGGTTAATAAACTTCTTGAATGTGGCTTTGAACACGTTGAGGGTGCAGTTTTTAGAATGGTGTCACTTTTGGGTATTTTCTGTCATATTGACCCCTCAAATTCACTTCAAATGTGAGGTGGTCCCTAAAAAAATGGTTTTGTAAATTTTGTTGGAAAAATTAGAAATTGCTGGTCAACTTTTAACACTTATAACTTCGTAACAAAAAAAAATTTTGGTTCCAAAATTGTGCTGATGTAAAGTAGACATGTGGGAAATGTTATTTATTAACTAATTTTTGTGACATATCTCTCTGATTTAATGGCATAAAAATTAAAAGTTTGAAAATTGCAAAATTTTCACAATTTTTGCCATATTTCCATTTTTTTCATAAAAAAACGCAAGTTATATTGAAGAAATTTACCACTATCATGAAGTACAATATGTCACAAGAAAACAATCTCAGAATCGCCAAGATCCGTAGAAGCGTTCCAGAGTTATAACCTCATAAAGAGACAGTGGTCAGAATTGTAAAAATTGGCCTGGTCTTTAACCTACAAAATGGCTTGGTCATTAAGGGGTTAATCATGACAGATTGATCTCCAGCCATGTCCTCATCAACACCCACACCTGTGTTAATGGAGCAATGACTGAAAAGAGGTTAGCTGGTCCTTTTAATGCAGGGCTGCAATGATGTTGAAATGTGTTTTGGGGATAAAGTTCATTTTCTAGCCAAATATTGACTTTGCAAGTAATTGCTGTTAAGCTGATCACTCTTTATAACATTCTGGAGTATATGCAAATTGCCATTAGAAAAAGTGAAGCAGTAGACTTTGTAAAAATTAATATTTGTATCATTCTCAAAACTTTTGGCCATGACTGTAAAACCTGTCATATACATCTCACCAGAGTCCCCCATACACAGGAGAATTTGGCTTGTTCAAGCATTATTATGTTTCCTAGAAGTCATGAGGTCCCAATGTACATTATCCCCTTTACTCCCGAGGGTTGTTTGCATGTTAATGCCTGGACCAATTTTTAACAATTCTGACCACTGTCTCTTTATGAGATTATCACCCTGGAACGCCTCCACAGATCTTGGCGAGTCTGACAATGTTTTTTTGTGACATATTGTACTTCATGATAGTGGTAAAACTTTTTCGATATAACTTGCGTTTATTTATGAAAAAATCGGAAATATGGCGAAAATTTATCAATTTTCAAACTTTTAATTTTTATGCCCTTAAAATCAGAGAGTTATATCACAAAAATAGTTACTAAATAACATTTCCCACATGTCTACTTTACATCAGCACAATTTTGGAAACAACATTTTTTTGTTAGGAAGTTATAAGGTTAAAAGTTGACCCGCAAATTCTCATTTTTAGAACACCATTTTTTTTAGGGACCACATCACATTTGAAGTCACTTTGAGGGGTCTATATGATAGAAAAAACCCAAAAGTTACACCATTCATCCAAGATGGCCGCCGGGTCCTGCACTGAGGTGCCTGCAGCAGTGCAGAGCGATCGCTGGTGTGACAGAGTGCTGTGCACACTGTCACACCAGCGATCTGACCCTACACAGTGATGTCCCACCCTGAGACAAAGTAAAAATGTAAAAAAAATAAAAATAAAAGTGTAAAACAAATTCCAAAATAAAAGGAAAAAAAATATTCCCCAATAAATTAATTTCTTCATGTAAATAAAAAAAAACAATAAAAGTCACATATTAGGTATCGCCGCGTCCATAACGACCCGCCCTATAAAACTGTCCTACTTGTTATCCCTTTTAGTGAACCCCTTAAAAAAAAAAAAGCAAAAAATCAATGCTTTATCATCATACCGCCAAACAAAAAGTGGAATATCAAAAAGACGGATGTAAATAATCATGGTACCACTGAAAATGTCATCTTGTCCCGCAAAAAACGAGCCACCATACAGAATCATCAGCGAAACAATAAAAAAGTTATAGCTCGCAGAATAAAGTGATGCAAAAATAATTATTTTGTATATAAAATAGTTTTTATTGTATAAAAGCGCCAAAACATAAAAAAATGATATAAATGAGGTATCGCCGTAATCGTACTAACCCGAAGAATAAAACTGCTTTATCAATTTTACCACACGCGGAACAGTATAAATGCACCCCCCAAAAGAATTTCATGAATTGCTGATTTTTGTTCATTCTAACCTCCCAAAAATCGAAATAAAAAACGATCAAAAAATGTCACGTGCTCAAATATGGTACCAATAAAAACGTCAACTTGTACCGCAAAAAATAAGACCTCACATGACTCTGTGGGCCAAAATATGCAAAAATTATAGCTCTCAAAATGTGGTGATGCAAAAACGATTTTTTGCAATAAAAAGCATCTTTTAGCGTGACAGCTGCCAATCATAAAAACCCGCTATAAATAGTAAATCAAACCACCCTTTATCACCCCTTAGTTAGGGAAATTAATAAAATTAAAAAAATTTATTTATTTCCATTTTCCCATTAGGGTTAGGCCCTGTGCACACGTTGCGGATTGTGCTGCGGATCCGCAGCGGTTTTGGCGCTGCGGATTCGCAGCAGAACCGGACGCCATGTACAGTACAGTGCTAGTGAAGGGAAAAAAACTGTACATATGATGCGGAATTTACCGCGCGGATTTGGTGCAGTTTTAAAACCGCAGCATGTCAATTCTTTGTGCAGATTCCGCAGCGGTTTTACACCTATTCCAATATAGGTGTAAAACCACAGGCAAAAAAAACGCAGTAAATCCGCGCTAAAACCCCAGATAAAAAGCAGGTCGTTTTACCTGCGGTTTTAGCAAAATCCGCGCGGAAAAATCCGCAAGTAAATCCACAACGTGTGCACGGGGCCTTAAGGTTAGTGTTGTGGCTAAAGTTAGGGTTAGGGTTGGGGCTAAAGTTAGGATTAAGGTTAGGGGTGTGTTAGGGTTAGGTTTTGGTTAGTGTTATGGTTAGGGTTGGGACTAGGGTTAGGGGTGTGTTGGGTTAGGGTTGGAGTTAAAATTGGGTGGTTTCCACTGTTTAGGCACATCAGGGCTCTCCAAATGTGACATGGCGCCTGATCTCAATTTCAGCCAATTCTGTGTTGAAAAAGTTAAACGGTGCTCCTTCACTTCTGAGCTCTGCCATGCGCCCAAACAGTAGTTTACCCCCACATATGGGGTATCAGCGTACTCAGGACAAATTGTACAATAACTCTTGGGGTCCAATTTCTTCTGTTACCCTTGGGAAAATAAAAAATTGGGGGCGAAAATATCATTTTTGAAAAAAAAATATTTTTATGTTTTTACAACTGTACGTTATAAGCTTCGGTAAAGCACTTGGGGCTTCATAGCGCTCACCACATATCTAGATAAGTTCCTTGTGGGGTCTATTTTCCAAAATGGGGTCACTTGTGGGGGGTTTCCACTGTTTAGGCACATCAGGGGCTCTTCAAATGTGACATGACGCCCGCAGACCATTCCATCAAAGTCTGCAATCCAAAACGTCACTACTTCCCTTCCGAGCCCCGACGTGTGCCCATACAGTAGTTTTCTCCCACATATGGGTATCAGCGTACTCATGGCAAATTGGACAGCAACTTTTGGGGTCCAATTTCTCCTGTTACTAGAGTTGAGCGATACTTTCCGATATCCAAAAGTATCGGTATCGGAATGGTATCGCCGATATCCAAAAAATATCGGTGATACCCGATACCGATACCGGAAATCCAATGTAAGTCTATAGGACAGAAATATCGTAACTAAAAAAACCTCTTTCTTTCCTTGTAAACACTAAATATACACACATAGAATACATATATATATACACATGTCATTGTGACATATATATATATATATACATATATTTATAGTTTATACACTTCTACATAGTAAAATAGCCTCTGATTCAATTGCCGGGTAAAGCCGGCTTTTGTGAAAAGACAGAAGCACCCGACATGAAATGACACTTGGTTTACATAGAGTTAACCATGTCTTTTCATGTAGTTTGATATCTGATTTGCACAAACAATTACATGAGTGGCTGTGTGCAAAATTTCACACCTGTAGGGGTTAATTAAAGGTGTAAATTCGTTGTAAAAAAACCGGACTTTTTTGCTACGAATTTACACCTTTAATTAACCCCTACAGATGTGAAATGTTGCACACAGCCACTCATGTAATTGTTAGTGAAAACAATAGATCAAACAACTTGAAATTACATGGTTAACTCTATATAAACCTTGTGTCATTTCATGTCGGGTTCTGCATTTTCACAAAAGCCGGCAATTGAATTAGCGGCTATTATACTATGTAGAAGTGTATGAACTATAAATATAAATATATATATATGTGTCACAAATTCAATGACATGTATATATATATATATGAGGTGTAAAATTGTTGAAAAAAAATGCGTGCGCTCCCGCCCTATTTTCGGAACCAGACAGACAAAGCCAGCGAGTGGGGGCAGATAATAATAGCCCAGAGAGGGACCATTATTTTTGCCCCCCCCCCTGTCTACTAACATCTGCCCCCAGACACCCCAGAAAAGACAAATCTATAATTAGATTCGCCCTTTCTGGCACTTTGCCCGTCTATTCCCATAGCCCTGTAGCGGTGGCGAATGGATTAATATGGGGTTAAAGCCACCTTGCTATTGAAAGGTGACCTTAAGCCAGGTTAATAATTGAGAGCTGTCAATTAGACAACTATCAATTATTAATCCTATTGCATGAAATAAAAATAAAACACACACACTTTAATTAAAAATCATTTTAATGAAATAAAGACACATGTTTTTGACCATCTTTTATTTTACTGCAAAAACCATTTCCTGTAATAAAAATAAAATAAAAAAGCAAAATTATTCTTACCTATCCCATGCACAGTCAGGTCCCACGGTGTAATCCTTCAGAAAGGGTTAATGTTTACTGCAGGGACCGCAGCTAATGCTGCAGCCTCACAGTAAACCCCCAAATGAATGAGTTCCTCTCCTGGCTGACAGGAGAGGAAGTGGAAAGCTTAATTGATTGCTTTCCACTTTCACTTCAGGTCAGCCAGGGACACAATCAGTGACGTCAGAGGGAACTGATTAACAAAAATAGGGGTTCCCTTCGAAAAAAAAAATGGCGTGGGGTCCCCCTATTTTTGTTAACCAGCCTGATGAAGCAGACTGCTGAGCAGTGGCGTACCGTGAATGAAGCAGACCATGCAGCTGCTATGGGGCCCGGACAGGTGAGGGGGCCCGCAACGGTCGGGTAGCTGTGCTGACACAGTACTACCAGGGGGTCGGCGGGGGAGGGGAGCGCAGCTCTTCTATATACTCACCCTTCCGCCGGCGCGGTCTCTGCAGCCCCTGCTCTTCTCCCACGGTCTCCGACGCCTGTGTTCAGCGGTCAGGTGGTACCGCTCATTACAGTCATGAATATGCACATATTCATGACTTTAATGAGCTGTCCCGCGTGACCGCTGAACACTGGAGGTGGAGACCGCGGGAGAAGAGCAGGGGCTGTAGAGACCGCGCCGGCGGAAGGGTGAGTATAAGGGATATTTACCTGTCCCGTTCCACCGTTGCTCGCGTCTTCTTGCTGCAATGTTCAGGTCAGAGGGCACGATGACGTCGTTAGTGCGCGCTGCGCCCTCTGCCTGATCATTCACTGCTGGAGGACCCCGAAGACAGCGGCACTCAGCAGTGGAGAGAGGCCAGGTAAATATCTCAGGTGCCGGGGCCCTAAGCGGGCGGTGACATCGGCACCTGGTGTCACCCCCTGCTCAGGACACCGGCACCTGGCCCCCAGCGACAAGAGGTGAGTATGTCTTTTTTTTTTGGTTGCAGCAGCTGCGGCAGCATAAGGGCCTATACTATGGAGCATCTATGGGGGCACAATCTATGGGGGCACAATCTATGGGGGCATGATCTATGGAGCATCTATGGGGGCACAATCTATGGGGGCATAATACATTTTTTTGTTTAATGTGTCCCCTCACTGTGCTGGCACTTTACATTTACAATGGCTCTGGGTTTTTTTTTGGGGGGGGGCCCTGTTGTGAATGTGTTTGAGATGAGTTCTGAGCAGAGGCTCCCTCTGGTGGTTACAAGCGGTGCTGGTCTGTCCAGTGAAGATTGTGAGGACTGGGAATCAGGTGTTACTGACTGGTCTTATATAAGGGAGTCACCTTCCCATCAGGGTTGCCGGTGATCAATTGTTCTGGTCTGAATCCTTTATTCCAGTTTCCCTTGTAGCCTGCTGTGTCGTGTCTGCATCTCCTGCTATCAGATAAGACATTTTCTTCTTTTGTGTTTGTGCTATATTTTTGCATTTTGTCCTGCACTTCTGTGGGGGCCTTCAGGGTCCCCTCCGGGGGCTTCTGCCCTCTCAGTTTTGTTCAGCCACTGATGTTTGTACTTTTGCTTTTTCCAGTTTTTTCAGTGGCTGCTGTTTTGATTTTGTTACACCAGAGAACTAATTTAGGTGGAAGAGGTCGTGTGATCTCAGGTGTTAGTTTTTGAAATTAGTAGAGTTGGTGCCTTTCAGGGTTTTCTGGGATTGCAGTAAGTACCCTTCCTATCCTTTTCTATTTAGTTAGTTTGGGCCCCAGCGTTTGCTCATTCTATTTTCTTTCTGTGTCAGTATTTCATCTTGTCTAACCGCCATTACTTGTTTGGGGGCTTTCTATTATCTTTGGGGTTCTGCTCCGGGGCAGATAGCTTTCCTATTTCTATCTTTAGGTGTAGTTAGTTTCTCAGGCTGTGACGAGGCGTCTAGGACCAACGTAGGAACGCTCCACGGCTGCCTCTAGTTGTGGTGGTTAGTCAGGGTACTGCAATCTCATAGATTCCAACTGCTCTGGTGTATTGCCTTTTTTACCTGCACTCCTCAGCTACCGAAACATAACAGTATCACCGGCCTAAAAATTTAAAATTGTATGGTACTCACCGAAGGGAAAAAATATTGTGAAAGAAAAAAGGTTGTCAGAGTTGTCAGAAATATTTTTCTGTTTGTTGCATTTTTTTTTTTTTTCCCTCTGTATCTCTGGGTGCTGGGGAGGATCTTTTCTCTCAATGGAGTTTGCACAGTTGTCTGGCCGTGTGGATCAGCTTGCCACTGAGGTTCGGAGTATTGCTATCTATCTTGCTGGGTTGCCTGTTGTGGAACCTAGGATTCCCATGCCAGATTTGTTTTTAGGGGATCGAGCTAAGTTTCAGAATTTCAAAAATAATTGTAAATTGTTTTTTGCCTTAAAATCTAAGTCCTCAGGGAACGCAGCGCAGCAGGTTCAAATTATCATCTCTCTCCTGCGCGGCGATCTTCAGGATTGGGCTTTTTCCCTGACACCTGGGGATCCTGTTTTGAGTGATGTTGATGCATTTTTTCAGGCCTTTGGGTTATTGTACGATGAGCCTAATGTCACTGATCAAGCTGAAAAAGCCTTGTTGGCATTAAATCAGGGGCTTGATGACACTGAGTTATACTGTCAGAGATTCCGTAGGTGGGCAATCCTGACCAAATGGAATGACGACGCTTTGGCAGCCCTTTTCCGGAAGGGTCTGTCAGATAATGTAAAGGATGTTATGGTGGGATTCCCTGTCCCCTCTGGTCTCAATGATTCTATGTCATTAGCGATTCAAATTGACAGACGTTTGCGTGAGCGGAGAAGTATGCGTGGAATGGTGTTGCCTTGTGAACCAGCTTCTGAACCCATGCAGTGTGATAGAGTGGTGTCTGGGGCACAGCGTCATGAGTTTCGAAAGCGCAATGGGTTATGTTTCTACTGTGGTGATGCCTCTCATGCTATTTCAGTCTGCCCTAAGCGGGGAAGACGTTTTGCACGCTCAGTTGTCTTGGGTAGTGTTCAGACTAAGTTTTTATTAACTGTCACTCTGATATGCTCTCTGTCCTCATTTTCTGCTCAGGCTTTCGTTGATTCTGGAGCAGCTATTAATCTGATGGATTATGATTTTGCTAAACGTTGTGGATTTCCCTTGATACCCCTACAGAAGTCTATTCCCCTACTGGGGATCGATTCTACCCCTTTGGCTGAGAATAAACCCCAGTTTTCTACTCAGGTGATAATGAGGGTTGAACCTGATCACCAGGAGTGCTGCAAATTTTTGGTTCTGTATAATCTGCATGACATTATCGTGCTGGGTTTTCCTTGGTTACAGTCTCATAATCCTGTTTTGGATTGGAAATCTGTGTCTGTAACCAGTTGGGGCTGCCAATGTGTTAATACTAACAATCCTGTTTTTTCTGCCTCCCCCCAGGCTCAGGATGTTCCTGACTTTTTGATTGATTTTTCTGATGTGTTTAGCGAAAGTAAATCTGCATCCTTGCCTCCCCATAGGAGCTATGACTGCGCTATTGAATTAGTGCCGGGTAGTAAATTCCCTAAAGGTCGCCTTTTTAACTTGTCTGTACCTGAACATGACGCTATGTGGTCTTATATCAAGGAATCATTGGAGAAGGGTCATATCAGACCATCCTCTTCACCCTTAGGTGCCGGTTTTTTTCTTTGTGGCCAAAAAGGATGGTTCTTTAAGGCCGTGTATTGATTATCGTCTCTTGAACAATATTACTGTGAAATATCAATACCCGTTACCCTTGATTTCTGACCTGTTTTCCAGGGTGAAAAACGCTACTTGGCTTACCAAGCTTGACCTCAGGGGGGCGTATAACCTTATTCGCATTAAGCACGGGGATGAATGGAAGACGGCATTCAATACCCCTGAAGGGCATTTTGAGTACCTGGTGATGCCCTTTGGGCTCACTCATGCTCCTTCCGTCTTCCAGTACTTCATGAATGACATTTTCAGGGATTTTGTGGACAAATTTATGATTGTTTATTTGGATGATATCTTGATTTTTTCTAATGACTGGGACTCTCATGTGAAACATGTTCGAACTGTATTCCAGATTTTGAGAGAGAATGCTCTGTATGTGAAGGGATCAAAGTGTCTTTTTGGCGTACAGAGGATCTCATTTCTGGGATTCATTTTGTCCCCATCTGTTATTGAAATGGACCCGGTCAAGGTTCAGGCCATCTGTGATTGGGTCCAACCTACTTCATTAAAGGCTCTTCAGAGATTTTTGGGTTTTGCCAATTTTTATCGTAAATTTATTGGTAATTTCTCGGTTATTGTTAAACCATTAACTGATTTGACCAGAAACGGTTCTGATGTGGTGAATTGGCCTCCTGAGGCAGTCTCTGCATTTCAGGAACTTAAGCAGAGATTCACTTCTGCTCCTGTTCAGCCTGATGTTTCTCTGCCATTTCAGGTGGAGGTTGATGCCTCTGAAATTGGGGCAGGTGCCGTTTTGTCCCAAAAAGATCCAGAGACCTCTAAAAGTAACCCTTGTGCCTTTTTCTCTCGAAAATTTTCTCCTACTGAACGTAATTATGACGTGGGTAATCGGGAGTTATTGGCCATGAAGTGGGCTTTTGAAGAGTGGAGACATTGGCTGGAGGGAGCCAAACATCAGGTGGTGGTCCTTACGGACCATAAGAATCTGGTCTATCTGGAATCTGCCAAGCGACTCAATCCTAGACAGGCCAGGTGGGCCTTGTTTTTCACACGTTTTAATTTTGTGGTTTCCTTTCTTCCTGGCACTAAGAATGTTAAGGCGGATGCCTTGCGGACTCTCCTGAGTTATCTGATCCTTCTGTTATTTTGAAAGAGGGTGTAGTTCTTTCCGCCATCTCGCCCAATTTGAGACTTGCTCTGGAGGGGTGTCAGGAGGATAGGCCCGAGTGCTGCCCTGTTGGAAAATTGTTTGTCCCGGACCAGTGGAAAAAGAGTGTGATGTCTGAGATTCATTGTTCCGCGTTGGCTGGGCATCCCGGAATTTTTGGTACCAGAGACTTGGTTAGTCGGTCCTTTTGGTGGCCTACCTTGTCTCGTGATGTCAGGGAATTTGTGCAGTCCTGCGGGACTTGCTCTCGCTCCAAGCCTTGCTCTCGCTCTAGTGGTTTGTTGATGCCATTGCCTGTGCACAAGAGACCATGGACCCATATCTCTATGGATTTCATTTCCGACCTTCCTGTTTCTCAGAGAATGACCACCATCTGGGTAATTTGTGATAGGTTTTCCAAGATGATACATCTTGTGCCATTACCTAAGTTGCCTTCCTCCTCTGAATTGGTGCCGTTGTTTCTTCAGCACGTGGTTCGTTTACACGGCATTCCTGAGAACATTGTGTCTGACAGAGGAGTCCAGTTTGTTTCCAGATTTTGGAGGACTTTTTGTTCTAAACTGGGTGTTCAATTGTCTTTCTCCTCGGCATTTCATCCTCAGACCAATGGTCAAACTGAGAGAACAAACCAGACATTGGAGACTTATCTAAGATGCTTTGTGTCTGCTGATCAGGATGACTGGGTCTCTTTTTTGCCTTTGGCTGAGTTTGCTCTTAATAATAGGGCTAGCTCTGCTACTTTGATGTCTCCGTTTTTCTGTAATTCTGGGTTTCACCCTCGATTTTCTTCAGGACAGATAGAGGCTTCTGTCTGTCCGGGTGTTGACTCTGTTGTGGAGCGTATGCAGCTGATTTGGAACCAGGTAGTGGAGAGGTTGTCCCTCTCTCAGGAGAGGGCCCAGCGGTTTGCTAACCGGCATAGGACTGATGGTCCTCGGTTTAAAGTGGGGGACTTGGTCTGGTTGTCCTCAAAGAATATTCCTATGAGAGTAGCATCTCCTAAATTTAAGCCTAGGTTCATTGGACCTTATAAGATCATGGAGATTATTAATCCTGTTTCTTTTCGTTTGCTTCTTCCAGGGACATTTAAGATCCATAACGTGTTCCACAAGTCCTTGTTGAAGAGGTTTGTTGAGCCAGTGGTTCCTGCTGCTGTGCCTCCTGACCCTGTTTTGGTTGAGGGCAATCTGGAGTATGTGGTTGAGAAAATATTAGATTCTCGTTTTTCTAGACGGAAACTCCAGTATTTGGTTAAATGGAGAGGTTATGGTCAGGAAGACAATTCTTGGGTGTTTGCTTCGGACATCCATGCTAGGAGACTTATCCGTGCGTATCATAGAACTCATCCTGACCGACCTGGTTGCTCAAATGAGGGTTCGGTGACCCCTCCTCAAGGGGGGGTACTGTTGTGAATGGGTTTGAGATGAGTTCTGAGCAGAGGCTCCCTCTGGTAGTTACAAGCGGTGCTGGTCTGTCCAGTGAAGATTGTGAGGACTGGGAATCAGGTGTTACTGACTGGTCTTATATAAGGGAGTCACCTTCCCATCAGGGTTGCCGGTGATCAATTGTTCTGGTCTGAATCCTTTATTCCAGTTTCCCTTGTAGCCTGCTGTGTCGTGTCTGCATCTCCTGCTATCAGATAAGACATTTTCTTCTTTTGTGTTTGTGCTATATTTTTGCATTTTGTCCTGCACTTCTGTGGGGGCCTTCAGGGTCCCCTCCGGGGGCTTCTGCCCTCTCAGTTTTGTTCAGCCACTGATGTTTGTACTTTTGCTTTTTCCAGTTTTTTCAGTGGCTGCTGTTTTGATTTTGTTACACCAGAGAACTAATTTAGGTGGAAGAGGTCGTGTGATCTCAGGTGTTAGTTTTTGAAATTAGTAGAGTTGGTGCCTTTCAGGGTTTTCTGGGATTGCAGTAAGTACCCTTCCTATCCTTTTCTATTTAGTTAGTTTGGGCCCCAGCGTTTGCTCATTCTATTTTCTTTCTGTGTCAGTATTTCATCTTGTCTAACCGCCATTACTTGTTTGGGGGCTTTCTATTATCTTTGGGGTTCTGCTCCGGGGCAGATAGCTTTCCTATTTCTATCTTTAGGTGTAGTTAGTTTCTCAGGCTGTGACGAGGCGTCTAGGACCAACGTAGGAACGCTCCACGGCTGCCTCTAGTTGTGGTGGTTAGTCAGGGTACTGCAATCTCATAGATTCCAACTGCTCTGGTGTATTGCCTTTTTTACCTGCACTCCTCAGCTACCGAAACATAACAGGGCCCATTCAGACTTTTGCTATGGGGCCCCATGATTTCTATGTACGCCCCTGCTGCTGAAGCATGGTATTTAAGGCTGTTAAGGAGCCAATATCCATGGACCTTGCCAGCAGCGTCGGACTGGAGTACCTTGGGCCCACCAGAGAAAAATTATTCTTGGGGCCCACCATCATACTTCCCAACCTTTGAAGAAGGGAAAGAGGGACAAAGGCTGTGGCACGCTGTGCCTGCTGCAGCAAATTTTAGGCCATGCCACGTTGCACCACAGACTGTCCAGGAGTTGGTGGATGCTTTAGTCCAGGTGTGGGAGGAGATCCCTCAGGAGACCATCCGTCGCGCTCATCAGGAGCATGCCCAGAAGTTGTAGGGAGGTCATACAGCATACCTCCCAAGTTTTGAAGATAGGAAAGAGGGTTAAAGGCTGCGGCGCGCTATGCGCGCCGCTGCAAATTTTAGGCCATGACCCGACCACACCCATTTCACAGCTAATCACACCCATATCCTCGCCCCAAGCGTACCCATTTAGCACTGCTGATCACACTGACTGGTAATGAGGGCACAGTGGCTGGTACTGAGGAAAAGAAAGAAAGAGCAGCGAGAGAGAAAGAACAAACAGAGAAAGAAAGAGAGGAAAGAAAAGAGAGAGAGAAAGAAAGAACAGAGAGAAAAAAGAACAGAGAGCGAGAAAGAAAGAACAGAGAGCGAGAAAGACTAGAGAGAGAAAGAAAGACTAGAGAGAGAGCCAGAGGCGTAGCTAGGGTTTTGGTTTAGTGGGGGCGAAACTTCTGAGTGGGCCCCTAATCAGAGAACCTCAGCAAATGACCGCGCTGTTGCCAAAAATAATCTATATATAAAAAGACCAATATTGATATTACCGCCATATGGTCTGTGGTAAATAATACCAGTCCTACAGAACATATAATAGATTACAGCACAGGTACAGATAATGACTTACCGCTGATGTTCTTTCTAATGGAATTGTTCACTTTTCATGTCTTTTCCATCTGGCCCAGACCGACATGACGACTTCTCCAGCCAGGACTCGACTGCAGAGATTACAACAAAGACACATTTCACTTCTCATATTTTTAGCACTGTCACGGTCACCAATTGGACTATTCTCAACCTGCACAAACTCCTCATCCTGCTGATACCCCAATACTGAGCCGCTGCTGCCATATGTGTCCCTATTTCTGCACCTGATACCCCAATACTGAGCCGCTGCTGCCGTATGTGTCCCTATTACTGAACCTGATACCCCAATACTGAGCTGCTGCTGCCGTATGTGTCCCTATTACTGCACCTGCTGTGTGGTTCTGTGTGACCTCTAAATTTTAAAGCACCCCTCTAGAATATAGTAATGCCGGGTGCAAGTGCCCTAGAAAACAGTTCCCACATGTTGTCCCCTAGACTGTAATAATGCCCTGTGTGCCCCTTTGACAGTCATAGTAACCCGAGTTCCCCTATAACAATAAGTGTCCACTTTACATTTAATAATGTCCCAAGTCTCCCCTGTACATCTCCCCTATACACAGAATAATGCCCCTCACTGGATATATACTGACCCCATAATGTCCCCAAACTATTTAATGGGTCCAACACTGTATGATGGCCCCTAGATAGCATCCATACAGCATAAAACACCAGATAGTCCTCAATATAGTATAATGCACCCCCATAGGCAGCCTCTATATTATAATAAACCCCCATAGGCAGAGTCTATAATATAATGCACCACCATAGGCAGCCGCTATATTATAATGCACCCCCATAGGCAGCCTCTGTAGTATAATGCATCCCCATAGGGAGTCTCTGTAGTATGATGCACCCCAATATGGAGCCTCTGTAGTATAATGCAGCCCCCATATACAGCCTCTGTAGTATAATGCACCCCCCATATACAGCCTCTGTAGTATAATGCACCCCCATTAAATAAAAAAAAAAAAACAATACTCACCTCCCGGCTCCTGTGCTGCTCACTGTTTCCCTCTCAGCGTCTGACAGCGGGCGCCGGCAGGTGATGTCATCGCGCCCGCTGTCAGACGCTGAGAGGGGGATTATGGGAGAGAAGGAGCGCTCGCTCCTTCTCTCTCTATGCGGTCAGCTGTATCGGCTGGATGCCGATACAGCTGACCCTCCGATGACTGGTGGAGGGCCCACTGCTGGCACCGGGCCCCCCCACCGCCTGTTCAGGCCCCATAGCTTCCAGGCGGCAGAGCAGGGAGAGTGATTCTCCCTGCTCTGCTGCAGAATGTAACTGTATCGGCGTGCTGTGCGACCTATCCTATAATACCAGGCCACAGCAGTCTGCTTATCTTTGCTGGTTAACAAAAATAGGGGATCCCGTCGAAAAAAATTGGCGTGAGGTCCCCCCTATTTTTGTTAACCAGCCAGATGAAGCAGACTGCTGAGGCCTGGTTTTTCAGGCTGTTAAGGAGCCAAGATCCATGGACCTTGCCAGCCTGATAATACCAGGCCAAAGCAGTCTGCATATCTTGGCTGGTTAACAAAAATAGGGGATCCCCTCGAAAAAAATTGGCGTGGGGTCCCCCCTATTTTTGTTAACCAGCCAGATGAAGCAGTCTGCTGAGGCCTGGTTTTGCAGGCTGTTAAGGAGCCAAGATCCATGGACCTTGCCAGCCTGATAATACCAGGCCACAGCAGTCTGCATATCTTGGCTGGTTAACAAAAATAGGGGATCCCCTCGAAAAAAAATTGGCGTGGGGTCCCCCCTATTTTTGTTAACCAGCCAGATGAAGCAGACTGCTGAGGCCTGGTTTTTCAGGCTGGTAAGGATCCAATATCCATGGACCTTGCCAGCCTGATAATACCAGGCCACAGCAGTCTGTTTAGCTTGGCTGGTTAACAAAAATAGGGGCTCCCCTCGAAAAAAAAAACGGCGTAGGGGTCCCCCTATTTTTGTTAACCAGCCAAGTAAAATGCAGACTGCTGCGGCCTGGTATTAAAAGACTGTCAAGGCCCATGGATTTTGGCCCTCAACAGCCTGATAATACCAGGCTACAGCAGCCCCACATTTGGCGCATCAAAAGATGTGCCAATTGTGGCACTTTACCCGGCTCTTCCCACTTGCCCTGTAGCGGTGGCAAGCGGGGTAATAAGGGGTTAATGTCACCGTTGATTGCACGGTGACAATAAGCCCGGTTAATAATGGAGAGGCGTCAATAAGACACCGATCCATTATTAATCCCAAAGTTTTTAAATGTTTAAAAAAAAGACACAGCAAGAAAAAAGTATTTTAATGAAATAAAAGAGACAACACAGTTTTCATTTATTTTATTACTCTCTCATTCCTGCGACGCCATCGATCTCCTGTAAAAAAAGGAAAAAAACATACCAACAGTATACCACCTGTCCGCCGCAGTCCATAGTAACGAGTGTCCCACGACGATCCAGCTCTGCTATATCGGAATGCCAGGCAGAGCCAGACATCCCGACGCAGCACAGCTGATTACCTGCTTCCCCGGCGGTGACGTCATCGGACTGCTTTACGGCCGCGATTACCCAGCAGTCACTGCAGTTATCGCGAGAAACTGCATGTGACCGCCAGGGAGAAGATGGTGGCGGCCATCAAGCAGTCTAGGACGTGACCGCCGGAGATCTTCTGCCAGGTAAGTGCCGCTGACTCCTGACAGACCCGACCGACGGACACTGACAGTGACAGTGACATTCCGATTCCGGTATCCGATATGACAAAAATATCGGTACTCGGAATCGGAAGTCCGATACAGCTAATATCGGCCGATACCCGATATTTACAGTATCGGAATGCTCAACCCTACCTGTTACCCTTGTGAAAATATAATATTGTGGGCGAAAAAATCATTTTTGTAAAAAAAAAAATAAAAAATTTATTTTTATGGCTGTACGTTATAAACTTCTCTGAAGCACTTCGGGGTTCAAAGTGCTCACCACACATCTAGATAAGTTCCTTGAGGGGTCTAATTTCCAAAATGGTGTCATTTGTGGGGGGTTTCCACTGTTTAGGCACATCAGGAGGTCTCCAAACACGACATGTCCAGCCAATTCTGCATTGAAAAAGTAAAACAGCGCTCCTTCCCTTCCGAGCTCTGCCATGCGCCTAAACAGTGGTTTACCCCTACATATTGGGTATCAGCGTACACAAGACAAATTGCACAACAACTTTTGGGTTCTTGTTACCCTTGGGAAAATAAAAATTGGGTGAAAAGATCATTTTTGTAGAAAAAATATGATTTTTTAATTTTACGGCTCTACGTTATAAACTTGTGTGAAGCACTTGGGGGTTCAAATTAAACTAGATAAGTTCCTTAGGGGGTCTAGTTTCCAAAATGGGGTCACTTGTGGGGGGTTTCCACTGTTTAGGCACATCAGAGGCTCTTCAAATGCAACATGGCGTCCAATCTCAATTCCAGCCAATTTTGGTTGGAAAAAGTCAAATCGTGCTCCTTCCATTCCGAGCTCTGCTGTGCGCCCAAACAGTGGTTCCCCCCCACATTTTTTGGTATCAACGTACTAAGGACAAATTGGATAACAACTTTTGTGGTCCAATTTCTCCTGTTACCCTTGGGAAAATAAAAAATTGGTGACTAAAATATAATTTTTGTGGGAAAAAAATAGGATTTTTTATTTTCATGCCCGGGCATTATAAACTTGTGTGAAGCACTTGGGCTCACCACAGATCTAGATAAGTTCCTTAGGGGGTCTAGTTTCCAAAATAGGGTCACTTGTAGGTGATTTACACTGTTTAGATACTTCTGGGGCACTGCAAACAGAACATGACCCCCATCAACGTCTGCATTCCAAAACGTTATTACTTCCTTTCCAAGCCCTGCCGTGCGCCCAAACAGTTCCTCCCCACATATGGCGTATTAGTATACTTTGGACCACAAAAGTTGTTGTCCAATTTGTCCTATTTCCTTGTGAAAAATCAAAAATTTGAGACTAAAAAATCATTTTTGTGGAAAATTGTTTTTTTTTTCACACCCAGGCATAATAAACTTTTGTGAAACACTTGGGGGTTCAAAGTGCTCACAACAGATCTAGCTAAGTTCCATAGGGGGTCTAGTTTCCAAAATGGTGTCACTTGTGGGGGGTTTCCACTTTTTAGGCGCATCAGGGGCTCTCCAAACGCAATATGGCGTCCAATCTCAATTCCAGCCAATTTTGGTTTGAAAAAGTCAAACGGCGCTCCTTCCCTTACAATCTCTGCCATGTGCCCAAACAGTGGTTTTCCCCCACATATGGGGTATTGGCGTACTCAGGAGAAATTGCACAACAACTTTTTCTGTCCATTTTCTCCTTTTACCCTTGTGAAAATAAGAAAAAGTTTGTAAAAGATCATGTTTGTGAATAAAAAGTTAAATGTTCATTTTTTCCTTCCACGTTGCTTCAGCTCCTATGAAGCACCTGAAGGGTTAATAAACTTCTTGAATGTGGTTTTGAGTACCTTGTGGGGTGCAGTTTTTAGAATGGTGTCACTTTTGGGTATTTTCTGCCATATAGACCCTTCAAAGTGACTTCAAATGTGAGGTGGTCCCAAAAAAATGGCTTTGTAAATTTTGTTGTAAAAATGATGTACAATAATAAATTATATTGTGGTACCGTGTTAGCCAGAAAAATCTATGTGAATACTTTTCCATCCAATTATGACAAGAGCATTTTTAAGGTGATACCAGTTGTAAAAATGAGAAATCACTGGTCAAATTTTAACCCTTATAATTTCCTACCAAAAAAAAAATTTTGGTTCCAATATTGTGCTGATGTAAAGTAGATATGTGGGAAATGTGATTTCTTAACTATTTTGTGTGACATATTTCTCTGTATTAAGGGAATAAAAATTCAAAGTTTGAAAATTGCAAAATTTTCTAAATTTTCGCCATATTTGCATTTTTTTAAAAAATAAACGCAAGTTATATCGAAGAAATTTTACCACTAACGTGAAGTACAATATGTCACGAGAAAACAATCTCAGAATCGCGCAGATCCGTTGAAGAGTTCCAGAGTTATAACCTCATAGAGACAGTGGTCAGAATTGTAAAAGTTTGCCCGATCATTAACGTGCAAACCACCCTTGGGGGTGAAGGGGTTAAAAATGGACATTTACCTTTTTTTCAAAAATATTTACTTCAGATCCAATTTTTTTTTAATTTTACCAAGGGTATCAGGAGAAATTGGACCCCAAAAGTTGTTGTGCTATTTCTCCTGAGTACGCTGAGGGGGGCAATCACTGTGTGGGTGCACAGCAGAGATCGGAAGGGAAGGAGCGCCGTTTGACTTTCTCAACGCAGAATTGGCAGAAATTGAGATCAGATGCCATGTCGCGTTTGGAGAGCCCCTGATGCACATAAACAGTGGAAATCTCTCACAAGTGACACCATTTTTGAAAGTAGACCCCCTAAGGAACTTATCTAGATGTGTGGTGAGCACTTTGAACCCCCAAGTGCTTAACAGAAGTTTATAATGTAGAGCCGTAAAAATAAAAAAATCATAATTTTTCCACAAAAATGATCTTCTTGCCCCAAATTTTTATTTTCCCAAGGAGAAATGAAACCCCAAAAGTTGTTGTGCAATTTGTCCTGAGTACGCTGATAACCCATATGTGGGGGGGGCCACTGTTTGGGTGCATGGCAGATGCTTTTTATCGCAAAAAAGATTTTGCATCACCATATTATGAGAGATATAATTTTTCTATATTTTGGCCCAGAGTCATGTGTGGTCTTGTTTTTTGCGAGACGAGTTGACGTTTTTATTGGTACCATTTTCAGGCACATGACATTTTGTGATCGCTTTTTATTCCGGTTTTTGGGAGGTTAGAAAGAACAAAAACCAGCAATTCATAAATTTCTTTTGGGGGGGGGGTGCTTATTCCGTTCCACGTCTGGCAAAATTGATAAGGCAGTTTTATTCGTCGGGTCAGTACTATTACAGCAATACCTCATTTATATAGTTTTGGCACTTTTATACAATAAAAAACATTTTATATAAAAAATAATTATTTTTGCATCGCTTTATTCTGAGAGCTATAACTTTTGATTATTTCACTGATGACGCTGTACGGGGGCTTGTTTTTTGCAGGACAAGATGGATATTTATATTATTGGTATTTATATATATATATATATATATATATATATATGTATTGTTTTGATATTGTAATAAAACTTCACTTTATTCAGATCATATTGCTCCTTCATTGCTGCTATAGGTTTATGATTCATATTGAAGGGATCATCACTTTTTGATTGTGAGTAAGGAGTAAAATCTTTTTGATTTTCTATTTAAACAATGTTGGGAGATTCAGACGAATTTAGTGTAATGTGTATTGTCTTAAGTCTCCACTAATAATTAGGCAGTATTATATATAATCATATCTATGGTAATTAGATTTGAATTCAACAAATTGCGGAGTTTTTACAAGAAAATACAATTTGCAAAGTTATTCGATGTGAAATAAATGTTCCATTTTGTGCTCTTTGGTCTCTCCAGACCTTAGACAATGATAAACAGGATGTAAAAAATACTCACCTGTCTGGCAATCTCTGCAACATACCATATGAGTCCACCATGCCTCTTTTTTCACCTTCAATCGGTCATGCAATGACATCAGAGGTCTTATCAAGCAGAAGCCACTGCTTAGGCCGGAGTCACACTAGCGAGAAATACGGACGAGTGCAATGCGAGAAAAAAATCACACTGCACTCGGACCAATGTTAATCTATGGGGCAGCTCCCATCATACGATTTCTTTATCGTCCGTTTTATA
Organism: Oophaga sylvatica; assembly: GCA_033576555.1. NCBI lineage: Eukaryota > Metazoa > Chordata > Amphibia > Anura > Dendrobatidae > Oophaga > Oophaga sylvatica. The sequence continues at coordinate 131,872,866 of JARQOD010000005.1, read as the reverse complement.
CGTGCGAGTGAAATCGCAGCATGCTGCAATTTGCACCGTATTATGCCCGAGACTCGCCAATGCAAGTCTATGGGGCGAGAAAACATCGGATTACACACGGACCATCAGTGTGACTTGCGAGAAATATGCACCGGTGTCCTTTAGAAAAGCCGGCAATTCATCCCCGGCTATACTGTAAAATCACACTGACAGGTTTAATAAAGAACAGAAAGAATAGATATATACACATAGAATATATATATATATATATATATATTGTCATACACTTCTACATAGTATAATAGCCGCTAATTCAATTGCCGGCTTTTGTGAAATTACCGAACCCGACATGAAATGACACATGGTTTACATACAGTTAACCATGTCATTTCATGTAGTTTGATATATGGTTTTCACTAACAATTACATTAGACAACTCTTTTGTGATGTAAAAACTGTCATTGGGATCCATTATATGTCGGTTTTGCAAGCCGGCGAGTAAATCTTGCCGTACGGATGCCATACCGATGACACACGGATGTTTTGATGCGAGGAAATCGCATCCTCGCATTGCACACGGAAGACATATGGATCACTTTTCAGGGGACTTTTCTGCGTATTACGGCCATATAATATGGTCCGATTTTTTATCGTTGTGTGTGACTCCGGCCTTAGAGTGAGGAAGCCCAAGAGGAGTCGTGCGACAGGGAAAAGGGAAAAGAAATGGACAGAGAACCAGACAATGGACTGAAGGGCAGCAGACCAGTTGAATAGTAAAGTGAGTATTTTTTTGCTTTGTAACTGTTTGCTTGGCTTTTATGGTTCATAGACTAGTAACTACGAAAAAACACATCAAACCTGTCATTTTATTGGAAATGGTTAAAAATCCAAGTCAAAATTAGTCTCAACAAATTCTGGTAAATTGCTTAACGAACAAATGCTCTACACAATAAAGGATATAAAATAGGAACATAAGAATTAGATTGTATAATAATAATTAAAAGCCATAACTTTTTTATTTTTCTGTCAATATGGTCATGTGAGGGTTTGTTTTTTGTAGGACATGTTCTTTTGAATGGCACCATTGGATTTAAGATATAATGTACTGGAAAACAGAAAAAAATTCCAAGGGTTGTGAAATTGCAAAAGAAGTGCAATTCCACAGTTTTTTTTTTTTTTTTTTTTAACCATGTTGACTAAATGCTGAAAATGCTGGTAAAAAAAAAAAGGCGCCATTTTCTGAGACCTGTAGCATCCCCATTTTATAAATCAGCTGACAAGTACCTGGAAAGGTACAGGCTCAGCACCGGAGCACGCACCAAACAGGGGATTCCGACATTAGTGTACTATTATGCCCAATGTCGGACAGGGGTTAAGTACTGCAATATTTTGCCCTAGTTCATGACCCTACCTAGACCCCAATAAAGTAGAAGACAATGGTGCCCTTGCTCAATGTAGACTATGCCATATAAAGTTTCAATTTTAATTACATTTAATAAAATTAAATTTTTTTCTATTCTCTATTATATTTAGCTTCCTAAGATCAAATGTATTTTCTTACTGGTTGGTTTTTCTTTTCTTTTTTCCTTCTATGGTTTAGCCAAATAGCGGCTTCCGCTTGAGAATACAATTTTTTTTTTTTTAGTTTAGAGAATACTAAATTTTGTAAAATTTGAGAAGAATTCATTACTACTTGCATAAATTAACTTATCTCTAGACAGTATTGATAAATCTGCCCAAGGAGCTCAGAAATGGTTGTCAGTTTCTGGAAATGATTTAGTTCCTAAATTGCTGTTGTTTTTGTATGTAATCACATTACTTCTCTGCCTCACAAGTTAGTCTGAAGGAACGTGTCCCGGTTAAACACTAATAATTGTAGACAGGGGCGCATATGGCTCCACACAAAACACATAAAAATGCTAGTAGGGATGTTACTGCTCTAGTGACATGTTCCATTTAATGCTGCATCACAGCACGCTGTGCAGAAAAGTGATTTGAAATCTAGTTGTGATGCATTCTGACAAAGTGAACTAAATATGATTTTATACATTCCACCACAGACCAGAAAAATACAAATTACCTAGTTAGTAAGAAAGAAAGCAGAAAGTCTAGAAATGACAATGTTCATGATTTTCTTATGTTTTCAGCTATTACAGGTAACTCTCAGTGTTACTGGTATGTGTCAGCCCTTGTATTCTTTCACCATGTGGCATTTGTCCACCCCTCATATGTCTGATCCTATAGACTGGTGCTCTTGAATACAAAAAGTTTTGCAAATAATAGCTGGACTGATTGATGTGGAATATGAGGCGATGGATTGAACACAGCTTTGTACGAGTCTCATTAGATTGGATAGCTCTCATTATATTTTGAGCAGAGCGCAGAGTGTAAAGGAAACTCAGTGGGTGGAAGGATGGATCAGGTGGGCTACAAAGCAGAACTTCAAATCATTAATCCACATTAAGTATGAAGGAAATACTTATCTGAAACATTTTTTATTCAGCTATGATCAGGAATGCTGCATACAATGTGGTGTTTTCTATTATTGTGCTCATCTAAAATTATGCAAAACTTTGGAAATTCCTAAGAAAATTTTTTTAATTGATATAATGATACATTCATTAAAGATAAAGATAAATGCAAGAAGGAAACAAACAAAGGTGAACATTGGTAGTGAGTCCTGAAATTTCTTTAAAATTCTAGTGTATGCATATTGCAGTCATTAGGATAGTTTCACACGCTGCATTTTTGTGGCACTTCTGGAATTTTTTTTATGTATGTTGTGTTGCAGCTGGATGTTGTTGCAATTGCAATTTTTCTTGTTGCAATTTTTAATTCCCATTTTTGTTGCAGATTTTTTTTTTAAAACAAAGCATCATATTTTTCAGATGTTTTCTAGTTTTCAAAATAAACAAAAGGCAAACAACTGAGAAAATATGTGTGTGTTAATTAAAAAGGATGCACCAATAATAATTGCAAAAGCAAAAGCACGGAAATAGTCTGCTAAAATATCATAGGGAAGGAAGTTTCCTATGTTCACATGGAGCTTTTTACTTCGATTTTTTTTGTTTTTATTTGAGAAAAAAACATTTACACTTTTTAAATGTTTTTATTCTATTTTTCGTGTTTTGGTCACTTTTTTTCTGCCTAAATTCTTGTCTGAAGCTGTTTTTTTTTTCTAGTAGAAATGTTTAATCAATATGTTGTTTTCTTTCTTTCCACCTGAAAGTAAAAGCACTAAGTCAATTAGTGGCATGCCATTAAAATTATTAGGAAGCTTAATGAATTTGAAGCAATTTTTCATATGGATTTTAGCACAGAATCTGCTTCAAAATCCACATTGAACTAGGTCTTTGGGAACATACCCCACGGGTATGCACACACAACATCTTTTTAAGGCCAGTCTCACACATCCAGATATTTCCGGTACGTGAAGAAAAGGTCCCGGAGCTATCCGTGACCGGGTGTGCACGTAGGTCATCTGTGTGTCATCCGTGTGCGGTCCGTGTTTCTCGTCCGTGTGCTGTCCATGTGAATACGTATCACACACAAAGGTTTTGAGGTCTATATGAGGGGTTAAGGCATTAAATAAAGGCTTGGAACTTGCAAAGGTGTGATCCATTTGTGATTGTGTTAAAACAGTTCCTAAAAAGTTTTGGACAATGACATCATCTTAGGGGTGTGTGTTAGGATTCCTTTGGTGTCACAAATATGACAATTATGCGTTGTTGTGGTTGGCATGGCTTGTGTCACGTCACTTTGGAGTTCGCCACCATATGCTGGATGAGGAACCATGGCTGCAAAAGAGGCTATGGGTTCACCCTCTACTCTTGCTACGTGGGGCATATAGTCATTTTACAAAATTGTATAATGAACTTCGCAGATACCCGGTGAAGTTTGTTGCTTTTTGTCATCTTTCCATTCCTGGCTTTGACAACATACTTCATGTTTTGCGTCCATACCTTCTCAGACAAGACACCTGCATGCGACTAAGCATTTCTCTGGAGGAGCGTTTGCTAGTAACCTTGAGGTCATTTTTTTCTACAAAACATGATATTGTGACCAATAATGTGCAAACCATCATTGTGGGTTAAGTGGTTAAATTTCTAGTGAATAATGTTTCAGTTCAGTTATACAATGACCATAATCGCAACTGCCAAACATGTATTTGTTAACCTTTGGCATAGAAATAAAGCCAAACATACAGTTTGGATATGTATTCAATCAAATAGTAGGGCCCACAACCATACTCTTAACATGGCCACTTTGTGAAATGTACATTATAAGTGACACCTGTGTGTTGGATTAAGAGGTGTGGGTTATATTGGACAAAACATATATTTTATGTTGATCTGTGCTGTATTACCTTCACTATGTAAAAATTGTTTGAATTATCAACATAATCCACAATTCATGGTGAATGTTACAAATCTAAGCTATGCTTTTGTTAACAGATTCCTGGCTACTGGCCATTCATATTCTTCACTTCATTTTGAGTTACTCCTTGGGACGTCAACCATATCCGGGATTGTGCGCTCAACCTGTGGTCTGATTTGGGACAAGCTAAAGAGCCGCCTCATGCCTCAGCCAACCACACAAGACTGGCTGAGGATTGCCCAGGGTTTCATGGAAGCCACTGAGTTCCCAAACTGCATTGGTGCCCTGGATGGTAAACACATTCGTGTCAATTAAGCCACCAAACTGTGCTTCTCATTATTTTAATTACAAAAAATATTTTTCCGTTGTGCTGCTGGCTGTAGCTGACAGCAACTACTGTTTTGTTCTTGCTGACATTGGGGCATATGGGAGTGCCTCTGATGATCGCATCTTTAGAGCTTCCAGATTAGCTTGGCGACTTGCTGACACTAATTTAAATCTGCCACAACCATGTGTGCTTCCTTGTGCGCCAATCCCACCTGCACCATTTATCATGGTTGCTGATGAAGGTTTTGCGCTCTCAAAGCATGTTCTTTGACCATTTCAACGTCAAGGTTTGGACAACCGGAGGAGAGTTTTTATCACTCGACTGATGAAAGCCCGTCGATTGGTTGAGTGTGCTTTTGGAATCTTGACATCAAGATGGCGTATTTTTGAAACTCAAATCCAATTGCATCCAGAAAATGTCCAGGCAGTCATAAAGGCTACCGTTATTTTGCATAATTTCTGCTGACAACAAGAACCATCCTTGGATGATGTTGATGATGGGAGAGTGGTTAATGTGCCATTACCAGAGGAAAGACAGCATGATCCACGAGTAGCTCACTCTGCCCTTCTAGTAATGAATATTTTTGCTGATTATTTTTATACACCAGAGGGTAGTGTGCCATGGCAAATGGAGGAGTCCAACTAATGTTACACGTAAATATGTATTCTGTTCAAAAGTGTAATTTGTTTTTTATACCATTTTTTGGCCTTTTATAACAAATTGGTTAGGGACTCTCAAGGCAATGAGAACCCTTGACGTGGGTTACGAGCTTAGATTTGATGTGAAAGCCTCATTGCTACCCATAACAAATAACTAATACCTCATTATAATATGTTTACTGTGGGTGTGATAAATATGCCATGTATTAAAGTATGTATTTGGTCTGATAATTGTATACTAACACCAAATATAGTGTTGAGCGATACGATAATGTAAATATCGGCTATCGGCCGATATTAGCTCTATCGGCCTTTCGATAATTCGTTTCGATATTTTTGTCTTATCGAATACCGGAATCGGATTTGTCACTGTCACTGTGAGTGTCCGTCGGTCGGGTCTGTCAGGAGTCAGCGGCACTTACCTGGCAGAAGATCTCCGGCGGTCACGGCCTGGACTGCTTCATGGCCGCCATCATCTTTCCCCGGCGGTCACATGCAGTTTCTCGCGATAACTGCAGTGACTGCTGGGTAATCCCGGCCGTAAAGCAGTCAAACCGATGACGTCACCGCCGGGGAGGCAGGCAATCAGCTGTGCTGCGCCGGGATGACAGGCTCTGCCTGTCATTCTGATGTAGCAGAGCTGGATCGTCGTGGGACACTCGTTACTATGGACTGCGTCGGTCAGGTGGTATACTTTTTTTTTTTTTTTTCATTTTTTTACAGGAGATCGATGGCGTCGCAGGATGACACTGTAATAAAAGTAATGAAAACTGTGTTTTTTTTTTTTTATTAAATTAAAAAACTTTTTTGTGAACATTCACCCGTCCGGGTACATAAACAATTTAACTATTTACATACAGTGACCCTGTCCGGGTTATTTATAATTCTTTGGCAGGGGTGTTCCAGGTACCACCTGGTACTCTTCTGATGCTTGCCAAACATCCGAGGCACCAAGGACCACCAGGACCTGATGACGTCGTGTGGCCTGTACAGTCAAGTCGTGACCCGCTATCTGGGTCTGTGTGGCCACCTCTTTCATCTCCCTCCGGGTCTGGAGCCCTATGTCACGGACTGTACGAACCCCAGGGGGCCTAACAGGCGCCGGGTACGGGCCAACTATACTTATCATGTCCATAGCTGGGGATGCTGAGGAGACCACTGAGGGAGGCTGGGGAGATTTACGGCGTGGGGTGGGCACTTTTGCAGAGGCCTGGATGTGGGAGGCTGAAGGCTCCGAGGGTCTCACAGGTTCCTGACACTCTGGGGAGTAGGGGTCGCACCTGGTAACATTTAGGGCGTACCATCCATTGTAACCCCAGTGTCGGGTGTAAGTCACCAAGTCTCCTGGCAACAGGTCCCTCCCCGGGTGTCCTTCTGGGAGGTGAGCCTCCACATCCCGCCGGTTCACAAAAACTTCTAAATAAAGTCCAGGCTCCTGGATGAAGCCCCAACCACCTTTCAATTTAAAGCTCCATACTGCACCCTTACGCCGCGGCTCCCTCAGGGTTCCTTTATCTTTTCTCATCCGGTCCTTATCTGCCCGGTCCTTCTCCAGCTGACGTTGGCGAAGTTTTTGGGATTCTCGCTGCTCCCTTTGTCGCTCTGCTTCCTTCTCCCAACGTCTCCACTCTTCCTCCTGACGCCGGTTGAAATTCTCCTCCACCAGCAGCTCCATGTCTCCACCATCAAACTGCAGCTTACAGTGTCCGGTTTGCGGCAGCTCTCCTGGCGCCCCCCAGTCCTGGCGGCGCTCACCTGCGGAGGAAGCAGCCGGCTCTGGAACAGATGACAGTCAGGGCTCCGGTACAGGCAGGTAGTGCTCTGGTGCCTGCGCGGCCTCCTCCATGAGGACGGGTGTCGCTTCTTCTGTCTCAGCGACGGGGGCAGACAGCGGGATCTGGGGTGCTGCCGGTGCAGCGTTTTTTGCACGAACGGGTGCCTCCACTGCGACAACGTCAACCGGATCACATTGCAAGGGCTGGGATGCCCGCACGGACTCCTCTACTAGAACGGGTGCCTCCACTGCGACAACGTCAACCGGATCACATTGCAAGGGCTGGGATGCCCGCACGGACTCCTCTACTAGAACTGGTGCCTCACCTTCCGGTACAGACACTTCAGGTAAGAGGGATTGGCGCCGCTCCAAGTTTAGTTTTAGGGCACGCCAGCTGGCTTCCATCCTGGCGACCTCCTCCCGGTGCTGGGCCAGGCCTCTTAGGGTATCCTCCGCTTCTTGCAGCGTAGGAGGGTTTCCAGGCCGGGTGCCCAACGGTGGTTCCGTGGCGATCGGGTCGTTTCCGTGGGGGGAGAGCTCTGACTGCTCCATCCCTTCACACTTCTGCTCGTGTCCATTAGCCATCTCTGCCAAGTCACATGTGTCATTAGCATCTTGAGAGGGCCCCTCTTTTGTAGTGAGGCGGGACCTTCGTGTTAGTTTCCGCACACTGAGGAGGATGAGGAGGCGGAACTCAAGAGCTGTGGGGCACGATCTTACATTGCAGTACCATTTAGAGCCATCGTTTTCGCGTCACTGAGTGAGTGTGTACACCCATGAAGAGCACACCCTTCTTCTTCACCAGTGCCTCGTCGTGACGCAGATATGGCGGAAAAATGGCAAATACATTCTCTGATGATTTTAGCAATTCTCAAGCACAAAACCAGTTCAATTCAGGCACACAGGACTCGCTTATAGCGAGCTACAGAATCCTGTTTGTGACGCCCAAGTTGAGTCGCACAGAGCCAGAGATTTTTGGGGTACTCGGCACCGAGCCCGTCGACTTCTATGGGGTATGTCACGGCTTTACCCGGCAATTGAATCAGAGTCTATTTTACTATGTAGAAGTGTATAAACTATAAATATATGTATATATATATGTCACAATGACATGTATATATATATATATATATATATATATGTATTCTATGTGTGTATATTTAGTGTTTACAAGGAAATAAAGGTTTTTTTTAGTTGCGATATTTTGTTCCCATAGACTTACATTGGACTTCCGGTATCGAAATCGGATATCGACGATATTTAGTGCTATCGGCGATACAATTTCGATACGATATTTTTAGATATCGAGCACTATCGCTCAACACTAACCAAATACCTAAGACCCTCACTCATTGACTGTGTTCTGGAAGGAGAGTGGGTCACCGTGCGATCATGTTGTTCAGACATACTGACCTTGAAGTGTCCAATTTCACTGCCATTTGAGCACGGTCAATAGTTCTATGCAGTTGAGGCTGTGAGGTGGAGCAGCTTCAGGGACAGCACTGCTAGTTAATGAAGCTGCGTGCGCCACCACCATCTCCTCCTTTTCCATTATTTTTCATCCGGGACGGATTAATAATACCACCATCCTGGTTGTAAATTGTGTATGGGCCAGATATGGATTAATTCGTGGAACATAACGGTGAACAGGTATGGTATATTGCTTTGTTTATGAATTTTTTTCTTTCGGTCATATCAATTAGCGCCATGGTGTAATTACAAAAATTAAGGATTGTCCACCATGTGCACTGTTCTAAACTGAACAAATATAGCCTGCAGGACTTTGGCTGGGTATAACAACACAAACATTACCACTATTACCAATGAGCATTAGCCATATGTAAGGGCTTGCCTTGTGTGAATAATTTTGTATGATGGCATGAATGAAGTCTAAACATTGGATTTAACACAGTCACACATAAACTGTGGTGTGGGCAGCAAGAAATTTTAAAAGCAAACACTCCAAGGGGCTACTATGTTTGAATTTTTGTGTATGTTGGATTAAGAATAGCAGGCAGCACATGATGATCCTTACATGTTATAAATTTTAATCTTCACAAACTTTATTTGTAACAATGTCTGAGAAACTTTAAGTGCTAACCATTTGGCATATATTAGACCACTCAAATAACACATATAAAAAAATTCAAACATAGTTAAGCCTAAGCCCAACTAATGTGGGACATCTGTAGAGATATGCTTGAATGCAGTACACAGTGTAAAATATGATATAACACATTTTGGTATGCCAGGGAAGTGTGGTCAAAAAATGCAGTTTGTGCACATGCCAGACAAGTAGCCCTTGAGTTACCTAGGTATTATTTTGTGTGTAAAAAAACAAAATAAATGATAAATCTTTTTCATAAATAAAGATACACATCAGAACTAAAATGCTGCCACAGACACACACTGCATTTTTTTGCCATTTATAACAAGCATGGTTCATGAGTAATTATGATATTAAACACAGGGAACATACTGTAAACTACTAAGAATATTTGTAAAGTCTATATGATAAGGTGCTTGTAAATACAAAACTTAATAAGACATCAGCCTAATGTTTAGGATGGTAAGACATGTACCATAAAATATATAAAGCACAATGTGAAGTAGTTTAATATGTTAACATTTATTCCATGGTAAATTAAAAAAGGAATATCTATGGGGTTACTTACCAAACTTTGCCTGCTTTGCTGGTGAATATGTGGACCAACCAAGTTTGGGGTAGAGCTGCTCAGCTACAGCGAACCAACCACGTTCAATCGCCAGCCTGTCACGTTATCCTTTGGATCATGTGTTCCAAAGTTCTGGATATTGCTCCAACAAACTTATTAGCCGCTCTGTGTCCACACGGGGGGGCCATAATATTGTCCAAAGTCACCAGAGTTGAAAGATGCCAGCACTCTGATAACTTGCCAACTTCACCTCAGAGCCTAAAATGCTGTCTATACTTACGGCAAACTTTGGCCCAAACAATGTCTAGACAACTGTCTGGTATTGATACAATTGCTTAGAATGTTAACCCTATAAATTTAAAAATGCACACGGATCACACACGGATGTGATCCATGTGCGGTATGTGTTTACACGCACCCTTTGACTTTAATGGGTCCGTGTGATCCGTGCGCTCCCACGAACACTGACATGTCTCCGTGTTTTCCACATGGACACACGGTCCATGAAAACACGCTGACATGTGCAGAGAAACATTCATTTTAATGTGTCTACGTGTGTCAGTGTCTCCGGTACATGAGGAAACTGTCACTACACGTACCGGAGCCACTGACTTGTGAAACCGGCCTTAGGTGGGTCTTCTTCGCTTGAAAAAGGCGCTAACAAAAAGCTCAGAAGGATGAGCACATACATTTCTATGTAAAAACAGCTGGCTTGCTCATATGTTCAGTCTTTTGAGAATCTTTTAATTAATTGCATCAGGCTTTCAAAGTCGCTAGGCGTTTTAAAGTGAGATTAACAATTTTCGGGTATGTGCATATGTAGACTTTCTTTTTTTTCTCCAAATCCTCCTCAAAAATTTAGAGTTTCTGCTCCAAATGCTCAGCAAAAAATGACTTCACATAGCCTTCATGTGAAGAAACACTATATGCTGTGATAGAAGTTAATGTGAAGGCTTATTATTTTTGCTTAAAAAACTGCTAGTGTTTTTTTCATTGTTTAGTGGAGATAAAGAAACCACAGTAAAATGCCAGTGAAAAAAGGTTTCACAATAATGCTGGAAAAACTCAAAAAACCTAATGTCAGCCAAAAACATTGGAAAGGCTGTCAAGAAATGACCAAAATACACCAAAGTTTTCCTCTTGATAAAATCAGTAGATTTGCCCTATCGAATAAGACATGATGTGCCCATGCCCAAAGGGTCTTTTGCTAAGTTTTTATTGCAGACACTGAGCAGAAACTCCAGATTTTTGAGAAGTTATCAGTTTGGGTATGTGCACATGGCATCTTTTTCTGGTGGATTCCATCTGGAATATGCTTGAAAAAGCACTTCAAAAGTGCCTCATAAAATGATAGTAATGTTCATTGTCTCCTTCCTTTTTGCTAACCAATCATAAGCAAGCAATAATATACTGGAAAATAAAACACTCCACAAAAGCTTAGACAAGGTTCAGTGTGAGATGTGTATTGACAAACAGCTTACTCTCCTCTGCTGCAGTGTGATGACATACATTAACATAGTAAACCTGTGTGTGTTTAAGGCCGGGATCACACATGAGAGTAACACGGACGAGTCTCACATGTGAATTCCCGGCATTGCCGCCGGCACTCGGGAGCGGAGTGTACGGCTGCATGTATTTCTATGGTCTAAGGTCTAAATGAACAGCTCTCCTTTGCCTGCTTTCTCTAATGTAGGGTTTAGCAGGGTGAGTTAATTTAGGGACAGCCGTCGTGGACCGGGGGGACAACTGGCGCAGAATTTTACGGGTCCAACCTCTGCTGTTAGGAAGGGATAGTTAGTTATAGGATTTTGATAGGGAATTTTGAGGCTTTTACTTTTTTCCTTTTTTCCTTTCCTTATTAAGTTACATACATGTCTTTAAATGGCCTATGGATGTTGGTCTCAGCTTGATATCTCCGATACCTCTTCTATTAAATCGTATTCTATTATCCAAATCATTTTCCTAGTATTTTGATCTAATATATATTCAATTTTGAATTCTTAGAATAAAATATCCTTGTTGTCATTCCTTTGTAATGGAAGTCAGCCCAAGCCCAACTGTTTAATTGTTTGGAATATATATGTTACATCTGGTATCTCCACTCCTGAATTTGGAATGGGAGAATACGGGGCACATCCTATTGGATACTCCCTATTTAAATTAATCTATGACATTGATCAATGATAGTCAATGGTTTTTAGGGAAATAATTGCTATGTGCCACCTATGTATATCAGTTGTTCTATGCCTGTTAATATTTGATTACCTTGTCATTTTGAATAATGGTTTTATACCTTACTTATCATAAATATGTGATGTATGCCTTCTTGCATGTCAGTTCAGATTATATGTTATGTGCGATATATTAGTGACAATGATGGTTAGCTGATTTTTATATATAACACATTTCTATGCCGTATTTGGTATGCTCAGTAAAGGCTTATATAGCTATTCTGATTATAGGTATATCCCTGGGCCATTCATAGATGCACACTGGCCTGTTTGGAGCGCTCTGCACAACGTGTGGGAGCCATCATGTGTGCATGTTATGTTTTTATGACCCTTTAGGTGTTTTAAGTGGAATAAGCGCAGGCGCCGCGAAGGCACCTCTGATAATTCCTTATGGATGCGTTTTTTCTATATATTGTACGGCGCAAGCGCAATGGACAGAGGTAACAGACCGTGGCATAGCATACCATGTAATTGCTAAATTGAGACAGGAAGTAGATGCGGCTGATCGGAAGTCTGTGTGGGACTGGGGTGCTGTACAGCGCCTGCGCCTGCCTCCTTGGTTGTCGGAGGCTATGACGCACTGCTTTGGAGCTGATTCTAGGCAGGAAGTCTCTCTTGAAGCAGCTGACTGGAAGTCACTATGTGGGAACTGGTGTGCTTTACAGCGCACGTGCCCGCCCACCTAGTTGCCGGAGGTCACTTTTTTGCAAGCGGTGAGATCACTGTTTAGAGTGACCTATTTTCTAACGGCTGGCGTGTGGTTCATCTTAGTTATGATCCTAATTAACAGGCATTAAAGTTTTGAATCACAGGTTTCATTTGTTATTGGTGGTGTTTTTTGAATGGAGCACTGATTGGTGTAATTGGTGATGGGAGTGTCTGTCTATTTGATATAAGGGGGCGGCTATGTTGGATTCCCCCATGAGAGAGATGCATATGAAGCAATGCCATATCCCCTGATGAATCCTAAGGGAAGAAACACGTTGGGAAAGGGCTTTATTCACTCTGGATGAAGACCAGATGTATACTTTGTTCATAAGAGATAATATTGGAAACGATGACGCCATGAATGGGTGAGATTGTTCCACGTTTTCATGCCTTAGCGTCCTATAATATTATAATTATATTTCAGGCAGTATTTATGCAACTCTAGCGGTGCAGGGTTGCTACTTAATAGTTATTGGTTCTAGCGGTGCAGAGCTGATTATGTTCTCTGTCTGGTAATATATCTCTCCTTAATCTGAGTCTAAGTGACTTATCTCTCAGGAATATATCATATATCCTCTTTGTGTGATTTGTTATGGAGGATGTTTTCTATATATGTGTCCGTTTTTAACATTGTTTGGGTAATAAATGTTAAGTTTTAATCTCCCCTAAATTTTGCTGCTATTTTTGTGAGACGTGTATTGACAAACAGCTTACTCTCCTCTGCTGCAGTGTGATGACATACATTAACATAGTAAACCTGTGTGTGTTTAAGGCCGGGATCACACATGCGAGTAACAGACGAGTCTCACATGTGAATTCCCGGCATTGCCGCCGGCACTCGGGAGCGGAGTGTAAGGCAGCATGTATTTCTATGCAGCCGCTCGCTCTGCTCCCAAGTGCAGTGGCCGTGCCGGGAATTCACAGGTGAGACTCGTCCGTGTTTCTCGCATGATGTGAAGATGAATATCATTACACTGGCATACAGTGATTTAGGTGTCAACTATATCTGAATAGTTTTAGGGCTCTTTCAGGCATCAATGTGTCTAGTACGTGTGGTGACAGTTTTCACATGTATCGGAGAAACTTCCACATGTAGACCCATTCAAGTGAATGGGTCTGTGCACAAGTCAGTGAGTTTACACAGACTGTGTCCATGGGCAAAAAACACTGATATTTCCATTTTTAACAGCAGCATGGGCCGCAAAGCATCCTGCATATATGCACACTGACACATGGATGCAGTGGTATAGTAAGCGATGTTCCCACCAGGTGCTGAAGACCGCTTGAATTATTCTCCCCTGCTCATGCTGTGATTAGCACGAGCAAGGGAGAATGTTGAGAGTTATATTCAACTGATAACAGCGAGAGCAGGCATCAGCTGATGGGAGTATTCATCAGCCGCCACCTGTGGTATAAATAAATTATAAAACAGCGTGGGTACCCTGTATTTTTGATAACCAAATAAATAAATTGAAAAAACAACATGGGGTCATGCCCATTTTTGAAAACCAGTGGGGGGCTGGTATTCTCATGCTGGTAAGAGGCCAAGGGACTCGAGCATGGCAGCTTCATGTATTTCTATGCAACTACCATTTGAATGGTATAAGTTGAATGGAGCAGGTCAGATATGACCTGGTATATTCTCCTTCATGCTGTCATGTCCTGATCCATCTAATTTCATCCACAGGTACGTCTGAACTGTCTCTCAATCCATAATACCCACTGCACCACAGAATCCCATATACTTCCTCTCTCTCTGTTTTAACTGGTACGTCTGAACTATCTCTCAATCCAGAATACCCACTGCACCCCAGAATCCCATGTGCTCCTCTCTCTCTGTTTTAACTGGTACGTCTGAACTGTCTCTCAATCCAAAATACCCACTGCACCCCAGAATCCCATGTACTCCTCTCTCTCTGTTTTAACTTGTACATCTGAACTTTCTCTCAATCCAGAATACCCAGTGCATCCCAGAATCCCATGTACGCCTCTCTCTCTGTTTTAACTGGTATGTTTGAACTATCTCTCAATCCAAAATACCCACTGCACCTCAGAATCCCATGTAGTCCTCTCTCTATTTTAACTGGTACATCTTAACTATCTCTCAATCCAGAATACCACTGCACCACATAATCCCATGTACTCCTCTTTTTCCTTGTTTTAACTGGTACGTCTGAACTTTCTCTCAATCCAGAATACCCACTGCACCCCAGAATCCCATGTACTACTCTCTCTCTGCTTTAACTGGTATGCTGCTGATTTTTCCCTGACTTTAATTCCATGTACCACACTTTAAATTTACTGAGTGAATATTGATATGTCTGGGCTCCTCACACCTAGGCCTATCCCTCTATCTTATTCTGTCTCTTTCTTCAGCTTTCGTGCTAGTCAAATGTTCTATTAACTGCAATCTGTTAATTGCTCCCTACTATGAACTGTCCTCATGCTCCCTCTTCCTCCTGTATAAGTTGAATGGAGCAGATATGACATCATTTTAAGTTTGGCATCTTTAAAGTGTTATATCAGAAATATACCAGAAATAGTCAAAAAAATCGGTCAGAAGGTAAGAATAATCACTGCCTTCTAATTTTACTTGCCTTTCTTTTACCCTGCTCTTTAACCATGCTCACATTTTCCCTGTCTATTTTAGCTCCACTAATCCTCACTCTCCTTCACTATCCCCAAGCCCCTGCACTCTCAAACCAAATAACTATCTTCCCCTCTCTCTTACCCCCTACCTCGCCTCATCTTCAGACCTGCTCCTTAACCTCAGACCTCTCCTACTAAAATATAGCTTAAGCCGGTAACTCTCCTTCACCCACCTGCTTTCCCATCTCTCTGCTTCTTCTCACTACTGGTGACATATCCCCCAATCCTGGCACCCCCACCTCATACATCCCACTAATCCCCCCTATACTTCTCACACTAAGAGAAACTACCGCAATCTCTCACACTTAAAATCTGTGCCACAGACCCCCACCCCCCTGCTTCCTCTCTCTGGAGCACTTTGGAATGCCGGCTCCATCTGTAACAAGCTCCACGTGATCCAAGATCTCTTCACTTCCCACAACCTCTCCTTCCTGGGCCTCACTGAGACTGGGCTGATGCCCCCCGACTCGGCCTCCTCTGCTGCACTGAGTTACGGTGGCTTCCACTTTACCCACACTCCTCGCTCTGGCAACATTCATGGCAGAGGTGTGGGTTTCCTTCTTTCTAATAAATGCTCCTTCAACCCTATCCAACCCACACCCTCCCTTATCCTCCCATTTTCGAGGTCTACTGGGTCTGCATCTACTCTCCATCTAATCTCCAAATGGCTGTCATATACCGACCACCGGGCTCAGCCACTGCCTTCATAGACCAATTCTCCACCTGGCTTCTACAATTTCTCTCTGCTGACATCCCCACCATCATCATGGGTTACTTTAATATCTCTACTGACATCCGCCAGCCAACAGCCTCCAAACTTCTGTCACTTACTTCATCCTTTGGACTTACTCAGTGGTCCTCCACAGCCATCCACACAGATGGACATACATTAGACCTCATCTTCTCCTGCCTCTGTTTCCTATCTAATCTCACAATCTCTCCCCTCCCCCATCTGTCCACCACATACTCACCTTCTTGTCCCTGTCCTCCTCACCTGCCCCCCATGTCCAGCCACTAGCACATCCTTGCAGAAACCTCGCACACCTAGACATTCACAGACTCTGACTCTCTTCTACCTCTGTCCTCCATATCTTCAGTCCACTACACGGACAGAGACACCGCTTTCTATAATGCCATTCTCACATCAGCCATAGACTCAGTTGCCCCTCTCACGCATGGCAAATTGCAACAAATCAATAGGCAACCCTGGCGCAACAATCTCACCAAAAATTTTGACAATAATCCAGGTTCGCGGAGCGGCGTTGGAAGAAAACACGCCTACCAGGTGACTTCACTGCTTTCTAACAAGCTACACTTGCCTTCAAAATAGCCCTCACCTCTACTAAACAGACCTATTTCACAAACCTTGTATCTTCATTAACTTACAACCCAAAACAACTGTTCAGCACATTCAACTCTCCTCCGCCCACTACTGCCATCTCCAACTCCCTTCGTCTCCGCCGAGGACTTTGACACCTACTTCAAAAATAAGATCGACCAAACAAGGCTAACCTTTACTGTTCCACCACCCCAACCACTCCATATACCAGACCTCTGCCCTTCCCTAATAACCTCCCTCTCCAACATCACTGAAGGAGTGCTTATTCATCTCCTTTAAAAATCACACAATACCACCTGTGCACTTGACCCATCCCATCCCACCTGCTCCCCAACATCACTAACATGTTCATTCCAGCCCTAACCCATCTCTTCAACATATCGCTATCTTCTGATACCATCCCCTCTGCCTTCAAACATGCCATCATCACACCCATCCTCAAAAAACAAACCTTGACCCAACTGCTATGCCCAGCTATCGCCCCATATCACTGCTCCAGTTTGCTTCCCAACTCCTTGAGCAGCATGTCCATGCTCAACTTTTATCCCACCTCCCATCTAACTCTCCTTGACAACCTCCAATTTGACTTCCGCCCCCACCACACCACCGAAACTGCCCTGACCAAAATTACTAATGACTTACTCAGAGCTAAAGCTAGCAGATAGTTCTCCAACCTTCTCCTCCTCAACCTGTCCTCTGTCTTCATCACAGTCGACCACTGCCTACTGCTACAGATTCTTTCTTCCCTTGGCATCAAAGACCTTGCCCTGTTCTGGATCGCCTCTTACCTTTCCAACCGCACATTTAGTGCTTCCCACTCCCACACTACCTCCACATCCTGCCCTCTCTCTGTTGGAGTCCCTCAAGGCTCTGTCCTGGGCCCCTGCTTTTTTCCATCTATACCCTTGGCCTAGGACAACTCCTAAAGTCCCACGATTTACTGTACCACCTGTATGCGGACGACACTCAGATCTACCTCTCTGGCCCAGATGTCACCTCTCTGCTATCCAGAATCCCAGAGTGTCTATCAGCCATACCCTCCTTCTTCACCTCTCGCTTCCTAAAACTCAATGTAGACAAAACCATACTCATCATCTTTCCTCCATCTCATGTATCTCCCCTACTCGATCTATCTATTATGGTAAATGGCATCACGCTCTCTCCCGCACCTGAAATCCGCTGCCTCGGAGTAACTCTCGACTCTGCCCTGTCCTTCAAACCACACGTCCAAACTCTTGCCACCTCCTGTCGCCTCCAACTCAAAAATATTTCCAGAATCCGTCCCTTCCTCGGCCTTCAATCTACTAAAACTCTTGTGCATGCCCTCATCTCCCGCCTTGATTACTGCAACATCTTCCTCTGTGGCCTCCCCGCCAACTCTCTTGCATCAGTCCAGTCTATCCTCAACTCTGCTGCCCGACTAATCCACCTCTCTCCTCGCTACTACTAACACTGACCTACAAAGCCATCCACAACCTGTCCCCTCCCTATATCTCTGAATTAATCTCCCAATATCTTCCCTCACGTAATCATCGATCCTCCCAAGACCTCCTACTCTCCTCCACACTTATTCGTTACTCACACAACCGTCTCCAAGATTTCTCCTGAATATCCCTCATCCTCTGGAATTCCACGCCTCAACATGACCGATTATCCACCACCCTCGGATCCTTCAGAAAGAACCTGAAAACCCATCTCTTCAGAAAAGCCTACAGCCTGCAATAACCATTCTGCTGACTCACCACCACCCGAACTGCTGCCTCATCACCACCTGAGCTGCCGCCTCACCACCACCAGAGCTGCTGCACCCCGGACCTTCTGTCTCTTCCACATTATCCAGTAGAATCCCCTCTGTACCAGTCTGTCATTGTAAATTTGTTTATTGTAAATGATATCTATAACTTTGTTTGTACAGCACCATGGAATTAACAACTTAACGTCCATTGATGTGCACAGTCCTTCATGGCAGGATATCAGTTCCCACACCATGACGGACTGTGTCCTTCATGCATTTAAACTGTTACTGCGTGTAAACACGCAGTTATAGTTCCGTGCCGACAGCTGTCACAGACAGCTGACAGGGACTGCAAGAGGTGCGGGGACTCATGCCATCGGACCCCGCACCCAGAACCCTGCGATCGGTCAGTCAAGCTGACTGACCAATCACAGCATGATCAGGCAGGAGATGCTGAAATTTCAGCATCTCTCACCTGGTCAGTGCGTGACCTCAGCACTGCGGTGGCTGAGCTTCTGCACTAACAGCCAGGAGTGGCATCTTCGCCCGCCCGTGGCTGTTAACCCCCTGGTCCAGCAAAAAACATGACTCTGAAGAATAAAGTCGCCATATCACTAATATCGCACGAGGAACGGCGTAAAAGCTAAAACCAATTCTTCACCTGATGTGGATTTGTTCATTCTGCACAAGAACTTTTGGGGTCCTATTTCTCCTGTTACCCTTGTGAAAATAAAAATGTAGGAGCAAAAATATAATTTTTGGGGGAGCGCAGCTGATCGCGGCCGGGTGTCAGCTGATTATCACAGCTGACACCCTGCACTATGTGCCAGGAGCGGTCATGGACTGCTCCCGGCACATTAACCCCTGGCATTGATAATCGCAGTGTTCCAGTGGTATAGGAAAGCATCGCGAAGGGAGGTGGCTCCCTGCGTGCTCCCCTAAGACCCTCAGAACAGCGCGATGTGTCGCGCTGTTCCGTGGGACCCTCCTCACTGCAGGACCCTGGATCCAAGATGGCCGCTGGGTCCTGCAGGGAAGCGGCTTCCTCAGTGCCTGCTGAGAGCTAAAAACCCACTATAAATAATAAATCAAACACCCCTTTATCACCCCCTTAGTTAGGGAAAAATAATAAAATAAAAAAAATGTATTTATTTCCATTTTCCCATTAGGGTTAGGGTTGGGGCTAAAGTTAGGGTTAGAGTTGGGGCTAAAGTTAGGGTTAGGGTTGGGACTAGGGTTACGGGTGTGTTAGGGTTAGGTTTGAGGTTAGGGTTATGATTAGGGTTAGGGGTGTGTTCGGGTTATGGTTGGAGTTAGAATTGGGGGGTTTCCACTGTTTAGGCACATCAGGGGCTCTCCAAATGTGACATGGCGTCTGATCTCAATTCCAGCCAATTCGGCATTGAAAAAGTCAAACGGTGCTCCTTCCCTTCTGAGCTCTGCCATGCGCCCAAACAGTAGTTTACCCCCACATATGGGGTATCAGCATACTCAGGATAAATTGCACAATAACTCTTGGGGTCCAATTTCTTCTGTTACCCTTGGGAAAATAAAAAATTGGGGGCGAAAATATCATTTTTGTGGAAAAAAATGATTTATTATTTTTTGGCTCTACGTTATAAATTTCTGTGACGCACTTGGGGGTTCAAAGTTCTCACCACACATCTAGATAAGTTCCTTTGGTTGTCTAGTTTCCAAAATGGGGTCACTTGTGGGGGGTTTCCACTGTTTAGGCACATCAGGGGCTCTTCAAACACGACATGACACCCGCAGACCATTCCATCAAAGTCTGCAATGCAAAATGTCACTACTTCACTTCCGAGCCCCGACGTGTACCCATACAGTAGTTTTCTCCCACATATAGGGTATCAGCGTACTCAGGACAAATTGTACAACAACTTTTTGGGTCCAATTTCTCCTGTTACCCTTGGGAACATAAACTGGGGGCTAAAAGATCATGTTTGTGGAAAAAATATGATTTTTTTATTTTCACGCCCGGGCGTTATTAACTTCTGTGAAGCACTTTGGGGTTCAAAGTGCTCACCACACATCTAGATAAGTTCCTTTGGGGGTCTAGTTTCCAAAATAGGGTCACTTGTGGGGGGTTTCTACTGTTTAGGCACATCAGGGGCTCTGCAAACGCAACATGACGCCCACAGATCATTCCATCAAAGTCTGCATTCCAAAACGGCACTTCTTTTCTTCCAAGCTCTGCCATGTGCCCAAACAGTGGTTCCACCCCACATATGGGGTATCAGCGTACTCAGGATTAAATGCACAAGAACTTTTGGGGTCCTATTTCTCCTGTTACCCTTGTGAAAATAAAAATGTAGGAGCAAAAATATAATTTTTGGGGGAGCGCAGCTGATCGCGGCTGGGTTCAGCTGATTATCACAGCTGACACCCTGCACAATGTGCCAGGAGCGGTCACGGACTGCTCCCGAAACATTAACCCCTGGCATTGATGATTGCAGTATTCCAGTGGTATAGGAAAGCATCGCGAAGGGAGGTGGCTCCCTGCGTGCTCCCCTGAGACCCTCAGAATAGCGCGATGTGTCGCGCTGTTCCGACGGACCCTCCTCACTGCAGGACCCCGGATCCAAGATGGCCGCTGGGTCCTGCAGGGAGGCGGCTTCCTCAGTGCCCGCTGAGAGCAGGCGCTGAGGAAACCTGCAGCAGTGCCAGTGAGTTCGCTGGTGTGAGAGAGTGCTGTGCACACTGTCACACCATCGATCTGACATTATACAGTGATATCCCACCCTGGGACAAAGTAAAAAAGTAAAAAAAAATAAAAACAAGTGTAAAAAAAAATTATAAATAAAGAAAAAAAATATTCCACAATAAATTCCTTTCTTCATGTAAATAAAAAAAACAAAAAAACAAAAGTAAACATATTTAGTATCGCCGCGTCCGTAACGACCTGTCCTATAAAACTGTCCCATTAGTTAACCCCCATTAGTGAACCCCTTAAAAAAAAAAAAACAAGGCTAAAAAACAATGATTTATCATCATACCGCCAAACATAAAGTGGAATAACGCGATCAAAAAGACGGAAATAAATAAACATGACACCGCTGAAAAAGTCATCTTTTGCCGCAAAAAACAAGCCACCATACAGCATCATCAGCAAAACAATAAAAAAGTTATAGCTCGCAGAATAAAGTAATGCAAAAATAATTATTTTTTATATAAAATCATTTTTATTGTATAAAAGCGCCAAAACATAAAAAAATGATGCAAATGAGGTAACGCTGTAATCGTACTGTCCCGAAGAATAAAACTGCATTATCAATTTTACCACACGCGGAACGGTATAAACGCCCCCCAAAAGAAATTCATGAATTGCTGTTTTTTGTTCATTCTGCCTCCCAAAAGTTGTAATAAAAAGCGATAAAAACTGTCATGTGCCCAAAAATGGTACCAATAAAAAGTCACCTCGTCCCGCAAAAAATAAAACCTCACATGACTCTGTGGGCCAAAATATAGAAAAATTATAGCTCTCAAAATGTGATGATGCAAAAACTATTTTTTGCAATAAAAAGCGTCTTTTAGCGTGTGACAGCTGCCAATCATAAAAACCCACTATAAATAATAAATCAAACACCCCTTTATCACCCCCTTAGTTAGGGAAAAATAATAAAATAAAAAAAATGTATTTATTTCCATTTTCCCATTAGGGTTAGGGTTGGGGCTAAAGTTAGGGTTAGAGTTGGGGCTAAAGTTAGGGTTAGGGTTGGGACTAGGGTTATGGGTGTGTTAGGGTTAGGTTTGAGGTTAGGGTTATGATTAGGGTTGGGATTAGGGTTAGGGGTGTGTTCGGGTTAGGGTTGGAGTTAGAATTGGGGGGTTTCCACTGTTTAGGCACATCAGGGGCTCTCCAAATGTGACATGGCGTCTGATCTCAATTCCAGCCAATTCGGCATTGAAAAAGTCAAACGGTGCTCCTTCCATTCTAAGCTCTGCCATGCGCCCAAACAGTAGTTTACCCCCACATATGGGGTATCAGCATACTCAGGATAAATTGTACAATAACTCTTGGGGTCCAATTTCTTCTGTTACCCTTGGGAAAATAAAAAATTGGGGGCGAAAATATCATTTTTGTGGAAAAAAATGATTTATTATTTTTATGGCTCTACGTTATAAATTTCTGTGACGCACTTGGGGGTTCAAAGTTCTCACCAACACATCTATATAAGTTCCTTTGGTTGTCTAGTTTCCAAAATGGGGTCACTTGTGGGGGGTTTCCACTGTGTAGGCACATCAGGGGCTCTTCAAACGCGACATGACACCAGCAGACCATTCCATCAAAGTCTGCAATGCAAAATGTCAGTACTTCACTTCCGAGTCCCGACGTGTACCCATACAGTAGTTTTCTCCCACATATAGGGTATCAGCGTACTCAGGACAAATTGTACAACAACTTTTTGGGTCCAATTTCTCCTGTTACCCTTGGGAACATAAACTGGGGACTAAAAGATCATGTTTGTGGAAAAAATATGATTTTTTTATTTTCACGCCCGGGCGTTATTAACTTCTGTGAAGCACTTTGGGGTTCAAAGTGCTCACCACACATCTAGATAAGTTCCTTTGGGGGTCTAGTTTCCAAAATAGGGTCACTTGTGGGGGGGTTTCCACTGTTTAGGCACATCAGGGGCTCTCCAAACGCGACATGACACCCGCAGACCATTCCATCAAAGTCTGCATTACTAAACGTCACTACTTCTACTCCGAGCCCCGACGTGTGCCCACACAGTAGTTTTTTTCCCACATATAGGGTATCAGCGTACTCAGGAGAAATTGGACAACAACTTTTGGGGTCCAATTTCTCCCCTTACCCTTGGGAAAATAAAAAATTGGTGGCTAAAAAATCATTTTGGGGGAAAAAAATGGGATTTTTTATTTTCATGCACGGGCATTATAAACTTGTGTGAAGCACTTGGGGGTTCAAACTGCTCACCACAGATCTAGATAAGTTCCTTAGGGGGTCTAGTTTCCAAAATGGGGTTACTTGTGGGGGGTTTACACTGCTTAGGCACATCAGGGGCTCTGCAAACTGAACATGACTCCCATCAAAATCTGCATTCCAAAATGTCATTACTTCCTTTCGAGCCCTGCCGTGCGCCCAAAACAGTGTCCCCCCCACATATGGAGTATCAGCGTACTCAGGACAAATTGGACAACAACTTTTGGGGTCCAATTTCCTTGTGAAAAATAAAAAATTGGAAAATTGGGGACTAAAAAAATCTTTTTTGTGGAATTTTTTTTCTTTTTTTTTCACACCCAGGCATTATAAACTTTAGTGAAACATTTGGGGTTTGAACGTGCTCACAAAAGATCTAGATAAGTTCCTTAAGGGGTCTAGTTTCCAAAATGGTGTCACTTATGCAGGGTTTCCACTGTTTAGGCACATCAGGGGCTCTCCAAACGCTACATGGCATACAGCCAATTCTGCGTTGAAAAAGTCAAACTGCGCTGCTTCCCTTCTGAGCTCTACCATGCATCCAAACAGTGGTTTACAGCCACATATTGGGTATCAGCGTACTCAGGACAAATTGCACAATAACTTTTGCGGTGTTGTTACCCTTGGGAAAATAAAAATTGGGGTAAAAAGATAATTTTTGTGGAAAAAAATATGATTTTTTAATTTTACGGCTCTGCGTTATAAACTTGTGCGAAGCACTTGGGGGTTCAAAGTGCCCACCAGAGATCTAGATAAGTTCCTTAGGGGTCTAATTTCCAAAATGGTGTCACTTGTGGGGGGTTTCCACTATTTAGGCACATCAGGGGCTCTCCAAACATGACATGGCATACAATCTCAATTCCAGCCAATTTTGGTTTGAAAAAGTCAAACGGCGCTCCTTCCCTTCCGACCCGGCCGTGCGCCCATACAGTGGTATTCCCCCACATATGGGGTGTCTGCGTACTCAGGAGAAATTGCACAACAACTTTTTCTGTTCATTTTCTCCTTTTACCCTTGTTGAAATAAAAAATTGTTTGTAAAAGATAATTTTTGTGACTAAAAAGTTAAATGTTCATTTTTTCCTTCCAAGTTGCTTCAGCTCCTGTGAAGCACCTGAAGGGTTAATAAACTTCTTGAATGTGGCTTTGAGTACCTTGAGGGTGCAGTATTTAGAATGGTGTCACTTTTGGGTATTTTCTGCCATATAGACCCCTCAAAGTGACTTCAAATGTGAGGTGGTCCCTAAAAAAATGGTTTTGTACAATTTGTTGTAAAAATGAGAAATCGCTGGTCAACTTTTAACCCTTATAACTTCGTAACAAAAAAAAAATTGGTTTCAAAATTGTGCTTATGTAAAGTAGACATGTGGGAAATGTTATTTAGTAACTATTTTGTGTGACATATTTCTCTGTTTTAAGGGAATAAAAATTCAAAGTTTGAAAATAGCTAAATTTTCAAATTTTTTGCCATATTTCCTTTTTTTTCATAAATAACCACAAGTAATATTGAAGAAACTTTACCATTATCATGAAGTACAATGTCACGAGAAAACATTCTCAGTATCGCTAAGATCCGTTGAAGCGTTCCAGAGTTATAACCTCATAAAGAGACAGTGGTCAGAATTGTAAAAATTGGCCCGGTCATTAACGTGCAAACAACCCTTGGGTGTAAAGGGGTTAAGGGGTTAATGGCGCCATATAAATATATGATAATAACAATAATAATAACTGTCAAGCTCCGGTCTAGGATGCACTGGCCAGTCTGTGCACTGTGTTCTGATCTTGGTTTGATTTATACGGTCATCTATGTTCTAATTGTGAACCAACTTTTGCACGTTCTTTTACCACTAGTGTTGAGCGATACTGCAAATAACGGATATCGGCCGATATTAGCTGTATCGGCCTTTCGATTCCGAATACCGATATTTTCGTCATATCGGATACCGGAATCGGATTTGTCACTGTCACTGTCAGTGTCGGTCGGTCGGGTCTGTCAGGAGTCAGCGGCACTTACCTGGCAGAAGATCTCCGGCGGTCACGTCATGGACTGCTTGATGGCCGCCATTATCTTCTCCCTGGCGGTCACATGCAGTTTTTCGCGATAACTGCAGTGACTGCTGGGTAATCCCGGCCGTAAAGCAGTCAGTCCGATGACGTCACCGCCGGGGAAGCAGGTAATCAGCTGTGCTGCGCCGGGATGACAGGCTCTGCCTGTCATTCTGATGTAGCAGAGCTGGATCGTCGTGGGACACTTGTTACTATGGACTGCGTCGGACAGGTGGTATACTGCTGTTTTTTTTTTTTCATTTTTTTACAGGAGATCGATGGCGTCGCAGGATGAGACTGTAATAAAAGTAATGAAAACTGTTGTTTTTTTTATTAAATTAAAAACTTTTATATGAACATTCACCCGTCCGGGTACATCAACAATTTAACTATTTACATACAGGGACCCTGTCCGGGTTATTTATAATTCTTTGGCAGGGGTGTTCCAGGTACCACCTGGTACTCTTCTGATGCTTGCCAAACATCCGAGACACCAAGGACCACCAGGACCTGATGACGTCGTGTGGCCTGTACAGTCAAGTTGTGACCCGCTATCTGGGTCTGTGTGGCCACCTCTTTCATCTCCCTCCGGGTCTGGAGCCCTATGTCACGGACTGAACGAACCCCAGGGGGCCTAACAGGCGCCGGGTACGGGCCAGCTATAGTTATCATGTCCATAGCTGGGGCTGCTGAGGAGACCACTGAGGGAGGCTGGGGAGATTTACGGCGTGGGGTGGGCACTTGTGTAGAGGCCTGGATGTGGGAGGCTGAAGGCTCCGAGGGTCTCACAGGTTCCTGACACTCTGGGGAGTAGGGGTCGCACCTGGTAACATTTAGGGCGTACCATCCATTGTAACCCCAGTGTCGGGTGTAAGTCACCAAGTCTCCTGGCAACAGGTCCCTCCCCGGGTGTCCTTCTGGGAGGTGAGTCTCCACGTCCCGCCGGGTCACAAAGACTTCTAAATAAAGTCCAGGCTCCTGGATGAAGCCCCAACAACCTTTCAATTTAAAGCTCCGTACTGCACCCTTACGCCGCGGCTCCCTCAGGGTTCCTTTATCTTTTCTCATCCGGTCCTTATCTGCCCGGTCCTTCTCCAGTTTACGTTGCTGAAGTTTTTGGGATTCTCGCTGCTCCCTTTGCGCTCTGCTTCCCGCTCCCAACGTCTCCACTCTTCCTCCTGACGCCGGTTGAAATTCTCCTCCAGCATCTCCATGTCTCCACCATCAAATGCCAGCTTACGATGTCCGGTTTGCGGCAGCTCTCCTGGCACCCCCCAGTCCTGGCGGCGCTCACCTGCGGAGGAAGCAGCCGGCTCTGGAACAGATGACAGTCGGGGCTCCGGTACAGACAGGTACACCTCTGGTGCCTGCGCGGCCTCCTCCATGAGGACGGGTGTCGCTTCTTCTGTCTCAGCGACGGGGGCAGACAGCGGGATCTGGGGTGCTGCCGGTGCAGAGTTTTTTGCAGGAACGGGTGCCTCCACTGCGACAACGTCAACCGGATCACATTGCAAGGGCTGGGATGCCCGCACGGACTCCTCTACTAGAACGGGTGCCTCACCTTCCGGTACAGACACTTCAGGTAAGAGGGATTGGCGCCGCTCCAAGTTTAGTTTTAGGGCACGCCAGCTGGCTTCCATCCTGGCGACCTCCTCCCAGTGCCGGGCCAGGCCTCTTAGGGTATCCTCCGCTTCTTGCAGCGTAGGAGGGTTTCCAGGCCGGGTGCCCAACGGTGGTTCCGTGGCGATCGGGTCGCTTCCGTGGGGGGAGAGCTCTGACTGCTCCATCCCTTCACACTTCTGCTCGTGTCCATTAGCCATCTCTGCCAAGTCACATGTGTCATTAGCATCTGGAGAGGGCCCCTCTTTTGTAGTGAGGCGGGACCTTCGTGTTAGTTTCCGCACACTGAGGAGGATGAGGAGGCGGAACTCAAGAGCTGTGGGGCACGATCTTACATTGCAGTATCATTTAGAGTGGTCGGCCATCGTTTTCACACCACTGAGTGAGTGTACACCCATGAAGAGCACGCCCTTCTTCTTCACCAGTGCCTCGTCGTGACGCAGATATGGCGGAAAAATGGCAAATACATTCTCTGATGATTTTAGCAATTCTCAAGCACAAAACCAGTTCAATTCAGGCACACAGGACTCGCTTATAGCGAGCTACAGAATCCTGTTCTTGACGCCCAAGAACAGTCGCACAGAGCCAGAGGTTTTGGGGGTACTCGGCACCGAGCCCGTCGACTTCTATGGGGTATGTCACGGCTTTACCCGGCAATTGAATCAGAGTCTATTTTACTATGTAGAAGTGTATAAACTATAAATATATGTATATATATATATATGTCACAATGACATGTTATATATATATATATATATGTATTCTATGTGTGTATATTTTGTGTTTACAACGAAAGAAAGGGTTTTTTTTGTTGCAATTTTTTGTTCCATAGACTTACATTGGACTTCCGGTATCGGAATCGGATATCGACGATATTTAGTGATATCGGCGATACCATTTCGATACGATATTTTTAGATATCGAGCAGTATCGCTCAACACTATTTACCACTTAGTGACAGAGCCAATTTTGACCTTAATGACCAGGTCATATTATTAAATCTGACCAGTGGTAATAACTCTGGAATGCTGCAATGGATCCCGCTGTTTCTGAAAATGTTTTCTTGGGACTTCTTGTAGTTCATAATACTTGTAATATTTGTTCGTTATGACACGTTTATTTGTGAAAATATCAGAAATTTGGTGACAATTTCAAAAGTTTCGCAATTTTCAAACTTTTACTTCTTATGCCTTTAAATCAGAGTCATGTCACACAAAATAGTTATTAAATAACATTTACCACATGTCTTCATTAAATCAGCACAATTTTTTAAACTTTTCTTTTGTTAGGAAGTTGTAAGGGTTCAAAGTTGATCAACAATTTCTCATTTTTCCAACAATTTATAAAACCATTTTTTTAGGGACCACATCACATTTTAAGTGACTTTTGAAGTGCGCTCTAAAAACTGCACCCCTCAAAACCTCAAAAGTATATTAACCCTTCCGGTGCTTCACATGAACTAAAGCAATGTACAAGGAAAAAATGAACATTTAAATTTTTTCACAAAAAACAATATTTTACAAAAAAAAAATTTGTTTTTGAATCATGATATCCTAGAGCTGTAAGTTTTATTTTTTTGCCAAATGAACCACATTATGATTTTTTTTATGCAGGACAGTTTAGTGTTTTCATTTATTTGACTTTTTTTTATCACTTTTCATTCACTTTTTTGTGATTCGGTATGATGAAAAAGCGACATTTTTGGCATAATTTTTTTCACCAATCGGAAAAAATTACATGTCAGTTTTACCCCCTTCATGACATGAGCTGTACATGTACAGCGCATGTCGTGTCTCCCTCCTTGATGTGGGCTCCGGCGCTGAGCTTACATCTTTGCTGACACGTCAGCTGTTTTGAATATCTGACATCTGACATGTTCTGATTTTACGTCCTTGCTTCAGTAGTCTAATATTAGACGTGCACACTACACCTGAATACAGTAGCCTGTTGCACATGTTTGCTACTGGTATTTGATTTCAAGCAGA
The DNA here is from genome assembly GCA_033576555.1 of Oophaga sylvatica. Lineage (NCBI taxonomy): Eukaryota > Metazoa > Chordata > Amphibia > Anura > Dendrobatidae > Oophaga > Oophaga sylvatica. The sequence continues at coordinate 131,843,802 of JARQOD010000005.1, read as the reverse complement.
TTTATGTGGTCTTATCCTATTTTTAAAAATGCATGTGGCCTTTTTATTTTACTTATTTTTTTTAAAGATAAAATTACATAATCCTGAAACTTAAACACAAGTATTTACCTACAAAAGTGTGTGCACTGCTTAAATAATTCAGCCCTCTTCATTGCTATAGTCTAATGTTATATGATGTACACACACCACCTGACTACAGTGACCAATTGCACATGCTGGCTTGTGTCAAATGACTCTACCTTCATTTCTTGTCCCATATATTATGTAAAGGAGCATGACCTTTTTTCCCCTTCAATTCTATTTTTGGAATATCGATTTTAATTGTCTACTCTAAAGACCATAAACCCAAAGACCATACTGTTATCTTTGCTGCATAATTGTTATCTGTTGTGAACCTAGGTTTCTTTACAACACTTTTCATTCTGGATGAATTTTGTCATTTTTTAAAAATAAAAGAAATTAAAACAAACATAAAAGCAATCAAATTAAGTTTAAGGTTTTGCAGATGTTTGCCTAGTTGCATTAAACCATTGTAGGTGCTACAGCAATGCTGCTGGCTGTTGCTGCAAATTACTTTCCATGCGTGTACTTCTGAAGCAACCTCTTTATTAAGCGTTAAATATTCCTTTTTGTCAAGGGTGGGATAATTTTAAACCCAAACTGGTTAGCTTTGTTAACAAAGCTTAAGTTATAAACCAATTAAACATTATACGTCTATCCAAAATGCTAAACCCAAACACATCACGGGCAATGGACATAGCAGGGTGGTAGGCTATTTTTTTAACATCATATCACAGATAAACACAGTTCGCACATGGCTGTGGCTACACCTGTAGAAGCAAACAAGGGTCAGTGTGCTGGGAATGTTTTAGCATGTTATAATTTAATATAAAAATATATGTTTTTGCAACCCTTTTTGTTATTATCACTGGCACAGCTCCCTCTTTTACTCTAGTGGGGATAAAGTGGAGGAGTAGTAAATGAAATGTCCATCGCTCATGTCATTTACAGCAGATTGGTGTAACCTCTGACAACAACATCATCAGCTGGAGTCAGCATTCTGCTCAGTTATGCCACCATAACACTAAACTTTGTACAGAACAAAATTTTCAGTCAATTACACCGTTTTCGATTCTGCCTCATAGCTTCAATGCCTTCATCTTGCAGGAACTGCTGACACACTCCAGCCACAAGAGGTCTGGCATTGTCCAGCATTAGGAGGAACCAGGGCCAACCGCACCAGCATATGGTCTCACAAGGGGTCTGAGGATTTCATCTCGGTACCTAATGGCAGTCAGGCAACCACTGGCGAGCACATAAAGGGCTGTGTGGCCCTCCAAAGAAATGCCACCCCACACCATTACTGACCCACTGCCAAACCGGTCATGCTGAAGGATGTTTCAGGCAGCACGTTCACGCTCAGCACATGTGGCAGACATTACATAGTCTGGAAATACTGTGGAGGGCGATCTGCTGCCTGCAACATCCTTCAGCATGACCGGTTTGGCAGTGGGTCAGAAATGGTGTGGGATGGCTTTTCTTTGGAGGGCCACACAGCCTTTATGTGCTCGCCAGAGGTAGCCTGACTGCCATTAGGTACCGAGATGAGATCCTCAGACCCCTTGTGAGACCATATGCTGGTGCGGTTGGCCCTTGGTTGCTCCTAATGCAGGACAATGCCAGACCTCTTGTAGCTGGAGTGTGTCAGCAGTTCCTGCAAGATGAAGGCATTGAAGCTATGGATTGGCCTGCTCGTTCCCCAGATCTGAATCCGATTGAGAACATCTGGGATAGCATGCCTCTCTCCATCAACCAATGTCACATTGCACCACAGGCTGTCCAGGAGTTGACGGATGCTTTAGTCCAGGTCTGGGAGGAGATCCCTCAGGAGAACATCCGCAACCTCATCAGGAGCATGCCAAGGCGTTGTAGGGAGGTCATACAGGCACGTGAAGGCCACACACAATACTGAGCATCATTTTGACTTGTTTCCACTATTATTTTGTCTTGTTTGATTTTCATTTTGACATATTTCCATGGGAGTACCCACCGTGGGGCAGGGTGGGGCAGCTTCCCCCCCCCTAGAAGCAGGTGCGCACAGCGAAAGAACCGGCCCGTCAGCCCCGCCGACATTGAACTTACAGTTCAGTGCCGGCGGGCCCTTTAATCGCGGGCAGAATGTGGTGTTCTCTCAATGGGCATACCCACTGTGGGGCAGGGGGGGCAGCTGCCCCCCCTAGAAACAGGGGCGCACAGTGAAATAACCGGCCCCGCCGACAATGAACTGACAGTTCAGTGCCGACGGGCCCTTTAATCGTGGGCGGAATGAGTGAGGAAGGCCTTGCGGCCTTCCATATGCAGCACAGACGACATAATCGTCATCACGCCGCCTGCTCGCACTGATGACATCACGCCGCCTGTGCCAGGAGAAGACTGAGTCCAGCGCGCTACTTCAGAGCAGCGGTGGAGATAGGTGAGTACTGGCCTTTTTTTTTTTTTTTCTCCGGGCCCTGCCTAAGGGGGATTATGCTGGCTATTTGGTGATTATGCTGGCTATTGGGGGATTATGCTGGCTATGAGGGATTATGCTGGCTATTGGGGGATTATGCTGGCTATGGGGATTTTGCTGGCTATTGGGGGATTATGCTGGCTATGAGGATTATGCTGGCTATTGGGGGATTATGCTGGCTATGGGGGGATTATGCTGGCTATGGGGGATTATGCTGGCTATTGGGGGATTATGCTGGCTATTGGGGAATTATGCTGGCTATGGGGGATAATGCTGGCTATTGGGGGATTATGCTGGCTATTGGGGACTATGCTGCTTATGGGGATTATGCTGCCTACTGGGGACTACTATGCTGCCTATTGGGGACTATGCTGCCTATGGGGATTATGCTGCCTATTGAGGACACATGCTGCATATTGGGGACCTATGCCGCCTATTGGGGACCTATGCCACCTATTGGGGACCTATGCTGCGTATTGGGGACCTATGCCGCCTATTGGGGACCTATGCCGCCTATTGAGGACATATGCTGCCTATTGGGGATCAATGCTGCCTATTGGGGACATTTACCTGCCTATTAGGGACTCTCGCACCACACCAGTCTGAGCCTGAGCTAAAAGCGGAGTTGTGCCAATATGTGCACTGATGAGGATGAAATTATATGGATTGGCAAGGCTGTAGTGATGGGCAGTGCAGGCTGTATGTCTCTGTGTGGGCAGTTTTATTGCTGGTATATTGTTTTTGTAGCGCTGTATATATATTGGTATTTTACTAATAGCAATTTGGAATCCCTAGGAAATAATGATATCAAGAAAGAGAAAATTGCTTCACTTGTGACAAATATGGAACCGAACCTTGACCATCTCATTAGCCAAAAGCAGGCCCATAGTTCCCATTGAAATACCAGTAAGTTTGTTGATTTTTAACTTTACTTGTTCTTTATTTTAAGTATTGTATTTGTTCCTGTTTATTTTTATTTTTTTTTACTTCAAAATAAGAGTGTAGTATATGGTGTATACAGGGTCATACACATCGTGTGCGGTATATAGAGTGTATATACACTGCTGTATAATACTTTTCATATACAGGTTATAATGCCTCTTATTCTTTGTATAGAGGTGAGTGTGCCATGTATAATATATGGTATATACAGCGTAGTGTCGCATATACTGCTGGATTATACAATATAAAACAGTTCTAATGCTCCATACCTAATATGCAAGATAATAATAATAATAATAATAATAATCTTTATTTATATAGCGCCATCATATTCCGCAGTGCTTTACAGTTTAACAGTTTCAAAACACAAGTCATAAGTAACAACGTTAACAATACAATAATTAAAGCAAAATAAGACGACCCTGCTCGTGAGAGCTTACAATCTACAATGAGGTGGGGAGATACAAAGTACAGGTGTGTATATACAATGGTGCATTTACAATGATGGTCCAGCCATCTTGAGAGAGTGAGGGATGGATGGAGATAGTGAATGGGCTACACATACACACTTACACATAGAATGACTTTGATTAGTGAATGTGATAGGCCGCTCTGAACAAATGTGTTTTGAGGGAGCGCCTGAAACCATGCAAATTGTGGATAGTCCTAATTTCTTAATGTACAGTCAGTAGCGTAGCTACCGGGGGGGGCAGAGGGGGCGGTGGCCCCGGGCCCCACTCTCTGAGGGAGCCCACCTGGAGCTACACTACTGTAACTGTATCGGCATGCACAGCACGCCGACACAGTTACTTTCTGCGGCAGAGCAGGGAGAATCAATCTCTATGGGGCCCTTGAGCAGGCGGTGGGGGGCTCGGTGCCAGCAGTGGGTCCCCGCCCGTCATCGCAGGGTCAGCTGTATCAGCATCTAGCCAATACAGCTGACCGCATTGTGAGAGAAGGAGCGAGCACTCCTTCTCTCCCATAATCCCCCTCTCAGCGTCTGACAGCGGGCGCGATGATGTCACTGCCCGGCGCCGGCAGTCAGACGCTGAGAGGGAGAGCAGTGAGCAGCGCAGGAGCCTGGAGCAAGAGAGGTGAGTACAGGATTTATTCTTTTTGTAAAGGGGGTGCATTATAAGTACGGCTGCATATGGGGGTGCATTATAAGTACGGCTGCATATGGGGGTGCATTATAAGTACGGCTGCCTATGGGGGTGCATTATAAGTAAGGCTGCATATGGAGTACATTATAAGTACGGCTGCATATGGGGGTGCATTATAAGTACGGCTGCATATGGGGGTGCATTATAAGTATGGCTGCATATGGAGTACATTATAAGTAAGGCTGCCTATGCGGGTGCATTATAAGTAAGGCTGCATATGGAGTACATTATAAGTACGGCTGCATATGGGGGTGCATTATAAGTACGGCTGCATATGGGGGTGCATTATAAGTACGGCTGCATATGGGGTGCATTATAAGTACGGCTGCATATGGGGGTGCATTATAAGTACGGCTGCATATGGAGGTGCATTATAAGTACGGCTGCATATGGGGGTGCATTATAAGTAAGGCTGCATATGGGGTACATTATAAGTAAGGCTGCCTATGGGGTGCATTATAAGTACGGCTGCATATGGGGGTGCATTATAAGTACGGCTACATATGGGGGTGCATTATAAGTACGGCTGCATATGGGGGTGCATTATAAGTACGGCTGCATATGGGGTGCATTATTTAAGGCTGCATATGGGGTGCATTATAAGTAAGGCTGCCTATGGGGTACATTATAAATAAGACTGCATATGGGGTGCATTATAAGTAAGGCTGCCTATGGGGAGTGCATTACAATATAGAGGCTGTCTGTTTGGGTGCATTACAATACATAGGCTGTCTATGGGGGTGCATTATACTATATTGAAGACTATCTTGCGTATTGTGCTATATGGATACTATCTAAGGGGCCATCATACAGTGTGGGGATTATAGTGGCGGGGCCATCATACAGTGTTGGAACCATTAAATAGTTTGGGGATATTAAGGGGTCAGTATATATCCAGTGAGGGGGCAATATACTGTGTATAGGGGAGCTGTACAGGGGGAGACTCGGGACATTAAGTGTAAAGTGGGTACTTATAGTTATAGGGGAACTCTGGTTACTGTGACTGTCAAAGGGGCACACACAGGGCATTATTACATTCTAGGGGACAACATGTGGGCACTGTTTTCTAGGGCACTTGCACCTGGCATTACTATATTATAGAGGGTTGCTTTAGAATTTAGAGGTCACACAGAACCACACAGTAGGTGCAGTAATAGGGACACATAGGGCAGCAGCGGCTCAGTATTGGGGTACCAGGTGTAGTAATAGGGACACATACGACAGCAGTGGCTCAGTATTGGGGTATCAGGTGCAGTAATAGGGACACATATGACAGCAGCGGCTCAGTATTGGGGTATCAGCAGGATGAGGAGTTTGTGCAGGTTGAGAATAGTCCAATTGGTGACCGTGACAGTGCTGACAATATGAGAAGTGAAACGTTTCTGTGTTGTATTCTCTGTAGTTGAGTCCTGGCTGGAGGAATCGTCATGTCGGTCTGGGGCCAGATGGAAAAGACATGAAAAGTGAACGATTCCATCAGAAAGAACGTCAGCGGTAAGTCATTATCTGTAACTCTGCTATGATCTCTTATATGTTCTGTAGGACTGGTATTATTTACCACTGACCATATGGCGGTGATATCAATATTGGTCTTTTTATATATAGATTAATTTTGGCAAAAGCACGGTCATTTGCTGAGGTTCTCTGTTTAGGGGCCCACTCAGATGTTTCGCCCCCCCTAAACCGAAACCCTAGCTACGCCTCTGTGTACAGTGTATATGATGTAACCTGTATAAGATGTGACATTGGCTTGCCCCCCCTAGTTTTGATCCTGTGTACGCCCATGCATATTTCCACTTTCATTTTGGGGGTCTCTCAAAATCCAGGCCTCCATTGGTTCAAAAATTTTATTTCCATTGATGATTTTTGTGTGATTTTGTTGTCAGCACATTCAACTTTGTACAGAACAAAGTATTCAATGAGAATATTTCATTCATTTAGATCTAGGATGTGTTATTTGAGCGTTCCCTTTATTTTTTTAAGCAGTGTATATTTACTTAGAAAATTGGTGAAATGTTCATTACTTATTTCATATTCTGTATAGTTCTCTGAATATGGCAACCAAGAAACATTTCATGTACAGTGCATTAAATGTACAAAAGTAATAAAACAATATACATCTGGTATCGCCATAATCATACAAACCCACAAAATGAAGATAACACCTTATTTTTACAGCACTTTGAACAACATGCAATTTAGAATGTTATAAATACAATGGTGGAAAACAAATGGAGACAAGCACACATAGGATAATAATGTATTTTAAAAGTGTAATCTGTGGCGAGGGGGAATGCTCACCTAATTGGATTGGGTATATCACAACTCCAATAAATGCCCATAGATTATTCAGCTGCAGCAAACATGTCTGCAGATAGAAGAGAATTATATTCTGCATGTAGATTGGAGAGAAGTAGGAGATAGATATCGATATATGTAGTTGTAGTTCAGTTTTGTAGAAGGGGCTCAGTATAAACCTAAAACATGTTAAAAAATCTACCGTACTTCAAGTATCAACACACTAGAAACTACTCTTTTTCCAGAGCAGCACGGTCAACCATAAAGTCTATCTTCTACTTATCCTCAAAAATGCAAAGTTAGTATTTCTGTTTATTTCTATGCCTTTCTTACAAAGAGTTATTGCATTTTTGTTAAGTCCTATGTGCTCCAAAATGGTATAATGCTAAATAAAACTCATACCGCAAAAAACAAATCATATTTTGGTTATGTCAAATGAATAATAAAAATGTTACAGCTCTTTCAATGCAACAGTAAAAAAAAGACCTGCATCCCGAAGGCCCAAAATTGGACAGTACTGAAGAGGTTAACAGTTGTGCCGTTAGACAACTTTTCCTGAAAAAAACCAAGCCCTAATATATCTGTATTAAAGATGATGAAACCTGTGGCTCTCAGTACTCATTTAAGAAAAAATTAAAAAGGGCACGGTGTCCTCAAGGGGTCAACTCTGTATATTAATATGTGGAATAATGAATGTGCATTTAAGAATGTGGATCTCGGGGCATATGTTTGGATAATTTGTTTATTATTTAATTTTTCATCTCCTACTTAGATTTGAGATGGATGACAACTGTGTCTCCGAAACCACAATATAAGCAATTTTTGTATCACTATGGCAGTAATTAAATAGTAATAACCTGGATGACAAGTATGACAATTATTTATTTATATAGCGCTAGCATTCCCTCTCACAGCACTCAATACTTCTCAAGAAATAATTGTAACATATTTTGATAGAAAGCATTTGTATCAACATATTATATTTTTTGCAATAGATTAGAAAAACTAAAACACATCTTCTTCACTGTGCTTTACTGTACGAATGTCAAAAAAGTCTACTATTTTGTGTCAATAAAGTGTAATTTCCTATTTTTTTATTCTAATTTAATTGGGCTTTTGAAAGTGCCAATGTACAGCCACAAACCTGTATGTTACACAACTACTATAATATTATTGACAGGCTATACATTAAGACCTGCCATATGGTGTGTTCTATTAGGCATACTGTAGCACATATCATTGTATGTGTTTTATAATACAATATATAATGCATTTTACTCTGTGTTTAAATTATAAGTATGTTTTAAAATACGCTTAAGTTAAAAACTGAAAATGGCACATTTCTTAGCAGGAGCTGTATAATAGAGCTAGTGATGATTGAACCCGAATGGTAAAGTTTGGGGTCCGTATCGGACTCCTAGCAACCGTGCACAGACCCCGAACACAGACTTTTTCCCGGAAGTCCATCATAATGTTCGGGTTCGCTCTCGAATATGGTTGTTGAAAGGCTGCTGCATAGCCAACCAAAAAGCTTTTAGGCTGCGGGCACTTCCAGTGCCATCACAGCCATGCCAAGTACTGCCATGACTGTAATTGGCCGGCACGCCATCTGACCATGCCTGTATAAAGGCAGGGTCAAGGGTTGCGCTACCATTCAGTACCTTGTGCGCTGTCAATGCGGTTCTCATTTCTCTGTGCCATATCAGCCTCATGCTATGTACCATAAAAGCCTGTTCCTGTGTGGCATGCCAGCTTTTTATAGACTGTCCTAACAGCCTTTTGCTTTGTGCCAAAAAAGACTCATGGTCTGTACCATAAAAGCCTGTTGCTCTGTAGCAAAAAACACCTATTGCTCTGTGCCATATAAAATAAAACCTTGTTCTTGTTCTGTTGATTATGTTGTTTCGTACATTTTATCATGCACATCATATTTTTTTTATTTTTTTTCCCTAGAATAATAATAATCTTAATAATAATCTTTATTTTTATATAGCGCTAACATATTCCACAGCGCTTTACAGTTTGCACACATTATCGTCGCTGTCCCCGATGGGGCTCACAATCTAAATTCCCTATCAGTATGTTTTTTGGAGTAATGAATATAACTTATCTTACTGTTATGTGAGGTATATATATTTTGGGCACCTGTATTGATTTTTCTTAATGACTAATTATATATGATGCACCTAATCCCTAAGCCATCATATCTATATGCCTCATACCTTGCTTCCATGTTCTCTCCACATGCCCTTCTAGTCAGCCGGCACTATGCTTCTGATCTGCTATAAAATTATCGCTTCACATTGGACCTTGTGCTCATGCACAGACACCAGCTCCCCTCGTGACTTCTGGGAGTGGGAAAACCACTTGACCGTGATGCATTCCAGCATCTGGTTCAGGACGCATGATCCCGGAAGTTCCCTTGGTTACAGGGGGTGGAAACCTGTATGTCATGCACCACTTCCGGTCATGACGTGAACTTCACATACACATATGGGAGAATCTAATTGGTGCTTCATTGTATTTAAACTCCCCCGATTCCCTCATATGAACATGCCCCCGAAAGAAGTATGTAAAATGGCTCGCGTCAGGTGTGGGGTAGATGCAGCCCTCATTTTGCTTTTCTGCTCTGTCCCCTCTCCAGGTATAACATTATGAATGACATTTGTGTTTATATTTGATTCTTATGGAGATCAACAGGTGGATTTTGGTCAGGGGTGCTCCCTGTTTTCTGGTTTGATGTTTCGGATGAAATGAATGAGACTTAGAATAATAACTTCCACAGCTTGAGATCACTTTGATCTACTCCTTGCCATTTATTATCTTTTTGTCTCCTCACCAACTCTCACTCATCCAAGAATATATCGGGATTTGCTTAAGACTGATATGCCTATTAAGCATGCACATGCATTTGTACTTTATTTACCAACAGTATTGATAAGCCTATATCAGTTTGATATTAATATTTCACTTTTGCATTTTTTGATCTGAGTTGCTGCATCCGCCTCCTTTTTCTTTTCGCTGTCTGTTAAATATTACATTTTATATATTATTAACAAAACATTATGGTTTTTAACTTTAAGTTTGGTATCTCTTCATGTCCGAAGGTCACCACTGTTATGGACTATAAGGTTTGTTTTAAAAATACGAGGTTTGCTGGACATTTCTCTGTACATATTGCCTCCTCTACCTACTCTGCTTACTCCACCTATTCCTCTTCCAGTCACGGTGAACCCTGCATGACCAATTTCAGCACAGCCAGGGGGAAATGCCAGCAGGTTGCTCTGTAACACATTTGTTTGGAGGAAGGGTACCACACTGCGCAGAAGCTGTGGACGGGGATCAAAATGCAGACAGATGAGTGGTTGGTGCCCGTGAACTTCAAGCCCTGCCTGATGATTTGCAGTCATGGGCAAAATCAGATACCAACTCTAGGCCTAGCTAATTTGACTCGCATCCCTTCCCTGGTGTATGTGCTGAGCTTGATGGTGCTGAGTTTTGTGAAGAACTACCCAAATATGTTTGATTTGGTGCTGAAAATGTGTACAGAGTGTGTGCACTTTTGGCATTCTCACCCTTCTGCTGCTCGCCTGTCTGTTCTTGAACATCACCTATGCCTTTCAATTCATTGCCTTATACAGTTGAAACCAGAAGTTTACATACACTATATAAAAAGACACATATGCATTTTTTCTGAATATCTGACATGAAATCAGAATCAACCTTAATGTTTTAAGGCATTTTTATTACTTACCCCAAAGTCAAAAGTTTACATACACTAAGATTACTATGCCTTTAAACAATTCTGGAATTCCCATATGATTATGTCATGTGTTTGGAAGCTTCCGTATTTTTTTTTGGCAACATATGAGTTACTTAGAGACACACCTGTGGATGTATTTTAATGTACACCTGAAACACACTGCTTCTTTGTGTAGTGTCATGGGAAAGTCTTAAGAAATCAACCAAAAATCAGGAAGAGAATTGTGGACTTGCACAAGTCTGGCTCATCACTGGGAACAATTTGAAGATACCTGAAGGTGCCTTGTTCATCTGCACAAACAATTATATGCATGTATAAACAAGATGGGAATGTCCAGCCATTATACCACTCAGGAAGGAGATGTGTTCTGTGCCCCAGAGATGAATGTGCTTTGGTCCGACATGTGTATATCAAACGAAGGACAAATGCAAAAGAGCTTGTGAAGATGATGGTGGTAGCTGGTAAGATTGTCAATATCAACAGTGAAACGAGTACTGTATTAACATGGGCTGAAAGGCCACTCTGGCAGGAAGAAGCAATTACTCCAAAAGAAACATAAAAAAGCCAGATTAATGTTTGCAAATGCACACAGGAACAAATACCTTAATTATTGGAGACATGTTCTGTGGTCTGATGAAACTAAAATGGAACCTATGGGGCATAATGACCATCGTTACATTTGGAGGAAAAAAGGAAACTCTTGGAAGCCAAAGAACATCATCCTAATAGTGAAACACGGGGGTGGCAGAATCATGTTGTGTGGTTGTTTTGCTGCAGGAGGGTCTGGTGCACTTCACAAAACAGATGACATCATGAGAAAAGAAGATTTTGTGGCAATACTGAAGAAATATCTCAAGACATCAGCCAGGAAGTAAAAGCTTGGGCAGAAATGGGTCTTCCAAATGAACAATGACCTGAAGCATACTGCCAAAATGGTAACAAAGTGGCTAAAGGATAACAAAGTCAATGCTTTGGAGTGGCCATCACAAAGAGCTGTTCTCAATCTTATTGATAATTTATGGGCAAAACTGAAAAGGAAGATGAGAGCAAGGCAACCTACAAACCTGGATCAGTTACACCAGGAGGTGTATCAGGAGGAATGGCCCAAATTCCAACCAACTATTGTGAGAAACTTGTGGAAGGATATCCCAAACGTTTGACCCAAGTCCTTCAGATTAAGGGCAATGGTACCAAATACTAATGAAATGGATGCAAACTTTTCACTTTGCAGTAAGTGCTAACAATGCCTTAAAACATTCTCTCATTATTCTGGCATTTGGCAAATACTAATAATTGTGGTAAGCCTAATTGACTTAAAACGGGAAAGGTTTACTCTGATTTCATGTCAGATATTGAGCAATACATGCATATGTGTCTTTTTATGTAGTGTATATAAACTTTTGGTTGTATATAAACTTTTGGTTTTAACTTTATGTAATGGTAATGTTCCAATAAGGTGGAACTCCATCTTGCAAGGGACAGTTTTGGTGGATGAGGAGGAGGTTGTCGAGGAACCATAGTTCCAGCAGAGTAGCACTACAAGCTGCTCACTGGCATCACTCAAGCATGGCTGGGGGGAATACAGAGGACACAGAACATACACCTACCTCCGAGGTCAGATTGTCAAGGACTCTTGGCAGCCTGACACACATGAGCGAACACATATTGCTGTGCCTATTCAAAGACTGCCGATTTGCCCTTATTATTACCATTTCTGATTACTAGTTTGCCTCCCTGGTGGATCCCCGCTACAAGGACAATGTACCATCCTTACTTCCGATCTTAAACCGGATTGCAAAAGAAACTTGTACGAGTCTCTCACCTCAATACTCAGCACTGCCGCCGGCACTCGGGACTGGAGTGTGCGGCTGCATGTATTTCTATGCAACTGAACGCTCCAGTCCGAGTGCCGGCGGCAGTGCCGGGTATTGAGGTGAGAGACTCGTACAAGTTTCTCGCAAGTGTGACCCAGGCCTTATTCTTCCACTGAGCCCCCTATGTCAGTTGGGAAAGCCAATAGGATGAAGTCACCAACACAGCTGTGGTACCGCCTCTGCTCGGAATGCAGGGTTAGCATGGCTGAAAATTGGAAACAATTGCTCTGCACACCACAACATCCATCATTACCATCTGATACAGTTCATAACAGCAGGAGGTACGTCTCCACGTTATAACTCATGGTTCTACCC
>JARQOD010000005.1:131581708-131830838 GCA_033576555.1 Oophaga sylvatica | reverse complement strand
GGGGACAAAATGTGGGCACTGTTTTCTAGGGCACTTGCACCCGGCATTACTATATTCTAGAGGGGTGCTTTAGAATTTAGAGGTCACACAGAACCACACAGCAGGTGCAGTAATAGGGACACATACGGCAGCAGCAGCTCAGTATTGGGGTATCAGGTGCAGTAATAGGGATACATACGGCAGCAGCAGCTCAGTATTGGGGTATCAGGTGCAGAAATAGGGACACATATGGCAGCAGCGGCTCAGTATTGGGTATCAGGTGCAGAAATAGGGACACATATGGCAGCAGCGGCTCAGTATTGGGGTATCAGCAGGATGAGGAGTTTGTGCAGGTTGAGAATAGTCCAATTGGTGACCGTGACAGTGCTAAAAATATGAGAAGTGAAATGTGTCTTTGTTGTAATCTCTGCAGTCGAGTCCTGGCTGGAGAAGTCGTCATGTCGGTCTGGGCCAGATGGAAAAGACATGAAAAGTGAACAATTCCATTAGAAAGAACATCAGCGGTAAGTCATTATCTGTACCTGTGCTGTAATCTATTATATGTTCTGTAGGACTGGTATTATTTACCACAGACCATATGGCGGTAATATCAATATTGGTCTTTTTATATATAGATTATTTTTGGCAACAGCGTGGTCATTTGCTGAGGTTCTCTGATTAGGGGCCCACTCAGAAGTTTCGCCCCCACTAAACCAAAACCCTAGCTACGCCTCTGGCTCTCTCTCTAGTCTTTCTTTCTCTCTCTAGTAGAGTTGAGCGATACTTTCCGATATCCAAAAGTATCGGATCGGAATGGTATCGCCGATACACAAGAAATATCAGCGATACCCGATACCGATACCGGAAATCCAATGTAAGTCTATGGGAAAAAAATATCGGAATTAAAAAAAGCCCATTCTTGCCTTGTTGGTTAATTGTACATGAAGGAAAACAACAAAGAGTAATGTAGAATGTATTGGGGAGGTTGAGGAGACATTAAAGGCATAGATATTTAACCCAAACAAATGGAATAGCATTAATATTTTTTTTTGTAAAGATGTTCGGATTGACGAACAAATTGACAATGTTGTTAACCTTTTTTCTATTTTGGCAAATATGTATGTTTCACAACTTCCATGCTCTTCACCTTTTTAACTTTTGACACACTTTCTCCTTCATAATCTTCAGCAGCATCATCTTTTTCATCAAATTATTCTTCATCTTCACCTTCTTTATCTTCTTCTTAAACTTCTTGCTATTCATCTTTTTGTTAACATTACTCATATTGTTCTTATTCAACTATTATTCTTCTTCATATTCTACTTCATCTTCATCTTCTTCATCATATTCTTATTTTTGACAGAGATTCCTGTACTTGTAATCTGTAAAAGTATGAATTTTTCATCCTTGCGTTCTTGCTGTCACAAAAGTTTTAAATTACAACAGTATTTGTCCGTGTTGAGTTTAGGCTGCAGCAGCAGGCATTTTCCAGGGGCACCACGAGGAGGAACGGACTCACCCCCATACACTGCTTAGTCTTGTTCTGCTTATAATTTAGAGCATATATTTTGCTCTTCATTTTGGTCTTATACTTCATGTTGTTATGCTTTTTCATCTTCTGCTTATTGTTCTTCTGTCTCTTGTTCTGTATCTTGTAGTTTGTCTTAACCTTCTTTGTCCTGTTGGTGATCTTCTTCTGGGTAATCTTTTATTTCTTCTTTGTGATGGTGTTCAGGCTGGTTGGCTTCATGCTCGTCGTCCTTGTGGTCGTCATCTTCTTCGGGGTGGTCATCAGGGTCGTCGTCTTCATTGTTGGAGATCCATAGTGATTACCCAACAAAACATTTAAAAAATATTCAATTTGTAAATGTAGCTGAAGGTACAAGAAGGCTGACTAACTTCCGAGAACCAGCTGACGTTACTGGAACCCGGACGGGTATCAGATGGTACAAGAGACAATGGAAGTAACGAGGACCAGCTGACTGTGCTGGAACCCGGAGGGGCAGCAGAAGGAAAAGAGCCAATGGCACAACCGAGGACCAGCTGACGTTACTGGGACACGGTTACTAAGCAGGAGGTACCTGTGCTCCAAAGCACTACCAAGGACCAGCAGACGTTGCTGGAACTCGGATACCGAGATGGAGGCACCTAGGCCAAAGGCACTGCGGAGAACCAGTTGATGGTACTGGAACCCGGACGGGTAGCAGAAGGCACCCATGAAAATGTAATTTGACAGTCCGCAAGCCGTCCGCAGTTACCGAATCACACAGACCTACAGTCGGTGCTTGTCTTATTGTCACAACTGAAACAGCCTTTATTTACTTATCACACAGCACACATAGGAATCACCTAAACTGCAGGCACCATACAGTCGGCTAACCCGAAAGCAAGACGACAGGACAACTTATTGTAGGCTAATTGATGTTGACACTGCCAGGAAACAGCTGTCGTGCTGTAACCAGGCTAGGCAGGAGTCAGTACCCCTGCCAATTACTTCCGAGCAACAACTGTCGGTGTTGGAGCCCAGGGATGAGAAGAGAACAGGGTGGAGGCAGCAGGACTTTTTGCCGTACACGCAGCAGGGGAACAGCTGACATTACTGAACCCCAGTAACACAGGAGCAAGTGTTGACTGTGCTAACAGCACTTCCGAGCAACAACTGGCGGTGTTGGAGCACAGGGTCAAGGAGGGTGTAGGCAGAGGCCTAGTATGACAACTTCATGGACACAGGATAAAAATAGATGGAAGCAGGCTAAGGCTGACTTTGACTTATGGGTAGATCGACGCGAGAGAACCATTAATTTGAATTATAGAGCCGATCTATATCGTTATGGTAGCAAATCAGGGATACTATTAGCACGACTAGCGAAAGCAAATCACATTCCTCAACATATTACAGCGTTAATGAGTAAACATGGGATCATGATGAACGATCATGGTGATATTGAGGAAAGCCTTATATTTTAACATGATCGGAGAAATGAATGTAAAGGTGGCGAGATTTTGAAAAAATACACGCCACAGAAGGGTGACGAGTGAAATAGTTTAATCAGGATCACAGCAAAGTTAGAGAAGGAAGATGACGGGAGGAATCCTACAAGTTAGGGGTTTCCTTACAATTATTAACGAGTTTCGGTTTTTTGTTCTCTTGTTACTTTGACTTTTAGAATGTTTATTTTATGACCATATCGGCTGCGACCGAGATGTGTACCGCTTTATGTGGCCTTTTTGTTTTTGAAAATCCAAATAAAAAGGAACTTTAAAAAAAAAAAAAAAAAAAAATTCCCTCTTCAACAATCTACAAGACAAACAAGCATCATGGGTGACGCTGCCTTTATTGAGGTACAGTATTAGATCGACATTGTCCATGAGTAACTATGCACTGTGATAGCTATATAGCATTATTAATTTAAATCTGTTGTGGTTGTTTCAACAGCACTTGCAGGTCTAACTACCTATTGTTTGTATGCATGATGCACTTTCTTGGTGTAATTATTTATTATTGCGCATTATTACCAGGTTTACATGATGGCCATTTCATATATGGTGTGTGAAGTTACAGTTGTCCTCAGTCTGTGTTTTTTATTATGTCTGTCATTAATAAAACTCGTGAGGATGATGATGATGATGATGTTTATGATTCGTACATCCATTGACTGCATTATCTTACAGGTACAGATAACGTTCCTTAAGAATCATTAATTGATAATTATGAAATGTATTTTTATGCATTAATTTAAAATAGTAAACACTATGTTTTATTTTTGTTACCATTTCTACTAGCCATGTGCAGATATGCGCTGTGATGACAAATTAATATTTGTCCATATTTCTTATTAAAATTTTTCATTTTAGCCCTTGAAAACTTCAATCTTTCCTGTTTTAAGCATAACAATCAGGGTGACGGCTCTTCCCTATTTGGAGCATGTTCGACATGGGTTTTTCTGTGCATGTGTAGGGAACAGGAGACTTCTTGCCGCTGTGGTACACCAAAGGGGATCTTGCTGGATGTGAGATATATTTCTTCTAGCAGACTGAAGTTTGCTCAGGATTTTCCATGATCACAAGGACCTGTGATAAGGTCATAGTCACGTGATCTGGTCATCTGATGTGTACCTCACCTGAGGGTGTGGAGTAGGCCTATAAAACAAGGAGCTGTTGTAGTTGGTTTGTGGAAGGAAGGAGTTTGGCTGGAGTCAGCCTTGAAGATTGTTTTGTTACTGTGTGCCAGTGTGCACCAGGAAGCGAGTACCAGACCACCCGGAATGGGACCTGGCGGTCTCTGCTGACCTGCAGCCGGTTAGTTAAGCCCGTCCCAAGCAAGGGTGAGTCTGGCACCAGTGGTTCTCCAAACTGGGGTGATTTATGTTCTGTTTTTATTTTGTTATCTGGACTTTTTGTTGAACTCATGATTAAAACCACTGAAATTTGAAGTAAAAGGAGGTGTGTTTGCCTCATTACTGCGGCCCAGCCCTGCCTACCAGAGCGGATCCCTACAATTGGTGGCTTCAATGCGGGCAACGCAGTGAGGTCAGGCTGTTTTTTCCTGCATGACAGTAAATGTCCTAGGTAAATAAAGTGACGCAAAACCCGGTGGATAACTGTCCCAAGATGGAGAACACAGTAAAAATGCTGGAGGAGGCCATGCGGCAGCAACAGCAGGCTATGCAGCAGCAGCAGGCTATACAGAAGCAGGCTATGGAGCAGCAGCAGATATTTAATCGACAGCAACAGGAAACCAATAGTCTAGTGATGCAGCACATCACAGCGCCGCAGACAGCAGGAGCTGCCCGGGGATGGCAGGATGTCCGGAAAGCGGTGCGTACAGCGATCCGAAAGATGGAGCAATCAGATGACGTCGAGGTGTACCTGGAGATGTTTGAAGGCGTGGCTAAAAGGGAGAGACTGCCCCGGTACCAGTAGGCCGAGATCGTGGCTCCGTTTTTTTAATTCAGGACCCGCAAAAGCCTCTAGGGACCTACCCCCCGAGCAACAGGAGGACTATGAGAGCGTCAAGGGTGAGATACTTGCACGTCTTGGGGTAAATGTTTTGGTCCGGGCACAGCGGGTACACCAGTGGAACTTTTCCCCCTCCGAGCCAGCTCGGTCACAGTATTATGACTTGATACACCTGATAGAAAAGTGGTTGCAGCCGGAGGTGTTGTCACCCCGCGCTATGCTGGATCGTATAGTGACTGATAAATTCTTGATAAATTTGCCACACACCCTTCAAACATGGCTTGGACAGGCAGCCCCTACTGATGGTCTCCAAATGGTAGACCTCATTGAAAGATATGGGGCTACCAAGGAGATACAGGGAGAGACTACCCGGAAGGTACCAAGTAAATTCCACAAACCTTCACCCACAGCTCGTCGAGCAGAGACTCGGAGGGCCGCCCAGGACGGGTCGGGGAACGAAAGGGGCCCCATAATCTGTTGGCGGTGCCAACAACCAGGACATGTGAGAGCTGTTTGCCCCCACCTGACAGAGCCCATGGACAACAACTTTGGCTACTATCAGTCTCACTATGCAGAACACATGTGTGCAGTGGTCAAATCAGAGGGACCCAATATGAACCATTTGTGTAAAGTGCAGGTGGAGGGTAACCCTGCTGTGGCTCTAGTGGACTCAGGGAGTCTCGTGAGTGACCCTAATACGAGCCAGCCACGTCCAAATCAGCGAGTATACTGCTGTGAAAATGGGTGTGTTGTGTATACATGGTGACTTAAAACATTATCCTACCACCCTGGTGATGATAAACACGCCAGCGGGGAGGAGGTGACACGAGGTGGGGGTGGTGGTTAATTAGCATTAATAATTGAGAGAGATTTTCCGTTATTTTCTGTGCTTTGGCCTGTAATTACCCCTCCCACAGAACAGTCGTCGGCACCAGTGGCAAACAGGTTGCATTCTCCAGAAATCGGGCATGAACCTGGTGGCCCAGAGGAAGATGTACTGGCGGTAGGAGTACCTTTGCCTTCGGTGGAGGAGGAAAACCCCTCTCCTATAGAAGTGTTAGGTGGGGAGATGTAAGATTTGCCACCGGGACCAGAATTGTCATACTTAAATGTGGCAGGTGACAATTTTGGTACGGCGCAACTACGGGACCCTACGTTGACTCGAGCCCGGGAAAATGTACTGGTTGTCAATGGGGAACCCCAACACCCCAGGGCAGCTAAAGTATTTCCCCGATTTGAGCTGAACCAAGATTTGCTGTAGTGGGTTGAAAAAATACATGGGAAATTGTCGAGCAATTGCTGGTACCGCAGTCATATCGGAGGTTGGTAATGGACTTAGCGCATGCGCATGTACTAATGGGACATTTGGGACCAAAGAAAACCCTAGACAGAATTCTACAACGGTTTTACTGGCTATGGGTCTATGAAGAAGTTAAACGGTATTGTTACTCTTGTCCCGTGTGCTAGGTAACCAGTCCGCAGCCTCATTTTCAGAGTCTCTTGGTGCCATTACTAATTATAGAGGTACCGTTTGAGAGAATAGCCTATGGATCTGGTGTGGACGGTTAATAAATCAGCAAGGGGTCATCAACACATCCTCGTAGTTCTAGATTACGCTACCAGGTATCCTGAGGCTATTCCCCTGCGACACACCTCGGCAAAACTGATCGCAAAAGAACTCATGGGTATGTTCTCTCGGGTGGGAATCCCTCAAGAAATCTTAACAGATCAGGTGACCCCCTTTATGTCAAAAATCATGAAGGAACTCTGCCACGTGTTAAACAGTTGCGCACATCGATCTATCATCCCCAAACAGACGGTTTAGTAGAAAGGTTCAATAAAACCCTGAAGAATATGTTGAAAAAAAAAGTCTCTAAAGATGCTAAGGATTGGGATCTCTTGTTGCCATACCTGATGTTTGCAGTGCGGGAGGTGCCCCAGGCATCTACGGGGTTCTCGCCCTTTGAACTATTATATGGCAGACATCCCCGTGGCTTACTCGATATAGCTAAAGAGGCCTGGGAAAACCATACAACTCCCCACAAAAGTGTGATAGAACATGTGGCCAAAATGCAAGAGAGAATGGAGACAGTCCTACCATTAGTCCGAGAACATATGGAATCAGCACAAAGGTCACAGAGGCAGGTCTATAACCGGGAGGCACGGGTAAGGTCCTTTAACCCTGGGGATCGGGTGTTGGTACTTGTGCCTACAGTGGATAGTAAGTTCCTTGCAAGGTGGCAGGGACCCTATGACATTATAGAGAAGGTGGGACCAGTAAACTATAAAGTACACCAACCAGGGCGGAGAAAGCCAGAACACGTATACCATGTGAATCTGCTCAAACCATGGAAAGACAGAGACCCGCTTGGTGAGGATTGTCCACGGCCTGCATTTCCAGTACAGATGGCTTCCTTGCCTCAGGAGAAGGCAAGAGAAGTCCTCTCCGCCGTCAAAATATCAGACACTTTGTCGCACAGACAAGTTCAGGAAGTCCGAGAGTTTGTTAGCTGAAATACAGATGTTTTTTCGGAACTTCCTGGTCGTACCTCCCTAATACAACATGACATTGTCACTGAGCTGCAGGGCAAAGTACGATTAAAGCCATATCGGGTGCCTGAGGCCCGGCGACAAGCCATCAAGGAAGAGGTCAAGAAGATGCTGCAGTTAGGGGTCATTGAAGAGTCCCAGAGTGAGTGGGCCAGCCCAATAGTCCTAATACCAAAGCCAGATGGGACACTAAGGTTCTGTAATGACTTCAGAAAACTGAATGAAATTTCTAACTTTGACGCCTACCCCATGCCCTGATTGATGAGTTAATAGAGCGGTTTGGGCAGGCACGTTATTTTTCACTCATTGACCTCACAAAAGGGTATTGGCAGGTGCCATTAACAAAAGCAGCGAGAGAGAAAACGGCTTTTGTAACACCCGAGGGACTGTTCCAGTATATAGTCCTACCCTTCGGGTTGCATGGCGCTCCAGCGACATTCCAGAGGTTAATGGACGTTGTTCTTCGTCCTCATCGCCGATATGCCGCGACCAATCTGGACGATATTGTGGTGTACAGTACAGACTGGGAAAGTCACTTAGCCAAGGTACAGGCGGTGATAGATTCGCTGAGACAAGCAGAGCTAACTGCCAACCCAAAGAAGTGTTCCATAGGGTTGGAGGAAGCTCGCTACCTGGGGTATGTGATTGTGAGAGGAGTTATCAAAGCCCAAATAAACAAAGTGGAGGCAATCCAAAACTGGCCCCGTCCCCTCACCACAAAACAAGTGAAAGGGTTTTTGGGGTTAGTGGGATACTACCGGCGGTTTATTCACAATTTTGCAACAGTCGGCGCCGTTAAATGACTGCCTAAAAGGCAGGAAGTTAGTAATGGTGCGATGGAATGATCAGCTTGAAGAAGCGTTTGTAAAACTAAAAGGGGCACTGTGTGTGTGTCACCATTTTTGATCACACCCGACTTCAAAAGAGAATTCATTGTCCAGACTGATGCGTCAGAGGTAGGTGTGGGTGCCGTTTTGTCTCAGGAGGTTAACGGGGAGGAGCATCACATTACTTTCCAGAGTCGAAAGCTAACTCCAGCTGAAACCAGATACAGCATTGTAGAGAGAGAGAGTGCCTGGCGATCAAGTGGGCACTGGAGTCGTTGCGCTACTATCTGTTGGGGAGAACATTTTGGTTGTTAACTGATCATTCCCCTCAGACTGGCAGTGTTGTAGCCCAGGGAGTAGAGTTCAGGTGGTAGATAGATGAACATAACAGGAGAAATTGATAACGTTGCCAACCAGTTATTTAATCTGAAAACGGACAGGCAAATTCTGGCGAGATCCATGCCTTGTTCATTTTCAGAAAAGTAAGCCGGTCTACATTATCGGAGGATAGTCGCATGCGACAGTCTGTTAGTACACCACCTGCAGCACTAAAGACGCGCTCCGATAATACACTGGCAGCAGGGCAAGCCAGCACCTCCAATGCATACTGGCTAAGCTCTGGCCATGTATCCAGCTTAGAGACCCAAAACTTGAAAGGGGAAGAGCCATCTGGGAGTACACTGAGAGGGCAAGACAAGTAGTCTGTCACCATCTTACGGAAACATTGCCTCCTGGTGACTGGAGGCGTCTCGGATGGTGTAGACATTGGTGGCGCTGCCACAAAACTTCGCAACATTTGGAACATACTGGTCTTGCCCCCCTGTGCAGAGGCGCTGCTTGTGCTCCCTCTTGTTGCAGAGCTGTCTCCACTGCCTCCACGCACAGAGCTGCTTTGTAAAGCAGTATCAGCAGCACTGCTCTCGGCTGGAATGGAGAACATTATGGATTTCACCAGTGTGTCTTGGTACTCCCGCATTTTACGCTCCCGGTTCAACGGTGTGATGAGGCTTTGTAAGTTGTCCCGGTAGCGAGGGTCTAGGAGGGTGTACACCCAATAATCAGACGTGGTGAGAATGTGGGCGATGCGGCGGTCGTTTCTCAGGCACTGCAGCATGAAATCAACCATGTGCTGCAGACTCCCAACTGGCCAACAAACGCTGTCCTCTGATTTTTGGTGCGCACCGTAAAATCTTTCTTGGAGCCTTCATTGGGGAACACAGGTTACCATGGGTTTATGCTGCTGTCGCTAGGAGGATGACACTAGGCTAAGAGAAAAAGGAAGTAGCTCCTACCCAGTAGTATACACCCACTGACAGGAACCAAGTACCTCAGTTAGTGTTAAAGCAGTAGGAGAAAGAACCAAAAACTCGACATATGTACAAACTCAGCAACAAAAGGCACGTAGGCTCAAAAAGCGGTACAAACAATTAGGAAGGGTGCTGTGTCCCCCAATGAAGGCTCCAAGAAAGAGATTTTACGGTAAGTACCAAAAATCCTTCTTTCTTTATCGCTTCATTGGGGGACACAGGTTACCATGGGACTTCCCAAAGCAGTATCCAAGGGTGGGAAACAGAAACCTTCCAGTATCTGTGATAGATAAGCAAGGATGCTGGTTTACGTGCCCTACTCATTGTCTGAATAACCTGATAGGAAAGTTCGGCCAACCTCAGAACTGTATCAAAAAACTGACCGGCACATCCAAACATAGATCCAGTGTGAACAGGTGCTAAACCTAGAGTCACCAACTCATATACATACAAGAAAAAAAGAAAAAAAGGTAGCACACTGTAGCGCTATAGCTTGCAAACACGAAACATGAAAATATGAAAAATGAACTGCATCACTGCCTTAGAAACATGAAAAATTGAGAAGTCTTAGCGCATAAGATGGCCAAATTATGTGAGCCTGATAGCCACGTCAAGGCTCTTCTCGTATATCAGGTCCTAACTAATGCCAATCCTCACTTAGAAAAGTCTGTCTGCATGGGAACATATGAATCCTCTCTTCAGACTAAAATCTAAATCTCTGTGGAGGGGTAGTGAACCTGGTGTAATTAAAAAGCCTGTGACCAACAGGTGGAGTGCTCAGGTAGAAGGTAAATGAATACATATCAAAAAACTGACCGCCACATCCAAACATAGATCCAGTGTGAACAGGTGCTAAACCTAGAGTCACCAACTCATATACATACAAGAAAAAAAGAAAAAAAGGTAGCACACTGTAGTGCTATAGCTTGCAAACACGAAACATGAAAATATGAAAAATGAACTGCATCACTGCCTTAGAAACATGAAAAATTGAGAAGTCTTAGCGCATAAGATGGCCTTCCTGTCATAGAAATTATCTGCACATAGAAAACTTTTCTGTATATATGAAAAATAGCTTTATCATCGGCATAAACTCTCTGAGACATGAAATATAACTTTACTAGCAATAGAAGGATTTTTGGTGCGCACCGTAAAATCTTTCTTGGAGCCTTCATTGGGGAACACAGGTTACCATGGGTGTATGCTGCTGTCGCTAGGAGGATGACACTAGGCTAAGAGAAAAAGGAAGTAGCTCCTACCCAGTAGTATACACCCACTGACAGGAACCAAGTACCTCAGTTAGTGTTAAAGCAGTAGGAGAAAGAACCAAAAACTCGACATATGTACAAACTCAGCAACAAAAGGCACGTAGGCTCAAAAAGCGGTACAAACAATTAGGAAGGGTGCTGTGTCCCCCAATGAAGGCTCCAAGAAAGAGATTTTACGGTAAGTACCAAAAATCCTTCTTTCTTTATCGCTTCATTGGGGGACACAGGTTACCATGGGACTTCCCAAAGGCGTATCCAAGGGTGGGAAACAGAAAACAATGCAAAGAAAAAACCTAGGTCGGCCGGTGCATAACCGCCGCCTGTAACACCTTCCTTTCCAGGTCTGCATCAGATGAGACATGGGTATGAAACTTTTAGAACGCCGCAAAAGTGTACAATGAAGACCAGGTCGCAGCTAACAATCTGTTAAGCCGAAGCCTGGTGACAAACTGCCCAGGCAGTTGCCACTGCTGAGGTGGAGTGAACCTTTAACCTCAGAGGAAGTTGTTAGACCTGAACAAGGTATGCTTCCAATACAGCTGAAAGGAATGAAACGGGCAATAGTGGACCTGGAGGCTGGGAGTCCCTTACTACGCGAAAGGGAAAAGTCCTTGTGAATTATACTCAGATAGCTCTGACCAGATCTTACCTGTGAATGGACTTCTCCAGGGTTGAACAGGGTAGGGACATAGAGAAGGAATGACAGTTTCCTAAGTAAAGTGAATTGAAGAGATCACCCTATGCAAGAAGGACGGAACGGGCCCGAGAACTACAGTGTCCTGATGGAGAATCAGGAGAATGAGGAATGGCAGGACAGAGTCCTTAACTCAAACTCAAAGGGAGCGCGATGAAGTGCACCCCAGGATAAGATTAGGATTCTATGGATGCATCAGAGGACGATAAAGGAGGTGCCAGGTGGGCGACTCCTGAAAGAAAGGTCTTTACCTGGGGACGAGAAGCCAAATCTCTTTGAGAAAGGATTGAAGAGCGGAAACCTGACCCTTAAGGGTAGTGAACAAATTTTGTCCACACTCCATTGAAAGAAGACCTTCCAGTATCTGTGATAGATAAGCAAGGATGCTGGTTTACGTGCCCTACTCATTGTCTGAATAACCTGATAGGAAAGTTCGGCCAACCTCAGAACTGTGGCCTCAACGGACGTCCAGCTGAAAACAGAGACTGAGAACTCTGTAGGAAGAGTGGGCCCTGTGAAAGAAAACGTGGATGGTATGGGAACCTCCAGAGGGCATTGATGAGCATGTTCACCAGCTCCGCATACCGGGCCCTTCTTGAGCCATGTGGAACCACCAGGATTACTGGTGTCCTTTCCACGAATAACCATATCACGACTCTCAGAGTAAAGGGGAGAGGCGGAAAAAGATAAGTCAATAGAAAAAAAGTGATCACGGGGTAACTAGTGCATGAAATCCTAAGACAAGCGGATCCCGGAACCAGGCTACGAGCGAAGGAACCTTGTGGTTCATCTGCGACACCAGGAGGATGACGTCCGGGGAGCCCAACTCTGTCATATTTTATTAAAAATGGCGGAAATGAAAAAAACACGGTGCGAGACCCTGAAGATTCAGGAGAGTATACAGCTGATATGATGGAAATGAGAAGATCCCCCTGTCGCAGAACTCTTGTTACCTCTGCCAACACCTGATTGTTGCAGGTCCCTCCTTGATGATTTGAGCCACAGCAGGGACGTAGTCCGATTTATACAGGCCTACTGGCCTGCTAGGGAGGACTGTTAGCGGCGAAGGGCAAAAAAAAGTTGCCATGATGTCCAGGAGATTGAAGGGGAGAGCGGCTACTTAGGAATTCTGGAGACCCTGCACTCAATAACGAAGAAAAAACCCTCCCCAAGTGAGGAGACTGGCGCCAGTAGTGAAGAAAACCACCAGAGAGGGTGGAAGGACCTCATACGGAGGACTGACGCTAGTGATGTCCTCCAAGTTAGGAAATGGCTCTCTTAAAGAAGTGGTAGAGTGGGTCGGTCTAGGGAAAAGGTCTTCTTGTTCCAAGTCGACTCGGGGCCAGCTGAAGAGAACGGGTCTGAAAATGGGCACAGGGAGATGTCTTCATGGTCGTAATATATCTTTCCCAGAACTCTCATACTGTATTGTAGGGAGAGAGAAGCTGGTCGCTTAGAGTGCGGATCCCTCGGTAGAGGGATAAGAACTTCACATTTGGAAAGAAGACAAGGCTTGTACCATGTCAAACCTCGTCCCAGAAACATAGATGCTGGGCTGAGGTGAGGAATTCGATCTCTTGAAGTCTAAAATCAGACGGAGAGATCTGACTTTCTCCGGGACTACGAAAAGATTAGAGTAGAACCCTGAAAAGCAATTGTTCCGGAAAAAAAGTATGATTACTCCAGAGTGTAGCAGTGAAGAGATGGCGTGAAGAACCTCTGGAGCCTGTGACGGATGTCTGAGCAAACGAGACAGAAAGACGTCCACCTGGATGGGAAGAAAAGGTTGATTCTTGAAAAAATTTTTCTTTTTTTTTTTTTGAGGATGGATCTGTAATCCACACCTTCAACCAGAGGATGCGGCACACAGCAATGATGTTGCCGTTGTCCCCAGCGGAGCAAGAGGCTGCATCCAGAGAGGTGGTCAAAAGATATTTGCCGGCATGGGCAATCTGTTCTGCCAAAACCGCCGTCTTATCCAGAGAAGCTGCGGCTAGGATGCCATGGTGAAACATTCTTGCCTAGGCAGACATGAACTTTGCCACCAGGCAGAGGCAAAGATGGGACAAAGACTCAATCTGCTTATCCATAGTGTTCTTAAGACACGTTGTGTGACTGAGACAAGACTGTCTAGGAAGAAAGGCGAGAAACCGGTGGGTCCACATTAGTGTACTCTGCCCATTTACCAACTAGATCATGTCTAGCTGCTTCTTTCCCGGAAAGCACTTTCCAGCTTGTTCCCAAAGTTTAGCTATGATAGATTTAACTTCTCTGTCATAGTAGAAGTTCGAGAGGGACATTTTACCCGCTTGAGGGAAACAAAGTGCTCCTGAGCAAGTAGATCGTTCTCCCTGAGATTCAGGGATCTGATAGCTGCCAAGATAAGGCTATAGACCATACCTGTGTCTTTGAGACCTGGTCCGTCTTGGACTCAGACTGGGAAACTGCATCCCACCCAAAAGGCCACCTCCGAGGAGGGGGTTTGAGCATATGAATCACTGTGAGAGACGTTCGAAGCACTGGTGGCAGCAGACAGATGTGAAACATGTTCCAGGACCAGGGACCATGATACATTTTGTCAGGTCAGAGATCGCCTGAGACATGGCAACAGTCCATTCCGGAGGGAGGGATGTGCTCTCATCTCTGGCGTAAAGTCGTGGTCAGGTGCATATGAATCACTGTGAGAGGCGTTCAGAGCAATGGTGGTGGCAGACAGATGTGAAGGATGATTCAGTACCAGGGACTGTGATACACTCTTCCAGTTCAGAGACCGCCTGTGGCATGGCAACAGCCCATTCCGGAGGGAGGGGTGTGCTCTCATCCCGGGCGTAAGGTCATGGTAGGTGCATACGAATCACCGTGAGAGGCTTTCGGAGCACTGGTGGCGGCAGACAGATGTGAAGGACGATCCAGGACCAGGGACTGTGATACACTTTGTCAGAACAGAGACCGACTGTGACATGGCAACAGCCCACTCTGGAGGGAGGGGTGTGCTCTCATCACGGGTGTTAGTGTGCTCCTGTAGGGCAGACTTGGTTCAGGACTGCGCAGGAAGGGGAAAAACGGACCTGAAGACCACCTTTATTTGCAGAGGGCCCCGGCATACAGGATCCTAGCCGGCTTAGAGGGAAATGGGGATAGGTCTGTTGGGAAGGGCAACAGAAGTAAAATAAGCAATATATTTGCATATCCAGTCCAGTGACGTGGCAACAGTCCACTCAGGAGGGAGGGTGTGCAGTCATTCCTCGAGTAGAGTTGTTAGTGTGCAGACATGGTAGGAGGGCTGCAGGAAGGAGAGAAAATGGAGGACAGGCCTGAGAACCACATTATTAAGCAAAGGGTACAGGTGTAATAAACTGCATAGTCGATGGAAAAACTCTGCAGGGTTGGGAATACTGCTGAGAAAGAGCTATATAGGGGAGGAAGATGGTAGAACCTACCCAGTGACAGTGAGCAGATGCTGCAAGGATAGCGGTGTCCCCCTGCTGCGGGTATTCCACAGCTAAATGCGGGTCCGACAGCAAGGGTGCATAACTCTTCCGGAGAGCAGTGTCTCAAACAGAATAACTTCTGCTGAGGCACATGAACTGATAAGCATCGGCTGAACAGCGTTACAGTCCACACGATGCAGAGGTGGGCGTAGCTAATAAAGCCGGCAGGAAGGCGCCCCTACTATTGGTGCATCACGGGGGCATGTACCGGCAGGAGAGGATGCTCCGTGATAGGAGCAAGAGTGCACAGGGAGGAGTGCTTTAGATCGGGGGTGTGGCCAAGGTTCCCGGCAGGGCAAGCCCTTCCATTGGCGTGGTGAATCGCCAGGGTCATGTACCAGCAGGAAAGGATGCTCCGTGATAGGAGCAAAAGCACGCCGTGAATAGGCGTGCTGTGGAGCGGGTGGCGTGGCTAAGTTAGCCAGCAAGGCAAGCCCTTCTATTGGTTAAGAAGCGCACATGTTTCTAAATTGTAGTTGGTGAGCGGCCAGGGGGAAAGGTAGCAGGAGGTGTGGCCAGGAAGAAGGGAGGGGGAGAGTGGGTCACTGAGTGAGAGGATGGCCAGGGGAAAATGGCCGCCGCTATGCAGAATTACAAGGATGAAATGTGACCTGAGTGATGCTATGGCGGCCGCAAAGCGGGGCCTTAAGAAAGAGGGATTGTCTGGCATCACGGGGCCAGTGAGCTGAACAGACACGTGCCTAAAAGGCGCGAAATTCAAATTACAGCGCGGGCAGCGGAGGAGTTAGGGGGACCCGGGGGTAGTGCTGCATGAAAATTAAAGTGAAGCGCAGACACCATTGATTTCTATGGGGCTCGAGAGGGGAGTCTGCCGTGAAGAGCATCCACTTACCTGAAAGATGTTTGGTTGCACTTTAGGGATGAGGTGAGGATTACCACAGGGGCCCTCGAGTGGAGAGGGTCATTGGGAATGAAGATCCTCCTTCCCCCACTGTGTCCTGACAGTGCAGAAGACGGCATAAACCCCTTACAAGAAGGGGGAGGTCACCACTGGTGACCACCGTCTTCCTCTCAGCCCTCTCCGAGGAGAGGGTGAGGAGGGGAATTGGCAAGGACTGGCCACCGGTAATCACCCTGAAGGATGAGGGTGATGGGGGATAGAGTCCTGCCTGCGGGCCTGAGAGTTGCGATATGGGTGACACCACACTGCTCACTCAGTCGCATAAATATGGGAAGGCAGGGTGAGAATTTACACCCTGTTTCCCTGAAGCTGTATCCGAAAAATAAAGGGAAAACATTATTAACACACAGCAAAAACTGAAAGGAAAAAAGGATTAGCTGTGGATCTGGGGAGAGCCAGGTCCGCCTCCTACAGACACTAAGCACAAACTGGGGTACTTGGTTCCTGTCAGTGGGTGTATACTACTGGGGAGGAGCTACTTCCTTTTTCTCTTTGCCTAGTGTCAGCCTCCTAGCGACAGCAGCATACACCCATGGTAACCTGTGTCCCCCAATGAAGCGAGAAAGAAAAAATTTTTCCTTTCTAGTGCAATAGCGTTTAGTGTATTCCCACACTGGGGTAGTCTTTCTCTTTTCTTAAGTGCAATATGGGGGACCCGTCTCAAATCCCCAACGTAGACTTTGGGCGCAGCTACAAGGCATAGCTGGTCTCCTTGCTGGACCACTTTTTCGGCCAAGCCAGACGTTTTTTGTTCTTCGGTCAAGTGCAAAGGATATAGTGCCAATTCATACTCTAAAGGTTTTATGTAAAACCAATAGGGAGCACATTAAGAAGTGCTAACTATTTACATTAAAATTTAGATCACTCATTGTCCATGATCCTATTGTCTATTTTAAACAGTGATGAGTATACCTATCCAGGTATCAGAACTTTATACATTCTGCTGCTACTGGATCTATTTTCTATTCCAGGGCATGTCCATGTCCATGACCTTCTGGCCGGGGAAGTTCATATTCCTGGGTCACGATCCGTGCGCCTAGTGAATTTGCTGGATATGGCTGCATCACATGCAGATACTGCAGTCTCAGGTTTTCTAGTTGAGTCCTTAGTTTGTCCACTAGTTTTGGGGCTGGTCCCCTAACTGCGACCTGGTCCCTCCACCAACTGCGCCGGTGAATACGGGCCCCACGGATGGATTCCTCATTATCCGTGCCCCTAGGACCCCTTCTGTCCTGGGAGCTTCCATCTGTCTCTCCCTCTTCTCTCATCTGGGGACAAGCTCCTCACAGCTTGAGCTCCCCTTCTAGACTGTTCTCTCTGGTCTCCTCAGAACAACTAACTTCTTCCCGCTTCTTAAGTTCCTCCCTTTCTCTCTACCTTCTCCAACCACTCCCCAACACCCTTTCCTACCCAGCCTGGGATGAGTCCATCCTCCCTAAGGGTACACCCATATGCCCCGACTGAACTGGTGTGTGTTGGGTGCGAGTGTTAGAGTCCTGGGTAATGCTACCTCCTTACCTGAGAGTGGGATACCACACCTCTGGATGAGGTGCAGTACCTCTGTGACGACTGGACCTTCAGGGACGCCACACTTCTTGTTCTATTAGTTCCCCTTAAAAATTAAAAGATACCAAAAAAAGATACACAGACAAAAGTAAAACCCAACTATGTTGGTTACCTCCTACTACACCTCTTACGCATACATCACCACATCCACCTTCACCTCCATTTGGACCTTGGCCTCCCGGTTCAAGATTATTGTTTTTTTTATTTTATTTTAAATAAGTGCCCTATCCCCATTTGTAGAGGGGTGCAAGAACTTTTGTTCATCCCCTCACAACAGAACCCCTTTAACTAATTTCCCTTTCCACATTTGTTTGCAAAGCAATTGTCCTGCTCTTACCTCCATTTTGCTTCCTTTTGCAGCACCCCACCCCTTACTACTACCATTTTGCAGCATAACATTTCTGTCACACAGTGTCTGTGGGGGTATTGTGCCCCATGCTCTGTGGGTAAAAATTTTAATAATCTTCTGTGGATGTACTGGTCCTCATGCTCTGAGACTGAAATTTTTAAACTTCTTCTGTAGGGGTATTGTGCACCATACTCTGTAGGTTAAATTTTACAGGCCCCAAAAATAGAGTTTGTATAATCATCTAATCTTGACTGGTTCTTAAGACCCTAAATTAGGTGTGGTTGCCTGTTTGAACAGTAATTCTTTCAAGGTAAAACTCTTCTGGATTTGAGACCTACTATGTTTCCCTCAAATGCATTTGGAGTACACAGTACTGTAGCATACATTTTAGAACATTTTGGGTATCATGTCCTATGCTCTGTGGCTGAAATTATTAATAATATTATGTTGGGGATTTTTCCTCATGCTCTGTAGGTGAAAATTGGAATCTGTTTCTGTGGGGGTACTGTGCTCCATGGTCTGGGGGTGAAGTTTGTAAGCTGCTTCTGTGGGGATACCTCATGCTCTGTGGGTAAAATTTTTAACTGGACTGGCGGTAGCAAGCCTCGGTCTCTGTGGGGACTCTGTTAAAATGTTTGTTATTCTATCCCCATTGCTGTTCTGCATAGGTTTGAACCCCCTCAGTCAGATAATTACAGAGCCTGGCTATGGATACAAGTTCAAGAGTGGAAGCACAATCAGCCACCTCCTCTACATGAATGACATCAAGCTGTATGCGAAAAACGAACGAGACAAGGATCTACAGCGAAGACATCGGGATGTCCTTCGGACTGGAGAAGTGCAGCCGGTTGGTAATAAAGAGAGGCAAGGTAGTCAAGACCGATGGAGTGGAATTACCAGCAGGGCATGTAGCAGATGTGCAGACATGCTACAAGTACCTCGACATCACACAGGGATACGGTAACCATGATGAGGAGGCAAGGAAAGCAGCAACATCCAAATACCATCAAAGGGTAAGACAAGTCCTGAAGAGCCAGCTCAATGGGAAGAATAAGATTTGTGCCATCAATACATATGCCCTGACAGTTATCAAATACCCTGCAGGCATTATGTTCTGGCAAAAAGAAGAGATGATAGCTGCAGATGTGAAGACATGAAAGCGTCTCACTATGCATGGAGGTCTCCACCCTAAGTCTAACACCCAAAGATTGTATACCAACAGAAAGGTGGGTGGTCGAATCTTGATAAGCATCCAAGCCACCATCATGGATGAAACAAGGAGTATCCAGGAGTACATCAGAAGAATGGCGCCAAAAGATGAGCTGCTGAGAGAAAGCCTAAGGCAGCAACAACTAAAGATCTGAAAGGACGAACAGGAACATGAAGCGCCATGGCAAGACAAGCCTCTGCATGGGATGTACCATCGACAGATAATGGAGGTGGTTAACATGGAGAAATCCTATCAATGGCTGGAGAAAAGCTGGACTCTAAGACAGCACAGAGGTACTAATCATAGCAGCACAAGAGCAAGCACTAAGTACCAGATCCATAGAAGCAGGAATCTACCACACAAGACAAGACTGAAGGTGCAGACTATGCAAAGAAACCTCAGAAACAGTCCAACACATAGTGGCAGGAACAGCATATACTGAACGCCATAACCAAGTAGCGGGAATTATATACATAAACATCTGCACAGCATATGGGCTAAGAGAAAGTGGTGGAGAATGAAAGATCCAGACAAGTAAACAGATGTTGGCTAACCAACCAGACATTGTGATGGTAGACAAGGATCACAAGACAGCATAGATAATAGATGTGGCAGTGCCAAGTGACAGCAACATCTGAAAGATGGAATATGAGAAGCTGGAGAAAAAACAGGGCCTCAAAGGAGAACTGGAGAAGATGTGGAAGGTGAAGGCAACAGTGATTCCAGTGGTGACAGGAGCACTTGGAGCAGTGACCCTTAAGTTGGAAGAATGGCTACAACAGATCCCAGGAGTAACATCTGAACTCTCTGTCCAGAAAAGCACAATGCTGGGAACAACTAAGATCCTGCTCAGAACCCTCAAACTCCCAGGCCTCTGGCAGACCTCCCCTTGATTATGCAGCTATTAGCCACCTTACAAACCTCCCCCCTCTGCCTAAAGCCGTGGAGCTTGGCACCTTCCATTACCCGACCAGAGACCCTTCTCAGTCACATTCGGAAGTAAATTCATCTATCAAAATCGAGCTTGGTCACTGAACCTTTTTTGGAACAGTAGGTTGTCCGACTCGGTCACTTCCTCTGATAGGGTTCCCACTTTGTTGGACCACCCCCATCCTCGGTGGTCAGTATGGTTTCGCAATTCCCTTGGCCCCTTACCTTCTGTCTGGTCTGACTCTCTGTTCCCACATGCGCTACAGTGTCTCCTGCCTAGGCCATGCAGCCCTGAGCTAACAGAGGAGTCACTACTTCTACCTCCACCATCCTTTAGGGAACCCCTTCATCTTTCCAGATCTCGGTTGGAAGTGGCCTCCATCTTCTTTACATTTCTTGCAGCTGTTTATTGATCTGCAGCCTGTCAAGTCTTAGCTGTTCTACCTCTTTTAAGAATGCCATGTGATAATCCAGGAGTATTCGGATATTATGCAGGCTCTCGATTGATCCGACAATGAAAAATGGAACCATCCCACCTTCACCAGTTACCTGGGCTTCGTCATCAGCTGGAATCCTCACTCTAGCCACACCAGACTTATCTATAATCTCCGGTATTTCTTTGTCAAGCCTCCCAATGATTTTTCTCACCAGATTCCAGGGCACTTGAATGATGTCCTCCACCAATTCCAGTCGACCTTGGGCTTTCTTTGCACACTTCAGACCTCGAGTGGCTTCCTCATTCCTCAACAAGAACCTCTATTTTGTGCGAAGACAGTGTAGGTGCATGTCACTCAAGATAGCCACCCACTTCACCGTGACTTCCCTAGTCGACAGTATAACTAACTACTTAGACTTTGGCTCCCAGTTCACACTACATGCTTCCACCGCCTTCCTAAAGGTCTCATGCACAGACTCACTGGCAGAAGCTTCTCTGAAGTCCTCGGGTACCTCTATTACGCATTTGAAGAGGGAAGTCTCACCCTCTTCATGGACCGATGGCTCCTGGATTGCCTTGGAAGTTTCCATCAAGTGATCTGTCATGACCAGGTGATTGTCAGGTTCAGCCTCCAGCGCCAGACCTCACTTAGCTTCACAATCTGCAAGACACCTCGCCAAGATGGGCCTTTGCAGCTCAGCCACCTATCCACTCTGGAACTGTCGCTGTAAATCTGTGACCGCCCTCTCCTTCTCATGTAGAAGTCCCTTTAATACTTCTTTGAGCATTTCCTTATCCTCCAGTATGGCCTTGTTCACCCTTTGACAGGTTGACAGGTGATCCGTGAACTCATCCACTGTGTGCTTAGTCGCTTGTCTCAAGACCATCTCTTGATCGACATGGTCGTTTACAGCCTCTAGGATTTCTGCTGGGTTCTCTGAACCTTTCATGTTCTCATTACCACACACCATCTTCCCAGTTTCGGGTTCTCTGGAGTCCTCACTCTCCACTGTACTGGGATCACATGCCTCATCACAGTTCCCTTCCCCTTCTAGAGTTTTGATGCAGTTGTCATTTTCAGCCAACTCAGACTTGAATGGTCCACTAATCTGCTCTCCGTGACCTTTGTGGGTTTTCTCTCCACTTGTTCTCTCTGGGACTTCTTCTCCTACTGCGATTTTCGCTGATGGACCTCTACCACCACCATGTCAGTTTTATCTTCTACACAACATTGACTACCTCTGTGCTTGGGTTTGTTAGTGGTAAAGTGACCTCCTTATCAAGGACATTAACTTTGTTTGCACCTGACCCTATCTCTTCTTCAGCACTCTTTTCAGAGGTTGCAGCCTGTCCTGCCTTTCTGCAGATGCCATGTCCCCGGCTACGAGGGGAAGACTTGTCATTTGTACCTGGCTCCACCTCACTGCACTCTTTTTCCCTTGTGTTAGAGTCACAGTCTGAATGGGAGTCACCACTACTCATCCTGTCACCCTGGAACAACAAGTCCCCATTTAAACAGGTATCGGACCTCTTTCCTGGATCTTCCGTTTTCAACGGTCACACTGTTAGTCACCCCGGCTAAGTCCCTGAGTTGGTCAGAACCATACTTTCTTCCGGTCACCTCCAACTCTGGACCATCGACCTTAGGGGTTGCTACCTCCTCCTCTTAATGCATCACGTTACCAGGAACCCCTACAGCTGCCTGCTGTGGAGGGGCTCTCTCCCACAAGTCAAAAAAACAATTCAAAGTCCCGGCCTATTATAATAGGGTATAGCAAGTCCAGGACTACAGGGACGTGATGTCTGTTAATAATTGCGGGTGTCTCAATGATTACTCTGGACACTGGATAATCCCAAGGGACCTCATGGATGCAGTGGACTTCCATCTTCCTTCCGGGAATCAGATAGGTAGGGAGTATGGCACTCACCAGCGTCACCGAGCTCCCAGAGCCTAGAAGTCAAGACCATGTGCAAAACAACAGCCTCGATTATGTAGACTGTAACCACACCGACATGTGAAGTATGTGAGTAGCCAGACCTGCTCATCTCTCATAGCTACCCGCAACCTGGACACAGGTGCACTAAAAGACATCTTAGTGTTTACGTGCACTAAAGAAAAATACTCCAGGTTATATCACAGGGAGCAGCCATCCCTGTGACACATACCTCCCACTGATTATGCGGCCATTAGCCTCCTTATAATATATATATATATATATAAATATATATATATATACAGTACAGACCAAAAGTTTGGACACACCTTCTCATTTTAAGATTTTTCTGTATTTTCATGACTATGAAAATTGTAATTTCACACTGAAGGCATCAATACTATGAATTAACACATGTGGAATTATATACTTAACAAAAAAGTGTGTAACAACTGAAATTATGTCTTATATTCTAGGTTCTTCAAAGTAGCCACCTTTTGCTTTGATGAGTGCTTTGCACACTCTTGCCATTCTCTTGATGAGCTTCAAGAGGTAGTCACCGGAAATGGTCTTCCAAAAATCTTGAAGGAGTTCCCAGAGATGCTTAGCACTTGTTGGCCCTTTTGCCTTCACTCTGCGTCCAGCTCACCCCAAACCATCTCGATTGGGTTCAGGTCTGGTGACTGTGGAGGCCAGGTCATCAGGCGTAGCACCCCATCACTCTCCTTCTTGGTCAAAAAGCCCTTACACAGCTTGGAGGTGTGTTTGGGGTCATTGTCCTGTTGAAAAATAAATGATGGTCCAACTAAACGCAAACCGGATGGAATAGCATGCCGCTGCAAGATGCTGTGGTAACCATGCTGGTTCGGTATGCCTTCAATTTGAATAAATCCCCAACAGTGTCACCATCAAAGCACCCCCACACCATCACACCTCCTCCTTCATGCTTCACGGTGGGAACCAGGCATGCAGAGTCCATCCGTTCACCTTTCTGCGTCGCACAAAGACACGGTGGTTGGAACCAAAGATCTCAAATTTGGACTCATCAGACCAAAGCACAGATTTCCACTGGTCTAATGTCCATTCCTTGTGTTTTTTAGCCCAAACAAGTCTCTTCTGCTTGTTATCGGTCCTTAGCAGTGGTTTCCTAGCAGCTATTTTACCATGAAGGCCTGCTGCACAATGTCTCCTCTTAACAGTTGTTGTAGAGATGTGTCTGCTGCTAGAACTCTGTGTGGCATTGACCTGGTCTCTAATCTGAGCTGCTGTAAACCTTTCTGAGGCTGGTGACTCGGATATACTTATCCTCAGAAGTAGAGATGACTCTTTGTCTTCCTTTCCTGGGGCGGTCCTCATGTGAGCCAGTTTCTTTGTAGCGCTTGATGGTTTTTGCAACTGCACTTGGGGACACTTTCAAAGTTTTCCCAATTTTTCGGACTGACTGACCTTCATTTCTTAAAGTAATGATGGCCACTCGTTTTTCTTTACTTAGCTGCTTTTTTCTTGCCATAATACACATTCTAACAGTCTATTCAGTAGGACTGTCAATCAGCTGTGTATCCACCAGACTTCTGCACAACACAAATGATGGTCCCAACCCCATTTATAAGGCCAGAAATCTCACTTATTAAACCTGACAGGACACACCTGTGAAGTGAAAACCATTTCCGGTGACTTACTCTTGTAGCTCATCAAGAGAATGCCAAGAGTGTGCAAAGCAGTCATCAAAGCAAAAGGTGGCTACTTTGAAGAACCTAGAATATAAGACATAATTTCAGTTTTTTACACACTTTTTTGTTAAGTATATAATTCCACATATGTTAATTCATAGTTTTGATGCCTTCAGTGTGAATTTACAATTTTCATAGTCATGAAAATACAGAAAAATCTTTAAATGAGAAGGTGTGTCCAAACTTTTGGTCTGTACTGTATATACATACAATATATACCGGTACTTAGAAATAGATTTACTTTCTATGTTAGTTAAATAAAAAGTGCTGGTTAAGTACCACTGTCTCCTCATTGTCTGCACTGTTCCTTCCAAACAACCTGCTTGCATATGTGCCCTTTTAATTTCTGAACACTGAATAATTAGTTTATAATAGCACATGTATTATTATGATAACCCTTGTGTTCACGCATATTACCATGTAATCTCCTCTAAATACATATTACTGATATTGTCACTTATGTATTAACATTAGAGATTAATGAATCAGGTAAAATTCTAGTTAACCTATTCATATGCTTTTTCCCAGGAATTTCTGTTTTCGGAGAACTTATTCCCTGTGAATGTCTCTTATTAAGCTTGATCTTCCTACAGATCGTTCATCTATCAAGTTGCGATGGCTCGAGATCGAGCAGAAGGCTATATTAAAAAAAAAAAAAGATAATAAATGTAATATCTAAAAAGTATTAAGAATCTTTATACTCGCCTCATGTCTCACCTTGCTGGCCCCTTCGTTATTCACCACGACTAGAGATGAGTGGCGTACAAAAACCAATGGCGGGATGTTCGTGGTATTCTTTCTAGACATTGGGGCATTCTACTTAGTGAACCCCGTCTTAAGCCCCACATCTCTACACCACCTAGCCTGGTGGCTAGGAGGGCTAAGAGTCTCAAGGATTGCCTGAGCCATAGTCATTTTAAGCGACCCACTGTTAGGTTGAATAGGGGCACATGTCCCCAAGGGACTTTCCCTTTTGGGAACTGTAACATCTGTCCCTTTACTATTAATTACAATGTGTTCACTCTACCAATTTTCACCTTTCAGATTTTGTCAAATTCTTACTTTAATTGCAAATCTCGGAATTTGGTCTATGCCTTGATCTGCCCATGTCCCAAGTTTTATGTTGGACAAACAACCCAAGAGCTAAGGAAGAGGTCACTACAACACTTCTCCAACATCAATACAGCTAAGAAGGATAAGAAGAAATGCAAGACACTCTCATCTGTGGCCTCGCATTTTCTATCTGAGCATAACTCCAAGATTGGCAGCACAAAAATTATGAGACTTGAATCTGCTAAACTTGATATCAGGGGTGGCAACATCTCCCTGGAACTACTCAGATGTGAATCCAAGTGGATCTTTAAAGGGAATCTGTCACCCTAAATTGGCGGGATATTTAAATGATGGCAGTCAGGTCAGATGGCCCTCCATATAACGCGCCTGCGCATTGCAATCTTGAAATGCGCACGTGCAGTATGCTTTGCCTGCAGATTGCAATGCACAGGCGCGTTATATGGAGGGCAACGACTACAATTCCCAGAAATAATGGAGACAGGG
Source organism: Oophaga sylvatica (assembly GCA_033576555.1). NCBI lineage: Eukaryota > Metazoa > Chordata > Amphibia > Anura > Dendrobatidae > Oophaga > Oophaga sylvatica. The sequence goes on along the minus strand of JARQOD010000005.1, from coordinate 131,805,129 downwards.
GCGAACAACATGTTAAGGCAAGTACCCAAAACACCGCCCATCTGACCTGACTGCCATCATTTAAATATCCCGCCAATTTAGGGTGACAGATTCCCTTTAAACTCAAGAGTCTAACTCCGGCAAGTTTGAATGAAGACCTGTTGTTCACGGGATTCTACAAACAGATCTGACTGTTATACCCTACATAATAAAGTGTATATATAAAACATAATTTTTTTTTTGTATAGACAGCATACCATCTTTGTAGTTGGGAGTCTACCTGCTTGATGCAGTATTTTGGATCCAACCACTGCTTTCCAGGTTTTTAGGGTTGTTATGTGAATCAAATTCAAATTCAAATTCAAAGAAGCTTTATTGGCAGGACTAAATACACATTAGTTTTGCCAAAGCAAGTGTACCAAAGGGGGATAGGGATAGGGATGTTGAGTAGGGGCAGATCCAGGGTGGGGGCTATGGAAGGCCATGGCATAGGGAGGGGTGATGGGGGCGCAGGTCCAGGGTGGGGGCTATAAAAGTCCATGGCATAGGGAGGGGTGATGGGGGCAGATCCGGGGTGGGGGCTATAGAAGTCTATGGCATATCATAGTTCTCTTTCTCGCAGTCTATGACATTCGCTCACATACCGCGCTGCTATCTCCGCTGCTCTCTCTTCTTCCCCCAGCAAGATATATGTTTTCTCTTCCTCCTTCATGGTGATGAAATCCGGGAAGAGATGTGAGAGTCTCCTGAAGTGAGTGTCCCTCACTGCTGAGTATTTGGAGCAGTGTAGCAGGAAGTGGGTTTCGTCCTCTATGGCCTCCTGGTCACAGTGTTGGCATAGTCTTTCCTCCCTGGGCTTGTAGCTCTGCCTGTGTCGGCCGGATTCTATGGCCAGACTGTGAGCGCTGAGTCTATACCGGCTCAGGATCTGGCGGTCTCTGGGGTCCGGGAGTTTCTCCAGGTATGGGGCCAGACTGTAGTCTCTCTGTAGACTCCGGTACATGGTCAGTTTCTGGGAGCTGATGATGTCGTTCTTCCAGTCACTGACATACCTCTCCTGGCCTTCGTCTACCATCTTCCTGATTTCGGCTTTTGTCAGGTTGTTGTGATTGGTGTTCTGGTCAGGTTGGGTTTGGGTGAGCTGTTCCGAGGGTCCTAGTTTTTCTGTTTCGCCTACGTGTGTCAGGGCTTTATGGTGATGGGAGCTTGGATTGCTCCTACGTAGGTGAGCCCGGAATGACAGTGCCCTCTTTAGAACCGTTAGGTGTAGAGGGAATCTGCCCAGCTCGGCCCGGCAGGCACTGTTGGAGGTGCTCCGATGGACTTGTAGAAGGTGCTTGCAGAATTCCAGGTGGAATATTTCTGTTGGGCTGGAATCCCATCTTGACCAGTCTGGGTAGGTGTGAGGACCCCAGACTTCACTGCCATACAGGAGGATTGGGGCGATGACCGAGTCGAAGATTTTTAACCAGACTCTCACTGGTGGCTTCAGATGGTAAAGTTTCCTTCGGATGCCATAGAAGGTTTTACATGCCTTGTCTTTCAGGGTCTCTATGGCTTGTTTGAAGCTTCCTGACCGGTGAATCTCTAGGCCCAGGTAGGTATATTTGTCTGTTCCTGTAAGGGCGCAGTTGTTGAGGACAAATGAAGGGTGCTGGTCTAATTTTCTCTTTCTCCTCTGGAACACCATGATGTTGGTTTTCTTTAGGTTGACCGGTAGTGCCCAAGTGGAGCTGAATTTCTCTAAGATTTTCAGGTTGTCTTGGAGGCCTTTCTCGGTTGGTGACAGAAGCAGCAGGTCATCTGCATACAGCAGGAATTTCACCTGGGTGTCGTGGAGGGTGGGACCTGGTGCTGTGGAAGATTCCAGAGCGGTAGCCAGCTCGTTGATGTAAATGTTGAAGAGCGTTGGACTTAGGCTGCAGCCTTGTCTGACTCCACGGCTCTGCTGGAAATAAGCCGTTCTTTTACCGTTCACACTCACACTGCAGAGGTTCTCGGTGTAGGAGCTTTTGATAACATCGTAGGTCTTTCCTCCTATTCCGCTCTCCAGCAGTTTCAGGAATAAGCTCGGGTGCCACACCGAATCAAAGGCCTTTTTAAAGTCCACGAAACAGGCGTATATCTTCCCGTTCTTTGTATTGTGGACGTGTCTCTGAATGAGGCTGTGCAGGGTATAGATGTGGTCAGTGGTGCGGTGGTTTGGCATGAACCCTGCTTGGCTCTTGCTGAGGACGTTATGTTCGGTGAGGAAACTGAGGATCCTCTTGTTCAGGATGCTGTTGAACAGTTTCCCCAGGTTGCTGCTGACACATATGCCTCTGTAGTTGGCTGGGTCATACCTGTCCCCATTCTTGTGGATGGGTGTGATGAAGCCTTGGTTCCAGGTACGAGGGAAGTAGCCGGCACTTAGCACAATATTGAAGAGTTTAACCATTGCAGCCTGTATTTCTGGTGGGCTGTACTTCAGCATTTCTGGTAGGATTCCATCCAGGCCACCGGCTTTTCTACATCTTATGGAAGAGATTCTCTCTGCTACTTCCTGTAATGTAATAGGTGTATCCACTGGGTTTTGGAAATTTTTTACTTTTTCCTCCATTGCTTTTAGTTTTGCCATTATGTTTTCCTGTTCTTGGTTTAGTTCTTCCTTTGGGATGTCTTTATAGAGGTCTTTGAAGTACTGGAGCCAGATGTTGCCATTTTGGATATGGATGTTGTTTTTCTTGTCTTTTGTGCCCATGTGGTTCCATAGTTCCCAGAAGGAATTGTCTTGAAGAGCATCTTGGAGTTGGTTAAGCTTGGTAGAGATGTAACTCTGCTTCTTCCTCCTGAGGATGGTTTTGTACTGTCTTTGTATGGTTTCATAGGCTTCCCTCAGACCAGGGTGGTTGGGGTCTCTATGTTTCTTGTTTGAGGCTGTTCTCAGGGTCTTCCGTACGGCTTTACATTCTCTGTCAAACCAACCGTTGGTCTGTTTTTCTTTTGGTCTCTTGTAGTCAACTTTTTTAAGGTCGGACAGTCTGGCCATTGCATAGAATATATTGTTGAGGTCTTTTGTAGCTTGACTCACTCCCTTTGGGTTAGGCTGGTACTCGTGGTTGTAGAAGTGGTGGAGCATCCGCTGTATTTCGGGTCTGCTGAGAGCCTCTTTATACTTTAGTGCCGACGTTTTGGACCATTTATATGATGGAGGCCGGTTGAAGAGGCCGCTATGCTGTGGCTTTTGAGTGGGTGGTTTCTCTGTAGATTTCAAGTACAGAAGAAGTTGGCTGTGGTCTGACAGGTGCGTTTGTGGGGTGACTATGAAGGCGCTGATATTTGCCCGGTTCATGTCTGTAATGGCATAATCTACTACACTCCTCCCTACATGGGAGTTTAGTGTATACTTCCCTAAAGAGTCTCCTTTGGTACGTCCATTAAGAATATGAAGTCCTAAACTTCTACATACGTTCAGGAGCTTTTTACCACTTTTGTTGACTGTACTGTCGTAGCTGTTTCTCTCTGTGTGTACTGAGTCTTGGCCGTCATTCTCTGCTCCAAATATGTAGATGTTCCCATCCGTGGTCAGGAAGTCGTTTTCTCTCCCTGTTCTTGCGTTGAGGTCTCCAAAGATGAGAACTTTGCCCAGGGCCTGATAGTGGGCGGCTTCTCTTTGTAAGATCTCGAAGCTCTCTGGATTGAAGTAGGGGGACTCTGGCGGTGGTATATAGGTGGCGCAGAGGTGGACATCAGACTGAGAGGTGCGGATGGAGCTGCTGATCCTGATCCATATGTGGCTGCCTCCTCTCTTCACCGGTTTGATGTATTGGTGGAGCTCGTCTTTATACCAGATCAGTATTCCTCCTGAGCTCCGGCCCTGTTTGATGTTTTTATTTTTCAGGGCAGGGACAGAGATTTCCCTGTATCCGATGGGCGCCAGGGATTCATTTTCGGCTCTGGTCCATGTTTCCAGGAGGATCTGGATGTCTATATTTTTCAGTCTTTGTATAAAGTCCGGGTCATTTGTTTTACATCCAAAGGTCGAGGTGTTGAGACCCTGAATATTCCAGCTGCTGATTGTAAGTGAAGTCATTTTTTCTATTTATCTTGTGTGTATATACCTTGTAATGAGTATGGCTGTGTAGGACAAACTGGATTTCTGACTGTTTTGTAGGTGTGCTTGGTTCCATCCAGTCACATTAGTTTCCTGCATAGTGCGCTGAGCAGGGTCTTTACCTCATCCGTATCTCTGCTCTGCGTGTATCTGTGTGGGGTCGGTGGACCCCTCCATGGAGGTCTCCTCCTCTGATGGTCTGATTTTGGGTGAAGAGCTTTGTTTCCAGCTTCTGGAGATAGGATTGGGGTTTTCTGTCTTTTTATTGTTAGGGGTCTTTCGGTGTGATGTTGGTCACTGTTGGATCCAGGCCTGGGTCCTCTGTTTAGTACGATGTCTTTCAGCTCTTTGGCCAGGAGGCTGACCCCTTGTTTGTTGAGGTGCTTATTATCATATAGGTGATGGTGGTTTATGGAAAGGTGTTGTGCCAGGGTCACGTTTGGGACAGTCTTGACCTTTTCTGTCAGTTCCATATTGATGCTTTGGGTGGTTTGCCTGGATATGTCTTTTGTTGGGAGCAGAGATGACAGAATGATTTTGCTGTCTGGGAATTTTAGTTTTGCCTTCTTTGCTAGTTGGGCCAGTTGTGCTGCGATCTGCTTGTGCTGGTCTGGCAGATTGTTTGTACCTGTGTGTATAATAATATGGTTTGGGTTGGTAAAACGTGGATTATTGATGACCTCTGTCACCTGTTCAATAGTTGCACAGTGGATTTTTCTGACCCGTTTTCCTGGGAATAGCCGTTGTGCATTTAGGTACTTCCCATTTGAGTCCATTATTAGGACGATATCAGGGCTTTGTGGTGTCTGGGATGGGTTAAGTGGCTGATGGTGGGGGTCTGTGATGCTGGCTTTGCTGGTGGTTGGTTCGCTTCTCGCTGGCTCACTTTTCTTGGTTTCAGTATTATTCATATTATAAGTTATTGCTGTGTTGTTGTTTGGGGTCTCCACATTCTGGTCAGTGGGGGCCATATTGTCTGCTCTCTGGCTAGTTTCCATTGTCCTCTGCTGGGTCAGACATTGAGGACTCTGCGTTTTCAGTTCTGCTATCTCCTTTCTGAGCCTTTCATTGTCATGTTGTAATTTGCACATTTCCTCTCTTATTTTCTGGAGAGCTGAGTTGAACTCGCATTTCAGCTTATTGATCTCATTTGTTGCTTGGTCATTTGCATTTCTATGTGAGTTTCTTTGAAGTTCTTCCTTAATTTGAGCCAAGTCTCCTTCTAATTGAGATAGATAGTCTCTGATGTTCTCAGGGGAGAGGTGTGAAGTGTTGGGGGTAGGGGCCCTGGAGGTCTTCTCTGTAGATATGTGAACATTAGAAATGGCCTCTGGAAGTGTCTTTCTAAGGATTTGAGCCTGTTCACTGATTTCAATAAAAAGTTCATCGAACTGTTGCAGATTGTCCTCAGTTCCTTGCACCATGACGGTGCCAGTATTGTACAGAGTTATAGTGAGTGAGTGTGTGTCATCTTCTGCGTTGTTTTTAATTTTAATCTGCCGGCCAGTATTGGTGTTGCACTGAGATATATGTTTATACTGCTTGCACAGGGTGGTGTGCCAGGCTGAGAGATGGTCTGTGCGGAATACCACGTTGGTTCTCCTTTTTTCTTCATCTTTAGTGTAATTAGAAATAAGGGTTTCTGGATTCTCCCTCATTGCTTTTCCTTTGCTGACTTTACTGCTCTTCTGCCCCTGTGGTGTCTCCATATCTGACCCCCTGGTGTGCTGTGTCTCCAGCCATGTGCTTTGCCCATTTACTTCTAAATTTGTGCTTTCCATTCTTGTGGTTATATAGTAATTGCAATCCTTATTTCTAAGAAGATAGATTTGTAGGAAGTCTATAGATTGTTTTGGGGTTGCAGAATGGTCCTACCTTTGGATGCTCAGGTCTCTGGATGTCAGATGAATGTTGCCTGTGTGCAGTCTGTCCTCCAAGAGATTCTTGCTTTGTCCTTTAAATCCTCTATTTCTTCCTCTTTCATAAAAATCCAAAGTCCAGCTCAGTCCAGGTCCCTTTTCTGTCCCGCGGAGTTGATTTTTTCCAGGTTTTGTATATTTATCAGCATTTTTCATTCCTCCGTTTTTCCAATAGCAGTACATATACAGGGTTAATGATTGTACTTCTCTGATTTCTGCTGTCTGTTGTAGGGCATACATTTATGTTTATATTTTTCATTTGTAGTGCTGATTAAATGCCACACTGGTATTTTCCTCATTTTTCCGCCATATATGGGTATATTTTTTTTATTTATTTTTTAATTCATTTTTTTTTTTAGTTTGATAGCTCATATGGGGATACTCTAAGACATTATCATTATGACCATATAATATATTTCCTTTCATCCTTTAATCTTTTTTATGGATGCTGTACAATGTGTCTGATTGGGCTTCATTGGTCTATTTACCCCTTCGGGCTACTTAATACTATGATCTGCACTGGCGTGTGGATATAATACTGGCACTCAGTATTTCTTGTGCCTCCCTAAACCATTCTAGGATATTCATTAAGTTACAATGGATCAAGGATATAACTTCTTTTTGCTTTCTATGGGTGGGGTGCCACCTCCCTATTACATCTGATAGCGGTGTGCTGCATTCACATGCACATATAGCCGCTGTGTTATTTTTTATAGCATCTTCTGCCGTCTCTGAGACACAGGATAGTAGCACTTTTTTAGGTGTTTTGTTTTTTGTTTTTTCTTTTTTCTTTATGATTTCCCTTGAATGCCGGTTTCAACAATTCAGTGCAAATATATATATATATCTGCTTAATTGTTGCAGATATATATTGGCACAATTTCATTGTCTGCTTTTTACTGCCTTTCGGGTTATCAATCCTTGATCAAAGGCTACACTTGTGTCCTATCTATGGACAGGCGTTAGCATTTGCCCACATCCAGGCTTATCTTCACTCACAAGTATATAGGTGATAGCATGTTTTTGCATACTAATGCTAACTTTTGCTCTCAGCTATATTGTCATATTATGTTCGATTTCTCTGATTTAATTCATCATTTTACCTGCTGGTGATACATGCATTAAAACCATTCCTTTGGACTGCTATAACTTTTTAATTATTTGACTCTGTGCACACTGTGTATATGTGTTCCCTTAGGTGATATGTGTCTCCTGGATTTGATATGGGCGTTCTCTATGCAAGCACATTGTTGTTTGTGGTTTCCTAGCAACGCAGTGTTATTCAGCCCATAGGGACACGCGACTTTGATGTGTTTCCGGCTTTTCTACCAGCGCATGCGCATTCACTGTGTTTACACGCTGCTCTTAGCGACACAGCCGTCGGCGTCGCCACTACACAATTACCTTGCGCTTCTGGTAAGGTTGTTTCTGAGCGCTTCTAATTAGCGGTACAGCTGTATTGTATTGTTCTTGATATCAGGGCTATATATTGGGTACTGGACACTAATGAGATTACCCTGACGAAGCCACAGTTCAGTGGCGACACGCGTTGGGTCTCCATTAGCCTTATCCATCTGCATGTGTGCCTTACATGCTCCTGCTCTGTAAGAGCCTTGACATTCCACTGTGGGTATTTGCCCCATAGTGCTTCCTATGCTTTTACCCCCATAGTGCTTCCTTCTCGCTCCATTGCCTCTCATAGGCACAAACTTGGGCTATTTTGATCATTATGCCCTTTTTTTTTACTCCTTTCAGGTCTGATCCATCATTACACTATGAGTTATTTAGATTTGATAAGCTATTTTGCTTTATTATACATAGGTTGGTGAATTCTGTCTATAGGGGGCATTTGTATTGTATACTATATTTCTCTAGGAGAGCCAGCGCTCTGCTTTATCATTAATTTTTGCGGGTATTTACCCCATAGCGTTTTTTATGAATTTGCCTCCTTGCTTCATTGCCTCTTATAGGCACTAACTTGGGCTGTTATCATCATTTTGCCCTTCTGACCCTCTTTAGGTTTGATTCATCTCTATACTATTTATTATGACGTGGTAAACTATTATGCTTCATTTGGGTTGGTGTACTGTCTCTACTGGGGGCATCTGCATTGTATATCTCTAGGAGAGCGAGCGCTCTGCTTCATTATTAATTTTTGTATGGGGTTTTGTGATGGTATGCTGTCTATATAAGGACAATTAGGCTTTAATTGTGCACACATGTACATGTTTTAAGGTTATAAGCTCTATTATGGGCTTAAATGTTGGTTTTTGGGAGGTCACATTTGTGATCTTTTAATGTTTTAATGTGTTTTTTTGGTGTCTTTTGAACTCAATAAAATTTCTTGATTATTTTTGTATATTGTTGGTGATCCCCCGTTGTATTGCCTATGCCTTTCTCTACATGGTATGTGCGTTTTTACATTCATAGGCTATGGGAGGATCCCATCTGTGATTTCCCTGTGGTGCCTCCACTATTTACTGTATTGACAAATGAAAAAATATGACAAAAAACAAAAAGCAGCGTCACCATGGTAATACATATATGTAAATGAACATAGGTGCTGCTGTTAAGGAAATAAAGGATCTATCGCTAAGATAAATATGAGAGCAATTTGGTCTAAGACCAGAGAAACGACAACAGATCCAAAGGTATGTAAAAATACAAATTTTATTAATAGAATAACAAATAAATATAGGACAGGTGAACTAAACGGTAACAAAATAGTGGGGTATGATGTCTGACATGGACATCTACCAATGATTACCTACACCTGGGTTCCCTGACAGAATACAAATACTAAAGGGCAAATCAGAACCTGAAAATATATATATGTGTGATTGAGACAGCAAAGATCTTGCATGGTAATTAGCATGAAATAAACTGCAAGTGCATATAGTAAAATATAAGCCACCACATATGATGAGAAAAATGGACATGGACACCAATGTGTCTAATTAAGCAAGTATAACCACCTCTCAATTAATGATGTTACCATATGCTGAAAAATCACAATTAGAGAAATAAATGGTGCCCATAATGATGACAAAATATACATGCCCATGAGCTATCCATAATAAGGGTAAAAAAAGACCATAATGGCCTGTAATGTTGGCAAATTGGAATGATAAATGAGGGAACGATACCTGCAATATAAAATGGCCAGCACATAGATTGTCCACAGGTTAAGTGGAGACAAGACCATACAAGGCCAGTAATATTGGCTACCAAGTGCGGTGGATAAAAAAACGTTACCTCCAATATGGAATAGCGGCACTGGCAGGGAAACCCAGGTGAGTGTAAACGTGCCCCGACGCACGTTTCGGACGCTTGTCCTTCGTCAGGGGGTCTTAGACCAAATTGCTCTCATATTTACTGTATTGAATTGATCAGTTTGAGTAATGAGCATTCAAGCATTTTAATGGTCACTCATCCCTAGGGTCTTTTTATTTTAATATCATTTACTTACAAAATGCAAAAGTCAGGTTCCACTGCTGGTCTGAAATCAGTACATTATTGAAGAATAAGTCTTCAAGATTATAGAGTTTTGGAGATTCTATTTTGAGGTGTTTGAAGATAATTTAGAATTCAGTTATTTCAGTCTTGGATGTAATATTGAGATCATTATTATTTTAATAAAGTTTTGTAAGTGAATTAGTTGAATTTTTCCAATATGCTATACTTACATACATGCTTCACCAATTTGCCTTTGTTTTTTTTCACTCTATTTGCATTTTGTTGTTCAGTACAAATAACAGTTACTTAATAGTATGAAGCTATCATGAATATTTAGTATGAACAGAAGTGACATCTGAGACTGAACGTTTCTTTAAAGTGAATAAGCTGTAGTTAAATCCCTCTGGAGTGACTCTGAAGTTACATGACAGGTGATTTATCTTTCCCTTTCACTTTCTTTCTACTGAATGCACATGAAGTGCCCCATACCTTTAAACAAGAATGTATGTCCTCTGCGCTGCAATGCAGAAGACAGTCTAATCATAGAGAACACTATTTAAAGCTCCACTGACAAAGTAATCTTACCACCAGGAATCTGGGCACACGCTGCTTCCAAGTGGGGTCATGTTTGGTCCCTTTGATTATTTGTTCTCTACCTATTCACCTGTTATTTTAGAACTCTAGAATAAAAGCTCTCCCACTGTTCTTAAATTCATTCAGTTTGAGCTAAAAAGATTGTGACATGTTTTTAACTATAAAATACTGACTTAAAAATGGCATCCAGTTTAGGAAAACTGCAACAAAGACTTTATATAACCCATCTAAAATATATATGCAATGCACAATGCATAGTTAAAGCAAAATGCACAGTAATGATACTAGCAAAATACAGGGTGGTGCAAAAGTAGGTGGACAGTATGTGTAATAAATGTCATTATTTTCTGTCCACCTACTTTTGGACCACCCTGTATAATGTATAACTATCTTTTGGTCGATAGATACTTCTGTAGTTTCTTATGTTTGCCAAGGAGTGCCAATAGGTGTGTTCTTTATGTAAACAGAAAGAACAATTAAAATGGATTACGCATAATGGCTAAAGATAATATTCATTATTGATTGTTGATAGTATTGTTTGCCCTAACTACCATAGTACGCTATGACATTAATGTAGAAAACCCATGCTATTTGTGTAGCATGGTCAGTCATAGACTTTATTTTAAAATAAATCTTACATTAAAATATCAACACTACATAATTATTAAGGACAGCATATAGTTATATGAAAAAGTTTGGGCACCCCTATTAATATTAACCTTAATGTTTTATAAAAATTGGTGTTTTTGCAACAGCTATTTCAGTTTGATATATCTAATAACTATTGGACACAGTAATGTTTCTGCCTTGAAATGAGGTTTATTGTACTAACAGAAAATGTGCAATCTGCATCCAAACAAAATTTGACAGGTGCATAAGTATGGGCACCTCAACAGAAAAGTGACATTAATATTTAGTAGATCCTCCTTTTGCAAAAATAACAGCCTCTAGTCGCTTCCTGTAGCTTTTAATGAGTTCCTGGATCCTGGATGAAAGTATTTTTGACCATTCCTCTTTACAAAATAATTCCAGTTCAGTTAAGTTTGATGGTCGCCGAGCATGGACAGCTCCCTTCAAATGATCCCACAGATGTTCAATGATATTCAGGTCTGGGGACTGGGATGGCTATTCCAGAATATTGTAATTGTTCCTCTGCATGAATGCCTGAGTAGATTTGGAGCGGTGTTTTGGATCATTGTCTTGCTGAAAGATCCATCCCCTGCATAACTTCAACTTTGTCACTGATTCTTGAATATTATTGTCAAGAATCTGCTGATACTGAGTGGAATCCATGCGTTCCCGGTGCCGGCATTGGCCACACAGCCCCAAAGCATGATGGAACCTCCACCAAATTTTACTGTGGGTAGCAAGTGTTTTTCTTGGAACGCTGTGTTTTTTGACGCCATGCATAACGCCTTTTTGTATGACCAAACAACTCAATCTTGATTTCATCAGTCCACAGGACCTTCTTCCAAAAGAAATTGGCTTCTCCAAATGTGCTTTTGCATACCTCAGCCAACTCTGTTTGTGGCGTGCTTGCATAAACGGCTAATTTCGCATCACTCTCCCATACAGCTTCTCCTTGTGCAAAGTGCGTTGCATAGTTGACCGATGCACAGTGACACCATCTGCAGCAAGTTGATGCTGCAGCTCTCTGGAGGTGGTCTGAGGATTGTCCTTGACTGATCTCACCATTCTTCTTCTCTGCCTTTCTGATGTTTTTCTTGACCTGCCACTTCTGGCCTTAACAAGAACTGTCCCTGTGTTCTTCCATATCCTTACTAGGGCAGCACGGTGGCTCAGTGGATAGCACTGAAGCCTTGCAGCGCTGGAGTCCTGGGTTCGAATCCCACCAAGGACAACATCTGCAAGGAGTTTGTATGTTCTCCCCGTGTTTGCGTGGGTTTCCTCCGGGTACTCCGGTTTCCTCCCACACTCCTAAAAACATACTGATAGGGAATCTAGATTGTGAGCCCCATCAGGGACAGCGACGATAATGTGTGCAACTGTAAAGCGCTGCGGAATATGTTAGCGCTATATGAAAAAAAATAAATAAATAAAGATTATTATTATTATTACTATGTTCCTCACAGTGGAAACTGACAGGTTAAATCTCTGAGACAGCTTTTTCTATCCTTCCCCTGAACAACTATGTTGAATAATCTTTGTTTTCAGATCATTTGACAGTTGTTTTGAGGAGCCCATGATGCCACTCTTCAGAGGAGATTCAAACAGGAGAACAACTTGCAAGTGGCCACTTTAAGCAGCTTTTCTCATGATTGCATATACCTGGCTATGAAGTTAAAAGCTCAATGAGGTTACAAAACCTAAAAAAAGTGCTTTAGTAAGTCAGTAAAAAGTAGGTAGGAGTATTTAAAACGAGAAAATGATAAGGGTGCCCATACTTATGCACCTGTCAAATTTTGTTTGGATGCAGATTGCACATTTTCTGTTAGTACAATAAACCTCATTTCAAGGCAGAAACATTACTGTGTCCAATAGTTATTAGATATATCAAACTGAAATAGCTGTTGCAAAAAGACCAATTTTTATAAAACATTAAGCTTAAGATTAATAGGGGTGCCCAAACTTTTTCATATAACTGTATCTACAATACTATCCCTGATAGTCATGTGTGAATCTGCCGAAATTCTAATTTGTCAGGAAATTCAATTTGTATTGAATGTTTCGAATTTGTTAAATCTATAAATTGCACACAATGAGCATGGTACATTTAAAAAATGCAGTTGACCTTAAAAACTCAACTGTAGGGAGACAAAACTTTATTACAATGAACTGTTTCTAGTGCAGTTCATATTTTCCTATTAACTTTACCATCTTGTTATAGTAGAAAAAAAATGCTGAAACAAAATGTGTGAAGCCAACCAGAAATCTAGGTCCACATGCTTAATGTATACACATATAGGCCTTTGTATTATTAAAATTAAGCAGGTACCATATTTACATAAATATTGAAAATGCGATATTCTTGAGATGCTAGATATACATCCTGCTGCCATTATTCATCTATGACATGGATTTTTAACTGCGATAAATTCAACTCATTAAACATAATTTAGTAAGGTACACATCTATTTATTAGGATCTCACAATTGACACTACCTATCAAACCAAAGTAAACCAAATCTATACAGTCAAAGATATTGTCGGTAGACCTGTGAGACAAGATTGTGTCAAGGTTTAGATCTGGTAAAGGTAAAAAAAGTCTTAATTTATTTTTAAAATTTTTATTTCAAAGTTTATAGAACAATCAATATTTATTCAATATAAAGATTAACAATAAAATCAGCACTTTAAGTGCTATTCTCAAAATAGCCATGAGATAGGGGATAACTTACCGACAGCTGAGGATTAGACCACTGGGACCCCCCGCGATCCAAAGAACAAGTTCTGAAATCTGAGGTGCTCAACCTCCACATTAGGGATTGCTGCAGTCTTGTAAAGAATAAATGGAGCCAATCTTATGAATTTGCACCTGTGCTCCATTCAAGACAGATCTCGGGAGAGTAAAAGAGGATAACTTTTATATTTTGGGAATAACAATTGTATCTTTTCCTTTCCACCTCTATTTCTGAGATTTGTTTTATAAAGGAGAATAGGTCAAATCAAAAGCATAACGTTAATAATATATGAGAAATAAACCTTTTCATTTATTTTTTCATTTGTCCCAGCATGTCTTCAATGGGTCTCGATTTTGAAATGCATTCTCATCTAAGGCCGGCATCACACTAGCGAGTTTGATGCGAGTTAGTCGCATGACTAACTCGCATCAACACCCGGCATGGCCGTCCGCTCTCGGACCAGAGTGCGCGGCTGCATGTATTTCTATGCCGCCGCGCACTCTGGTCCGAGAGCGGGCGGCCGTGCCGGGTGTTGATGCGAGTTAGTCGTGCGACTAACTCGCATCAAACTCGCTAGTGTGACGCCGGCCTAATGCATAAAGCAGTTCATTAATTTTCCCACCTTTTCTCTTTTTGCAACTGAAAGGGTATGTTCACACAGAACATGTTGACATGGGTATTAGACAAGATTCTGTTTCAAAACCTACTGTGAGACAGTGAGAGTATGTGTATTGAATGGGGTGTATATTTCACCTAGTTACTTTACTGACTGGTATAAGGGAGGTGTGTGGCTTTGTAGACCTAGTGGTAGAGAAAGGTCACTACACCTAACATTCAGTACACACTTGCAGCTCAGGCCTGAAATCACTCAGGTGTTAATTAGGAGACCAGAAGTAGGTGTGTTGGAACACAGTCAGAGAGCTCGCTTAGTCTGGACAAGGAGTCCAGGCACAAGAAGCAGTCTCCAGGAGTTTGAGCTATCTCAGTCTGGGTGCTCGATGTACCCCGGACACAGGAGTAGTCTCAGTGAGAATCCGTGCGAATAGCGGCTGAATAGGAGGGGAGCTCTCTCAAGTCTGGACATTGAAGGTGCCTTCAGACACAAGGAGGAGACTCTGTGAAACTCCACGCTGGTAACTACTGAACATATGTGTTGTTTTGGGCACAGACTGGTAGAGTCTGGACCCGGATAGAAAGGGAAATCTATCTAAGTGTAATTAGTGGCTCGACAAGCCTAGGTCTTATGTTTATGATTTATTTTTATCTGTTTGCTGTGGACTTTAATAAAGCTGGTTGCGGCCAGTTTTCACCAGAACTGCTGTGTGAATGAACTGTTTCTATGCCACTCTGTCTACCCAGACGGCGATCCCAGAGCTATATCCCCTGAAAAGCTTACAATTGGCGGAGAATGCTGGGGCAGCACAGTGGCTGATACAATTGGTGCTGGAATGTGCGTGCAGCACAGTGGCTGATACAATTGGTGCTGGAATGTGCGTGCGGCACAGTGGCGAAAGACAGCAATAAAGGTGAAGTCTGTTGAAGTAGCAGCAGAGGAAAAAAAAAAAAAAAAAGTGTGTCAAGAGAAACGTCTATTGGAGCAGTCTTAAAGAGACAGTAGCCCTAATAGAGTTTGCAAAAGAAAAAAAAAAAAAGTGTGTCTGCACAGCAAAGCTGAACTTGTTGTGGAAAAGACTGTGGAGTGTGCAGTAGCAAAGGAGAAACGTCTATTGGAGCAGTCTTAAAGAGACAGTGGCCCTAATAGAGTTTGCAGAGAAAAAAAAAAAAAAGTGTCTGCACAGCAGAGCTGAATTTTTCTGTGGAAAAGACTGTGGAGTGTGTATGTCTTGAGTGAAGACTGCCGTTGTTGAGACAGAGAAGTCTGACAGCATGGATGACAGCATGGAGGCGCTGTTTGAACAAATGGCGCAAGTTAATGTGCAACATAAGACTGCCGTGGTTGAGACAGATAAGTCCGGCAGTATGGAGGAGCTCGTTGAGTACCTGGTCCAGGCCCAGCGGAGCATGGAGCAGCAGCGCCTGCAGCACCAGCAGCGCATGCAGCAGGCCCAGCAGCAATTCATGCAGCAGCAGCAGGAGAATAACCGGTTATTTGTTGAGCAGATGGCAGCACAAAAAAAGGATTTCGGTGCCGCGTCCCGAAGTAATGTGGCAAAGTCACCTGCATTGTCCGCTGTAAAGAAGGCGGTAAGACGGTCCCTGAAAAAGATGACACCTCGTGATGATGTGGAGGTATATCTCACTCGGTTTGAGAGATTGGCAGAGAAGGAGAATCTGCCCCTATCTGAATGGGCCATGATGGTCGCACCCTATCTGATTGGAGAGCCCCAAAGGGCCTATGTGTCACGCGGTCTTATGATATGTGTACGATGTCAGTAAACTATTCTTAAAAGAACAACACTCTATACAACATATAGATTAGCAACATCAGCATGTAAATATAGAATAGATTTACCTGACACGATATCCGTTGAACTCAGGGTTAATCTTGAGGACTTGATACACTGTCACAGGAAAGAGGAGGACCGGGGGTCTAACCTGACCCTAAACTGGGGTCCTAACTAATCCCTCACCTTGGAGGTACTGATAATGGTTCAGAGGTCCAAGTCTCCAGCCTAACCCTGTCTCCTATCAGTCCCTGAACCCTGTAATCAGTCCTAAGAAGGATACTGATTACCACCAAAGGGATATGGGCTGATCTCTGCTAAATACACAGATTAGACATATAAGACAGACTGGAGAAAACACAGACTTGCATACACACTCAAACACAGAAGGAACATAAATGATCTGGGATATTAAACTCTAAGCAAGGTGAGCTTAAAACAACTAAGGAGCTCTTTAACTTAAGTCTATACAGATACAATCCTATCTGTGGTCTGCATGAAGAATTTCACTGGCAACTCCCAACACAGACAACCAGAGATTTAAAGGAAACCAATCAACAAATAATTAATTGCAGCCGGGAGAAACTGCACCCAGTCCCAGAACTGAGCACAGACAGAATTAACTCCCTAACTGCCAAACACAAAGAAACAGCAACTCAGCTGTGAGAAGTCAGAATGTGCAACCGCGACGATCTTCGTGGCGATGCACACATGACAGTACCCCCCCTTCTACGAGGGGCCTCCGGACCCTCAGGGCCAGGTTTGCCCGGGTGAGTTCTGTGGAAGGTCCGCACCAAACGATCTGCGTTAATGTCAGACGCAGGAACCCACGTCCTCTCCTCTGGACCATACCCCTTCCAATGCACCAAGTACTGAAGGGACCGGCGATTCAGACGTGAGTCAATGATCTTTGACACTTGAAACTCCAAGTTACCATTGACCACCACTGGAGGAGGAGGTAGAGGTGATGGTATGACTGGTGCCACGTACCTCTTAAGTAATGACTTGTGGAAACACATTATGAATTTTAAACGTAGGAGGGAGGTCCAGACGAAATGCCACAGGATTAATTATGGAACTGATCCTGTACGGCCCGATGAATCTGGGGCCCAGCTTCCAGGAGGGAACTTTAAGTTTTATATTCCTGGTAGACAACCATACCAGATCGTTCACATTAAGATCTGGACAGAAAACTCTCCTCCTATCAGCCATACGTTTATAACGGTTCCCCATAGCACTCAGATTATTCAATACACCTCTCCACACTGAAGCAAGTGACGACGAGAAACGCTCCTCCTCAGGAACCCCAGAAGGGCCCCCCCATTGAATGTACAAAACTGGGGATGAAAACCATATGCCCCAAAAAACGGGGACTTACCAGTGGACTCGCTCCGCCTGTTGTTAAGAGCGAACTCTGCCAGAGGCAAGAAAGAAGACCAGTCCTCCTGGTTCTCTGAGACAAAACACCGAAGACAAGTCTCTAGGCTTTGATTCAGACGCTCTGTCTGACCATTGGTCTGCGGATGAAAAGCCGAGGAAAATGACAATTGCATCCCCCGACGTAAACAAAATGCCCTCCAAAACTTGGACACAAACTGAGACCCCCTATCTGACACCACATCAGAAGGCAACCCATGAAGTCTCACAATCTCCCCAATGAACACCTGCGCCAGAGTTTTAGCATTAGGGAGGGCAGGAAGAGCAATGAAATGTGCCATCTTACTGAACCTGTCAACAACCACCAGTATGACAGTCTTCCCTGACGACTGAGGAAGGTCCGTGATGAAGTCCATAGACAAATGAGTCCATGGACGCTCCGGAAGTTTCAAGGGTAAGAGGGTCCCAGACGGACGGGTATGAGGGGTCTTAGAGCGAGCACAAACCCACAGGACGCGACAAAAGTTAAAACATCTTTATTAACGTTAGGCCACCAAAACCGGCGAGAAAGGAGATCTAAAGTAGCCTTACTCCCTGGATGTCCTGCTAAAGCAGAATTATGATGTGCCTCAATAACCTTTTGTCTCAACTGATTTGGGACAAACAGTCTCCCTGGAGGTCCTGCAGGGGCGTCCCCTGAGCCTCTAACACCTCCCTCCAAGCTCAGAACATACAGCCGACACTACCACCCCCTCCTGAAGGATAGGAATCGGGTCATCCATTTTCCCGGCCCCTGGGAAACTGCGAGACAAGGCATCCGCCTTAACATTCTTAGATCCAGGGCGATAAGTGACAACAAAATTAAACCTGGTAAAAAACAACGACCATCGAGCTTGTCTGGAATTCAGACGCTTAGCAGATTCCAAATACAGCAGGTTCTTGTGATCAGTAATGACGGTGACCGGGTGGACTGCCCCCTCCAAAAAGTGACGCCATTCTTCAAAAGCCAACTTAATGGCCAAAAGTTCCCTATTGCCGATATCATAATTCCTTTCGGCGGACGACAATTTTTTAGAAAAGAAAGCGCACGGATGCCATTTACCAGGGGACGGACCCTGGGACAATATTGCACCCACCCCTACGTCAGACGCGTCCACCTCCACAACGAACGGCTGTGAT
The DNA here is from genome assembly GCA_033576555.1 of Oophaga sylvatica. NCBI lineage: Eukaryota > Metazoa > Chordata > Amphibia > Anura > Dendrobatidae > Oophaga > Oophaga sylvatica. The sequence goes on along the minus strand of JARQOD010000005.1, from coordinate 131,786,765 downwards.
GCATCTGGTTGGATGAGAACGGGTGCCGAAGCAAAACATTTTTTCAAAGAGGAAAAAGCTTGGCAAGCTTTGTCCGACCATTTAGAAAAATCCGTCCCTTTTCTTGTCATGTCAGTGAGAGGTTTGACAACAGATGAGAAATTACAAATAAATTTCCGGTAGTAGTTAGCAAACCCCAGAAAACGCTGCAGAGCCTTAAGATCCTCTGGCTGATCCCATTCAAGCACTGCTCTCACCTTTTCAGGGTCCATACGGAAACCGGAGGCTGACACCAAGAAACCCAAAAACTGAAGTTCCTGTACGGCGAATACACACTTTTCCAGTTTGGCGTATAGTTTATTGTCTCGCAAGATCTGCAACACCTGTCTCACATGCTCCTGGTGAGACACAAGATCTGGTGAGTAAATTAAAATGTCATCCAAATATACGACCACAAACAGCCCCACCAGATGACGAAAAATGTCATTAACAAAATGTTGGAATACTGCTGGTGCAGTAGTCAGACCAAAAGGCATGACAAGGTTCTCATAATGTCCCTCCGGCGTGTTAAACGCCGTTTTCCACTCATCCCCCTCTTTTATCCTAATCAGATTATACGCCCCCCTGAGATCCAATTTAGAGAACCATTTGGCGCCAACAATTTGATTGAAGAGATCAGGAATCAGAGGGAGTGGATACGGATCTCGAACAGTAATCCGATTAAGTTCGCGGAAATCCAAGCAAGGGCGTAGGCCTCCATCTTTTTTCTTCACAAAGAAGAACCCCGCGGCCACTGGGGAAGATGAAGGTCTAATATGCCCTTTGGCCAGACTTTCCGAAATATAATCTTTCATAGCCTGCCTCTCAGGACCAGAAAGGTTATATAACCTAGCTTTAGGTAACTTAGCATCAGGAAGTAAATTAATAGAGCAGTCATACACGCGATGAGGAGGCAACTCCTGACACCCCTCCTCAGAGAACACATCCCCAAAGTCCTCCAAAAAAGGAGGCAAAGTACTAGGCACGACCGCACTGATGACTGTGTTCATGCAGTTACTTTTGCAAAACTTCCCCCATTGGCTTATATCTCTGGACTGCCAATTAATCACAGGGTTATGTTTAACCAACCAAGGAAGTCCCAACACAATAGGAGTAGGTAGACCCTCCAACACATAACAAGATAATAGTTCCCTATGTATTGCCCCTACCCGAAGGTCAATGTTATGAACCTCATGAACAAAGCTACCTTGGCCGAGAGGCCTGGCGTCAATGGAGAATATAGGGATCGGTTTGACCAATACACTCAGATGCATACCTTGAGCCTGAGCAAACTGAGCGTCAACCAGATTAGCCCCTGACCCACTATCAAGAAGAACAGAAAATCTCTCCACTCTCGTACCAACCACCACCTCCACTGGTACAAGGAACTGAGAAGAACTAGCGGACGAAATACATACTCCCAGGTTGTCGTCCACCACACAACCTGGGATTAACAGTTTTCCGGCGACTTTTTGCTCAACAAGGCACGGGATGGACATCCCCCAACAAAATGTCCCTCTTTCCCGCAGAAGAAACACCTTCTAGTCCTGCGGCGTACCGCCAATCCCCTCCTACGAAATGATGTCCTCCCAACTGCATAGGCTCCTCCGAACAGACAAGGGGAACCTCAACATAAGGGACTTTAGTAGTAGGTGGAGTAACAACAGGGGGCGGAGTTACCTCGCACCTCTCCCGGAGCCGTCTATCAGTACGGATAGCTAGGGCCATAGCAGCCTCCAGTGATGGAGGAGAATCATACTGAGCCAAAACGTCCTTTAATTTGTCAGAAAGCCCATGACAAAACTGGCTTCTAAGAGCTGGGTCATTCCACTGAGTATCTGTGGCCCATCTACGGAACTCAGAAGCAAATTCCTCCGCCGGACGATCTCCCTGCTGTATCTTACCTAATTTTGTCTCAGCAAGAGAGACCCGATCTGGGTCATCATATACCAAACCCAGGGCAGTAAAAAATCGATCTACTGACTGTAGAGCCGGGGATCCCGGAGGAAGGGAGAAGGCCCAGGATTGAGGGTCCCCTTGTAGGAGCGAGATAACAATTCCCACTCTCTGCTCTTCACTCCCTGATGATCGAGGCCGAAGCCGAAAATACAATTTACATGCTTCCCTGAAGGTAAAAAATTTGTCTCGCCCACCAGTGAACCTGTCCGGGAGAGCTACTTTAGGTTCAAATCTGGTTTGCTCCGAGGGAGACAAAACTTTGGACTTAATGTCCGTCAGCTCCATGGATAATCCCTGCAACTGCAGAGCCAGCTGGGCTACTGGATCCATGGCAACTGGGAATAATTTTATGGGCCAGTGAAAATGTCACGCGGTCTTATGATATGTGTACGATGTCAGTAAACTATTCTTAAAAGAACAACACTCTATACAACATATAGATTAGCAACATCAGCATGTAAATATAGAATAGATTTACCTGACACGATATCCGTTGAACTCAGGGTTAATCTTGAGGACTTGATACACTGTCACAGGAAAGAGGAGGACCGGGGGTCTAACCTGACCCTAAACTGGGGTCCTAAACTAATCCTCACCTTGGAGGTACTGATAATGGTTCAGAGGTCCAAGTCTCCAGCCTAACCTGTCTCCTATCAGTCCCTGAACCCTGTAATCAGTCCTAAGAAGGATACTGATTACCACCAAAGGGATATGGGCTGATCTCTGCTAAATACACAGATTAGACATATAAGACAGACTGGAGAAAACACAGACTTGCATACACACTCAAACACAGAAGGAACATAAATGATCTGGGATATTAAACTCTAAGCAAGGTGAGCTTAAAACAACTAAGGAGCTCTTTAACTTAAGTCTATACAGATACAATCCTATCTGTGGTCTGCATGAAGAATTTCACTGGCAACTCCCAACACAGACAACCAGAGATTTAAAGGAAACCAATCAACAAATAATTAATTGCAGCCGGGAGAAACTGCACCCAGTCCCAGAACTGAGCACAGACAGAATTAACTCCCTAACTGCCAAACACAAAGAAACAGCAACTCAGCTGTGAGAAGTCAGAATGTGCAACCGCGACGATCTTCGTGGCGATGCACACATGACACTATGCTGACCTGAGCGAGCAGGACAGCCAAGACTATGCCAAGCTGAAAGCGGAGATTCTTACCCGGCTGGGTGTTACGGTGACAGCCCGTGCCAGGGGAGTTCATGACTGGAGATGCAGTTGGGAGTCTGCAGTAAGCAAACCTGATTATGGAGTTGAAAAGGTGATAGTGAACCGCTACACCCGAGCATGTCCTCCTGAGGTACAGCCAGAGGTCGGACAAGGAGACCACCAGGACGCCAATCGTCTGGTCAGCCTGATGGAGAAGGCCTTCGTCAGCAAAGACTGTCTCCGTGACCAGCCGTCTGAGAGGTCGTCACTTCAGAGTTCCCGGACGCTGAACTCTCGCGGTAAGAGCGTTCCAGCTGTTGGGGACATGGGGTATGCTGATAAGCGGGTTCGGGCCCGAGGGGACATATGGGTGGGAGAGTGTGATGGACAGTGTTGGAGATGTCGTGAAATTGCAGCCAACTGTCCAATAGAGGGGGAGCCTATGTGTTGTGATATTGGCGGATCCCTCTCTCTCTGCGCAGAACCTGTGTGTGTGTCCACCTCAGCCGAAGAGACTGGACCACAGGTGTGCCCGGTGGTTGTAAATGACTGCCCAGCACAGGCCCTCTTGGACTCAGAGAGTCCAGTGACTTCCGTATGTGATCCTGATTGATAGGGACTTCATCCCTGATAAGCACCTGAGTGTGGTGTGCATCCATAGAGACACCAAAGTCTACCCAGAGACTGCCGTGAACTTGGTCCCCGAACTCGGGGAGGTTTCATATGAAGTGGGGGTAGTGAAGAACCTGGTGCACCCCGTCATATTGGGTAATGACTTTCCCCGATCTAAGGGTCTCTGGGGGAGAAATGTTTCTGATGGACAGTGTGATGAAGCTCCTACTGAGGGTGCGCAGTCCCGAGGGGCGGAACACAATGCTAGTGGGCCGTTAAACTTATGTGATAATGATGATGATGATGATGATGATGATCATGATAATGATGATGACCATGATAATGATGATGATGATAATGATAATGATGATGATGATAATGATAATGATGATGATGATGATGATCATGATAATGATGATGACCATGATAATGATGCTGATGCTGATAATGATAATGATGATGATCATTAAAATAGTGATGATGATACTGATCATAGTCATGATAATGATGTTGATAATAATGATGACTGTGATGGTGATGAAGTTCCTTTGCAGGTGATGTTGGGAGACGAGGATGGTGGTTCTCGGGAACCGAGTGTCCCTGACTTACCTATGTCCTGTGTCAATTTTGAGAGTGAGCAGTGGCGAGACCCCACTCTTAGGACGGCACAGGAAAATATGATTGTTCTAAATGAGGTTTCCCAGGAGCCTGGCTCTGAGGAGAGGTTTCCTCATGCTGCCATGGACAATAGCCTATTGTATAGGGACACTGAAGTCCAGGGAGAGGTTGTGAGTCAGCTCCTAGTACCTGAGCTATATAGAAGTATAGTGCTGGGGTTGTCACATAGTCACATACTTGAGGGACCAGATGGTGAAGTTAATGTTGTGGATGACATGTTAACTAAGGTTCCAGATCAGGATGTGAATGAGAATGAATTGTATACTCCTGAAAGTGAGCAGGATGAGAATGAGAATGAATTGTATAACCCTGAAAGTGACCCGGATGTGGCTGAGAAAAAGGGGTCAGACAGGGATAGTGGGAGTGATAGTGAATAGTGTTGAGCGATATTGCTCGATATCTAAAAATATCGTATCGAAATTGTATCGTCGATAGCACTAAATATCGTCGATATCCGATTTCGATAGCGGAAGTCCCATGTAAGTCTATGGGAACAAAATATCGAAATTAAAAAAAAACATTCTTGCCTTGTTGGTTAATTGTACATGAAGGAAAACAACAAAGACTAATGTAGAATGTATTGGGGGAGGTTGAGGAGACAATAAAGGCATACATGTTTAACCCAATGCATTGGAATAGCATTAATATATTTTTTTTTTGGAAATACGTTTGGATTGACTAACAAATTGACAATGTTGTTAACCTTTTTTCTATTTTGGCAAATAGGTATGTTTCACAACTTCCATGCTCTTCACCTTTTTAACTTTTGCCAGTGCCACACTTTCTCCTTCATAATCTTCAACAGCAGCATCATCTTTCTCATCAAATTATTCTTCATCTTCACCTTCTTAATCTTCTTCTTAAACTTCTTGCTATTCATGTTTTTGTTTACATTACTCATATTGTTATTATTAAACTAATTAATCTTCTTCATATTCAAATTCTTCATCTTCTTCCTCTTCATCTTCTTCATCATATTCTTATTTGTGACAGAGATTCCTGTACTTGTAATCTGTAAAAGTATGAATTGTTCATCCTTCCGTTCTTGCTGTCACAAAAGATTTAAATTACAACAGTATTTGTCCGTGTTCAGTTTAGCCTGCAGTAGCAGGCATTTTCCAGGGGCACCACGAGGAGGAACGGACTCACCCCCATACACTGCTTAGTCTTCTTCTGCTTAGAATTTAGAGCATATATTTTGCTCTTCATTTTGGTCTTATACTTCATGTTCTTCTGTTTCTTGATCTTTTGCTTATTGTTCTTCTGTCTCTTGTTCTGTATCTTGTAGTTTGTCTTAACCTTCTTTGTCCTGTTGGTGATCTTCTTCTGGGTAATCTTTTATTTTTTCTTTGTGATGGTGTTCAGGCTGGTTGGCTTCATGCTCGTCGTCCTTGTTGTCGTCATCTTCTTCTGGGTGGTCTTTAATGTCGTCTAATTTCCGAGAAACAGCTGACGTTACTGGAACCCTGACGGGTATCAGATGGAGCAAGAGACAATGGAAGTAACGAGGACCAGCTGACTGTGCTGGACCCCGGACGGGTAGCAGAAGGAAAAGAGGCAATGTCACAACCGAGTACCAGCTGACGTTACTGTGACACGGTTACTAAGCAGGAGGTACCTGTGCTCCAAAGCACTACCAAGGACCAGCAGACGTTGCTGGAACTCGGATACGGAGATGGAGGCACCTAGGCCAAAGGCACTGGGGAGAACCACTTGACGGTACTGGACCCCGGACGGGTAGCAGAAGGAAAAGAGGCAATGTCACAACCGAGTACCAGCTGACGTTACTGTGACACGGTTACTAAGCAGGAGGTACCTGTGCTCCAAAGCACTACCAAGGACCAGCAGACGTTGCTGGAACTCGGATACGGAGATGGAGGCACCTAGGCCAAAGGCACTGGGGAGAACCACTTGACGGTACTGGACCCCGGACGGGTAGAAGAACGCACCCATGAAAATGTAAGTTGACAGGACGCAAGCCGTCCGCAGTTACCGAATCACACAGTCCTGCAGTGGGTGCTTATCCTATTGTCACAATGGAAACCGCCTTTATTTACATATCCCACAGCACACATAGGAATCACCTAAACTGCAGGCACCATAGAGTCGGCTAACCCGAATGCAACACGACAGCACAACTTATTGGAGGATAATTGACGTTCACACTGCCAGGAAACAGCTGTCGTGCTGTAACCAGGCTGGCCAGGAGTCAGTACCCCTGCCAATTACTTACGAGCAACAAATGGCGGTGTTGTAGCCCAGGGAGTACAGTTCAGGTGGTAGAAAGATGAACATAACAGGAGACATGGAAAACGTTGCCAAACAGTTATTTAATCTGAAAACGGACAGGCAAATTCAGGTGAGATCCATGCCTTGTTCATTTTCAGAAAAGTAAGCCGGTCTACATTCTCTGAGGATAGTCGCATGCGACGGTCTGTTACTACACCACCTGCAGCACTAAAGACACGCTCAGATAATACACTGGCAGCAGGGCAAGCCAGCACCTCCAATGCATACTGGCTAAGCTCTGGCCATGTATCCAACTTAGAGACCCAAAATTTGAAAGGGGAAGAGGCATCTGGGAGTACACTTAGAGGGAAAGCCAAGTAGTCTGTCACCATCTTACGGAAACGTTTCTTCCTGGTGACTGGAGCCGTCTCGGATGGTGTAGACCTTGCTGGCGCTGTCACAAAACTTTGCCACATTTGTAACATACAGTTCTTGCCCTGTGCAGAGGCGCTGCTTCTGCTCCCTCTTGTTGTAGAGGTGTCTACACTGCCTCGACGCACAGAGCTGCTTTGTAAAGCAGCAGCAGTAGCAGCAGCAGCTCTCTCGGCTGGAATGTACAACAGTATGGATTGCACCAGTGTGTCTTGGTACTCCTGCGTTTTACGGTCCCGGTTCACCGGTGTGATGAGGGTTTGTAAGTTGTCCCGGTAGCGAGGGTCTAGGAGGGTGTACACCCAATAATCTGACGTGCTGAGAATATGGGCGATGCGGCGGTCGTTTCTCAGGCACTGAAGCATGAAATCAACCATGTGCTGCAGACTCCCAACTGGCCAACAAAGGCTGTCCTCTGGAAGAGGCGTTATCTCTGTCTCCTCTGCATCACCCCACCCTCGCTCTACATACTGAGTAGAGCGTTGTGTACCTCCCTCTGTAGGGATTTCTTCCTCCTCCATTGACTCCTCCTCCTCCTCATCCTCCTCACAAAGTGAGCCCTGCCCAGCCCTTTGTGAGGAACGACGTTGCGCTGACTGTCCTGAAGGTAATTGAATTTGTGACTCCTCATCCTCCACCTCTTTCAAAACCTCTTCCTTTAGTGCTTTCAGTGATTTCTGAAGCAGGCAGATAAGGGGGACAGTCATGCTGACTAGTGCATCATCTGCACTCGCCATCCGCGTTGAGACATCAAACGCACGCAAAACGTCGCAGATGTCGTTCATAGAGGCCCACTCAGTAGTGGTGAAGTGTGAACGGCGCAAATTGCGAGTTGATTGCGCCTGTTGCAGCTGATACTCCATTACTGCTGGCTGCTGCTCACACAACCGCTCCAACATATGTAACGTGGAATTCCACCTGGTGGGTACGTCACATATGATGCGATGTTCAGGAAGGCGAAATCTGACTTGCAGAGCTGCAATGCGCGATCTGGCCATGCTGGAACGTCGCAAGTGAGCACACTCTAGGCGGACCTTGTGCAGCAGTGCATCAAGATCCGGATAGTCCCTCAAAAAACTCTGCACGACCAAGTTGAGCACATGTGCCAGACATGGTATGTGAGTGAGGTTGCCAAGGCCCAGAGCTGCCACCAGATTTCGGCCATTGTCACACACTACCAAGCCTGGCTGGAGATTAGCTGACAAAAACCACACATCGCTCTCCTGCTTGATAGCATCCCAGAGCTCCTGCGCTGTGTGGCTTCGATTCCCCATGGGAATTAATTTCAGTACGGCCTGTTGACGTTTGGCCACGGCTGTGCTCATATCGGTCGCAACAGGTAAGCGTTCACGGGTCCATGTGGAGGTATACTGTGACGGCTCGTGCAGCGATGATTCTGAGGAACTGGAGTAGGAGGAGGAATCAATGTGCACAGACTGGATTCCTGCAATCCTTGGAGTTGGCAGAACACGTACAGCACCACTGGCAAGATATGTACCCGGCTCCACAACATTGACCCAATGGGCAGTGAGGGAAAGATATCGTCCCTGGCCATGGGTACTGGTCCACGCATCGGTGGTCAGGTGGACCCTGCTACTGACGGCGTTTAGTAGCGCATGTTTAATGTTTCCCTCGACATGTTTTTGCAGAGCAGGGACAGCTTGCCTGCTGAAATAAAATCGGCTTGGCAAATTATATTGTGGGACTGCCAATGCCATAAAGTTCCTGAAACTGTCAGTCTCCACCAGCCTGAATGACAGCATTTCAAGGGACAGGAGTTTTGCAGGGCCAGCATTCAGAGCCTGTGCTCGTGGATGGTTTGCCGAGTATGGCCGTCTTTTATCCCATGCCTGTGTTACCGATGGCTGTTTTTTGTTCTGGGAGTGTGACGATGACTGTGAACTTGCTGCAGTGGGTGGAATAACAGTTTCTCTATGGACAACAGTGACCGAGGTTCTTCCATGGAGATCCTGTGAGGAAGCCGAAACAGGTGTGTGAGAGCTGGAGGTAGAGGCTCGAACATGACCTAAAGATGTAGGTGCTGCTGTAGGTTGGCCTACATCTCCAGTGTGTCTTTGGAACTCAGCTACATGCTTTGTCCGTACATGTGTCCACATATTTGTGGTATTCAGGTTACTGATATTTTTACCTCTTTTAACTTTTTGCTTACACAGCTTGCATTGAACATAGCAAATATCATGTACAAGTCTGTCAAAAAAGGACCACGCAGTGCAAGTCATGGGAGCGCCAATTTTGACAGTTCTAAGAGAACTGCTCCCAACAGGTGCCAAACTGGAGGCTACAGGCAAGCGAGTCTGCAGCCTACCTCTCCCTCCTCTTTGTACCGTTGGGACAATCTCTTCCTCAGAGCTGCTCCCACCACCTTCCTGTTGCTCACGCCATGTTGGGTCTCGGACTTCATCATCTCCACTACCCTCTTCCAACACTTGCTGCTGTTGGATGGTCTGGGCAGCACCATGCTCCACAAAACCTGCCACCTGAGTCTCATCATCATCATAAGATGCGTTCTGCGGTGTGCTGTCCATCGGCACTGGCTCACCCGCCTCTTCAGATTGAGAGAGACACAGATGTTGCACATCACTGCATACTCCCTCTTCTTCAAATTGCAGAATGCTGCTTGCCTGTGCCCGTGTTTGCGAGCCAACAGATTCTGAGAACAGAAGCAGAGACTCAGCTGGCTCCTGTACAGAACTCTCTGACTGCCTTGGCAATTTGACAGGCGGTGAACAGACAGATGGTTGCTCAACAGTGTTGTGTTCCTGAGAGGAGGTGGAAGGAATTGAAGTCGATGCATTGGCTGCCATCCAACCAACAACGGCTTCAATTTGTTCTTCCCGCAGCAGGGGGGCACGCCGAGCTCCTACCAAAGTGCGCATAAAGGAACGCTCACGGGGATAAATGGTGGATGCTGTGTTACTGAGGGCGGCAGCAAACACAGAATCCCCACGTCCTCTCCCTGCTGAAACTCCACGGCCACGACCACGTGCCTTACTCACTGACTTCTTCATCTTGGTAGATTGATAAAGAAAGTCAGAAAAGTTATAAGGCCTAAGTGTGGTTATTACGCAGAGACTGAAGTGAACACTGAAACACAACTGTTCACAATCTGTGAAAGGCTACTCCTTTGTCTACTTCTATAGTGTTTGCAACCAATGTATTGGATACGGATGGAAGCGCGTCAGACTAATAGTTAAATTGCATGGAGCTGCAAGAATTACACTGAAGGAAAAAAAAATAGTCTGTGAGTGACAGGTGCAGATGCCTACAGACAGCGTTGCATGCAGAGAAAACTGCAGCGTCACCTGCACTCACACACACCTTGCAGAGCTGTTAAAACAACACTGCAGGCAAAAGGAAGCTTTACACAGCGGTTGGTGCTAGCCTGCCTACAGCACAGTACACTAAATCGCAATCTCTAACTGTCCCTCAGAGTCAGCACAGTAGTGTTCTGTCCCTTACTGAATTCACAGCACAGTGACGCTAAAATGGCGGCGGCGCCTTTTATACACTGAAGAAAAAAAAAAAAGAGTCTGTGAGTGACACGTGCAGATGCCTACAGACAGCGTTGCATACAGAGCAAACTGCAGTGTCACCTGCACTCACACACACCTTGCAGAGCTGTTAAAACAACACTGCAGGCAAAAGGAAGCTTTACACAGCGGTTGGTGCTAGCCTGCCTACAGCACAGTACACTAAATCGCAATCTCTAACTGTCCCTCAGAGTCAGCACAGTAGCGTTCTGTCCCTTACTGAATTCACAGCACAGTGACGCTAAAATGGCGGCGGCGCCTTTTATAGTGCATTCTGACATCATTTCAGCATCCAATCACAGCCATGCCATTAGTTAACATGACCGCAGCAGTACAGGATGTGCCCACACTTCTTAGGATTCCTCATTGGCTGACTAAAATCACATTGCCTCGCAAAGAATTATGGGAACTTCCGATTACGGTATTCGATAAGACGAAAATATCGAAACGAATTATCGAAAGGCCGATAGAGCTAATATCGGCCGATAGCCGATATTTGCATTATCGTATCGCTCAACACTAATAGTGAATCATCTGATGACAATAAAGCAACCAGTGCAAATGAGAAAGGCATGGTAGCAGAGGAGGTTGAGAGTCCTGAGAAGAAAGCTGATGCTGACCTTACAGCCAGACAGAAGATGGCATCTGAAGATGTTTTACAGTTGGCCGGTTCCCTGGCGAAGACTAAGGTGAAAGGAGGAGAGCTGGGCTTTAAAGGTAGGACTCTGAGCCTGAACACAGCACAAGTGGATGCTGTTGAAGATGAGAAGTTGTCGGTGTGTGGTGTGGATCTGCATCATGCCAAGGACTTTGAAGGTGATGCTGCAGAGGTGGAAAAAGCCATAGAAGTGGTAGACACCAAACCAGATGCCTCATCAGTAGCTGCAACTCGTGAAGCTCAGGCTGGAAGTTCGGCGCCCGGAGCCCCAGCAGTGTTCCCGAGTGATACCAGGGATCTGGATAAGTCACAAGATGAGATTTTGAGACATCGGGCTGGCGTTGGTGAGCTCAAGCGCACTTTCAGGGAGTCTACATCGGAGCCACGTCCCAACAAATGGGAAAAGCGATGTGTCACTCCGTTGCCGCTGCAGACACACGGGAGCTCAGATGGGATGCAGAACGTGGTGGAAGAGAAGAATCCGGCGGATTCTGAGTATACAGATGCCGCTATCAAGGAGAACTTGAAAGCCGGAATAAATGGAAATATTGGAGACCATAATGATGTGACTGAAGAGGCAGAATGTAAGACTGATGGTAGGGCTTCTGAGCATGTTCTACCAGAAGAGCCTGAAGAAGGGGCCGAAGACATACAAGACGTCCAACAGGTACCAGATGAATTGATTACTTCTCAGAAAAAACTCCAAACTGTGATGAAGGAGCGTGATCAGAGCCATGAGGATCTCCTGAAGAAAGAAGTAAGAGCTCTGAGTCTTATGCAAAGTGAGCCTGTACAAGAAGAGATGAATTATGTGTACCGAAAAAGAAAAACGATCAGCTTCCTCTACAGTGCCAATTGTGGTTACAGTGTGGCTCAAAATGGTCAGAGACCATGGCAGAGGTGCTTAAGTTCTGTGAAATAGAATTTATGAACCAACTGATATTTAAGAAAGTAGATGTGCTAAAAAAGGTTCAGGGGGAATTAGAGAAAGGTGAAAAAACCCCTATACCTCCTGTGACAGTTGGTGACACAGGGTCAGTGCCCCAAAAACAGGAGGTACGAGAGTTTCTGTGGAAGAATCAGCAGAGGTGTTCTGACGTGCCTGGTCGTACTTCTCTGGCCAGGCACTATATCGAAACTGAGCCCGGCCCTAAGGTCAAGATGAAACCGTGCAGGATACCCGAGGCCCGCAGAGAGCATAGGCCTGGGAGGGTACAGGGTAGTACGGATGCTTCAGATGAAGAGAAAGCTGATGTTGGCTATGACTCAGGTGAAGAGACAAATGACAGTGGTGAAGATGAAGCTGATGAGGGCCATGACTGGTCCAGAGTTCACTGTCTCTGTTGGATTGTTAACCAGCCCTCCGGTCTGGATGACCAGCCCTCCGGTCTGGAGAAGAGGGGGGGGATATGTGAGACAGTGAGAGTATGTGTATTGAATGGGTGTATATTTCACCTAGCTACTTTACTGACTGGTATAAGGGAGGTGTGTGGCTTTGTAGACCTAGTGGTAGAGAAAGGTCACTACACCTAACATTCAGTACACACTTGCAGCTTAGGCCTGAAATCACTCAGGTGTTAATTAGGAGACCAGAAGTAGGTGTGTTGGAACACAGTCAGAGAGCTCGCTTAGTCTGGACAAGGAGTCCAGGCACAAGAAGCAGTCTCCAGGAGTTTGAGCTATCTCAGTCTGGGTGCTCGATGTACCCCGGACACAGGAGTAGTCTCAGTGAGAATCCGTGCGAATAGCGGCTGAATAGGAGGGGAGCTCTCTCAAGTCTGGACATTGAAGGTGCCTTCAGACACAAGGAGGAGACTCTGTGAAACTCCACGCTGGTAACTACTGAACATATGTGTTGTTTTGGGCACAGACTGGTAGAGTCTGGACCCGGATAGAAAGGGAAATCTATCTAAGTGTAATTAGTGGCTCGACAAGCCTAGGTCTCATGTTTATGATTTATTTTTATCTGTTTGCTGTGGACTTTAATAAAGCTGGTTGCGGCCAGTTTTCACCAGAACTGCTGTGTGAATGAACTGTTTCTATGCCACTCTGTCTACCCAGACGGCGATCCCAGAGCTATATCCCCTGAAAGCTTACACTACATAAAAATACTTTAGTCCCTTTCCAACCAGGTGTTTTTCTGTTTATGTTCTCTGTTTTTTTCCTTTATTTCAAAAAGCCATAACTTTTATTTTTCTGTGGATATAAGTGTGTAAGGACTTGTTTTTTGTGGTGTGAGTTGTAGTTTTCTAAAGCTAATATTTATTAGATATGAATTAAGAGGGATGAACATACAAACATCAGGAGGAAGAATAATAAGGATAAAGAATTGCTACCACAGCCCCATGAAGGAACCTATTCTGTTGCCTGCCTGTCAGCAGAGGTTGACACCTAGTAAAGCACAAAAATGGCACCCCTACTCCTCGGCAGCTATTCCTGTTGTCCCTAGAATACCCTATACACAGATAGAAGATTCAGTGTTGGTAAAAAAGACAGATACTCCAAAAATTACGTAAAGGAATCCAGATCAGTAGGCTGACAACCTAACTATCCAAAAAAATGGCACTTGTCATATGTCTATTGGTAAATATATCAGGAGAGGATCATACCAGTTTCCATAGAGTAAATGTCCCCAGGGACCAAGCTGAAAATAAATTTTCAGTACTGCAAAAAATGATGAGTCTATCAAAATTGTATGAAAGAAGTTAATGGTAGCAATTAGTGATAATCAATAAAAGTTATCAATGAAAAACCTACGAGTAAACTACCGCTAGGGTCAGCTCACAGACTGTCACCTGCCTATCAGCGGAGGTTGGCACCCTATTTAAGTGAATTAGCACCCCAACTCAATGAGGGCTATCCCTGTTTGCCCTAGACAGCCCTAGCTCTATCAGAAGGCAGTGGCACATTAATGATGCACAATCAAGTTAACCTGCAATGGAGCAAATCCTAAAAAAGTGCATAAGGTAAACAACTGGGAAGGTTGTACTTATTAACCCCTTCATGACCCAGCCTATTTTGACCTTAAAGACCTTGCCATTTTTTGCAATTCTGACCAGTGTCCCTTTATGAGATAATAACTCAGGAACGCTTCAACGGATCCTAGCGATTCTGATATTGTTTTTTCGTGACATATTTGGCTTCATGTTAGTGGTAAATTTAGGTCGATAATGTTTGCTTTTATTTGTGAAAAAAATGGAAATTTGGTAAAAATTTTGAAAATTTCGCAATTTTCAAATTTTGAATTTTTATTCTGTTAAACCAGAGAGTTATGTGACACAAAATAGTTAATAAATAACATTTCCCACATGTCTACATCAGCACAATTTTGGAAACAAAATTTTTTTTGTTAGGAAGTTATAAGGGTTAAAAGTTGACAAGCAATTTCTCATTATTACAACAAAATTTACAAAGCCATTTTTTTTATGGACCACCTCACATTTGAACATACAAAAAAAGGCTGCACTCAAGCATACTAAAGCATGACAATATGGAATACATGAAATTTAGAATAGCAATATGGCTTTGGAATATAAGGAAAAATTTGAGACGCTTAGTATAAACATTTGGCCAAACATTTTAAAGCCCACCAACCATCGTCAAGGTGGTCTCAATACTGGTGAGTCCCTGACCTAATGTGAACATACCTCTATTAGGCTGATATCTGAATTTCTGGGTGAATATGCACCTCTGTCAGCAATGCCTGCATTTATGGGTAAAGTAGGGACCTGGTGTAATTAAAATCACCACCTGGTGGGGGCGGAGTGCTCGGTCAGCAAGCTAACATTCAATAGACAAAAAAACCTGACTGGCACATCCAGACTAATGTGAACTAGGTGCAAACCAAGGGAAGCTACCCCCATGTAAAACATACAAAAAAAGGCTGCACTCAAGCATACTAAAGCATGACAATATGGAATACATGAAATTTAGAATAGCAATATGGCTTTGGAATATAAGGAAAAATTTGAGACGCTTAGTATAAACATTTGGCCAAACATTTTAAAGCCCACCAACCATCGTCAAGGTGGTCTCAATACTGGTGAGTCCCTGACCTAATGTGAACATACCTCTATTAGGCTGATATCTGAATTTCTGGGTGAATATGCACCTATGTCAGCAATGCCTGCATTTATGGGTAAAGTAGGGACCTGGTGTAATTAAAATCACCACCTGGTGGGGCGGAGTGCTCGGTCAGCAAGCTAACATTCAATAGACAAAAAAACCTGACTGGCACATCCAGACTAATGTGAACTAGGTGCAAACCAAGGGAAGCTACCCCCATGTAAAACATACAAAAAAAGGCTGCACTCAAGCATACTAAAGCATGACAATATGGAATACATGAAATTTAGAATAGCAATATGGCTTTGGAATATAAGGAAAAATTTGAGACGCTTAGTATAAACATTTGGCCAAACATTTTAAAGCCCACCAACCATCGTCAAGGTGGTCTCAATACTGGTGAGTCCCTGACCTAATGTGAACATACCTCTATTAGGCTGATATCTGAATTTCTGGGTGAATATGCACCTATGTCAGCAATGCCTGCATTTATGGGTAAAGTAGGGACCTGGTGTAATTAAAATCACCACCTGGTGGGGGCGGAGTGCTCAGTCAGCAAGCTAACATTCAATAGACAAAAAAACCTGACTGGCACATCCAGACTAATGTGAACTAGGTGCAAACCAAGGGAAGCTACCCCCATGTAAAACATACAAAAAAAGGCTGCACTCAAGCATACTAAAGCATGACAATATGGAATACATGAAATTTAGAATAGCAATATGGCTTTGGAATATAAGGAAAAATTTGAAGTCACTTTGAGGGGTCTATATGGCAGAAAATACCCAAAAGTGACAACATTATAAAAACTGCACCCCTCGAGCTGCTAAAAACTACATTCAAGAAGATTATTAACCCTTCAGGAAATTTACATTTTAATTTTTCCAACCAATTTTTTTTTTTACGCATCAATTTTTTCATTTTTACATGGGCAACAGGATAAAATGGATCCTAAAATTTGTTGGGCAATTTCTCCTGAGTATACAGATACCTCATATGTGGTCATAAACCATTGTTTGGGTGCATTGCAGGGCTCAGAAGGGAAGGAGCGCCATTTGACTTTTTGAATGGAAAATATGCTGGAATATTTAGCGGTTGCAATGTCGCATTTGGAGAGTCCCTGTGTGCCTTAACATTGGAGCTCCCCCACAAGTGACCCCATTTTGGAAACTAGACCCTCCAAGGAACTTATCTAGATGCATAGTGAGCACTTTGAACCCCCAGGTGCTTCACAAATTGATCAGTAAAAAAAGAAAGTACTTTTTTTCACAAAAAAATTTTTTAGCCTCAGTTTTTCATTTTCACATGGGCAACAGCATAAAATGGATCCTAAAGTTTGTTGGGAAATTTCTCCTGAGTACACCGATACCTCATATGTGGTCATAAACCTCTGTTTGAGCGCACGGCAGGGCTCAGAAGGGAAGAAGCGCCATTTGACATTTTGAATGGAAAATATGCTGGAATATTTAGAGGTTGCCATGTCGCATATGGAGAGTCCCTGTGTGCCTAAACATTGGAGCTCCCCCACAAGTGACCCCATTTTGGAAACTAGAACCCCCAAGGAACTTAACTAGATGCATAGTGAGCACTTTGAACCCCCAGGTGCTTCACAAATTGATCCGTTAAAAAAAGAAAGTACTTTTTTTTCACAAAAATTTTCTTTTAGCCTCAGTTTTTTCATTTTCACATGGGCAACAGCATAAAATGGATCCTAAAATTTGTTGGGCAATTTCTCCTGAGTACACAGATACCTCATATGTGGTCATAAACTACTGTTTGGGCGCACAGCAGGACTCAGAAGGGAAGGAGCGCCATTTGACTTTTTGAATGGAAAATTAGCTCCAATCGTTAGCGGACACCATGACGCGTTTGAAGAGCCCCTGTGTGCCTAAACAGTGAAAACCCCCCACATGTGACACCATTTTGGAAACTAGACCCCTTATGGAACTTATCTAGATGTGTTGTGAGCACTCTGAACCCCCAAGTGCTTCACTGAAGTTTATAACGCAGAGTAGTGAAAATAAAAAAATCATTTTTTTCCTCAAAAATTATTTTTTAGCCCGCTATTTTTTATTTTCACAAGGGTAACAGGATAAATTGGACCACAAAACTTGTTGTCCAATTTGTCCTGAGTACACTGATATCCCATATGCTGGAGAAAACTACTGTATGGGCACACGTCGGGGCTCGGAAGGGAAGTAGTGACGTTTTGAAATGCCGACTTGATGGAATGGTCTGCGGGCGTCATGTTATGTTTGCAGAGCCCCTGACGTGCCTAAACTGTGGAAACCCCTCCAAGTGACCCCATTTTGGAATCTAGACCACCCAGGGAACTTATCTAGATGTGTAGTGAGCACTTTTAACCCCCAAGTGCTTCACAGAAGTTTATAACCCAGAGCCATGAAAATAAAAAATCATTTTTTTCCCTCAAAAAATGTTTTTTTAGCCCACATTTTTTTATTTTCACAAGGGTAACAGGAGAAATTGGACCCCAAAGTTGTTGTCCTGTTTGTCCTAAGTACGCTGGTACCACTGGGGGAACCACTGTTAAGGGCACACAAGAGGCCTGGGAAGGGAAGTAGTGACATTTTGTAATACCGACTTGTCATGTTATGTCTGCAGAGCCCATGATGTGCCTAAACTGTAGGAACCCCCCCCAAGTGACCCCATTTTGGAAACTAAATCCCCCAAGGAACTCCTCTAGATGTGTGGTGAGCACTTTGAATCTCCAAGTTCTTCACAGAAGTTTATATCGCAGAGCCATGAAAATAAAAAAATCATTTTTTTTTCCACAAACATGATCTTTTAGTCCCCAATTTTTTTCCCAAGGGTAACAGGAGAAATTAGACCCCCAAAGTTGTTGTGCAATATTTCCTGAGTACGCTTATACCCCATATGTGGGGGTAAAACCACTGTTTGGGCACATGTCGGGCTCGGAATAAAGGGAGCACTGTTTGACTTTTTGAACACAAAATTTGCAGGAATCAATGGTGGCACCATGTCGCATTTGGAGACCCCCTGATGTGCCTAAATTGTGGAAACCCCTCAATTCTAACTCCAACCCTAACCCCATCACACCCCTAACCACAACCCTAGCCCCTACACACCCCTAACCCTAATCCAAACCCTAACCATAACCCTAACCCCAACACACCCCTTACTATAATCCCAACCCTAGCCATAACCCTAACCACAAGAATAATCCTAATCCCAACCCCAACTGTTATGAATGTGCTAGAGATAGTTTCTGAGCAGAGGCTCCCTCTCGTGGTTACAGACAGTACTGAACCTTTCAGCGAGGAATGGCAATCTGGGTTCACAGACTGGTCTGATATAAGGGAGGTTCACTCCCATGATGGCTGCCGGTGATCAATTGTTCTTGTCTCAGTTGTGGTTCCTGGTTGATTTGGAACCTATTGAATTGCAGTCACCTGAACTAACCACACAGCTAGAGGTAGCCGTGGAGCGTTCCTACGTTGATCCTAGATGCCTCGTCACAGCCTGAGAGATAACTACACCTAAAGGCAGAAAGATGAAAGCTATCTGTCCCGGAGCAGATCCACAAAGAAAGTAGGAAGCCCCCAAACATGTAATGGCGGTTAGACAAGAAGATAGCACGGACACAGACAGAAAATAGAATGAGCAAATGCTGGGGCCCAATCTGTCTAGACAGAAAAGTACAGGAAAGTATACTCACTGCAATCCAAAAAAACCCCTAAAAAATACCAACTCTTCTGATTGCAAAAACACCTGAGATCACACGATCTCTACCACCTATATCCGATCTCTGGTGTAACAAAACTAAGCCGCAGCCACTGAATAAACAGGAAAAAGCAAATGAACAAATAACAGTGGCTTCAAATAAACTGAGAGGAGCACAAGCCCCCCGGAGGGGACTTGGCTGACCTCCACAGAAGTGCAGGGAACAATGCAAAAAGCAAGCACAAAAATAAAAGCAGAAAATATCTTATCTGATAGAAGAAGATGCAGGCAAGACTCAGCAAACTTCCAAATGAACCAGGAACCACAATTGAGACAAGAACAATTGATCACCGGCCACCATCATGGGAGGGAACCTCCCTTATATCAGTCCAGTCAGTGAACCCAGATTGCCATTCCTCGCTGAAAGGTTCAGTACTGTCTGTAATCACCAGAGGGAGCCTCTGCTCAGAAACCATCTCTAGCACATTCATAACAGTAATTGAGACAAGAACAATTGATCACCGGCAACCATCATGGGAGGGAACCTCCCTTATATCAGACCAGTCAGTGAAGCCAGATTGCCATTCCTCACTGAAAGGTTCAGTACTGTCTGTAACCACCAGAGGGAGCCTCTGCTCAGAAACCATCTCTAGCACATTCATAACACCCAACCCTAATTCCAACCCTAACCTTAATTCTAACCGTAACCCTAATTCCAACCCTAACCCAAATTTCAACACTAATTCTAACCGTAACCCTAATTCTAACCCTAATTCTAACTCTAATGCTAAAGGCTAGGTTCACATTATGTTTTACCAGCCCATTCAACACATAGCGTTGACGGGCTGGTAACGGTATATCATAACGCGATCGCGTTATGCTATACACGCTAGAGCAGAGGAATCAGCAGATAATTTGTCTGCGCTAGCGGTGACGGAGCCCAGATGCTGCAGCCCGCGTCCGAGGCTCAATTACTGAATGACGGCACGTTGCGAATGCATGCCTCTTTATGACATGCGTTGCGATGCGCCCGCAAATGGAGGGGAATGGTAGCGTTAACGGACTGCATTACACTGCGTTATACCGCGGTGTAACTCAGTCCGTCTAACGGACTGCCATAACGCGATATGAATCCTGCCTAACCCTAACCCTAATTATAACCCTAACCCTAATGCTAACCCTAACCCTAGTCCTAACCCTAACCTAACCCTAAGACTAGGTTCACATTATGTTTTACCAGCCAGTTCAACACATAGCATTGACGGGCTGGTAACGGTATAGCATAACGCGATCACGTTATGCTATACCCGCTAGCACAGAGGAATCAGCAGATGATTCATGTGTGCTAGCGGTGTCGGAGCCCAGATGCTGCAGCCCGCGTCCGAGGCTCCGTCACTGAATGACGGCACGTCGCGAACGCATGCCTCTTTACGGCAAGTTTTGTGATGCGCCTGCAAATGGGGGTGAATGGTAGCATTAACGGACTGCGTTACACCACGTCATACTGCAGTGTAACGCAGTCCATCTAACGGACTGCCATAATGCAATATAAATCCAGCCTAACCCTAAGGCTAATCCTAACCCTAAGGCTAACCCTAACTGTAATTCTAATGCTAGGTTCACACCGCGTTAAACCAGTCCGTTCAACGCATAGCGTTGACAGGCTGGTAACGGTATAGCATAATGCAATCGCGTTATGCTATATCCGCTAGCGCAGATGAATTAGCAGATGATTCATCTGTCCGAGCGGTGACGGAGCCCAGACGCTGCAGGCCGCATCCGAGGCTCCGTCACTGAATGACGGCACATCGCGAACGCATGCTGCTTTACGGCATGCGTTGCGATGCGCCGAACAATGTGGTTCAATGGCAGTGTTAACGGACTGCGTTACACCGCATTATACCACGGTGTAACGAAGTCTGTCTAACGGACTGCCTTGGCGCAATGTGAACCCAGCCTAACCCTAATAGAAAAAAAATATATATTTTATTTTTGTCCCTACCTATGGGGTGATAAAGGGGCGTTTATTTACTTTTTTTATTTTGATCACTGTGAGAGTTTATCACAGTGATCAAAATAAACTTATGGACCTTGGAAGGCGCACTGCGCATGCACCGGCCATTTTCCAAGATGGCGGCGCCCATGAAGCGTCCCGGATGGACGCCGGGATGGATCCACGGGCGCCAGAAGACCGGGAGAGGTGAGAAGAGCGGAGGGGGGATGATTGGAAGGCGGGGGGGAGCAGACCAAAGCGGAGGGGTGAGGATCAGAGCGCAGGGCAGCAGAAAGTAACGGCGGTGACCGATCGCCGCCATGAATAGGTGGCAGCTGCCGATCACCGCAGTCACTCGGTGTGGGGAGGGTAGGAACTCGGTGTCCAGCCATAGCAGATGCTATTGCAGCATCGACCATGGCTGGATTGTAATATTTCACCAAATTTCATTGGTGAAATATTACAGATTGCTCTGATTGGCTGTTTCACTTTTAACAGCAAATCAGAGCGATCATAGCCACGTGGGGGTTAAGCCACCCCCACTGTGGTGATGCACAAAGGGTCTTGTTACTGCGGGTCGGGTGATCTTTCAGTGACCCCGGTCACCCGACCCGCAGGAACATGATTTATACCATGACGCCTACGTAGGCGTCATGGGTCGGGTTGCCACTGGTTTTCATGACGCCAACGTAGGCGTCATGGGTCGGGAAGGGGTTAATTTAATGATAGATTGATAAGCACATGATAGCTATTTGATCGTTTGTTTTTTGTGTAGCAAGCTGCAATTTTTTATTGATACCGTATTTAGGTAGTTGTGACATTTTGATCACTTTTTATTGCATTTTTGGTGGAGTAACGGTGACTAAAAAAATACAAGTGTCACATTTCATTTTTTTTTTCATTTTGACAGATCATACTTAAAGTTATAGCAATATCAAATATATTCACTGCAATATTTTTTTTCATTTTTAATGAGGAAAAAGGGGTGTGATTTTAATTTTTTTCTCTATTCTAAAACTTTTTTTTATGCTATTTTTGTAGTTTCCTTTCAGGATTTGAACCTGCAATTGTCTAACAACTGTCACTATGTATTTCATTACCAGTAAGGCCAGGTACCTGCCAGTCTTCACAGGATCATTGTCATGGCAGGCACGAGGGCCTTCAGAAAGTCTGTTGCTGCTATAGCAATAGAATATTGGAGGGACTATAAGCACATTGAATGGCGTGCCCCAGATATAAATGCTGATTTAAAAAAGTGATGGCGTTAGCTGCATTAGACGAAGCTTAGCTTCACTTCCTGTTGCTAGAAGCAGATGCTGGCTATGTAACAAAAGCCATTATCTCCTGAGGCCACATCATTCACCAGGACTTGACAGAAAATGTAAAATCTCTGGAAGAGGCAGAATACTCTCTGAAAATGCTTGCCACTGATTTAAGCTGTAAAATGCTCCTATAATGCACATGGTGCTGCGTTTCCACATGTTTTTTCAGTATTGAAAAAGGACATAATTCCAAATATTCAAAATTCTACATGTCAGGCAGCCGGCAAGGCGGTGTGTGCTCGAGCGTACCCCTCGTGCTTCCGGGCGTACTCCAGCTCCTCGGCGGGTTGCTGCTCTCTGGTTGCCTTCAGGGGTGGGCCGGCATGGGGTCCTGCCTTGCTTATGTATTCAATTTCATGTGACCTGACTCAGAGCGTGGTGTGGTTTGGAGGCAGGACAACATAGCTCCCAACGCTGATGTTATTCAGCGGACCCGAGGTACATCGCCAGTTTCCAGGAGACATGGGATGCTATGTCTCCTGGTTCAGGTATGTGGTGGGAGGTTCCGTTCTCTCCAACTTCCTCACCCCTTACTCTGTCTCTCTGAGTAGAAAGTGGAGATTAGGCGTTACCTCAGCAGTGTCAGGTGATCCATGAGAAGAATATATAAACCCACCATATCTTCTTATTTACCCCTGATTATTCAGTTGCACTTCAGTGGTAAATTTGGTAGTTTGGTGCGTGCTTCTTTTCTTTGTCTCTGGCTCTAGTGTATGGTGCCCTCTGATTTCTACATTCCTGTTTTATTGCTCCTTTACCTTCCAAGTTTGTTTATTAGGTTTGTCTCTGCCTTACCAGTATAGTTTATTGGTGTGTTTGACTCAACTGTGGCCAGTGGCTTTTGGCACTGGGAATGGCTCTGCAAAAGATCCCTTCTTTTAGTGGGAGTAGATGAAGTGTATCCCAGGTGAAGAGTATCCTGACCTTTAAGGGTGTGGCTATCCTCAGTTTAAGGCTACAGGTAAAAAATGCAGAAGTGATGCTCGAGTTTCTACTATACTTATACACTAATTGTTCTTCACCTAGTTTTGGCTTACAAATAATGATGTAAAATACTGACCAAATACTGAACATGTGTCTTACACTGGGTATGTTCTGATGCTTATCTAATCCCATGTGTATTTTCATCTGATTAGCGTATAACTCAATCTATGATTAATTACAAAAATGGTGAATCCTTACATCACATTTTCACGTATACAGTCCCTGACAGAAGTTATGTCGCTTATCCATGTTATGTAAATCAAAGCTTATAACCTGAGGTTAAATTCATCCATTGGTTTTATAAATTACTCTTTTGAAAGCTGAAACCCTCCCAAATTTGGTTTAGGTTAAGAAAATAAATTGGCATCAATGCTGAAATATTGATCATTTAATGAACACAGAATGGTCAGGTTTTGGCACGACAAAAGTTTTGTCACCTGGTCATATAATGCATCAAATCCTAGTTTACATCCTCACCAGTGCTCAGTAAATGATCGGTTAATTAGTGGGTGTGTATAAAAAGAAACCCAGCACCCCACACCTTCACTTGAACTGCAACTTGATCTCTGACAACATGCCAAAAAATCCACCCTGCGACCAAATCCTTGATTATCAAGAGGCTGAAGACCAGATCCACTGCAGAGGTGGCTGGCACCTTTGGTGTGTCTCAGCGTCAAGTACAAAGAATTAAATAAAGATTTGAAGAGACTGGAGATGGGTTTGACAAGCCCAGGTCTGGCAGACCCCACAAGACAACTGCTCAGGAGGAATGTTTGTTTGTTAGAAAATCCAAAGCAAGCCCCTCTTTCACTGCAGCAGAGCTCCAACAGGCCTGGTCACCTCAAGTCCCTGTGTCAACTAGAACAGTTTGTAGGATTCTGTCTTGAAATGGCCTCCATGGTCGATAAAGTGCCCAGAAGCCAGCACTAAACAAAAGGCAAATAAAAAACCATGTGGCATTTGCAAAATCCCACAGCCTGCTAAACAGATGGACGCTGGAAAATTGGCAGAAGGTGGATTTCTCTGATGAATCTTCAGTAGAATTACACCACAGCCGCCGCAAATACTGCAGGAGACCTACTGGAGCCCATATGGATCCAAAATGCACCCAGAAAACAGTTAAATTTGGTGGTGTAAAGATCATGGTCTGGGTTAAATTCAGTATGGGGTGTGCGAAACATTTGCAAGGTGGAAGGCAATATCAATAGCCTAAAATATCAAGAAGTATTAGCTACCTCTTACATTCCAAATCATAAAAGGGGTCAAATTTTGTAGCAGGATGGTGCTCCATCACATACAGTACATCCATCTCTAGAACAAAGTTCCTCCAGGCAAAAAAGATCAAGGTGCTCAATGACTGGCCAGCCCAGTCACCAGACATGAACATCATTGAGCATGTTTTGGGTAGGATGAAACAGGAAGTTTGGAAGACAAAATCAAGGAATCTAGATGAACTGTGGGAGGCATGTAAGACTGCACTCTTTGCTATTCCTGATGACTTCATTAATAAATTGTATGAATCATTGTTGAACCGCATGGATGCAGTCCCTCAAGCTCATGGAAGTCACACAAAATATTAAATATGACTCTAATAGCACCACAACTTCATTCATCAATGTTATGTAACATATATTTGTATTTTAAGATAATTATTTGTTTGAATATCACATTACTTTCTGTGGGCGACAAAACTTTTATCTTGCCAAAATCTGACCATTCTATGTTCATTAAATGATCAATATTTCAGCATTGATGCCAATTTATTTTCTTAACCTAAACCAAATTTGGGAGGGTTTCAGCTTTCAAAAGAGTAATTTATAAAACCAATGGATGAATTTAACGTCAGGTTATAAGCTTTGATTTACATAACATGGATAAGCGACATAACTTCTGTCCGGGACTGTATGTGACATCCTTTTTTCTATGGAATATTTTAATAAATGGAAGATGGACAGATCTCAGATGTCATCCATGTGTCATCAGTAGTGTTGAGCATTCCGATACCGCAAGTATCGGGTATCGGCCGATATTCGCGTTATCGGAATTCCGATACTTAATTCCGATACTTTTTCAATATCGTATACCGGAATCGGAAGTTCCCATAATTCTTTGAGAGGCAATGTGATTTTAGTCAGCCAATGAGGAATCCTACGAAGTGTGGGCACATCCTGTAATGCTGCGGTCATCTTAACTAATGGCATGGCTGTGATTGGCTGCTGAAATGATGTCAGAATGCACTATAAAAGGCGCCGCCGCCATTTTAGCGTCACTGTGCTGTGAACTCAGTAAGGGACAGAACGCTACTCTGCTCACTCTGAGGGACAGTTAGATATTACGATTTTGTGTACTACTGTGCTTGAGGCAGGCTAGTTTACCAACCGCTGTGTAAAGCTTCATTTTGCCAGTGTTGTTTTAACAGCTCTGTGCAAGGTGTGTGTGTGACAGTGCAGGTGACGCTGCAGTTTGCTCTGCATCCACCGCTGTTTGTAGGCATCTGCACGTGTCACTGACTCTTTTTTTTTTTATTTTATTTTGTGGAATTGGTGCAGCTCCATTATATTAGAAAAAAATCTAATCTATTAGTGTGACGCGCTTCCATCCGTATACAATACATTGGTTGCAAACACTATAGAAGTACACAAAGGGGCCTTTAACAGATACTGAACAGTTGTCTGCAGGGTTCACTGTAGTCTGTGAGCTTTTAATTTTGTGAGTGCAGATTACGCTCCAGTTTGTTCTTCAACCACTGCCGGTTGTAGTCTGCTGAGCGTGTGTCACTGCCTCATCCTTCACATTTTTCTCTAATTGGTGCTGCTCCATTTTAGTGGAAAAAAATCTAATCTATTAGTGTGACGCGCTTCCATCCGTATACAATACATTGGTTGCAAACACTATAGAAGTACACAAAGGGGCCTTTAACAGCTACTGAACAGTTGTGTTTCAGTGTTCACTGTAGTCTGTGAGCTTTTCATTTTGTGAGTGCAGATTACGCTCCAGTTTGTTCTTCAACCACTGCCGGTTGTAGTCTGCTGAGCGTGTGTCACTGCCTCATCCTTCACATTTTTCTCTAATTGGTGCTGCTCCATTTTAGTGGAAAAAAAATCTAATCTATTAGTGTGACGCGCTTCCATCCGTATACAATACATTGGTTGCAAACACTATAGAAGTACACAAAGGGCCTTTAACAGCTACTGAACAGTTGTGTTTCAGTGTTCACTGTAGTCTGTGAGCTTTTCATTTTGTGAGTGCAGATTACGCTCCAGTTTGTTCTTCAACCACTGCCGGTTGTAGTCTGCTGAGCGTGTGTCACTGCCTCATCCTTCACATTTTTCTCTAATTGGTGCTGCTCCATTTTAGTGGAAAAAAATCTAATCTATTAGTGTGACGCGCTTCCATCCGTATACAATACATTGGTTGCAAACACTATAGAAGTACACAAAGGGGCCTTTAACAGATACTGAACAGTTGTCTGCAGGGTTCACTGTAGTCTGTGAGCTTTTAATTTTGTGAGTGCAGATTACGCTCCAGTTTGTTCTTCAACCACTGCCGGTTGTAGTCTGCTGAGCGTGTGTCACTGCCTCATCCTTCACATTTTTCTCTAATTGGTGCTGCTCCATTTTAGTGGAAAAAAATCTAATCTATTAGTGTGACGCGCTTCCATCCGTATACAATACATTGGTTGCAAACACTATAGAAGTACACAAAGGGGCCTTTAACAGCTACTGAACAGTTGTGTTTCAGTGTTCACTGTAGTCTGTGAGCTTTTCATTTTGTGAGTGCAGATTACGCTCCAGTTTGTTCTTCAACCACTGCCGGTTGTAGTCTGCTGAGCGTGTGTCACTGCCTCATCCTTCACATTTTTCTCTAATTGGTGCTGCTCCATTTTAGTGGAAAAAAATCTAATCTATTAGTGTGACGCGCTTCCATCCGTATACAATACATTGGTTGCAAACACTATAGAAGTACACAAAGGGGCCTTTAACAGATACTGAACAGTTGTCTGCAGGGTTCACTGTAGTCTGTGAGGAATAGCCACACTTAGGCCTTATAACTTTTCTGACTTTCTTTATCAATCTACCAAGATGAAGAAGTCAGTGAGTAAGGCACGTGGTCGTGGTCGTGGCCGTGGATTTGCAGCAGGGAGAGGACGTGGGGATTCTGTGGCTGCTGCCGCACCCAGTGACACAGCATCCACCAGTTTTCCCCGTGAGCGTTCCTTTATGCGCACTTTTGTAGGAGCTCAGCGTACCCCCCTGCTGCGTCAAGAACAAATTGAAGCCGTTGTTGGTTGGATGGCAGCCAACGCATCGACTTCAATACCTTCCACCTCCTCTCAGGACCACAGCACTGTTGAACAACCATCAGTCTCTTCACCGCCTGCCAAATTGCCCAGGCAGTCAGAGAGCTCTGTACAGGAGCCAGCTGAGTCTCTGCTTCTGTTCTCAGAATCTGTTGGCTTGCAAACAGGGGCCCAGCTAAGCAGCATTCTGGAATGTGAAGAAGAGGCAGTATGCAGTGATGCGCAACAGCTGTGTCTCTCTGAATCTGAAGAGGCGGGTGAGCCAGTGCCGATGGTCAGCACACCGCAGAACGCATCTGATGATGATGAGACTCAGTTGCCAGTTTCTGTTGAGCATGGTGCTGGCCAGACCACCCAACAACAGCAGGTGTTGGAAGAGGGTAGTGGTGGAGATGATGAGGTCCAAGACCCAACATGGCGTGAGGAACAGGAAGGTGGTGGGAGCAGCTCTGAGGAAGAGATTGCCCCAACGGTCCAAACAGTAGGGAGAGGTAGGCTGCAGACTCGCTTGCCTGTAGCCTCCAGTTTGGCACCCGTTCGGAGCAGTTCTCTTCCAACAGCCAAACCGGGCGCTCCCAGGACTTGCTCTGTGTGGTCCTTTTTTGATACAGTTGCAGATGATATTTGCTATGTCAAATGCAAGCTGTGTAATCAAAAAATTAAAAGAGGTAAAAGTGTCAGTAACCTTAATACAACAAATATGTGGAAACATGTGCGGTCAAAGCACTTTGTTGAGTTACAAAGACACACTGGAGATGTAGGCCAACCTACAGCAGCACCTACATCTTCAGCTCGTGTTGGAGCCTCTTCCTCCAGTTCACACACAGCTGTTTCGGCTTCCTCACAGGATCGCCATGGAAGAACCTCTGTCACTGTTGTCCAGAGACACAGTGTTATTCCACGCACAGCTGCAAGTTCCCTGTCATCCTCACACACCCAGGCCACAAAACAGCCATCGGTAGCACAGGCATGGGATAAAAGACGGCCATACTCGGCAAACCATCCACGAGCACAGGCTCTGAATGCTGGCATTGCAAAACTCCTGTCCCTTGAAATGCTGTCATTCAGGCTGGTGGAGACTGACAGTTTCCGTGAATTAATGGCACTGGCAGTCCCACAATACAATGTGCCCAGCCGATTTTATTTCAGCAGGCAAGCCGTCCCTGGTCTGCAAAAGCATGTTGAGGCAAAAATTAAACATGCGCTACTAAACGCCGTCAGTAGCAAGGTCCACCTGACCACCGATGCGTGGACCAGTACCCATGGCCAGGGACGATACCTTTCACTCACTGCCCATTGGGTGAATGTTGTGGAGCCGGGTACAGATCTTGCGAGTGGCGCTGTACGTGTTCTGCCAACTCCAAGGATTGCCGGAATTAAGTCTGTCCACATTGACTCCTCCTCCTACTCCAGTTCCTCAGAATCATCGCTGCAGGAGCCGTCACGGTCTACCTCCACATGGACCCGTGGACGCTTACCTGATGCGACCGATATGAGCACAGCCGTGGCCAAACGGCAACAGGCCGTTCTGAAATTAATTTACATGGGGAATCGAAGCCACACAGCGCAGGAGGTCTGGAATGCCATCAAGCAGGAGAGCGACGTGTGGTTTTTGCCAGCGAATCTCCAGCCAGGCTTGGTAGTGTGTGACAATGGCCGAAATCTGGTGGCAGCTCTGGGCCTTGGCAAACTCACTCACATACCATGTCTGGCACATGTGCTCAACTTGGTCGTGCAGAGTTTTTTGAGGGACTATCCGGATCTTGATGCACTGCTGCACAAGGTCCGCCTAGAGTGCGCTCACTTGCGACGTTCCAGCATGGCCAGATCGCGCATTGCAGCTCTGCAACGCAGATTGCGCCTTCCTGAACATCGCATCATATGTGACGTATCCACCAGGTGGAATTCAACGTTACATATGTTGGAGCGGTTGTGTGAGCAGCAGCCAGCAGTAATGGAGTATCAGCTGCATCAGGCGCAAGCAACACGCAATTTGCGCCGTCCACACTTCACCATTAATGAGTGGGCCACTATGAAGGACATGTGCCACGTTTTGCGTGCGTTTGATGAGTCAACGCGGATGGCGAGTGCAGATGATGCACTAGTCAGCCTGACTGTCCCCCTTATCTGCCTGCTTCAAAAAACACTGCAAGCAATAAGGGATGAGGTTTTGGAAGAGGTGGAGGATGAGGAGTCACAAATTCCATCACCTTCTGGAAAGTCAGCGCAATGTGGTTCCTCACAAAGGGCTGGGCAGGGCTCACTTTGTGAGGAGGATGAGGAGGAGGAGTCAATGGAGGAGGAAGACATCGCTCCAGAGGGAGGTACACAACGCTCTAGTCAGTATGTAGAGCGAGGGTGGGGTGATGCAGAGCAGGCAGAGATGACGCCTCTTGCAGAGGACAGCGTTTCTTTGCCAGTTGGGAGTCTGCAGCACATGGTTGATTTCATGCTGCAGTGCCTAAGAAACGACCGCCGCATCGCCCACATTCTCACGATGTCTGATTATTGGGTGTACACCCTCCTAGACCCTCGCTACCGGGACAACGTCAAAAGCCTCATCACACCGTTGAACCGGGAGCGTAAAATGCGGGAGTACCAAGACACACTGGTGCAATCCCTAATGTTCTACCTTACTGCCGAGAGCACTGCTGCTGCTACTGCTTTACAAAGCAGCTCTGTGCGTCGAGGCAGTGTAGAGAGCTCTGCAACAAGAGGGAGCACACGCAGTGCCTCTGCACAGGGAAAGACCAGTATGTTAAAAATGTGGCAAAGTTTTGTGCAGCGCCACAAATGTCTACACCATCCGAGAGGGCTCCAGTCAGCGGGAGGCAACGTATCCGTCAGATGGTGACAGACTACTTGGCTTTGCCTCTCAGTGTACTCCCAGATGGCTCTTCCCCATTCAAGTTTTGGGTCTCTAAGCTGGATACATGGCCAGAGCTTAGCCAGTATGCATTGGAGGTGCTGGCTTGCCCTGCTGCCAGTGTATTATCGGAGCGCGTCTTTAGTGCTGCAGGTGGTGTACTAACAGACCGTCGCATGCGACTATCCTCCGATAATGTAGACCGGCTTACTTTTCTGAAAATGAACAAGGCATGGATCTCGCCAGAATTTGTCTGTCCGTTTTCAGATTAAATAACTGGTTCGCAACGTTATCCATGTATCTTGTTATGTTCATCTTTCTACCACCTGAACTCTACTCCCTGGGCTCCAACACTGCCAGTTGCTGCTCAGAAGTGTCGTGTCCACAGAACAAAACACAAGCTCTACTGTTAGTGGGGTTCAGTAACGCCAGCTGTTCCCCTGCTGTGTCAACGGCAAGAAGTCTCCTGTTCCCGACACATGGACAGAAAAACACATGACCAACATGCTCCAAATAGGGAAGAGCCGTCACCCTGCTTGTTATGCTGAAAACATGAAATTGTGAAGTTTTGCAGGCCTAGAATGATAAATTTTAATGACAAATATGGACAAATAATAATTTGTCATCACAGCGCATATCTGCACATGTCTATTAGAAATGGTAACAAAAAATAAAACATAGTCTACTCTTCACATTTTGAAATTAATGCATAAAAGTACATTTCATACTTATGAATTAATGCTTTTTAAGGAACTTTATCTGTACCTGTAAGATAATGCAGTCAATGGATGTGCGAATCATTAAATCCTCATCATCATCATCACGAGTTTTATTTATGACAGACATTATAAAATACACATACTGATGCCAACTGTAACTTCAAACACCATATATGAAATGGCCAGCATGTAAACATGGTAATAATGTCCAATAATAAATTATTACATCTAGAAAGTGCATCATGCATACTGACAATAGGTAGTTATACCTGCAAGTGCTGTTGAAACAACCACAAGAGATATAAATTAATACTGGTATATAGGTATCACATTCACAGTGCATAGTTACTCATGGACAATGTTGATGTAATACTGTATCTCAATTAAGTCAGCGTGAACCATTAGGCTTGTTAGTCTTGTACATTGTTAAAGAGGGAACGTAATTTTTTTGTTTGTCATAGGTGGAGTATTACACATTAAATTATTACTGCTGTATTTTTTTTTGCGTCCCTAGTGCGCAATAACGCAGCCTAACCTCACATTTTATAGTCAGCTAATTGCCACACGCTACCCTACCCTACGCGTGACAGTAGGAAGGTAGTGTTGTTGGATAAAGCTTTGCGCAACCAGACATTCTTTTACCCTCTTCAACACTCTACAAGCAAAAAATGCATGATTTCAGCCACAGACTTTATTGACGTACAGTATAACATCGGCATTACCCATCAGAGGCTGTCCACTGTCTGATACAGACATAGAATATACCTTTGCTATCCGTAGCCTTTGTTTCACCTACACTTGCAGGCACACACTTAAATTGTGACAAACAATGCCTAATGTTTTTTTAAATGGTTATTTTTTATCGTACATTATTGTGTCATCAATCATCACATTGATGAGTCCATGCTGGACATGTCATACATGCTATAGAAAGTTACGATTTTATGAACTTAAATAATTGAAATGTCTGTGACTGTCACATAAAATTTGCGATGATGATGATGAGTGACTATTACAAAATCCATTGTCTTCACTATGTTATGGTTTAACATAGCGTTCCTTAAGCATTATTCATAAAAAAAAAAAATGGACTTTTATTCTTACATTTACAACACTATATTTTGTTACCAATTTTTTGGGTGTTGTGTTGGTCCATTTTTTTTTGGCATGTGCATATATGCGTTTATATTTGTATTTTCTTTATTTTTCCTTCTTGAAATTAGAAAACATGTGTATCTTTGTACCGTGTTAGCCAGTAGATAGAAAAATATTTAGACTTCAGAGTCAGCAGTGGTTGATACCTTTTAATGGATAACTGAAAAGATGGAAACAAATTGCAAGCTTTCAAGGCTACTCACGTCTCTTCATCAGGCAAAGACTAAAAAAAAAAAATTAAGCATCACATATTTCTATACACAACAGGACACAGGAATAGTGCAATAGGTAAGACAAGTAAGTGACGTGTATCAGAACTGTCATTATCTCACAGGGATGAACATAAATATTGGAACAGTTCCTACATAAGGATAGAAAGTTTGATTGCCCTCTCATTGGCTTTTTTTTGGGGGTTTTCATGACCCTGAAAGGGCATAGACGCAGATTCCTTAATTGATATAGAATGACATAAATCCATGTGATCTATTCATTCCATCACTAACAGTGTCAAAGGTCATGATGAGCTTATATTCTGAAACCTTTGTACGTTTCTCATATTTGAAGTTATATTTTAATACCAGTAATTCCATATCCATCATGCTATGACCGGGCATACAAAAGTCTTTTGCCACAGGTAAATTCATTAATTTATCTCTGATTGTGTGGCGCTGATAATTCATCCTTGTTCTCCTTTTTGTTGCCGGTCTCCCCTCACTTGTCCCTCCCTCACTTGTCTTAGCTATTCCTGTGTCCTGTTTTGTGTAGAAATATGTGATTCTTCATTTTTGGCTTTACTCTTAGCCTGATGAAGACACCTGAGTAGTCTCGAAAGCTTTGAATTTGTTACCATATTTTCAGTTAGCCATTAAACGTTATCAACCACAGAGGACTGTCAAGTATAAATATTTTTCTATTCTTGTAATTGAAATTCATCATTTTATTGTCGTAGTAAAACTTCATTTATTCTTGTTTGAAGTACATACATTTGCAATGGCCACGTAACAAGGCAATAACTCAATATTTTATGCCTACACCCTCCTTGACCCTGGGTTACAACACCGCCAGTTGTTTCTCGGAAGTGCTGTTAGCACAGTCTACACTTGCTCCTGTGTTACTGGGGTTCAGTAATGTCAGCTGTTCCCCTGCTGTGTGAACGGCAAACAGTCCTGCTGCCTCCACCATGTTCTCTTCTCATCCCTGGGTTACAACACCGCCAGTTGTTTCTCAGAAGTGCTGTTAGCACAGTCTACACTTGCTCCTGTGTTACTGGGGTTCAGTAATGTCAGCTGTTCCCCTGCTGTGTGAACGGCAAAAAGTCCTGCTGCCTCCACCATGTTCTCTTCTCATCCCTGGGCTACAACACCGCCAGTTGTTTCTCGGAAGTGCTGTTAGCACAGTCTACACTTGCTCCTGTGTTACTGGGGTTCAGTAATGTCAGCTGTTCCCCTGCTGTGTGAACGGCAAAAAGTCCTGCTGCCTCCACCATGTTCTCTTCTCATCCTGGGTTACAACACCGCCAGTTGTTTCTCAGAAGTGCTGTTAGCACAGTCTACACTTGCTCCTGTGTTACTGGGGTTCAGTAATGTCAGCTGTTCCCCTGCTGTGTGAATGGCAAAAAGTCCTGCTGCCTCCACCATGTTCTCTTCTCATCCCTGGGCTACAACACCGCCAGTTGTTTCTCGGAAGTGCTGTTAGCACAGTCTACACTTGCTCCTGTGTTACTGGGGTTCAGTAATGTCAGCTGTTCCCCTGCTGTGTGAACGGCAAAAAGTCCTGCTGCCTCCACCATGTTCTCTTCTCATCCCTGGGCTACAACACCGCCAGTTGTTTCTCGGAAGTGCTGTTAGCACAGTCTACACTTGCTCCTGTGTTACTGGGGTTCAGTAATGTCAGCTGTTCCCCTGCTGTGTGAACGGCAAACAGTCCTGCTGCCTCCACCATGTTCTCTTCTCATCCCTGGGTTACAACACCGCCAGTTGTTTCTCGGAAGTGCTGTTAGCACAGTCTACACTTGCTCCTGTGTTACTGGGGTTCAGTAATGTCAGCTGTTCCCCTGCTGTGTCAACGGCAAAAAGTCCTGCTGCCTCCACCATGTTCTCTTCTCATCCCTGGGTTACAACACCGCCAGTTGTTTTCTCGGAAGTGCTGTTAGCACAGTCTACACTTGCTCCTGTGTTACTGGGGTTCAGTAATGTCAGCTGTTCCCCTGCTGTGTGAACGGCAAAAAGTCCTGCTGCCTCCACCATGTTCTCTTCTCATCCCTGGGCTACAACACCGCCAGTTGTTTCTCGGAAGTGCTGTTAGCACAGTCTACACTTGCTCCTGTGTTACTGGGGTTCAGTAATGTCAGCTGTTCCCCTGCTGTGTGAACGGCAAAAAGTCCTGCTGCCTCCACCATGTTCTCTTCTCATCCCTGGGCTACAACACCGCCAGTTGTTTCTCGGAAGTGCTGTTAGCACAGTCTACACTTGCTCCTGTGTTACTGGGGTTCAGTAATGTCAGCTGTTCCCCTGCTGTGTGAACGGCAAACAGTCCTGCTGCCTCCACTATGTTCTCTTCTCATCCCTGGGTTACAACACCGCCAGTTGTTTCTCAGAAGTGCTGTTAGCACAGTCTACACTTGCTCCTGTGTTACTGGGGTTCAGTAATGTCAGCTGTTCCCCTGCTGTGTGAACGGCAAAAAGTCCTGCTGCCTCCACCATGTTCTCTTCTCATCCCTGGGTTACAACACCGCCAGTTGTTTCTCGGAAGTGCTGTTAGCACAGTCTACACTTGCTCCTGTGTTACTGGGGTTCAGTAATGTCAGCTGTTCCCCTGATGTGTGAACGGCAAACAGTCCTGCTGCCTCAACTTTAATTTCCATGGGTACCTTCTGCTACCCATCCGGGTTCCAGTACCGTCAGCTGGTTCTCCGCAGTGCCTTTGGCCTAGGTGCCTCCATGTCGGTATCCGAGTTCCAGCAACGTCTGCTGGTCCTTGGTAGTGCTTTGGAGCACAGGTACCTCCTGCTTAGTAACCGTGTCCCAGTAACGTCAGCTGGTCCTCGGTTGTGCCATTGGCTCTTTTCCTTCTGCTGACCCTCCGGGTTCCAGCACAGTCAGCTGGTCCTCGTTACTTTCATTGGCTCTTGTACCTTCTGCTACCCATCCGGGTTCCAGTACCGTCAGCTGGTTCTCCGCAGTGCCTTTGGCCTAGGTGCCTCCATGTCGGTATCCGAGTTCCAGCAACGTCTGCTGGTCCTTGGTAGTGCTTTGGTGCACAGGTACCTCCTGCTTAGTAACCGTGTCCCAGTAACGTCAGCTGGTCCTCGGTTGTGCCATTGGCTCTTTTCCTTCTGCTGACCCTCCGGGTTCCAGCACAGTCAGCTGGTCCTCGTTACTTTCATTGGCTCTTGTACCTTCTGCTACCCATCCGGGTTCCAGTACCGTCAGCTGGTTCTCCGCAGTGCCTTTGGCCTAGGTGCCTCCATGTCGGTATCCGAGTTCCAGCAACGTCTGCTGGTTCTTGGTAGTGCTTTGGAGCACAGGTACCTCCTGCTTAGTAACCGTGTCCCAGTAACGTCAGCTGGTCCTCGGTTGTGCCATTGGCTCTTTTCCTTCTGCTGACCCTCTGGGTTCCAGCACAGTCAGCTGGTCCTCGTTACTTCCATTGGCTTTTGTACCATCACCAACAGGACAAAGAAGGTTAAGACAAACTACAAGATACAGAACAAGAGACAGAAGAACAATAAGCAGAAGATCAAAAAGCAGAAGAACATTAAGTATAAGACCAAAATGAAGAGCAAAATATATGCTCTAAATTCTAAGCAGAAGAAGACTAAGCAGTGTATGGGGGTGAGTCCGTTCCTCCTCGTGGTGCCCCTGGAAAATGCCTGATGCTGCTGCAGGCTAAACTGAACGCGGACAAATACTGTTGTAATTAAAATCTTTCGTGACAGCAAGAACGGAAGGATGAAAATTCAGAGTTTTACAGATTACAAGTACAGGAATGTCTGTCACAAATAAGAATATGATGAAAAGGATGAATAGGAAGAAGATGAAGAAGTAGAATATGAAGAATAATAACTGTTTAATAAGAACAATATAAGTAATGTTAACAAAAAGATGAATAGCAAGAAGTTTTAGAAGATTAAGAAGGTGAAGATGAAGAATAATTTGATGAGAAAGATGATGCTGCTGAAGATTATGAAGGAGAAAGTGTGTGAAAAGTTAAAAAGGTGAAGACCATGGAAGTTGTGAAACAGACATATTTGACAAAATAGAAAAAAGGTTAACAACATTGTCAATTTCTTCGTCAATCCGAACGTATTTCCTAAAAAAAAAAAATTAATGCTATTCCATTGGATTGGGTTAAACATCTATGCCTTTAATGTCTCCTCAACCTCCCCCAATACATTCTACATTACTCTTTGTTGTTTTCCTTCATGTACAATTAACCTACAAGGCAAGAATGGGTTTTTTTTTATTTCGATATTTTGTTCCCATAGACTTACATTGGACTTCCGGTATCGGTATCGGGTATCGCAGATATTTTTTGGGTATCGGCGATACCATTCCGATGCCGATACTTTTGGATATCGGAAAGTATCGCTCAACTCTAGTCATCAGTGTACTGTCTGTTTTTCAAAGAAGAATTGCTAGGTTAAGTTTGTAGAAAGGAGGAAACATCACACTGCTGGTAAAAAACAGACTCAAAAACAGATTAATATTGCATCCTGAATACTGATGAAAATCATTCTGTTTTTTGTCTAAGAGAAAAGAAAACTAACATATGAATTCTACATAATGCGAAGCACTTAAATATTTTGGCTCACTAACATGCATAAATCCAAAATGATCCTCATCAAACCACTATCATAGTTCAATAAATCTATATTCTTAAGGGGTAACTATTGTTTTCTCAGATTTCTCCAGACCTCACAGCATAATAAAAGTAGGTTAAGTAAATAAAAAAATATATACTTAACTTATGTGAGTCCTAATCATTGATGCAGGGAGGTGTATGCTATGTGTAGCTGAATTGATCATCTGCTATGAACGTCTGCCACAGGGCAGCGCTCATGGCTGATCGGCAATGACTACCACAGGGATCTCCTGCAGACCCTTGGTTGTCATGCTAACCCATCAGCCCCAATCTATCATTTGACAAGGGCACCAATGGGCAGAGCTAATTGCGCATTTACAACGTGATCATGTTAAATGACTATGTCAGAGATTGACAGCAGCATTTAACATGTTAACACCCACAGGTGGATCGTGATTCCACCCACAGCTGTTAAGGACACATGCCAGCTGCCATGTGCTGGAAAATATGCTGGCCTGTATCAAAGAGGTTGTGACGACCCATGACTTATATATGTAGTAGGTCGTGAAGGAGTTAACTTGATTCATTTAGAATTAATTCACTTATCTCTACTATCTAATGCTATAATATGTTAATATTTTCCTTAACTGCACCATTGAGGGCACAATATTGTGGTGCACACAGCACCTACAACTTCATGCTATAGAGACACAGAAACTGCTTATAGCTCTATATATGCTCCATGCACACACCTAAGTGTTACATCTTACATAAACACACCAATTAATGAATTATGCACATACAGAGCATAACTTGGCCAAGTCATGTATGCCCAGCAGCCATGATAAGGTGATTCCCATTACTGGGAACCTATCTAATGTGAATCCTCTCTTAGGCTGAAGATTATGATCTCTGACTAAGCACTCCACCCATCAGCTTTTGGTGATTTTAATCATAGCAAGATACTATGAACCCATATAAATGCTGGATTAAGCCTAGGAGAGGATTCACATTTGATAGGTTCCCAGCAACGAGAATTGCCTTATCACGACTGCAGGTATGCATGAATTGACCAATTTACGCTCTAAGTATTCTCAATTTTTCCTATTTTCTAGAGCAGTAATGAGATTCATATTTCATATATTTCATGTTTTCAGACTATAGCGCTACAGAGTACAGCTTTATTTGTTGGTAACTGGTCAATACACACATCCACAGAAACGGAGTCTCAAGAGCCACATAATTACAGCTTAGTTATGGAGTCAGAAGTGTATGAACCTGACGAGGTCTCAAATAAACTTGGGACGTGGTTGGAATAATCTAAAGTAAAACTTATCTGTGAAAAAAACTAGAACACTGTGGGAAGGGAAGCAAACTTTCAGAAAAAGCCATACACCTAACAAATACTATTGAGAACTCTGCTATTGGAAGTGGAAAGGAAGAACAACAACAAAAAATTCTAAATAATAAAAATATTGGAGAAATAGAAAAGAATCACAAACTAAAAATGTTTCTATACAAATGCACAAAGCATGGGCAACAAACAAGGAGAATTGGAACTACTAATGCAGGAAAAGAAATATGATGTCATTGGAATCACTGAAACTTGGTGGAACGATACACATGATTGGAATACAAGGCTAGAAGGATACAACTTATTTGCAAGAAACAGACTTGATAATCGAGGAGGAGGTGTCTCATTGTATGTTATAAAAGCATATATGTGCACAGATAATTGAAGCTTCAGAGACTGGGAGTTCTGTGGAAACAGTTTGGGTAAGAATATGTGGCACCCCAAACTCCGGTTGCCACAATGACATTGTAATCTCTACTGCATCCCCATCCGCCCCACTGGACCTGAACCGCAGCATCGGCCATATATAGTTAAACACCACGGGTGGCATCACAAACTAATTCCCCTACAAACTACCCCACCATCATCTTTGACAATTTTATTGGATGCCTAGGGCCACGGACCGGGTCACTGCTGCTGTGACTTCCCCTTTAAGAACTGCCGATCATGGGACCGAGTACCCCACGGCCCTGGTGGGGCGCTCTAAATGCAAGGAGAGTACAACGGAAAGGACACCATTGTAGGCATTTACTACAGGCAGCCTGTGCAAGTGGAAGATATGGATGATCTCTTTATTCATCAAAAGGCCAAGTTCTCCCAAAAATATGACATAGTGGTCATGGGAGATTTCAACTATCCAGACCTTTGTTGGGAATCTCCCTCAGGCAAAACTAACAGGTCAAGCAAATTCTTATCCTCTCTTGCTGACAACTTTATGTTCCAAAAAGTAGGGGAGAAAACAAGGGGTTCTGCTACCTTAGATCTAATCCTTATAAACAGGGAGGAAATAGTTGAGGAGGTAAGAGTGGCTGGGACCCTAGGACGTAGCGACCATGATATTTTAGAATTTTGGATAACTAGAGGAGGAAGACCTGTGAAGACTCAGACTTCAAGGTTAGATTTTAGAAAGGCAGATTTTAAGGAACTCAGAAAGAGAATCATAGGGAAAAAATGTTTGGATATCCTTAAGGGCAAAAATGTCCAGGAAGGATGAGAAATCTTGAAAAAACACAATAAAAAAAAGCACAA
This sequence comes from Oophaga sylvatica, assembly GCA_033576555.1. Classification (NCBI taxonomy): domain Eukaryota; kingdom Metazoa; phylum Chordata; class Amphibia; order Anura; family Dendrobatidae; genus Oophaga; species Oophaga sylvatica. The sequence continues at coordinate 131,746,940 of JARQOD010000005.1, read as the reverse complement.
TCATTAACAATTCCGAAAAGAGGGAAGAATAGGAGGCATTTAAGGAAACCAGGATGAATAAACACAGAACTTAAACACATGCTAAAAAGGATGAAAGAAATGTTTATCAAATTGAAAGAGGGAGGCATATCTAAAGAAGAATATAATGCTGTCTGCAGAACCTGCAGGGCATGAATCAGATTATCTAAAGCTGACAATGAATTAAGACTTGCAAGAGACGTCTAAAGCAATAAACATGGTATTGGGGATATGTCAAAAGTAATAGAAAAGTCAAAGATGTTACAGGACTTTTACAGGATGAAAATGAGATGGTAAGAAAGGATGTTGAGAAGGCCAAACTTTTAATTTCCTATTTTGCATCTGTTTTCTCTCAGAAAGGAAGTGTAACATCAACAGATCTTCACAGTCCTATTAAAGGAATAGAAGAATCCAGGATATCTATAAACAGAAAGATAATGAGGAAACACTTAGCTAACATAAATTAATTCAAGTAACATAGTAACATAGTTATTAAGGTTGAAGGAAGACTTTAAGTCCATCTAGTTCAACCCATATCCTATCCTAACCTGCCCTAACATGTTGATCCAGAGGAAGGCAAAAAAAAACCCAAGTGGCAAACAGTAAGCTTCACATTGGGGAAAAAAATTCCTTCCCGACTCCACATACGGCAATCAGACTAGCTCCCTGGATCAACGCTGTATCTAGGAAACTAGTGAATATAGCCTGTAATATTATACTTTTCAAGAAAGGCATCCAGTCCCTTCTTAAATTTTAGTAAGGAATCACTCATTACAACATTAGACGGCAGAGAGTTCCATAGTCTCACTGCTCTTACAGTAAAGAATCTGCGTCTGTGATTATGGCTAAACCTTCTTTCCTCCAGACGTAGAGGATGCCCCCTTGTCCCCGTCACAGGTCTAAGAGTAAAAAGATCATTAGAAAGGTCTTTGTACTGTCCCCTCATATATTTATACATTGTAATAAGATCACCCCTAAGCCTTCGTTTTTCCAAACTAAATAACCCCAAGTGTAATAACCTGTCTTGGTATTGCAGACCCCCCAGTTCTCTAATAACCTTGGTCGCTCTTCTCTGCACCCGCTCCAGTTCAGCTATGTCTTTCTTATACACCGGAGACCAGAACTGCACACAGTATTCCAAGTGTGGTCGCACCAGTGACTTGTATAGAGGTAAAATTATGTTCTCCTCATGAGCATCTATGCCTCTTTTAATGCATCCCATTATTTTATTTGCCTTGGCAGCAGCTGCCTGACATTGGCCACTAAATGTGAGTTTGTCATCCACCCATACACCCAGGTCTTTTTCAGTGACAGTTTTGCCCAGTGTTTTACAATTAAGCACATAATTATACATCTTATTTGTTCTACCCAAGTGCATGACCTTACATTTATCCCCATTAAAGCTCATTTGCCATTTATCAGCCCAAGCTTCTAGTTTACATAAATCCTCCTGTAATATAAAATTATCCTCCTCTGTATTTATTACCCTGCAGAGTTTAGTGTCATCTGCAAATATTGAAATACTACTCTGTATGCCCCCTACAAGGTCATTAATAAATATGTTAAAGAGAAGCGGCCCCAATACTGACCCCTGTGGTACCCCACTGCTAACCGTGACCCAGTCCAAGTGTGCTCCATTAATAACCACCCTTTGTTTTCTATCCATGAGCCAGTTCTTAACCCACTTACACATATTTTCCCCTATCCCCATTGTTCTCGTTTTATGTATCAACCTTTTGTGTGGCACTGTATCAAAAGCCTTTGAGAAGTCCATGAACACCACGTCCACTGCATTCCCTTGGTCCAGTCCTGAACTTACCCCTTCATAAAAGCTTATCAGATTAGTCTGACAAGAACGGTCCCTCGTAAACCCATGCTGATACTGTGTCATGAGGTTATTCAGCTTCAGATACTCCAATATAGTATCCCTTAAAAAACCCTCCAGTAGATGTTAAGCTCACTGGCCTATAATTTCCAGGTTCAGTTTTTGCCCCCTTTTTGAATATTGGCACCACATTTGCTATACGCCAGTCCTGTGGTACAGACCCAGTTATTATGGAATCTTTAAAGATTAAAAATAATGGTCTATCTATAACTGTACTTAATTCCTGCAGTACTCGGGGGTGTATCCCATCCGGGCCCGGGGATTTGTCAACTTTAGTGATTTTTAGACGCCGCCGTACTTCCTGCTGGGTTAAGCAGGTGACATTTAATGGAGAAATTTTTTTATCTCTGATCATGTTATATGTCATGGGATTTTCTTGTGTAAATACAGTTGAAAAAAAGTCATTTAGCATATTGGCTTTTTCCTCATCCTCATCCACCATTTCACCCAGACTATTTTTAAGGGGACCAACACTATCATTTTTTAGTTTCTTGCTATTTATGTAGTTAAAGAATATTTTGGGATTATTTTTACTTTCTCTGGCAATGAGTCTCTCTGCCTCAATCTTTGCTGTCTTGATTTGCTTTTTACAGAATTTATTCAGTCTTCTGTATTTATTTAATGCCTCTTCACTACCTACTTGCTTTAATTCCCTAAACGCTTTCTTTTTGTCCCTTATTGCGCCCCTTACAGCTCTATTTAGCCATAGTGGTTTCCTCCTAATTCTAGCATGTTTATTCCCATAGGGTATATACTGTTCACAGGTCCTATTCAGGATACTAATAAACGTCTCCCATTTTCTTTGTGTATTTTTATGTCTCAGGATATCGTCCCAGTTTATTGCACCAAGATCATCTCTCATCCGTTGGAAATTTGCCTTCCTGAAGTTTAGTGTCCTTGTAACCCCTCGACTACACATCTTATTAAAGGATACATGAAAGCTTATTATTTTGTGATCACTATTACCCAAGTGACCCCCAACCCTTATATTTGATATGCGGTCTGGCCTGTTGGATAATATTAGGTCTAGCAGTGCCCCCCCTCTTGTTGGGTCCTGAACTAGTTGTGAAAGGTAATTGTCTCTCATAGTTGTCAAAAACTTATTACCTTTGCTAGAACTGCAGGTTTCTGTTCCCCAATGTATTTCAGGGTAGTTGAAGTCCCCCATAATAATGACTTCTCCTTGAGTTGCTGCTTCATCTATTTGCTTTACGAGGATATTTTCTGTTGCTTCCATTATTTTAGGAGACTTATAACAAACCCCTATCAGTAATTTATTATTTTTCCCCCCTCCCCTAATCTCCATCCACAGAGACTCTACATCTTCATTAGATTCACAGATATCACGCAGGATGGGTTTTAATGATGATTTACATATAAACACACCCCCCCACCTCGCTTATTTTTACGGTAATTTCTAAACAGACTATAGCCCTGTGAATTAACCGCCCAGTCGTGGCTCTCATCCAGCCAAGTCTCAGATATCCCCACCATGTCATAATTATGTTCCAACAAAATTAATTCTAATTCCGCCATTTTGTTGGTGAGGCTTCTGGCATTAGTATACATGCACTTTATGTATCTCTCTGAACCTCTATTCTTTCTTAAATTATTAACTGTTCTAACCCCACCCCCCATGCCACTCCCACCCCAATTTCATTATTTGTGCCCAGGTCTCTATCTGCACTGCCTTCCCCTCCTATAAAATGAATACCCTCCCCCCCAGTCCCTAGTTTAAAGACTCCTCCAACCTTCTAGCCATTTTCTCCCAAAGTCTCCAGGTCCAGATGAGTTACACCCCAGATTACTGAAGGACATAGCAGAAGAAATTTTTGAACCACTCTCCATAATCTTTGAAAATTCTGGGAGAACAGTCCCAGAAGACTGGAGAAGAGCAAATGTTGTTCCGATCTTCAAAAAGTGGAAGAAGGCGGACCCAGGGAATTATAGGCTGGTGAGTCTAACTTCTCTACCAGGAAAGATCTTTGAACAAATTATTAAACAACATGTATGTAAGCACCTGGATAAGAATGAAGTGATTAACCAGAGTCAGCATAGGTTTGTAACTAAAAAGTCATGTCAGACTAAAATAATTTTTTTCTCTGTCAAAATCACTGACTAGGTGGATCAGGGAAATGCTGTAGATATAGCATATCTTGACTTCAGCAAAGCATTTGACAAAGTATTTCATACAATCCTTATTGAAAAAATGACTAAGTAGGGAATGGACAAGGCAACTGTTAGGTGGATTCATAACTGGCTTAGTGATCAGACCCAAAGAGTAGTCGTAAATGGTTTCACATCAAGTTGGAAGAATGTCTCAAGTGGGGTACCACAGGGCTCTGTCCTGGGCCCTGTATTGTTTAACATCGCTATCAATGATTTAGATGAAGGAATAGAGGGTAGACTGATTAAATTTGCTGATGACACAAAGCTAGGAGGGATAGCTAATACTAGATAAAAGAGAGAGAGGATTCATAAAGATATAAATAAACTGGAGCATTGGGCAGCAACTAACAGAATAGTTTTTAACAGGGAAAAATGCAAAGCACTACATCTGGGCAATAAAGAAAAAAGCATACACAGAATGAGAGGAATAGGGCTAAAGACTTGGGTATTCTAATATATCACAGACTGATAATGAGTCAACAGTTTGATGCAGCAGCAAAAAAGGCAAATACAATTAACAGAAGCATACAGTCTAGATCATGTGAAGTCATTATTGCCCTCTACTCCTTTTTGGTCAGACCTCATCTGGAATACTGGGTCCAGTTTTGGGCACATTTTAAAAAAAGAGATCAACAAACTGGAGCAAGTTCAGAGAAGAGTGACCAAAATGGTGACAGGTCTGCAAACCATGTCCTATGAGGAACAGTTACAGGATTTGGGAATGTTTAGCTTGCAAAAAATAAGACTGAGAAGAGACTTAATAGCTGTCTACAAATATCTCAAGGGCTGTCACATTGTAGAAGGATCATCTTTATTCTCATTTGCACAAGGAAAAACTAGAAGCAATGGGATGAAACTGAATGGGAGGAGACAGAGATTAGATATTAGAAAAAAACTTTGACAGTTAGGGTGATCAATGAGTGGAACAGGCTGCCACGAGAGGTGGTGAGTTCTCCTTCAATGGAAATCTTCAAACAGAGGCTGGACAGACATCTGTCTGGGATGATTTAGAGAATCCTGCTTTGAGCAGGGGGTTGGACCAGATGACCCAGGAGGCCCTTTCAACTCTACCATTCTATGCTTCTATTATTCTTTGATTCTAAAGATAAGTGGACAAGGGGCCACTCCACCCTTAATGCGCACACTCATCCACCCATATTTTCCAGAGAGGTTTTCATGGGATCTAAGCAAGATTCTACCTCTTTTTTTACAGTAAGCGTTCATCCAATGACTTCTCACTATTGGATTGCTGACAAACCTTTTGATCAGCAAAACTCACAGTTTATACATCTATTATATAACAGTAGTGGAATTTATGTATTAATTAGTTGCAGTGTGCTGATTTATTTTTCTAGTATATTTATATGTATGCTGTTCATGGCATATGAGCATCTGCACTTTTATTTGATATAGCCCTGTCCATATATTTTTTTGCTAAGTGTAATGTTTATCAGAAGTCTCTCTCAAGCACATTCTCCTATCTTAACATCTGTCCATAATCCAAAAACTGTTGATTGTTTCAATTGTTCAGTTTTAATAACATCATTTAACTATAGCAAAAAAAAATAAAAAATTACAGAAATGAGAAACTATTTTCAATTTCCAAATGTTGGAGGCTGTGGTAATATCAGGCTTCATTATACAATATGTGTTCATATTTTGGAATGTGAACTTTTCAGATTTGTAAATGAGAATGGTTTTTAACCCCTCATTGGTCATGAAACATATCAATACCCAGCTTTTGTGGCCAATATTGCATCTGCTTGTGGTAAACTGCCAAGTGCTATTCAATGTGTTCAGTTTAAACAGACAAGAACTGCACTCATGTACTCTCTCCCTGCCAAAAAATAAAAATGTGTATTAAATGGTTCGGAAGCTGTGATGTGTAATTCAAATCCTATAATGTAATAGTAACTCAATGTGTTTAATTGTGCAATTTAGAGCAATGATTTTATGAAACAATTGAGCCTTTTTTTCTTTCTATACCGTGCCCCCAGTAGCACTTGTTGCACCATGTGCCATTTCCTGCTGTTATTTTTTGTCCTAAATACTGCTATTATGTCCAAGGAGTGTAAATAAAAACTGGTCGCTTTGGAATAATACAGCATTTGTTTTTAATCTAATATTCTCTCTAACTTCTCCGAGCAGTAAGAATGTGATGGGGCAGTTGGGCAGAGCAGCATATTACTTGTTGTTCTCTAGAAATGGAAGAACATGACTGAGATATTTTTATTTTTATATATAAAGCTTTTATTTCGCAGAACTAGCTCACACTGAGCTCACAGTGAGTAACCTGTAAGCATAGCTTTGTTAATGATAGCTTGCTGGTGCCTGGGTCTATAATCATAGGAGAGAAATATCAACATGCACACTATGTGGACACACTAGTGTATTTAGCTGATATTATTGCAATTTCTAAGCATTTAAAGGAAAAAAAACTAAAAGTTGCAGCCAGTTACTTTCACCATCTCCATGGCAACCTCAATTTCAAACATTCAGCGGAGAAAGGGCAGGAATCTTTCAAACATCAATCATCAGCCCTTTTTCAAAAATCTTCCTCTGAAATAGGAACATGCCATGATTTCAAGACCTGAAGAAAAAATGTTTGATACAAGCGATTAAATTACAAGTTTTACAGCATCCTGTCATTGTATACCTATTTATGTAAAATTAAACAAACCATTTTAATGCATGTGGACGCACTAATGGTGAACCTTATTAGTTGCTTTTTGTAGCTTCTCTTTTTCTTTGATAGTTTTTCTAAATGTTTGTCAGTGTAACTATGGTAATAAAGAACTGTCAGGACACAAAGCTCTGCTTACACTAGCTCCTTTCTCAGTTCTCTTGGTTTGCTTTTCTTTTTGAAGCCAATAATAGTATTTTCTCTTTATGCTCTATTCTTCGTGTTAAGAATATATAGATTAGGCTTTACTAGGTTATCTTAAGATAATGAGGTTTTTCTGTTTTTTTCTGACCTGAAGAAATCAAATAGTTGTGTATTTCTATTTTTATATATTAAATTCCATAAATAATATTTACATTATATTTTTGTATGGGGTCAAAACTATTTTTTTTCTAACACTCCAATTATCTTATTTTGTGATTTCAACATACTAAAATAATAAGGTTTCTAATTCCCCCAACCTGAATAATGAACACATGGTGACATTGGATAAAAAGGTACTTATTAGAAAAACTAAGCTCCGATAGTTATAAAGGAGTAGAGCGGAAATGATCTATTCAATGTAAATCAAAACTGTGTCAAATTTTTAGGAACTGGATGAACTTGAAAAATTTGCAATTCGTATGATGCGATTCCCCATCAATGGCTATTGCCATTTTACTTATTGCATTAGCCAGAAAATGCACACATGACCTCAAGCACAACCGTGTGGCTTACTTATAATGCGTTAATCAAATGACATGGTGGTGTTGCATAACCAATCAGAATTTTCAAAACCTGGGGAATGCCCAGTTATTTTACAGTGGATCTGGATAGTGTCAGAATATCAAAGCACTCAAAAGTTTGAGCACCCCTGGTCAAAATTACTGTTATTGTGAACAGCTAAAGAAGTTGAAGATGAAATGATCTCTAAAAGGCCTAAAGTTAAAGATGACACAAGAATAAATAAATTAACATATATATATATATATATATATATATATATATTATATATATATACAGTACAGACCAAAAGTTTGGACACACCTTTTCATTCAACAATTTTTCTGTATTTTCATGACTGTGAAAATTGTAGAATCATGCTGAAGGCATCAAAACTATGAATTAACACATGTGGAATTATACATTACACTTTACAAAAAAGTGTGAAACAACTGAAAATATGTCTTATATTCTAGGTTCTTCAAAGTGGCCACCTTTTGCTTTGATTACTGCTTTTCACGCAGAAAAGGTAAACAGATGGATTCTACATGCCTAGTTCCCACCGTGAAGCATGGAGGAGGTGGTATGATGGTGTGGGGGTGCTTTGCTGGTGGCACTGTTGGGGATTTATTCAAAATTGAAGGCATAGTGAACCAGAATGGCTACTACAGCATCTTGCAGCAGCATGCTATTCCATCCAGTTTGCGTTTAGTTGGACCATCATTTATTTTTCAACAGGACAATGACCCCAAACACACATCCAGACTGTGTAAGGGCTATTTGACCATGAAGGAGAGTGTTGGGGTGCTACACCAGATGACCTGGCCTCCACAGTCACCAGACCTGAACCCAATCGAGATGGTTTGGGGTGAGCTGGACCGCTCACCGCTTCAATTTTGAATAAATCCCCAACAGTGTCACCAGCAAAGCACCCCCACACCATCACACCACCTCCTCCATGCTTCACGGTGGGAACTAGACATGTAGAGTCCATCCATTCACCTTTTCTGCGTGCAAAGCAGTAATCAAAGCAAAAGGTGGCTACTTTGAAGAACCTAGAATATAACACATATTTTCAGTTGATTCACACTTTTTTGTAAAGTGTAATGTATAATTCCACATGTGTTAATTCATAGTTTTGATGCCTTCAGTGTGATTCTACAATTTTCATAGTCATGAAAATACAGAAAAATCTTTGAATGAGAAGGTGTGTCCAAACTTTTGGTCTGTACTGTATATATATATATATATATATATATATACATATATATGTATGTATATATATATATGTATATATATATATATATATATATATATATTATATATATATATATATATATATACAGTGGGTTCGGAAAGTATTCAGACCCCCTTAAATTTTTCACTCTTTGTTTCATTGCAGCCATTTTACTCATTAATGTACACTCTGCACACCATCTTGACTGATAAAAACCAGAAATGTAGAATTTTTTGCAAATTTATTAAAAAAGAAAAACTGAAATATCACATGGTCATAAGTATTCAGACCCTTTTCTCAGTATTGAGTAGAAGCACCCTTTTGAGCTAGTACAGCCATGAATCTTCTTGGGAATGATGCAATAAGCTTTTCATACCTTAACTTGGGGATCCTATGCCATTCTTCCTTGCAGATCCTTTCCAGTTCTGTCAGGTTGGATGGTGAGCATCGGTTAACAGCCCTTTACAGGTCTCTCCAGAGATGCTCAATTGGGTTTAGGTCAGGACTTTGGCTGGGTAAGTCAAGAATGGTCACAGAGTTGTTCTGAAGCCAACTTTTTTGTTATTTTAGCTGTGTGCTTGGTGTCATTGTCTTGTTGGAAGGTGAACCTTCTGCCAATTCTGAGGTCCAGAGCACTCTGGAAGAGGTTTTCATCCAGGATATCTCTGTACTTGGCTGTATTCATGTTTACTGCAATTGCAACCAGTCGTCCTGTCCCTGCAGCTGAAAAACACCCTCAGAGTATGATGATCCATGTAAACAAAAATAGCCAAGACACCAAGTAACTCACCAGGTAAAATAAAGCACCGTGGGTGTCCCTGGGCAAGAATGTACCACAGGGAAATTAACCCACAGTGCTATTTCATGTATAAGGTAACATATCAAGACAAATGTGATTTAAAAAGTGCAAGTGCATGAATTACAGCATATGTTACACAGGCAGAGCTGCTGGTGCTTGGATCCTAAGTCGCAGTAAAGGCAATAGTATCCATATGAACAAAAAGAGCCAAGACACCAAATAACTCACCAGGTCTCTCTATATTATGGATTGTGATACTTTTTATATGATGTATTCTGTTGAATAAAGATTGATTATATTTTTCACCTATTTGCTTCTTTGTTTTCTCCATCCAGCTACAAAAGGTAGCACATCAGTCACAAGCTGGAAGCACTGCAGCACTGCCAAATGAAAGTGGGAACAGGCTGTGCTGAAGCTAATATGCTTCTGTGACAAACCCCAAAATGCTGAAGAGTTGTGGACCGCTCTGAAAGAGAAGGCAGATCGGTGGCTGAGACGGCTGAACCCACAGCCAGGCATGGTTGTGTGTTACAATGGCTGGAACCTGGTGGCTGCTCTGTGGTGAGGCGAGCTCACACACGAGCCATGCCTGTCTCATGCGCGTAACCAAATTGGTCAACGATTTTTGAAAAGCGATACAGAGCTGGCAGATCTGCTCGGAAAACTGCAACGCTCTAAATACCCATTTTAGAAAGTCAGCTACAGCTTCATCCGCCCTTGCTGTGATTCAGCAGCGCTTGCAGCTTCTGACTCAAAGACTGGTGTTTGATGCATCCAGGCCTTGGAACGCTACACTGCAGATGTTGGAAAGAATTTGTGAGCAGAAGCGGGCAGTTGGTGCATAGTCTACCAGCATCAACAAGGTTGACGGTATTCCGTTCTGTCTTCACACATAACATTTGATGAGTGGACATGGATGTCTGACATATGTAACATCCTCCAAAACTTTGACGAATCCACAAAGAGGGTGAGTGTCAATGACACCATAATTAACGTCTCCATCCTGCTTATCTGTATTCTAATTTGAAGATTGAGAGTTATTTAGAGCAAAAACATATTTACAGTTTAACAGTTTCAAACACAACAGTCCTATGTAACAATGAAAACAATAATTCAATAATTAAACCAAAACAAAACTACCCTGCTGGTGACAGCTTGCAATCTACACTAAGTAACAACGATAACAATAATTAAACCCAAACAAAAAAATCCTGCTCATGACAACTTACGATCTAAAATGAGGTGGGGGAGATATAAAATTCAGGTGTGTATTTACAAGATGGTATTTACAATGATGTTTGTACAATGATATTACTGAGATTAGTTCTAAGTGTTGGAGGCATGAGGTGAAGGAGGAGGAGTAGAGCATGGTCAGTTGTCCTCTTGGTGAGGATATGGAAGTATTGACTATTAGCAGTCTTGCACACATGGCTGAGTATATGTTACACTGCCTTTCCCGTCACCCTCGAGTTATCAAAATTTTGGGTGATGGGCAATACTGTTTGGTGACACTTCTAGACCCACGCTACAAGGAGAGCTTTACAGTTCTTATTCCAGAGGCAGACAGGTGTACTAAAATGTTGGAGGAACAGAGGGACCTTCTTGCGGAATTATTAAAAAAATTCACATCTGAAAACGCAGGCATCAGAGGTCAAAGTTTGTTGGCCAAGGAAGGAGTACAGCTGAGAGAGACACAACTCCAAGCCAGCAAAGGCAGTGGAATACTGGCAATGTTTGGGGAGAGTTTTCTCAGACCCTCCCATCACCCTGTCCCTGAGGCGCAGGGGACTCTCACATGGAGTGAAAGTTTTTGAAAATGCTGAGGGAGTACCTTGCTGACCGTACCAATGTCCTCTGTCATTCCTCTGTGCCCTCTAATTATTGGTTATCCACGCTGAACACGTGGCATGAACTGGCTCTCTCTACTGCGCACGTGCGCTATACTCACGGTCAAGGAGCGCACGGCGCCTCGCTCTCTGGTGGTTACTGGGCAAACAGCAACTTGGTAAATGGCAATACCGCTTTTAGTGGCAGGATACAATGGGAACTGTCCTTTGCAGCGCACACTATTCAGCCTCCTATGAACTGCTAGTCCACGCCACAAATTTTTGATGTCTTGCCCACTTTCTCTTAAGCTGGCCCTATGCCTCTAGATCACCGGGTCTGTCTGCTGCATTTCGCCACAGCGTCGGCGCTTGGGGTGCATAGTGCACTGCCCACCTTGCTGCTCACATGGTCAAAGCTGGGGAATGACTCCTGCTTTGCTTTTTTTCCCTCAGCTTCCGGCCAGGTTCCCTGTCTAAACACGACCCCTCTTTCTGTGTAATGGGGCCTGTCCGTTACCCTATTCCTTCCGCCGGGAAACAGGGGACACATCCTTGACAGTTCCGGACACAGCGCAGCACAGGTACCCGCAGCCCGGTCATCCCGACTCCGTACATATCTGGCAAATCAGTTCTTTAATGCAAGCAGTATAGAAGGCATGTACTTCCAATTTTCGAGAGAAAATTGTACAGTACATCCAGATCAGTTTCAATTTGAAGGGCTTTGTGGCTCATATCATTCCATAAGATGACACTAGTCTCATACTTAAAATTTTTGGTGTAAAATAATTTTCCCACTGATAGCTTGTGTATGTTTAGAATTATGTTACATCATTTGTGTGATTAATTATTCATACCTATTTGGTTCACAATATATTCATCTTTTTCTTCAACGCTTTGGAATATAACGTAACAGTTAAAGCAACTTGGTGAAGTGTGTTTTACCTCAAATGTGAAACTACTTGCCAATTGTCATCTTTACTAATTCTCCATTCCGTGTGCGGCTAACCACCTCATTGATGTAATTGAGTTTCTTCGTCAAGAAAACAACAGCTACACCAATACCACATGCTTTTCCTATTAATTCATCAGGTGCTGAAGTAGAGGTGAGATTAGGGACCTACATAACATCTGGGGACTGTAGTCAACATGACACCGTGCCAACACCCACTGGGCTATAGCTACCAAGTTGACATAGTTACCAAGTGCACAGCTGAACAGAGTTGTCAGAAAAAAAAAATTCCTTTAATAACATGTTTGTTGGATTGTCTAGTGGAAACACCCATATAGTATTCATTATTATTATTTATTAATATAGCGCCATTAATTCCATGGTGTTGTACATGACAAGGGGTTACATACATAGTAATAGATATTGTTTACACCCAAAAAATTACAATGACAAACTGTTACATAGGGGTGAGGACATTGTCCTTGCTGACTTTCATTCTGCGGGAGAATGGGAAAGAAAAGGAAGGTGGTGCATGCGGCACCTCGGGTGGTGGAGAGGCGGCAGCTCATGTGGTGGTGTAGAAGTCACATCTCCGACCACCACGCTCTCCAATTGACATCTCTGGAAATGCATCCGAAATGTCAAAATCTCTAGCTTCAGTTATAGAAAATGCATGGTCTCCCTTTAAACATCATCGTCCAACCATTAGTAGATGAGGTCTTGTCAGAATCCTGCCCGGGAACACCAGGCTTCAGTAGTTGCGTGTCCTGTCCCCGTGATCTACAATGTTATCTTCCTATGGCTATTACAGGTATGATTTCATCTAGAAGATTTAGCCTTCGTAATACAGAGACATAGTACAACACTGCCTAAGCGTTCACCCTCTGCTACTCAGCTCAGACTTTCTATCTGCGCAGTGACTGCCTCTAGGCTGAAGATGATGATGGTGGTAATGGATGGAGCATTTAACACAGTCATGAAGCTGCCATAACAACTTGAAACCAAAATATTTTTAGAGACATAACAGTGACAGTAGTTGCGGATGATCGGGGTATTCCACAGCCCCCACTTGCTGTCGTTCGGACTTTAATATACCACTCATCATTCTCCTGTGCTCGCAGCCGGCTTCAGCATCAGCCACAGGGGGACAGCAGCTTACATTAGCAGCTTCTTCCCTGGCATCCATTCGTGCACACGGAGGACATCAAAGTGTGTTGTCCGTGTGCATGTGTGCAGCACGTTTTCTGGGCCATGTGTCCGTGTGAAAACGGATATGTCTGCGTGTTTTGCAAACGGACACACTGTCCGTGAAGACACACTGACATCTACATAGACCCATTCATTTGAATGTGTCTACGTATGTACGTGTCTCCGATACATGTGAAAACTGGAGACAGGGACGTGTGAAAGGAGCCTTAAGTGATGTGTTCTTTTTAAAGAATCAGGTGCACTTTTCTCCGGCAATCCTGTTCATTAAGCCTGGTGTGCAAAACGCAAGTCATAGTGATTCGGGCCCAAAGCCCTACTAAATGGATATAACTATCTTATATTGTATATTAGCTTAGTCGAGACTAGTGTCTGACTTTTCTTCATGATATCAGCATCATCAGTATTTAAGTTTTTTTACACAATATGATAAGCAACAAAATATTCCAATTATTTTGCACATTTCAACATTTATGTAAAGAAACCACACACCATTTAGGATAATTGTGCATTTAATGTTTTAATAATGTATGTAGAAATTAATGCAGAAATATCTATTAAGAATTACTGACTGCCTTCCTCAGAGTGCAAAGTGAGGCATAAAATAACGGAAAAGACAACATACTGTCTGTATCTGCACAATGAAATTAAAACAAAAGTTCAACTAGTCAGCAGTAATTAACGTCTAACCACAGATGGCCAAGCAAGAAAGCACTATTAGCATTTTCCATAAATAACTGAGACACCTAAGACTGAGGTTTGACTTTCAACAGCTTGCGTCATCCTACAAAATAAAGGTACGAAGAAAAAAAACTATTGTGGGAATATTTTGGAGTTAAAAGGTTTGGTTTTAAATTTTACTTATGCTTTATTTTTTTTAAACAAAGACATTGATTTTAAAAGATTAATTTAAAATGAATGAACATGCCCAGTTAAGTCAGTGTTATTTCTGTTCCAAAAAGCAAAAACCAAGTTAATTTGCACTTTTTTAGGTACTGTTTTTTTTTAATTTATTTTCTCTATTATTATAAAAGTACACCATCTCCTATGGTAACTGACATAATTTGGTCATATACAGTATTTATTTAATAGTTGGCATTGGCAGAGGCATTACAGATTCTTCTTGACTTTCCTCTAATATCACTAAAGGTATAACTACATTTCCAAAAGTTAAAACAATTGTAAGATGCAAATAAATGTTCTTGATATGCTTTGCTATCTTCTCCATATAAAACCATGCAATAATGCAGTATACTTTTAATATACTATGTAGAACCATTAATATTACCCTTCTTTGTCTAAATATATTTTACTGTCTGCATAGACTTTTATGGAACAGACACCTCATTTTAGCATACGTGTAGCATACGTGTGGCAGGTTTACATCTGGTTACCATTGATTGATATTTTTGAATAGTGTGGACTTCAGCACCTTTTAACCTCTTTGTGACAACATAAAAATATGTCATATGGTCATGGCGATTGTATGGAGCATAGGCAGGAAACAAGCATGTAACATACCCAGCAGATGGCTGTTGTAGTACACAGCCAGCATTTGCCTGTAGCAGTAGTGACTTGAGCTGAAAATAAATGACAGCAGCATTTAAACAGCTAAGTTGGGAGTGCTTGTGATCTCAAGGGGCCAATGAGTTATCATTGTGGTCCTCTCATGAAGACCTGGAGAATCATAATGGCCAGTCAGTTCTAGCATTTAGTGAAAATGGTGGAAAAAAACAAGACAAGTGTGGAATAGCACTTTTTTGCAATTTCACAGCACTTTGAATTTTTTCCCATTTTCCAGTACACTATATGATAAAACTAATTAGTAGAGATGAGCGACTTTGCCTTTTTTCGTTTCGAGTGGGGTTTCGGACCATCCGACTTTCGTAAAAGTTGAGTCGAACGAGATCGGCCGACTACCTCGCGGCAAAAGTCGGAGGTTGACAAAAAAAACGAAACCCGACCCCAATGCAAGTCAAAGGGGAATAACAGCTGGCCCCCCTCGCCCACGTCCTCTTCCACCATACTTCCTCATGTTTGGGAAAATGTACCCAAAATACCAGCAGATATATGGTACTGTATCAGTAGCGTTCAGCTGTATACAGTGTTGGGGTAATTTTAAATCTCTGTATATATTTCCGGAGTCACACACAGACGCTCACTCAGTATGGATTTGACCAGAATACAAAAAGCAGAAAAAGGGTACTGTATCAGAAGCAAAAAGCAGTATACAGTGTAGGGGAAATTGTAAATCTCCGTATATATTTCCGGAGTCACACACAGATAGTCAGCATGTATTTGTCCGTGATACCAGCCGGTACACGGTAGTGTGAGAGGAGCGTACAGCTCTATACGGTGTGGGAAAAAATGAACACTCTGTAACTGTGCAGAAAAAAAGAATAAAAGTATAAGTGCTGTGTAAAAAGCAGTCTGCACAGCAGTGTACACACAGCAGTACAGCTAGCAGGCAGCCTAATAACCAGCACTGCTGCACACAAGAAAATCCTCTCCTGTCACTGCACACTAACTGTACAGCACAATTGCTATCAGCACACGCACAGAAGAACTTCTCTTTTCCTGCCTAACTCTCTCCCTACTGATAAACAGCGTCAGCAACCTCTCCCTACTGTTAAGATCAGCAGAAGTAAAATGGCGGTCGGCGGTCAGGGCTTTTATAGACACTATGATGCCCCCCAAAGCAAACCAATCACTACAATGCCCTTCTCTAAGATGGTGGTGGACGCTGCACATGTCATCTCGTTGCCCACAGTGTACGTCCTTGCTCATTGGCTGGAAAAAGGCGCCTGAAAGCATTCTGGGAAACTCGACTTTGGCGCTTGTTTCGACAACCGCATGGCTGACCTCACGCTATGGTCGTGTTTCGGCCAATGAAACCCGACCTTAGCGAAAGTCGGCAACTTTTGAATCTGACCGACCTGTTTCGCTCAACTCTACTAATTAGTTAATTCAAAAGTACAACTCGTCCTGCAAAAAACAAGCCCTCATATAGTCAAAATAATGGAAAAATAAAAAAGTTATGGCTATGGGAAGAAAGGGAACAAAAAATAGAAGCAAAAACTGAAAAACCCAAGGGGGTACAGGGGTTACAAAAAAAAAAATCTTCAAAATAATTAACTGTATTGTCATCCACACAGTCTAACCTGCTTTGTGTTAAATTACGGTGGTTTTAATCTAAAAAAAATCTTTGCCTGCTGCAGTTGACCAAATTTATGGTGAAAAAATGGGTGTGATTTTGGTCATCTATACAGTTTAATGTGCTTTGTGTTAAATTACTGTGGGTTTTAAACTAAAAAAAAAATCTTTGCCTGCTACAGGTGACCAAATATATTTTTCTCTTTTTTAATTTTTTTTTTAAATTAATCAAGTTAACTTGGTTTACAGAGGCCTAGCAATAAGAAAATGCTTAAGGCATGCAGTAATGGAGGGGGAAGTGCTGATGATGGTGCACGCAAATGGAGAGGACATGAGGCATATAAGACTATGCCTGTTTCTGAAGCAAAAGAAATGCCCATCTACTGCACATCTTTCCTGTCCCACTTTGCAGGGAGGCATGAGACACTACGTCTGAAGCAAGACCAGTGCAAAAAGGTGGCTGGTTGAATAGCAGATAATGCTTCCAGCTTGCTTGCTAGCAACATCCAGTCTTTCACACGGTCCTGTCTCACCAGCCAAGAGTTTGAATCAATCTTCACCCTGATCCTCCTTCCTCCCACCATGTCGAGTCCCAAGAGACCAGTGATCCCACACTACGACACTCCAAGGAGCTTTTTACATCATCTTTTCTTGATTGTGACCTCTTGCCCTGCATATTACAAGAATGATAGGAGGACATGCTGTTTAGTGATGCACAGAACTTAGAACAGCCAAGGTCAAAAGAGGATGATGGTGAAGAATGGCAAATTTTGTATAAGGAGGTAGTTGATGATGAGACACGGTTGTCGATAAGTCATGATTTGTTACGTCACTAGGTCAGGAGGGCAAGGGTATGGTGGTTGAACACGAGGTGGTGGACCGAATGCCTGAGTTCACAATTGGTGCCAGCAGATGACACCACTGCCTCTTCCTCTGTGCTAGGTGCTTGCCAATCGCCTGTCTATTACACCAGCACAGATGCCTCCTTCTCTATGTAGAGGAGAAGACCGGGCTGTGGATGCTGAAAGGGCACCAGGTCCTGAACTGCTGGGGATGAACCTACAGTTGCAGAGGGGAAAGAGATTGGAGACGGAGCAGACCCTTGACTTGTGTAGAAGGAGTGTGACGAGCCAGGGAGGTATAAAAGGGTTTGCGTAGGAAAAGAAAGGGGCTTCCCACCAGAGAGAGGAGTCAGTGAGGACCGGCATCAGGCTGCGGGGAAAGGTAGGCCACATAGCAGCAATTATGGCTGGGGTGTAAAAGGACTCTCAGGCTTCAGAGGGTGTGCGAAGGAACGCACGTCGACTGGAGGATTGAGGTGGATTCCTCTTTGCTGCTCTACAGCATAACGGACTATGGGTCAGTGGGTAAGACCGGTGACCGTCGGCTGCCGCAAGAAGAGAGACCGACTTGTTAGGCGGGGAAGCCGGAAGAACTCAGCCAGCAAACAACCATGCAATGCAGGAATATAGGACAACTTAGTCATGCTAAGTGAAGTTTATATTTACAAACTGCCATTTTGAGTTACTCTTTCCCTTTGTACCCCTCAGCCTTTACATGTTTATTCCCTGTTGCTCCCTGCGAGGAGGTTACCCCTGTACTTATAAAACGAGTAGTTGTTAACCCCTGCTATGTATTTCTGTGTCACTGCATCCGAATACCTGTGTTACATTTGGCATAGTTGGCAGGACATAGTCTTTGGACACTAACGCTGCAGATCAATCCTCCATGAGTTCCCCGAGGTCTACCTTGCCATTAGGGGCCATGCTCAGCAATCTCCCAAAATGCATGGAAAGTAATATGATGTTATGGGGGTTAAAAAGTGTTAAAAGCATGTTGCGGATGCAACCCATAATTTCTGCTATGTAGGCTGAGATAGTTTTAATGACCCTGGATTGTGAAGCCCAGTACTCAGTTATGTTCTGCCCCCCATGAGTGGGATACATTGGAGAAGGTGGTGCAGATCCTAGAAAAAATAAATGGTGACCCCACTAATGTGGGGGAGCTGCGTATGCGATTGTTTCACTGCGTTCAGCGAGAGGAAGAGACTGTGACTCAGTATATCGATGCATTTCGGGAGGTACATGCGCACATCACTAATAGGGATGATGTGGAGTCCATGCAAGTGGGGCCCCATAATAGGATATTGTAAAATCAGTTTGTGTCGGGTCTCAGAGACGCGCCGCTCAAGCAGGCTTTGTGAGAATGCCTGTGTACTAGCCCACATGTGACCTTCCTAGAAGTAGGGGTGGACGTGCACGTCAGAGAGCAGGAACAGGGAGTGGCAGCCCTAGCAGGGATGGTCCGGGGCAATGAGGTACCTATCCCACCTGCAGCCGGGCTGGAATGGGCCCAAGAGATCTGGAGGGAAGTACAAGAAATGTGGAGTGAATGGTCCAGATTCAGAAGAGCCCCCACTCCAGCCCAAGAACCATCAAGAGCGGCCTGTCCATCGAACCCCGCCAGGGATCGAGACAACTTAGTGCAGAAGGGGACACGACTTGCTACAGATGTGGAAAGACAGGACACTACGCCTGAGGCTGTGTGAGCCGAGGTCGGTCCCTGCCACGGCAGCTGTTAAGCTAGTGGGCTCCGTGGCTGAGGGATGCAGCCCGGAGCCTGAAAAACTAAGGAAAGTAGAAGGAAGTCCCAAAGGCATAGTTTCTGTGAGACCTACAGTCTGGGCTGAAGTAAATGGGCAAGCTGTTCACTGCTTGATTGACACTGGGTCACAGGTGACCACCGTGCCTGAACATTTCCCAGAAGTATCGCGGCCAGAGTGTGGGCCGGTAATTAGATTGACAGCAGCCAACCAATTGCCCATTCTGGTCATTGGGGTGTTCTGGATGGAGATCAGAGTTTGCGGGAAGGATGTAGGACATAAAGGGTCATTTGGGTTTCAGGGAATGTCGGCTGCTGGTCCGTAATGACTCTCAGCATAAATGTACTGAAAGAGATTGGACAGCTCCTGATCAATGAGCTGCAAGAGCCCTTTTTGAACCAGTGGAACCCCCGAACCCCTCAACGGAAGGTGTTTCAGCAACTGATCGGAGTTGCCCAAGATTAGGAAACGTCAAGGGAAGGAAGAGTCTTGGGGAAGGTGATGGTTCCTGCGGCTGTGAAACTTACCCAGCCAGACAGTTTTCACATTACCAGTACGAGCTTGTACACCCCTTGAGGGGGTGAAAGCACAAATAGTGCCGACATCAATGGATCAAGTACCCCCTGGACTGCTCGTAGCACAGACATTGGCCATAGTCCAAGATGGCAATGTTGTGGTGCGGTGCATCAACCTGGGGAAAGACAGTCTCACTCTCTTACCTAAGAGTGAAGTGGCCCAGATCCTGGGAATGCCAGAGAAGTTAGTGCGACCTGAAGCAGTACAACTGTCTGTCATGTGAGGAGATCCCTGGACTTTAGCAGTCACAATAACACTAGAACCCCGGCCTGGCAGCACAAAGGAGGGTCGTAAGATCTTAGAGCAGATGCGGGCTGAAATGATGGGACTCTCACCTCAGCAGGTCCAGCAAGTAAAAGATGTGCTAGAGCTTTATCAAGAGGTCTTTGACTGCCATGACGATGACTTCGGTTGCACTCAGACCATCGCTCGTGAAATCTCTACGGGGTGTGTTTCACCAGTTCAGGAAAGATACCAACAGATACCTCCCCAGATGTACAAAGAAGTAAAGGACATGCTAGCTCACATGTTGCAGAGTGGAGTGATACAAGAAAGTCAGAGTTTGTGGGCGGCTCCCATTGTTCTGGTCCAGAAGAGAGATGGGACCTTACGTTTCTGTGTTGATTACAGATGACTGAATGCCTATACAGTGTGGGACTCCTATCCATTGCCAAGAATTAAGGAGTCCCTATTTGCCTTGGGACAGGCAAAATACTATTCGTCCCCTGATCTGGCCAGTGGGTACTGGTAAGTGCCCCTGGCTGAACCTGACCGACCAAAGACGGCATTTGTATTGCCCATGGGTCTATTCAAGTTCAACCGTATACCCTTTGGCCTGACTAACGCCCCCGGGACGTTTCAACGAATGATGGAGAGATGCCTGGGGGACTTGAACACTGAGGCCACACTGATCTATCTCGACGATATGATCATCTACACGGCCACCTTTGAAGAATATCTCCAGCGACTGGAACAAGTGCTAAGCCAGTTACAGAGCAACGGCCTGAAGGTGAAGTCACAAAAGTGTCATCTCTTTCGCAAACAGATTGAATATTTGGAGCATATCGTGTCCGGTAAAGGAGTAAGACTAGCATGTGGGAAGGTGTCGGCTGTACAAGAGTGGCCGACCCAACGACAGTGAAAGACGTTCGGGCCTTCCTGGGGCTTACAGGGTACTACCGAAGATTTGTGAAAAATTTTGCCAGCATAGCCGTCCCATTACTGGAGCTGCTAAAAGGAGTGCCAGCCAGCTTGAAGAAGCGAGTCATTCAGTGGGGAGGAAGTCAATAAGAAGTCTTCAGGGCCTTGATGGAGGCCCCAATACTTGTCTATGCAGATTTCTCACAGCCATTCATTCTTCACACCGATGGCAGTTTACATGGTCTAGGGACAGTCCTATCACAAATGCAGGGAGAGAAAGAATGAGTAATAGCCTACGCATGCCTGTCCCTTCACAACTCGGAATGGAGCCCAGACAATTACAGCTCTTTCAAGCTAGAACTGCTGGTGCTGGTGTGGGTGATGCCTGAGAAGTTTGCAGAGTACTTGTATGGGTTGAAGGTTCTGGTGCGGATGGACAATAATCCCCTGGCCCACTTTGAAAATGCGAAGTTGGGGGCCTTAGAACAACGATGGGTGGCCCACATAGCGAAATATCGGTATAAGATTGTCTACTGGGCTAGGGCTGAGAACACTCACGCTGACACTCACTAGGGTGACTTACAAGAGACCTCAATGTGATCTAGATGAAGAGATAGAGGTGGAAGAGATCCCTGGCTTCCGCGACTTTGCCAAATCATTGGTGGCGATGCAGGGACAGATCAGAGAGGCGTCTGAAGAGCAGGTGCTGTGGCGGCCCCGGGACAACTGGGTTCAATTTTAACAGACAGAGAAGGAGATCGCCCAGCTGCGACATTGGGGGGCACTGAAAAAACTCCCCAGCAAGAGAGAGAAAACCGCCCTGTCTCCAGGAACCTTGCAGATTCTGGTGCAGTGGGAAAGGTTCCATTTGTAGGATGGATTGCGGGAAGAGGGAGTCACTTGGCAAGTAGTGCTCCTGAAAAAGTTGATCAGAGTAGTGGCTATGGAGGCTCACGAGCGAGGGGTTCACTTCGGTCCAGAGAAGACGATCCAGTGGTTACAGAAG
This sequence comes from Oophaga sylvatica, assembly GCA_033576555.1. Classification (NCBI taxonomy): domain Eukaryota; kingdom Metazoa; phylum Chordata; class Amphibia; order Anura; family Dendrobatidae; genus Oophaga; species Oophaga sylvatica. Next base: position 131,724,989 of record JARQOD010000005.1, on the reverse strand, counting down.
CTGGAGCATCACCCACAATTGAGGACTGCAGTGGAGAATGCTTGCCAACAATGTCAGAGCTGTGAGCTGGCCAAACCCCCAGAGCAGCGGGCCTCAAAACAGACCAACGAGACCTTTGCTCCCTTGGAGGTTCTGATGATCGAGTACTTGACTGTAGGCCCGGCGCATCTTGGATATGAACATTCTCTGGTAATGACTGACCATTTCACAAAGTTTGCTGTGGTAACCCCTACCAGAGACCAGACCGCCGAGATAACTGCGCAGGCCATCTGCTTGGATTTCATCCGCGTGTACGGCTGCCCAAAGAGGATCCATTCCGACCAAGGCACCTGTTTCCAGGGGCGAGGGATGGAAAAATCGTTTATACCGGATTGAGAAATCCAGTACTACTCCTTACCAACCTCAAGGAAATGGGGCCTGTGAATGCTTCAATCGGACACTGATCCAGATGCTTCGAACGTTAGAGGAAGATCGGAAGATACGGTGGCCTGAGTTCGTTGCTGAGCTGGTGTGGGTGTACAACAACCGAGTGCACAGTATGACGCAGTTCACTCTGTATAACTTGCTCTTTGGGCGAAGGGGGCAAGAGATCACTGAGTTGGAGTTGGACCCGGAGGAGGACTATCCACTGACGTGGGTGTCTTCCTGGGTTCGAGAGCACCGACATCGACTGCAGACTCTCCATAGAGTGGCACAGATGAAGTTTCAAGACCTCAAGCATCATGAGGTGCCACCGATACGAGGGACAGCTCTGAGAACCAGGGATCAAGTGCTGGTCCGGAATAAGCACCCCGGGGAAAACAGGAAAGCTGATGGGAGAGAACCCCGCATCGAGTGACACGATGAGTTGGCTCTGATGGGCCAGTGCATGAAGTTCAGCCTGAATGGGTGGAAGGAGCATCTACCCAAGTGGTCCACTGTAGCATGCTGGGGCCCTGCCTGTCTAAAGGACCCCAGGGTGGAGAAGAACCACCAAAAGCTACTGAGGTACTCACTTTGATGGTTCCAGACGTCGACAGGGAGGAAGGGGTGCCAGCCTTGCCCCCAGATTACAATGCTTTGCTGCCTGCCACTCCTGAGTAGGTGAGAGCTAAGTTATCAATGCTTGAAGCCACAGAGGCGGCGGGCCCACTGGACCAGAGTAGCTCCCCACCTCCCATTAGTCAACCCGGATCACGATGATCAGAGCGAACTACGGCTGAAGTGCCTCCCACCTGTTATAAGCAAGATCAATTCATTTGGCAATGAATCATCCAAGAAGTTGAGAAATATGAATGCCTGGTGAAAGAGCTCTCACCTGTGGAATGGAGAGTTAAAGGAGAATAGGGGTATAGAGGAGAAGACCAGGCTGTGGATGCTGACAGGACACCAGGTACGGAACTGCTGGGGCTGAACCTACTGTTGCAGGGGGGAAGGAGATTGGAGATGGAGCAGACCCCTGACCTGTATAGAAGGGGCTTAGCGAGCAAAGGAGGTATAAAAGGGTTTGCGCAGGAAAAGAAAGGGGCTTTCTGCCAGAGAGAGAATTCAGTGAGGACAGGCGTCAGGCTGCAGGGAAAGATAGGTCGCATAACAGCAATTACTGGTGGGTGCGGCAAGGACTCTCAGGCTTCAGTGGGTGTAAGAAGGAATGCACGCCGACTGGAGAATTGTGATGGATTCTTCTTTGCTTCTCTGCAGCATAATGGACTATGGGCTCCGAGGGTAAGATTAGTGACTGCCCACTGCCGCCAGAAGTGAGACCGACTTGTTAGGCGGGGAAGCCGGAAGAACTCAGCACCAGCCTCAGCCGGCAACCAACCATCCAACGCAGGAATAGAGAAGGACAAACGAGTCACGCTAAGTGAAGTTGATATTTACAAACTGCCATTTTGAGTTAGTCTTTCCCTTTGTACCCCTCAGCCTTTACATGTTTATTCCCTGTTGCTCCCTGTGAGGAGGTTACCCCTGTACTTATAAAATGAGTAATTTTTAACCCTGCTCTTATCATCAGGCACTTCCAAATCCTTGTCCCATCACAGCATTCAGCTTTCCCTCACCAGGCCTTGGAACAAGAAAGATAGTTTTCAGCGGAAAACTCACAGGCTCAAATGCTAAATGGAAACAGGCTTGTGGACACAGATGACTTTTGCCGACTCATGGTTGCAGCCATTACTTGGTACTCAGTCCCCAGTGTGGCATCCCCGCCTTGTACCAGTACAAGTCCAGGAACATAACACGTGCCCTTACCAATGCAGCTTCTGGGATGGTCAACTTAATGACTGAAACATGGACAACCACTTTTGGCCAGGGAAGCTACATTTCCCTGATGGCACAGAGGGTGAACCTTGTGGAGGCTGGAGCAGAGCCCTACCCTGGCACAGAACATGTGTTATCGACACTGAGGATTGCTTGCCCTACTCCTGTAAGGGTGTCCTCCACCTCCTATACCAGTTCCTACACCCCCTCCTGCTCCAATTCATCTACCATCTCCAATTTGTCATCTCAGAGCATGTCAACCACATCAGTAGGTAGTTATAAGCTCTGCAGCACTGCCTCAGCGAAGTGGCAACAAGCTCTGCTGATGCTAATTTGTCTAGGAAACAAACAGCACACTGCCACAGAGTTGTTGAAAGGAATAATAGACCAGACAGTTCTGTGCTTTCGCTGCTGAACCTACAAACAGGCATGGTCATGTGTTATAATGGGCGTAACCTGGGGGTGGCTGTGAAGCTTAGCAAACTTACACATGGACCATGATTGGCCCACCTGCTCAACTTAGTGATTCAATGACTTCTGAAAATCAACCCAGATTTGCTAAAACTTCGTGTCAAGGTTCGCTGCGCAAGCGTCCATTTCAGCAAGTCAGCTACAGCTGCCACTGCTGTGGTATTCTGATGCAGCGCATGCAAGTGCAAGCTCACTGACTTTTGTGCAACGTGACCACATGCTGGAACTCCACACTGCACATGCTGGCAAGGCTTTGTGAGCAGCAGAATCCAATTGTGGAACACCAGCTCTAACACGCCCACCAGTTTTCTGGTCATCCTCCACACATAACAACTGAAGAGTGGCCATGAATGTATGACATTTATGTGGCTCTTCAAGACGTTGAAGACTCCACAAAGAAGGTGAGCAATGATAACGCCATCATCAGGGCAATGATCTCTGTTCTGTGCCTACTTAAAAGTTCTCTGCTATCAATGATAACTGAAGCTTTGAATGCTGATCCGGTTGAGATGGAGGAAGACATGAGACAGGAAGATGCTACGCAGCCCAGCCTCATCTCCTCTGCTCAGCATGGGTTGGGTAACAATGAGAAGGAGGAGGAACAGGAACTGGTTTATAGCACAACGGAGGCTAGTACACCACAAACTTCATCCTTCTCTCCTACATGGATCATGGTGGAGACAAGGAAGTGTTGGCTGTAGGGAGTTTGGCACCAATGGTCGACTATGTACAGCTGCCTTTCCCATGAGCCTCGTGTTATATTCATCTTGTCCAAAAAGGAGTACAAGTTGTTCACCCATGCTGCAAGAAAAACTAGCATATCTCCCTCCTGAGGCAGAGAGGTCTACTAAAATGTTGCTTTACCAGAAGACCCTTGTGGAAAATATGTTGAAAAAAATCCCCATCAGACAATGCTGGCAGCAGTTGGAAAGCTTTCTTGCCCAACCATGGAGGAGACGCAACGGACAAATACATCAGGTACAACAGAGGCAGGGGTACAGTATCAAAAGCCTGGTCCAATTTCATGACACCCTTCCAGCATCAAGGGCCTGATGACTCAGCATTTTTGACAAGGAGGAAAATATTTTAAATGATGGTCAAGCAATATCTGGCAGACCAAACCAGCATACTCACTAATTCCTCTGTGATCCTCAACTATTGGGTCTAAGAGCTGGACACCAGTAATGGGCTGTTTATCTACTGTATGCCTTGGAGGTGTTGTGCTGCCCTGCCACTAGCATCTTGTCTGAGAAGGTTTTTAATTCGCTGGAGGGTCATAACAGACAAATGCTTTTGCCTGTAAACAGAAAGCCCTGACTTTTCCACACCACCAGATGACAGCCGCATATAAAGTGTTTCTAATCTTCAATATTTGAATGGGACACTACAATTGGTGCCTTCACGGGTGTATGGATGACCACGCTTGTAATTTTTGTCTGGCTTTGCACTATGCACAAAGCCTTTATGAGAATACCACAATATTTGAATGAGGCATTTGAAATTAGTGATGGGCGAACCCGTGGATGTTCGGGTCCAGACGAACATTTAAAAAAAGTTTGCTTCAGGTACCAGAACGGTACCCAAAACCAGACCTGGACCTCATTCAGATGAAACATGGTCTCTGATCTGTGGTAAGATCAGTACCGCCTGTCAGATGATAGCGTGAGCCTGAAGCATTGGTTAAAAGGTTACCCCAGGTCACAGGCGCCGGCTGATGAGAAAGTACTACTCCCATTAGCCTATACCTGCTGTCGCTGATAAAAGCGAGAGCAGGTGCTTCTGATGGGAGTATTCAGCACAGTCATCGGTTGATGAATACTCCCAATAGTTGCACCTTCTCTCTCTGTTATTAGGAACAGCAGGTGTACGCTGATGGGAGTAGCATTAATACCAAAAATAGAATGTATAGACTCATTTCAAAACAGATCAGAATAACAGTTGGTCTTGGGGGTACTAAAAGTGTAGTATATTAAGACTATTACCACCAAGTAGAACAATACACAATATATGCCACGTTATCTCAAGTTTAAGTACAATCTTTATTAATACAAGCACAAAAGCAGACAGAAAAATCCCATTAGAAAACACAAATCACACAGAATAATAGAATACTCATGAAATAGCAATTATCAATAAAAATATTATGCTCCAAACAGAACAATATAAGACAGTAACAATGTTTCAAAACATGTAACAGTGCCTTGGTGGTAATAGACTTATTGATGGGAGTAGTACTTTCTCATCAGCTGGATGCCTGTGAACAGAGGTAACCTATTTGTATTAATCTTACCACCGATCAGAGCCACTGATGTTTCTCATGCTGTCATGCACATGACAGCATGGGAAACATCCGATGTTAGGGGTGCCAAACCTGAACAGTCAGAGAAAAGAGGGAGACACAACAGCGCAAATAGGGTCTTATCAAACGTTTCACAGAGCTGCCCACCAAGAAAACTATTCATCTGGTGAGAGTGAAGGAAGGACATATATTAATGGCGGCTGCTGCAGATCCACAGGTCAGTGCTGGACCTGATTGATACATACACTTAGGTAGGAAGTGTCACGTTTGGCTGCAGCCGCCGAGAAGCGGCCCAGCCCATAATCGCCTCCACGCTGACCGACCACCATGGCGTGGGGTGGGCGTCCCTCGGGGACGCAATATGGACCCTCCATACCTCAGAGGGGGACCCAGGCCTACCCAAACTAGGGAAGGGCAGAGACCGGGGTTCTGTGGCAGCTGAGCATGTGGACAAGGAAGAGTCACGTAGAACTTGATTACACCGTACAACTTCATGTATAGGGAAGTAAAGTTTACTAAAGTAAATAAGTAAAACACACAGTACATAAATCAAACATGACTATGCAAGGCCCCTGATTCCACACCTTGCAGAAGGGTATCACCCAGAGGACTCCAAGGTACCAATGGATCACCGCGGCACACATAGGTGGGACATCAGGACACAGGCATAACATCAGGGTACACGAGGTCATCAGAACGTAGACAGGACACATGAGGACATCAGAATCACGAACTCAGGAACACGAACTGGACCTCAGGAACATGGACACAGGAACATGGAATCAGGAACAGGAACTGGACACCAGGAACACGGACTGGATCTCAGTAACACGAACACACAAACACGGACTCAGGAACATGGAATCAGGAACACGGACACCGGAACACGGGCTGGATCTCAGGAACATCAGAACACTGGCATCGGACTCCGGACATCTGGCAACGATCGACAGGTTCCGGACATCGGCCTGCGGACATCAGGCTCTGGACATGAGGCCGCAGTATCAGGCTCAGGACATCTGGCAACGATCGGCAGGCTCCGGACATCAGGCAAGGAAGGATCGGATCCGGACATCTGGAAGCGATCAAAAAAGGAATCCAAGCGGTCTGGTGCAAGCCCCGCCAGGCTCAACTTGAGCCGGCCGGGGATTGCACCAAAAACAAGCTGAGCACAGAGTAACAGAAACTCAGCACACCCACACCGGACTCCTCCTTCCAAGATGAACCCAGGTTGTCTCAAAGGAAGTCAGTTAGCAAAAGATCACAGTCACTGGGCACAGGGTTCAGGACACAGAAGGATTCAGGAACATAACACAGCAGACACAGTTCGGACAGTCAGGTATAGGACAGGTACAGGATCAAGGATTCAAGCCTGGAATTACCGCCTCCAGGATAGGCGAAGGGACGGGTACAGGATCAGGGATTCAAGCCTAGAATTACCGCCTCTAGGATGGGCGCAGGAACGGGTACAGGAACACACAACAAACATGGCAAGATTCAGAAGCTATGTGAATAGCTAAGGCCCCGCTCATAGGGCAGGGAGCCTTTATATATGAGCTGCCCGTCAGTAATTGGCTGGGGACAGCATTTCAAGTACACACACTAACCCTGATAAAAGCAAGGCAGGTGTGGCCCGCGCACCCTATGCAGCCAAACACAATTCAGCACAGCAAGGGCACCTGGAAATGGCTGCAGCCTAAACACACTTAGTAAGTCATGCACCACTGCAGAGGACCCTGACCTACGGTTAGCTTCCACAGCAACAGCCAGGGACCGCACATGCGGGTGGTCATGCAGCACAGCGGAGACACCCACGCATGAACGGCTACGCAGTGGAGCTGGGAACTGACCATCATCCATACAGGTAATGGATATCAGTATCCCAGCTCAATTAGGGGGAAAAGGATCAAAGGTTAAAGCACAGACATGCATTGTCACAACATGCATTGTCACAACGTGACAGGAAGGAAGGATAATCACCGTGCTGCCGCAAGAAAAAATCCAAAAATTGTAGAGGTTCCAACGTTGTTTATTCTACGCGTTTTGGGGTTCAGGTGACCCCTTCATCAGGACATGCCACAAATATTGTACCAAATATTGTACAATATTTGTGGTATGTCCTGTTGAAGGGGTCACCTGAACCCTGAAATGCGCAGAATAAACCACGTTGGAACCTCTAAAACTTTTGCAATTTTTCTTGCGGCAGCGCGGGGATTATCCTTCCTTCCAAACCTGAACAGTAGCACGGGCTTCCTGGAAAAGGTGTTCGGTATGGACCCCAAACATTACTGTTTGAGTTCGCCCATCTCTAATTGCAATGCTTTATACCTGCAATCAGACTACAAAAAGTGAAAGTCCCATAGAAGGACTAAGTAAAAAAATGTTAAATAGTAAAAATAATTTTAAAAAGATCAAATAATAATAAAAAATGTATATATGGTACCCATAAATAAGTGTTTTTATGAAAAAAATTAGCAAAACAAGTACATGTATCATTACGTTCAGAATGACCCAACCTATAGAGCTGTCCCACTAGTTAACCACATCAGTGAACACCAGGGCAAAAACTATGCTTTTTCATCATACAGCCGAACAAAAAGTGAGATAAAATGCGATCAAAATGACAAATGTAAATAAAAATGGTATAGCTGAAAACGTTATCTTGTCCTACAGAAAACAAGCAGCCATACAGCTCCATCACTGGAAAAAAAATTATAGCTCTTTGAATAAAGCAATGCAAAAATAATTATTTTTTTCTATAAAATAGATTTTATTGTATTGTGTAAAGCACCAAAACATAAAAAATTATATAACTGTCATATTTCCTTCATCATACTGATCGGAAAAATAAAGCTGCCTTATGAATTTTACCATGTGGAATGGCATAAAAAAAACCAATTGCTGAATTGCTGCTTATTGCTCATTCTGGATTCCAAAAATTGGAATAGAAAGCTTTCATAAAATGTCATGTGCCCAAAAATGGTACCAATGAAAAGTTCAACTCATTCCAAAAAAACAATCCGCCACATGACTGGCTACAGAAATATAGAAAAATTATGGAAAAATTATAGCTCTCCAAATATGATGATGCAAAAATTAGTTTTTGCAAAAAAAGCATAATTTTGCGTGTGCTGCCAAACATAAAAAATATATAAATCTGGTATCACTGTAATCACACCAACCCAAAGAATAAAGTTGTCTTATCACTTCTACCACACGAGGAACTGTGTAAAAAAATAACTAAAACCAATTTTTGACCTGCTGTTGATTTGTTCATTCTGCCTCCCAAAGAATGCAGTATGGCTCAGTTCACATTAATTCTGCGCTCTAAACCTAGCGCCTACACCAAGTTTTCCATGTAAATCTCTGAAATACGTGATTCAGAAGGAACCCCCAACAGAAGATTCCCTATAATGATGCAGATGCCGTCGCTTCAAACATTGTATGGCCTATGATCTGGAGGGTTTTGTTTTTTTAGGCATGCCTAAAAGTGCCGTTGCAACAGTTTTGTGCACTTCTGAAAAGAAGGAAACCCCTGAATAAAGGACAGACGAAGTCCATTGTAATTATTCTGCCTCATTATAGTGAATTGATTCCTCAGGGGTTTAATTTGAATCACCTTATTCAGAGATCTAGATGGAATCCCTAATGTAGGTGCTCAACGTAGAGTGCCGGATAAATGTGATCCCAAACATTATGTAAAATGTTCCAAATAAAAGCTTCAACTCAATCCAAAAATAAGTAAGTCCCTACTCAGGTCTGTCATCTGTTAACAGAAGTATAGGGGGCATCCACATTACTGGTAGTGCAATGACTTTGGAAAAGTGCCATGGACCCTCAACTCCCAAAAGAAATCCAGCGAATTCTGCACTCCCAAATCCAAATCCCCCCTTCTAAGTTCCAAAACCACATTTAGCGTCCACATGTTTGGCATTTCTGTAGTAATGAGAGCCTACCTAATTTAAGGGTGCATGTCTTCTGAAGCACAAGCTGGGCATAACATACTGGAACTACAATGTAATAGACACTACAATATGCATGCACTACAATAGCAGATTTGCAATTTTCACTTAGCAACATCCACTGCTGTTTGTTTATGGAAAACAGCCATAGAGTCAAATCATCAATACAAATGTAGATAAATTCCCAATAGGGTATAATTTAAAAAATGGGGTCACTTCAGGGAGTTTTCTGCTCTTCCACTTTTTTTAGACTATTTTAGTCGTTCATGATCTCTTATCCTTGCACATACATGTTAGATCATGACATGGTCTACTATACATATACAGTACAGACCAAAAGTTTGGACACACCTTCTCATTTAAAGTTTTTTCTGTATTTTCATGACTATGAAAATTGTACATTTACACAGAAGGCATCAAAACTATGAATTAACACATGTGGAATTATATACTTAACAAAAAATTGTGTAACAGCTGAAATTATGTGTTATATTCTAGGTTCTTCAAAGTAGCCACCTTTTGCTTTGATGACTGCTTTGCACACTCTTGGCATTCACTTGATGAGCTTCAAGAGGTAGTCACCGGAAATGGTCCCAAATATAGGGTATCAGTGTACTCAGGAGAAATTTCACAACAAACTGTATTATGCAATTTCTCCTATTACCCTTGTGAAAATAAAAAATTGGCCTTAAAAAAACATTTTTGTGGGAAAAATTAGATTTTTTTATTTTCACAGCTCAACATTATAAACTTATTTTAAGCACCTGGGGGTTCACGGTGATCAGCAAACATCTAGATACATTCCTTGATGGCTCTATTTTCCAAAATGGAGTTTCTCGTGGGAAGTTTTTACTGTTTAGGCATATCAGGGGCTCTCCAAATGCGACATTGCATCCACTAATGAATCCAACATATTTTAGCTTTAAAAAGCCAAATGGCACTCCTGCTCCTACCCTTCCCAGTCCTGCCGAGAGCTCAAACAGTAGTTTTCCTTCACATATTGGGTATAGGTGTACTCAGATAAACTGCACAACAAATTGATTGGTTGATTTTTTCCTGATATTTTTATGAAAATGCAAAATTTGGGACAAAAATAAATGCTGATGGGAATTTTTTTTAATTTTCATCGCTCTGCGTTTTAAACTTTCATGAATCACATGGGGGTTCAAGGAGCTCATAACAAATCTAGATAATTTTCTTGAGGGGTGTAGTTTCCAAAATGGGCCCACTTGTGTGGATTTTCCACTGTTTAGGCACATCAGGGGCATTTTGTGTGAAATAATCATCTTGTTTAAGGGCATAAGAATTAAAAATTTGAAAATTGCGAAGTTTTTAAAAATTTTTGCAAAATTTCTGAAATTTTTTCACAAATAAATGCAAGTCATATTGAAGTACAATATGTCATGAAAAAGGCAATCTCTGAATCAATGGGATCTGTTGAAGAATTGTAAAATTTAGCCTGGTCATGAAGGTGAAAATTGGCTTGGGGTGTGAAGGGGTGAAATCAAATCCACTTTTTTAAAAAAAGCATCTTCAAAAGTCCAATTTATCAAGAAATGAAATAATTTTAGCGATACATTAAACACCAAAAAAAAGAGTAGATACACAAGATCTGCTTTTGTTTGGCCACAAAAAACTGCAATAAAAAAAGTGTTTAAAACTTTCTTTGTACATTAAAATATTATTAATAAAACCATAAGTGCAAGGTGCAGAAAACAATAAAAAAAAGGTTTCAGAAAATGGGAAGAGAATTATATCATTTTTAACAAACTTCTGAATTTTTTTGGACCAGTAAAATAAAAAAATGATATTGTTGTACTGACCTGAAGAATCAAGAAGATAAGTCACTTTTAACCCCTTAACGACCAAGCCATTTTGTAGGTTAAAGACCAGGCCAATTTTTACATTTCTGACCACTGTCTCTTTATGAGGTTATAACTCTGGAACGCTTCAACGGATCTTGGCGATTCTGAGATTGTTTTCTCGAGACATATTGTACTTCATGATAGTGGTAAAATTTCTTCAATATAACTTGCGTTTATTTATGAAAAAAACGGAAATATGGCAAAAATTTTGAAAATTTTGCAATTTTCAAACTTTTAATTTTTATGCCATTAAATCAGAGAGATATGTCACAAAAATTAGTTAATAAATAACATTTCCCACATGTCTACTTTACATCAGCACAATTTTGGAACCAAAATTTTTTTTTGTTAGGAAGTTATAAGTGTTAAAAGTTGACCAGCAATTTCTCATTTTTCCAACAAAATTTACAAAATCATTTTTTTTAGGGGCCACCTCACATTTGAAGTGAATTTGAGGGGTCAATATGACAGAAAATACCCAAAAGTGACACCATTCTAAAAACTGCACCCCTCAACGTGTTCAAAGCCACATTCAAGAAGTTTATTAACCCTTTAGGTACTTCACAAGAATTGAAGCAATGTGGAAGGAAAAAATTAACATTTAACTTTTTTTCCAAAATTTTTCTTTCGACACAATTTTTTAAAACTTTGTCAAGGGTATCAGTAGAAAATTAACCACAATATTTGTTGTACAATTTCTCCTGAGTACATCGATACCCCATGTGTGGGGGTAAACCACTATTTGGGCGCATGGCAGAGCTCGGAAGGGAAGCAGCGCCATTTGACTTTTTTGGCTGGAATTGAGATTGGACGCCATGTCGCATTTGGAGAGTCCCTGTGTGCCTAAACAGTGGATACCCCCACAAGTAACCCCATTTTGGAAACTAGACCCCCAAGGAACTTATCTTGATGTGTGGTGAGAGCTTTGAACCCCCAAGGGCTTCACAGAAGGTTATAACGTAGAGCCGTAAAATTAAAAAATCATGTTTTTTCCACAAAATGATCTTTTCATCCCAATTTTTATTTTCCAAAGGATAAAAGGACCCCAAAAGTTATTGTGCAATTAGTCCTGAGTACGCTGATACCACATATGTGGGGGGTAAACCACTATTTGGGTGCATGGCAGAGCTCGGAGGGGAAGCAGCGCCATTTGACTTTTTTGGCTGGAATTGAGATTGGACGCCATGTCGTATTTGGAGAGCCCCTGTGTGCCTAAACAGTGGATACCCCCCACAAGTAACCCCATTTTGGAAACTAGACCCCCCCAAGGAACTTATCTCGATGTGTGGTGAGAGCTTTGAACCCCCAAGGGCTTCACAGAAGGTTATAACGTAGAGCTGTAAAATTAAAAAATCATATCTTTTCCACTAAAATGATCTTTCCACCCCAATTTTTATTTCCCAAAGGGTAACAGGACCCCAAAAGTTATTGTGCAATTTGTCCTGAGTACGCTGATACCCCATATGTGGGGGTAAACCACTATTTGGGCGCATGGCAGAGCTTGGAAGGGAAGCAGCGCCATTTGACTTTTTTGGCTGGAATTGAGATTGGACGCCATGTCGCATTTGGAGAGTCTCTGTGTGCCTAAACAGTGGAAACCCCCACAAGTGACCCCATTTTGGAAACTAGACCCCCCAAGGAACTTATCTAGATGTGTGGTGAAAGCTTTGAACCCCCAAGGGCTTCACAGAAGGTTATAACGTAGAGCAGTAAAATTAAAAAATCATATCTTTTCCACAAAAATGATCTTTCCACCCCCAATTGTTATTTTCCAAAGGGTAACAGGACCCCAAAAGTTATTGTGCAATTTGTCCTGAGTATGCTGATACCCCATATGTGGGGGTAAACCACTATTTTGACGCATGGCAGAGCTGGAAAGGGAAGGAGCGCCTTTTTCAAATGCAGATTTTGATGGAATGGTCTGCGGGTGTCATGTCACGTTTGGAGAGCCCTGACAGGGGCGTAACTAGGAACGGCAGGGCCCCACAGCAAACTTCACAATGGGGCCCCCCCCCTCGCGCGCGTTGCCAATCCCGGTCTACCCAAGTTGTGTTAAGAAAGATACCTTCATTATCCAAAATTAGAGGTTTTTGGAGTAATGATAGTGAAATAACAGAAAAGAACCAACTCCCAGGAAGCAACTGAGGTAGTGACGAAGGTAGGCTTTCTCCAGAGTAAATGTGTGAAGAAACTTGTAATCCAGCCTGCAAATTGCTTTCAAAACGGATGATTTATTCAGTAGAACAACAGTCCGGTATACAGAATAATCTAAGATTGTTCTGTATACCGTACTTCTGCACCACGCCCTCACCAATTACACATGTGAGGAGTGACAGCCTCAGCTCTGCTACATGTGAGGAGTGACAGCCTCAGCTCTGCTACATGTGAGGAGTGACAGACTCAGTTCTGCTACATGTGAGGAGTGACAGCCTCAGCTCTGCTACATGTGAGGAGGAACAGCCTCAGCTCTGCTACATGTGAGTAGGGACAGCCTCAGCTCTGCTACATTCGAGGAGTGACAGCCTCAGCTCTGCTACATGTAAGGAGTGACAGCCTCATCTCTGCAACATGTGAGGAGTGACAGCCTCAGCTCTGCTACTTGTATAGCAAAGCTGAGGCTGTCGCTCCGCACATGTAGCAGAGATGAGGCTGTCACTCCTCGCATGTAGCAGAGCTGAGGTTGCTACTTGTCACATGTAGCAGAGCTGAGGTTGTTACTTGTCACATGTAGCAGAGCTGAGGTTGTTACTTGTCACATGTAGCAGAGCTGAGGTTGTTACTTGTCACATGAGCAGAGCTGAGGTTGTTACTTGTCACATGAGCAGAGCTGAGGTTGCTACTTGTCACATGTAGCAGAGCTGAGGTTGTTACATGTAGCAGAGCCGAGGTTTCTACTTGTCAGATGTAGCAGAGCTGAGGTTGTTACTTGTCACATGTAGCAGAGCCGAGGTTGCTACTTGTCACATGTAGCAGAGCTGAGTTTGTTACTTGTCACATGAGCAGAGCTGAGGTTGTTACTTGTCACATGAGCAGAGCTGAGGTTGCTACTTGTCACATGTAGCAGAGCTGAGGTTGTTACTTGTCAAATGTAGCAGAGCTGAGGTTGTTACTTGTCACATGTAGCAGAGCCGAGGTTGCTACTTGTCACATGTAGCAGAGCTGAGGTTGTTACTTGTCAAATGTAGCAGAGCTGAGGTTGTTACTTGTCACATGTAGCAGAGCTGAGGTTACTATGTCACATGTAGCAGAGCTGAGGTTGCTACTTGTCACATGTAGCAGAGCTGAGGTTATATGTCACATGTAGCAGAGCCGAGGTTGCTACTTGTCACATGAGCAGAGCTGAGGTTGTTACTTGTCACATGAGCAGAGCTGAGGTTGTTACTTGTCACAAATAGCAGAGCTGAGGTTGCTACTTGTCACAAGTAGCAGAGCTGAGGTTGCTACTTGTCACATGTAGCAGAGCTGAGGTTGCTACTTGTCACATGTAGCAGAGCCGAGGTTGCTACTTGTCAAAATGAGCAGAGCTGAGGTTGTTACTTGTCACATGAGCAGAGCTGAGGTTGTTACTTGTCACAAATAGCAGAGCTGAGGTTGCTACTTGTCACAAGTAGCAGAGCTGAGGTTGCTACTTGTCACATGTAGCAGAGCCGAGGTTGCTACTTGTCACATGTAGCAGAGCTGAGGTTGCTACTTGTCACATGTAGCAGAGCTGAGGTTACTTGTCACATGTAGCAGAGCTGAGGTTGCTACTAGTCACATGAGCAGAGCCGAGGTTGCTACTTGTCACATGTAGCAGAGCTGAGGTTGCTACTTGTCACATGTAGCAGAGCTGAGGTTGCTACTTGTCACATGTAGCAGAGCTGAGGTTACTTGTCACATGTAGCAGAGCTGAGGTTGCTACTTGTCACATGAGCAGAGCTGAGGTTGCTACTTGTCACATGAGCAGAGCTGAGGTTGCTACTTGTCACATGAGCAGAGCTGAGGTTGTTACTTGTCACATGAGCAGAGCTGAGGTTGTTACTTGTCACATGAGCAGAGCTGAGGTTTTTACTGTCACATGAGCAGAAGTGAGGTTGCTACTTGTCACATGTAGCAGAGTTTGAGGTTGTTACTTGTCACATGTAGCAGAGCCGAGGTTGCTACTTGTCACATGTAGCAGAGCTGAGGTTGTTACTTGTCAAATGTAGCAGAGCTGAGGTTGTTACTTGTCAAATGTAGCAGAGCTGAGGTTGTTACTTGTCACATGTAGCAGAGCTGAGGTTGCTACTTGTCACATGTAGAAGAGCTGAGGTTACTTGTCACATGTAGCAGAGCTGAGGTTGCTACTTGTCACATGAGCAGAGCTGAGGTTGTTACTTGTCACATAAGCAGAGCTGAGGTTGTTACTTGTCACAAATAGCAGAGCTGAGGTTGCTACTTGTCACAAGTAGCAGAGTTGAGGTTGTTACTTGTCACATGTAGCAGAGCTGAGGTTGCTACTTGTCACATGTAGCAGAGCCGAGGTTGCTACTTGTCACATGTAGCAGAGCTGAGGTTGTTACTTGTTACATGTAGCAGAGCTGAGGTTGTTACTTGTCACATGTAGCAGAGATCAGGGTGTCACTCGTCACTTGTAGCAACCATGAGGCTGTTACTGGGCCAGGGGGAGGCTACTGGTGACTGAGGTCCCGTGCCCAACAGGGCCCAGGGGGAGGTTAGTGGTGACTTGAGGCTTGCGTCAAACAGGGCCCAGGAGCCCGAGGCCCTGTTGGAATGCGGGCCCCTTGCTACCTGGGCCCTGTGTTGAATGTGGGCCCCCTGCACTGCAGCCTGGGGCCTGGGCCCTGTTGAATGTGGGCCCTGTTAGATCCTGCCTGCACCTGCCCTCCCAGTCACCATTGAGCAGCCAAGCCTCTTCTCACTGTTGAGAGACTCACGGTACTCACCCTGCTCGCCCGGGCTTCCACCTGCTTGTCCAGTCAGCCTGCTGCTTCATGTGGTCTGCCTGGCCGTCTGCTGTCCGCCCCCACATGCACACACGCTGTGACTGACGGACCATAATGCACTGGGCCGCAGCTTAAAGCTACAGTGCTCATTTCTGTTCGCTGTCTGCATTTACAACACTGTAGTGTCTCTTTAAAACAACACAGTGTTGTTATGCATCAGCGTTCAGAGTCAGAAGCCTGAACAAAATGTTGGGAGGGGGCCCGAGCGCGGATCCATTTGCCAGCGTGCTCGGGCCCCCCTTTTTGCTCCTAAATCACAGGGCAGCTGCAGCAGGGACGGGCCCCCTTCTAGCCCGGGCCCTGTGGCAGCTGCTTCCCCTGCTTCCACTATAGTTCCGCCCCTGGCCCCTGATGTGCCTAAACAGTAGAAACCCCCCACAAGTGACTCCATTTTGGAAACTAGACCCCCCAAGGAACTTATCTAGATGTGTGGTGAGCACTTTGAACCCCCAAGTGCTTCACAGAAGTTTATAACGTAGAGCCGTGAAAATAAAAATATCATATTTTTTTCCACAAAAATAATCTTTTTGCCCCCAAATTTTTATTTTTATAAGGGTAACAGGAGAAATAGGACCCCAAAAGCTATTGTGCAATTTGTCCTGAGTACGCTGATATCCCATATGTGGGGGGGAACCACTATTTTGACGCATGGCAGAGCTCGGAAGGGAAGGAGCACCGTTTTTAAATGCAGACTTTGATGGAATGGTCTGCGGGTGTCATGTCGCGCTTGGAGAGCCCCTGATGTGCCTAAACAGTAGAAACCCCCCACAAATGACCCCATTTTGCAAACTAGACCCCCCAAGGAACTTATCTAGATGTGTGGTCAGCACTTTGAACCCCAAGGGCTTCACAGAAGTTTATAATGTAGAGCCGTGAAAATAAAAAAATCATATTTTTTTCCACAAAAATTACCTTTTTGCCCCAAATTTTTATTTTTCTAAGGGTAACAGGAGAAATAGGACCCCAAAAGCTATTGTGCATTTTGTCCTGAGTACGCTGATACCCCATATGTGGGGGGTAACCACTGTGATGGCCTTACTGCGATCTTTGGGAGGCACAATGAACAAATCCACAAAAGGTGAAGAATTGGTTTTCTTTTTTACGCCGTTCCTCGTGCGGTATTAGTGATTAGGTGACTTTTTTCCTCGGATCGGTGCGATTACAGCGATACCAGATTTACACCCTTTTTTCATGTTTAGCTTCTGTCACACACTAAAAGATGCTTTTTCTTGGAATAATTTTTTGTAAGAAATTTTTGCATCGCCGTATTTTGAGAGCTATAATTTTTCCATATTTCGGCCGACAGAGTTATCTGTGGGCTTATTTTTTGCAGGACGAGCTGACGTTTTTATTGGTACCATATTCAGGCACATAAAGTTTTTTGATCGTTTCCTATTCCGATTTTTGTGGAATCAGAATGAACAAAGACCAGCAATTCAGGAATTGTTTTTTTTTTTTTTTTTTTCCTCCGTTCCGTGTGTGGTAAAATTGATAAAGCAGCTTTATTCTTCGGGTCACTACGGTTACGGCGATTCCTCATTTATATATTTTTTTTATGTTTTGGCGTTTTTTACACAATAAAAAATTTTATAGAAAAAATAATTATTTTTGCATCAGTTTATTCCGCGAGCTATAACTTTTTTATTTTTTTGCTGATGATGCTGTATAGCGGCTTGTTTTTTGCGGGACAAGATGACGTTTTCAGCGGTACCATGATTATTTATATCTGACTTTTTGATTGCGTGTTATTGCACTTTTTCCAAGCGGTATAATGATACCGCTTGGAAAAAGTATAATTTACTACTTTTTTGTGTTTTTTTTTTACGGCTTTCACTGAAGGGGTTAACTAGGGTTACGCTTTTATAGATGGGATTTTTACGGACGTGGCGATACCTAACATGTGTATGTTTTTTGTTTTTTTTTTTTTTATTACATAAAAATGTGTATTTTTTAGGAGATTTTTTTAAAATTATTTTTTAATATTTTTTTTACAATGTTTTTTAAAAAATGATTTTTTTTAACTTGTCCTTTTATGGGACTTTCACTTTTTTTACTTTTTATTGCAGTTACAATGCATTGCAATGCTCTGGCATTGCAATGCATTGCAACTATAGTGGAAGCTGCTGTGACCATGATCACAGCAGCTTCCCGTAGCTAAATGACCCGGAGGTTGTCATGACAACCCCCGGGTCATCAAGGCAGAGATCGGCCCCTGCAAATACATTGCAGGGTGCCGATCTGAGGCAGAGGGAGCTCCTCGATCGCAGCAGTCAGGGGGTTATCAGCCAGGGGCGGTGGGGGCTCCGCTCCTGGCTGTCAGTGCAGGAAGCCTGGCCACTGCAGCGCCGGCTCCTGCACTGATCGCGCTGGGGAAGCTGAAATTTCAGCTTCTCCTGCACGATCGCTGCTGTGTTTGGTCAGTCAGATTGACTGACCAAGCACAGCGCTGTAGGTGCGGGGACCGACGGCAAAGGTCCCCGCACCGCTTGCCATGCCTGTCAGCTGTCTGTGACAGCTGTCGGCACTGATCTACCACTGCGTGTTTACACGCAGTGGTAGATCAAAGCCATGACGTGCAGAGTCCGTCCTGGTGCCGGAACTGACACCTTGCCATGACGGACTCTGCACGTCAGTGGACATTAAGGGGTTAATGCATAATAATTTCCATTAAAACAAAACCCAAAATGCAACGGTGGAATTACATGTTTTCACTATATTAACACACTTGGAAACATTTTCCTGATTTTCAGTACAGTACATAGTAAAGAGAACTCTATCAATCACAATTACAATTTATCCCATGAAAATAAATAAATCAATATGGCTTTGTGGATAGACAAAAAATAAGTTATGGCTCTTGGATGAAAAGAAGGGAAAAATGAAGCAAAGGTTAAATATGAGGGAGCACTAAAATGCTTGGATACTCGTTACTCGAACCGAGCAATTTTTAATGCTTGTGTGCTTGTTCTGATTAACGAGCATAATGTGAGTCAAAGGGAAACCTGAACATTTTTCCAGCAAACCCTACAAAGAGTTCTGGGGGGGCAGTGAAAATTTTGAAATGGATGGAAAAAGTGCTGAATGGAAAGACAACATCATGGAGAAGACCCCTGGAAGCATCTCTGACTCCAAGATCGCTGCTGAGAACAATGGTGTCACCCTTTTACTCCACTTTAAGGATTGACAGTAAGACATTAAAAATTGACAAAAAATTGGAGTTTACAGGAAAAAAAATGTTAAGAAACATTTTTTCCCATAAAATGACTTGCATATAAGGAAAAATGAAAAAGGATTTAAAATATATATATAATTTAAGTAAACTAAAATTTTATTTTTTATTAAAATCTATCTGTATCTATTAATTAACAGTCGCATGCAGAGTGATGATGACTATACAACCAACTGTTCCCTATATATTATTTTGGCCCCTACTTTTAATGTATACTAACTTATGTTATACTTGCAGTGATAGCCCTCTCTGATTTTCTAGGCTAAGCCATGTGATCTGACTGCTGCAGAGAATTATATGGAAGCCTGTGCAACCAATCCTGACACCATAATCTTACTGAGACTTGCAAATCAGCTTGCAGAATGTTTTGAATTTGTGTTTTACTGCAAATTACAAGAAATATGACTTCAGCTCCATCCTCTACGGATCGATCCACTCATCTCGAATGCTGATTTATATTAACAAGTAAAAAATGTATTTTATAGTGAACAGACAGGAAATGTTGCAAGATGTACTAAGAGAGAGAAATCTACTGTAAGTCAAAGTGGACTTTCTGCTGCCAAATGTGAAGATTGTTTTAATTTGCTGAACACTGTAAGTAGTTGAAAAATAATTGACATAACTAGTAGAAAAAACATTTTCTTTATGAGAATGAAAGATATCAATTGCTAGAAATTCTCAAAGTACTGCCAGCAATTTTTTGTGCGCCACTGGCTATTTCTGACAATAATTTGACACAAATATTAACTTCTATCTGTTTAGTCAATGTGCAGAGGTTTTTTAAGCAGACTAAGAAATGCCATAAGGGCACGTGAGCGTCTTTTTCAGGCCGGAGTCAGACGCAATGTATAAAAAAATCGGTCCGATTTTGTCTGCCGAGAATCACACAAATGTTCTCCTTATGGTGATTTGTATGTAATCCGTTTTCAATGTGACGATGCAATTTCCTTGCATTTGAGTATCCGTGTGACATCCGTATGGTGTCCTTATGGCTTTTCATTTCTCACTGCTTTTCCCCTTTGAATTTAATGGCTCGATGGGCTGTAATGAGGAAAATGTGTGCATATTTCTCGCAAGTCACACTGATGGTCCGTGTGGTGTCCGTTTTTTCTCGCACCCATAGACTTGCATTGTTGAGACTCGGCCGATATACACTGCAAATCGCAGCATGCTGCGATTTCACTCGCACGTATAATACGGACGAGAAAAATCGGATGATGAGAGCTGCCCCATAGATTAACATTGGTCCGAGTGCTAGGCGATTTTTTATCGCATAGCACTAGTCCGTATTATACGGTAGTGTGACTCCGGCCTCAGGCAGACTCTGAATTTGCCTGCCACCACTCCACCAGAACAAGTCCACTCGCTTTGTCAGTTTTGGCTGAAAATAGCAAGAGAAATCCAAAAGACACAAAAAAATCACCCCCTTTTGCCCCATTCAAAATAAAACAATATAGCAAAACAAAAATACACATATTTTGTATCGCCACGTTTAGAAATGCCCGATCTTTCAAAGTATAAAAATAATTAATACGATCAGTACACGGCGTAATGAGAAAAAAAAATCAAAAGGCCAGAATCATGCTTTTTTGGTTGCCGTAACATTGCAATAAAATGCAATGACAGGTGATCAAAACATCATATCTACCTCCAAATGGTATAAATAAAAATATCAGCTCGACACTAGTGTTGAGCGATATTGCTCGATATCTAAAAATATCGTATCGAAATTGTATCGCCGATATCACTAAATATCGGCGATATCCGATACCGATACCGGAAGTCCCATGTAAGTCTATGGGAACAAAATATCGCAACTAAAAAAAACCTTTATTTCCTTGTAAACACTAAATATACACACATAGAATACATATATATATATATATACATGTCATTGTGACATATATATATACATATATGTATAGTTTATACACTTCTACATAGTAAAATATCCTCTGATTCAATTGCCGGGTAAAGCCGGCTTCTGTGAAAAGACAGAAGCACCCGACATGAAATGACACTTGGTGTACATAGGGTTAACCATGTCTTTTCATGTCGTTTGCAATCTGATTTGCACAAACAATTACATCAGTCTATGTGTGCAAAATTTCACACCTGTAGGGGTTAATTAAAGGTGTAAATTCGTTGTAAAAAAAACGGACTTTTTTGCTACAAATTTACACCTTTAATTAACCCCTACAGGTGTGAAATTTTGCACACTTACACTCATGTAATTGTTTGTGCAAATCAGATATCAAACTACATGAAAAGACATGGTTAACTCTATGTAAACCAAGTGTCATTTCATGTCGGGTTCTGCATTTTCACAAAAGCCGGCAATTGAATTAGCGGCTATTATACTATGTAGAAGTGTATGAACTATAAATATAAATATATATATATATATGTGTCACAAATTTAATGACATGTATATATATATATAAGGTGTAAAATTGCTGAAAAAAAATGCGTGGGCTCCCGCCCTATTTTCGCAACCAGACAGACAAAGCCAGTGAGTGGGGCAGATAATAATAGTCCAGAGAGGGACCATTATTTTTGCCCCCCCGGCTACTAACATCTGCCCCCAGACACCCCAGAAAGGGCAAATCTCTAATTAGATTTGCCCTTTCTGGCACTTTGCCCGTCTATTCCCATTGCCCTGTAGCGGTGGCGAATGGGTTAATAAGGGGTTAAAATGACCTTGCAATTGAAAGGTCACTTTAAGCCAGGTTAATAATTGAGAGCTGTCAATTAGACAACTATCAATTATTAATCCTATTGTATGAAAGAAAAATCAAACACACACACTTTAATAAAAAAGAAGTTTAATGAAATAATCACACAGTTTTTGACCATATTTTATTTTCCTGCTAAAACCATTTCCTGTAATAAAAATAAAATAATAAAGCAAAATTATTCTTACCAATCCAATGTACAGTCAGGTCCCACGGTGTAATCCTTCAGAAAGGGTTAATGTTTACTGCAGGGACCGCAGCTAATGCTGCAGCCTCACAGTAAACCCCCAAATGAATGAGTTCCTCTCCTGGCTGACAGGAGAGGAAGTGGAAAGCTTAATTGATTGCTTTCCACTTTCACTTCAGGTCAGCCAGGGACACAATCAGTGACGTCAGAGGGAACTGGTTAACAAAAATAGGGGATCCCCTCGAAAAAAATTGGCGTGGGGTCCCCCCTATTTTTGTTAACCAGCCAGATGAAGCAGACTGCTGAGGCCTGGATTTTCAGGCTGTTAAGGAGCCAAGATCCATGGACCTTGCCAGCCTGATAATACCAGGCCACAGCAGTCTGCATATTTTGGCTGATTAACAAAAATAGGGGATCCCCTCGAAAAAAATTGGCGTGGGGTCCCCCCTATTTTTGTTAACCAGCCAGATGAAGCAGACCGCTGAGGCCTGGTTTTTCAGGCTGGTAAGGATCCAATATCCATGGACCTTGCAAGCCTGATAATACCAAGCCACAGCAGTCTGCTTAGCTTGGCTGGTTAACAAAAATAGGGGATCCCCTCGAAAAAAAAAACGGCGTAGGGGTCCCCCTATTTTTGTTAACCAGCCAAGTAAAATGCAGACTGCTGCGGCCTGGTATTAAAAGACTGTCAAGGCCCATGGATTTTGGCCCTCAACAGCCTGATAATACCAGGCTACAGCAGCCCCACATTTGGCGCATCAAAAGATGTGCCAATTGTGGCACTTTACCCGGCTCTTCCCACTTGCCCTGTAGCGGTGGCAAGCGGGGTAATAAGGGGTTAATGTCACCGTTGATTGCACGGTGACAATAAGCCCGGTTAATAATGGAGAGGTGTCAATAAGACACCGATCCATTATTAATCCCAAAGTTATTAAATGCATAAAAAAAAGACAAAGCAAGAAAAAAGTATTTTAATGAAATAAAAGAGACAACACACTTTTCATTTCTTTTATTGTACTCTCATTCCTGCGATGCCATCGATCTCCTGTAAAAAAAGAAAAAAAACAAACCAACAGTATACCACCTGTCCGACGCAGTCCATAACGACAGTCCCACGACGATCCAGCTCTGCTACATCGCAATGACAGGCAGAGCCTGTCATCGCGACGCAGCACAGCTGATTACCTGCTTCCCCGGCGGTGACGTCATCGGACTGACTGCTTTACGGCCGGGATTACCCAGCAGTCACTGCAGTTATCGCGAGAAACTGCATGTGACCGCCGGGGAGAAGAGGATGGCGGCCATGAAGCAGTCCAGGACGTGACCGCCGGAGATCTTCTGCCAGGTAAGTGCCGCTGACTCCTGACAGACCCGACCGACGGACACTGACAGTGACAGACCCGACCGACGGACACGGACAGTGACAGTGACAAATCCGATTCCGGTATTCGATATGACGAAAATATCGAAACGAATTATCGAAAGGCCGATAGAGCTAATATCGGCCGATAGCCGATATTTGCATTATCGTATCGCTCAACACTACTCGACACACAAAAAATAAGTCCTCACCCAGCCCCAGATCCCGAAAATTGGAGATGCTACGGGTTTCAGAAAATAGCACCATTTTTTTTTTTATAAAGTTTTGATTTTTTTTTTTCACCACATAAATAAAAAAGAACCTATATCTTTGGTATCTACAAACTCATAATGATCTGAAGAATCATAATGACAGGTCAGTTTTAGCATTTAGTGAACAAAGTAAAAAAAAATACAATTGTGGATTGCACTTTTTTTGCAATGTCATCACACTTGGAATTTTTAGGGGTAAAATACACAATATGGTAAAATCAATGGTGGCATTCACATGGCCATATTGATGGAAAAATAAAGAAGTTATGGCTCTGGGAAGAAAGAGATGAAAAAAATGAAAAAGCAAGAACAGAAAATCCCAAGGTGGTGAAGGGGCTGAAAATATTGCATCAAGGCAAAAAACTTTGCTAACGTTGCACTTTGAACTTCTGCTGAATCCATTACTTTCCATAGACTACAGCAGCTTCTAATCCCCTTTACTACTCAGTTATTGGTCATTACTCAAAATAAACAATTATTTGTTTGCCACTAGCTTCACAATTGTTATATAATATTGTGGTCGATATAAAAATATTGACCTCAATAAGTAACTAACATGTCATGTATGTAAATATTTGGTATTTGGTAACTAACATGTCGTGTATGCCAATTTGGTATTTATTTATTGGTAGGATATCCTACCAATAAATAAATACCAAATTTGCCATATCATGGACAACCGGTTGTTTCATTTAATAAAAATGGAGTATGTCAGCCAGGTCATTCTTTATTTAATAACACCAAATTGAAAATTCAAGTACCGTATATACTCGTGTATAAGCCGACCCGAGTATAAGCCGACCCCCTAATTTTGCCACAAAAAACTGGGAAAACTTATTGACTCGCGTATAAGCCTAGGGTGGAAAATGCAGCAGCTACGGGTAAACTTAAAAAATAAAAATAGATACCAATAAAAGTAAAATTTATTGCGACATCAGTAGGTTAAATGCTTTTGAATATCCATATTGGATCAGGAGCCCCATATAATGCTCCATACAGTTCATGATGGCCCCATAAGATGCTCCATACAAAATACGCCCTATATAATGCTGCACAAAGGTTAATAATGGCCCCATAAGATGCTCCATAGATTATGCCCCATATAATGCTGCACAAAGGTTAATAATGGCCCCATAAAATGCTCCATAGATTATGCCCCATAAGATACTCCATAGATTATGCCCCACAAGATGCTCCATAGATTACACCCCATAAAATGCTCCATATATTTTATGCCCCATATGATGCTCCATACATTATGCCCACATATGATGCTCCATAGATTATGCCCCCATAAGATGCTCCATAGATTATGCCCACATATGATGCTCCATAGATTATGCCCCATATGATGCTCCATAGATTATGCCCCCATATGATGCTCCATAGATTATGCCCCCATAAGATTCTCCATAGATTATGCCCTCATAAGATGCTCCATAGATTATGCCCCATATGATGCTCCATAGATTATGCCCCCATATGATGCTCCATAGATTATGCCCCCATAAGATGCTCCATAGAATAGACCCCATATGCTGCTGCAAATAAAAAATAAATGACATACTCACCTCTCGTCGCTGGGGGCCAGGTGCTGGTATCCTGAGCAGGTGGGGACACCGGCGTGCTATGGGGGACAGGTGCCAGTGTCACCGCTGGCTCAGGGCCCCGGAACCTGAAATATTCACCTGTCCCCGGTCCACTGCTGCGCGCCGCTGTCTTCCGGGTCCTCTGTCAGCGTCTGTTCAGGCAGAGGGCGTGCCACGCACTAACTATGTCATCATGCCCTCTGACCTGAACGTCACAGTCAGTCAAAGGACGCAGAGGATAGAGCGGTGCGCAGCGGTGGACCGGGGACAGGTAAATATCACTTATACTGACCCCTCCTGGAGCGTCTCTGCAGCCCCCCTGCTTCTCCCACGGTCTCGGTAGCTATTCCTTCCTTCAGCGGTCACGTGGTACCGCTCATTAAAGTCATGAATAAGTGCATATTCATGACTTTAATGAGCGGTACCACGTGACCGCTGGAGGAAGGAGCCTGAGATCATGGGAAAAGCAGGGGGCTGCTGACTCGCTTATAAGCCGAGAGGGGGACTTTCAGCCTTAAAAAATGGTCTGAAAATCTCAGCTTATACGCGAGTATATACGGTACTTATTTAAAGCGCCATTTATTTTTTTACAGTGTTCATTTTTTCTTCCTCATAAAAGCTATTGGAAGGTGAAAATCAGCATTTCAAAATAATTTCAAGCAATCAAAGTTTACTTTTTCTTATTTAATAGTGTTTCACAGCTGGAATATTTTCAAACGTTTTCTCTGTTCCCATTATATTAATCTGTTCAATCTACATTTGAGAAACATGTTATTTGTTTATAAAAAGGTTTTTTAGGTCAAAGTAATTTCTACAATAATTTAATCATTGCTTATAGAAATAATTTGCTTCATGATGCATTCTGTATGCGGACAACCAAAATATAATTTACATGCCAGAAAAAATATAACTGTAACCTTATAAACATTTTCAAATAAATGAAAAGTCTCGGGAGGATTTCCAGTTAAACAGTTCCCAACGTACATGATGCATGTACAGCAGATACTGAAGTTTCATTCATGGAGTGCGCTTAGGAGCTGAAACCACACCATGAACAACAGGTGACAGCAGTTTTATATAGACCCCAACTTCCTCTAAGGCCAGAGTCACACTTGCGAGAAACTCGCATGAGTCTCGCATCTCAATACCCAAATGTCACGCACAGTGTGCGAAAACCAAGTGTATCATAAAGGGAAATGGGGGACGGGGCCAAGACACTAGGGAAGGGACTTGGAGACCCCTAGGCTAGATCTAATCTCTCCCTAGAACTCCTACCGAGTCACTATATTGGTTCCTCACCAATCACCGAGCAGGAACCTCAGGCCCTAAATCTCACTCAGCCCTAAGTCCTGAATAGGGAACGGGAGCAGTCTCCGCTAAACCAAAGACGGTAAGGTGAGACAAACAGGGGAACACTTAGCTGAATCGCCAGATACGGATACCAGATGAGGGATTCCAGACACCAAACTGGAGCACTTTGAAAAGGTCCAACACTCTAGCAAGCACAAGTGGAAATGAAGCTATTACCTGCACTGGGTCACAGCTGAGCCACTAACTAAATAGATCCAAACTACTCAGAGCAGAAGGAGGTCGACGCTGGGTCCTAGAGGCAGATGGTTCAGGGAGCAGTATGTATGGACAGGCGCTCAGACCTTCTGAGGCCTGACGCAGGATGATAGCCTGTCACTTCCAAAGCGCTCGTGGCAGTAACCCCCTTCCTATGAGTGGCCTCCGGACACTCAGGACCCGGTTTCTCAGGATGTGAGATATGGAATGCCCTAACCAACCTGGGGGCATTCACCTCTGACGCTGGCACCCACGTCCTTTCCTCTGGACCATAACCCCTCCGTGCACCAAGTACTCCAAGGAACGGCAAAGGAGACTAGAATCAACAATTCTCGAAATCTCAAACTCCAAATTGCCATCTACCAAAATTGTGGGGGGCGGTGGGGATGAGGACTCAATGGGGTTCACACATTTCCTAATAAGAGATTTATGAAAAAAATTGTGGATTTTGAGAGCTTGAGGAAGCTCCAGACGAAACACCGCTGGGTTTATGACAGCAGATATTCTGTAAGGACCAATAAACCTGGGTCTTAACTTCCAAGAAGGAACCTTCAACTTAATATTCCTAGTGGACAACCACACAGAGTAACTGACATTCAGGTCCAGACCTGGCACAGGTCTCCTGACAACCATACGTTTGTACCTGTCTCCCGTGATTCTCAAATTCTTCAGGACGCCCTGCCACACGGAAGAGAGCGACGGCGCGAAACGCTCTTCCTCCGGAACTCCTTAAGTCCCTCCCCCGTGTCTCCAAATTCTGGTTGACACGCTCTGTCTGCCTGTTCGACAGGGGATGAAAGACCGAAGAGAAGGACAGCTGTACCCCCTGTCGAGAACAGAATGCCCTCCAGAACTTGGAAACAAATTGGGTTCCCCGATCAGACACCACATCGGAAGAAACCCCGTGAAGTTTTACGATCTCATTAATGAAAACCTGGGCCAGAGTCTTGGCATTAGGAAGTGCTGGTAATGAGATGAAACGGACCATTTTACTGAATCTATCCATGACCACCAACATCACCGTTTTGCCCGCAGATACTGGTAGGTCCGTGATGAAATCCATGGAAAGATGTGTCCAAGGCCTGGAGGGAATGGGTAATGGGAGGAGAGTACCAGGTTTGTGAGTACGCAATACCTTACAGTGAGCGCAAGTACTGCATGCGGACACATGTTCCACCACATCCCGTTGCAACACCTGCCACCAAAAACGATGAGAGAGAAGGTCTGCAGTTGCTTTACCCCCTGGATGCCCTGCTAGCTCCGAGTTGTGGTGTTTGTTAACAACCTTGTGACGCAGATTGAGCGGTACAAATAACTTCCCTGAAGGACATGAGGAAGGGGCATCCTCCTGTGCCATCAACACCTCAGCCTCCAGTTCAGGATACAGTGCTGAAACAACTACCCCCTCTTGCAATATCGGGAATGTACTCTCTTGGTCTCCCCCACCCGGGAAGCTCCTAGACAGAGCATCCGCCTTGACATTTTTGACCCCGGGGCGAAAAGTGACACACGAAATTGAACCTCGTAAAAAACAACGACCACCTAGCTTGTCTCGGGTTCAGATGCTTGCCCGACTGCAGATATGCGAGATTTTTGTGATCAGTAATAGCTGTAATAGGATGGGCAGCCCCCTCCAGCCAATGTCGCCATTCTTCCAATGACAATTTAATTGCCAACAGCTCCCTGTTGCCCACATCATAGTTCCTCTCGGCCAAGGACAATTTTTTCGAAAAGAATGCACATGGGTGCCATTTACCAAGGGACGGACCTTGAGACAACACAGCCCCCGCCCCCACCTCCGATGCATCAACCTCTACAATAAATGGCTGAGAAGCATTGGGTTGACTGAGTTTGGGTACCTTGGCAAAAAAGTTTTTTAGGGAGGAACAAGCATTCAGAGCGGCCTCTGACCAATTAGACAAATCCGACCCCTTCATTGTCATGTCAGTAAGGGGTTTAACAACTGCAGAGTAATTCCGAATGAATTTTCTGTAAAAATTTGTAAAGCCCAGAAAATGCTGCAATGCCTTAAGGTTCTCAGGACGGTCCCAATCCAGGACAGCACGGACCTTCTCCGGATCCATCCGAAAACCTGAACATGACTACAAATATCCCAAAAGCTGTACCTCCTGCATGGCAAAAACACATTTCTCCAGTTTGGTGTACAGTTTATCTCTTAAGATCTGTAAAACCTGTTTAACATGCCCCTGATGTGCCTCAAAATCTGGCGAATAAATCAAAATGTCATCTAAATAGATCACTACAAACCTGCCCACCAAGTGATGAAATATGTCGTTGATGAAGTGCTGGAAAACTGCAGGGGCATGACCAGGCTCTCAAAATGCCCCTCATGGGTGTTGAAGGCAGTTTTCCCCTTTCGTCACCCTCTCTGATCCTAACTAAATTGTAAGCCCCCCTTAAGTCCAACTTGGAGAACACTTTATCTCCCACCACCTGACTGAACAAATCTGGAATCAGAGGTAGAGGGTATGGGTCTTGGATGGTGATTCGATTTAATTCCCAGAAATCTACACAGGGACGTAAGCCGACATCTCTCTTCTTCACAAAGAAGAACCCCGCCACAACGGGCAAAGATGAGGGTTTGATGTGTCCCTTCTCCAGACTTTCGGCAATTAACTCCTTCATAGCCTGTCTCTCAGGGCCAGAAAGATTATACAGTCTGGATTTGGGCTCTGGGGATCAGGTGTTAGGGTTCTAAGGGAGGAACCCGAAAGTGGACCCTCTGGGTCGTGGCTCCAGAGCCCCCTAGGGCGAGCAGACCAGATGGTGACCACCCCCTATACGGGGAGTGTTAGGGGCAGGCCCAGGGAGGATGGAACCACAACGGCCGGAACCAAAGGGGCGACTTAGGGCAAATACCGAAGAGATAGGAAGGAAGGCTGGGGCGAGGACAAAGTGAAGGTACGAGCCTGTAGATACCCAAAACAGAGGGTGACGGGAGGCAGGAAGGACCGGAAGAACCAGGGCTGGCAGGGAACAGATCCTGAAAGAGAAAAAGCTGTGATGAAAATAAGGGAACCACAGGACAGCCTGGTAGTCAGAGACACAGGGTATGCAGGCACGGCTAAGACACAGGACTGGCAGGCACAGCTGAGACGCAGTGTAGATAGGCACGGCTGAGACACAGGGTATGCAAGCGTGGCTAAGACACAGGGCTGGCAGGCACAGCTGCGATGCAGGGAAGGTAGGCACGGCTGAGATGCCAGGAAGGTAGGCACAGCTGAGACGCAGGGCTGACAGGCACGGCTGCGACGCAGGGTAGGTAGGCATCGCTGAGACACAGGGTAGGTAGGCACGGCAGAGGCACAGGGTAGGTAGGCACGGCAGAGACACAGGGTAGGTAGGCACGGCTGAGACACAGGGCTGGCAGGCATGGCTGCGACGCAGAGATACAGGGGCCTGAAGGAAAGACATTGACGCTAGGCAGGTAATGCTAGTGCCACCGCGTAAGACAAACAGGCGTCTTACCTGCAGCAGTGTCCAGAAGAAATACCCGGTGGGTGCCGCCGTGATGGGGCGGGAGCACTGGGTCACAACCTCCCATGAGGCCCTGCGGCGGGGAAGTGCGAGCACACATATGCGGACCCACCACGCGCCGCGACACCGAGAAGACAGGCGGGGAGCGGCGTGGGTACATGTCGGGGAAGCGCAGGGGGCGGAGACATCCGGGTAAGTATCTGCGGTCGTGAAATCAGGTTAATGGGACAATCGTATGCACGATGCGGGGGTAGCTCCTGACACAGCCCTCTCAGAAAAGACATTCTCAAAGCCTTTCAGAAATCCCGGCAAGACTTCAGCAGAAACTGAAGCATTCAGACAGTTCTCCTGACAGCAATCTCCCCATTCAATGATTTCCCTGGCTTGCCAATCCACCACCGGATTATGTCTGACCAGCCAGGGTAGGCCCAACACAATTGGAGTGGGAAGCCCTTCTAAAACATAGCATGGAATTATTTCAGAATGAGTCACCCCCACCCTCAGTTTTATATGATGTACAATTTGAGTGAGAGCCTTCTGTGCAAGTGGAGCAGAATCAATGGCGAAAATGGGAATAGGCTTACCTAATGTACAGCAAGCAAGACCATGATTTCTCACCAACTCGATGTCCACCATGCTGACTCCAGCTCCACTGTCAACAAACACAGAAATGGTCTCGGTTTTGCTCTCTAGTACCACCTCTGCTGACAGGACAAATCTGGAACTGCAAGTAAAAGAAAAATGTATGACCTGCTTATCTAACTCCAGACCACCAAGGGTTAACAGAGTACCCTTTTGCCTTGGAACCAAAGGGCAGGCTCCAATAAAATGACCCTTTTTCCCGCAGAAAAAACATATATCTTTTTTCTTCTGTCAGCGGAGAAGTACGGGGTGGCGGCCCTTCCTAACTGCATCGGTTCTACCTCCTCCCCCAACACAGGTTCACCGCCAAGCTGATCCCCGGACACAGGGGAACGACTCCCACCAGAGGGACCTGGGGAAAGTGGTCTTACCAAGGCATTTATCCACACGTATAGCAAGCGATATAGCTGCTTCCAATGACACAGGAGCCTCATACATAGCCAGAACATCTTTTAGTTTCTCACAAAGTTGGCTTTTAAGAGTCACATCATTCCATTTTGTGTCAGTTGCCCATCTACGGAATTCAGAGCTATATGACTCTACTGACCGATTTCCCTGCTGGAGGCGGTGAAGTCTAGACTCCGCCAGGGTGACTCGGTCAGGGTCATCATAAATGAGGGCCAGGGCCCCAAAAAATCCCTCCACAGACTGGAGACAAACAGAGTCCTGTGGTAAGGAAAAAGCCCATGATTGTGGATCTCCCTGCAATAAAGAAATCACAATCCCCTACTTTTTGCTCTTCACTGCCAGATGAGTAGGAACGAAGTTTGAAATGCAATTTGCAGGCTTCTTTAAACACAAAAAACTTGTCCCTGCCTCCTGAAAATCTTTCAGGGAGAGCAATCTTAGGTTCAGGCCGACCTGGCCCAGCAGCAGAGTCCCCAACACTGGTGACCTGCAGCTGCTGATGCTGCAGAACCTCAGGACAGAGATCAGTCACTTCCAGAGACAGACAGCGTAGTCGCTCAGCCAACTCAGTGACTGCATCTACCTCTGAAGGGAGAGAGAGAGAGAAAAAAAAAACGCAACCAAAAAAAGCACATAACAAGCAAAACACATGCACAAATGAACCACATGTCAGTTTTTTTTTTCTCTAAACGGTGTGAAGGGTAATAATGTCACGCACAGTGTGGGAAAACCAAGTGTAACATAAAGGAAAATGGGGAAGGGGGCCCAGACACTAGGGAAGGGACTTGGAGACCCCTAGGCCACATCTAATCTCTCCCTAGAACTCCTACCGAGTCCCTATATTGGTTCCTCACCAATCGCCAAGCAAGAACCTCAGTCCCTGAATCTTCCTCAGCCCTAAGTCCTGAATAGGGAACGGGAGGGAGATGCACGCTAGGCAGTCTCCGCTAAACTAAAGACGGTAAGGTGAGACAAACAAGGGAACACTTAGCTGAATCGCCAGATACAGATACCAGATGAGGGATTCCAGACACCAAACTGGAGCACTCTGAAAAGGTCCAACACTCTAGCAAGCACAAGTGGAAATGAAGCTATTACCTGCACTGGGTCACAGCTGAGCCACTAAATAAATAGACCTAAACTACTCTGAGCAGAAGGAGGTCGACGCTGAGTCCTAGAGGCAGATTGTTCAGGGAGCAGGCTGTATGGATAGGCGCTCAGACCTTCTGAGGCCTGACGCAGGATGATAACCTGTCACCTCCGAAGCGCTTGTGACACCAACACTGCAGCCGACACTCGGAACCGGAGTGTGCAGCTGCATGTATTTCTATGCAGCTCAAAGCTCCTGTCCAAGTGTCGGCAGCAGTGGCGGGTATTGAGGTACAAGACTCATGCAAATTTCTCGCAAGTGTGACCCCGGCCTAACAGAAGCAATCAGAGCTAAATCCAATTGTTGCTGTTTAACCCCTTAAATGTCAACATTAAACCTGACAGCGGCCTTTAAGTGTTGCAGTCTTAGTGGCTCTCCGTTTTGACACCCATTATTCTACCATTGTGATTGTGGAGTGCCAATGGGTTGATACAGTTTTTTTTTTTTCCTGTGAAACCCAATATGTGTCTGGGCGTCATTGAAAATTGGTGCTTTCAATAGATTACAATATGCAATTATTGCAGAATATAGTACAAGCAGTCAAACAAAGCATGTCCTACTGGAGGACTATAAAAGGAATTTAGAAATATATCTTTTAAAAACTAAAATAATGATTCCCCCTTTTCCAATATAAAAAGGAATACATTTACTTATAAAAACACATTTTGTAACACTCTTAGTAAAAGTCTGATCAAAATATAAAATTACTTAAACTGTACAGGAAATACTATAGATAAGTAAATATATAACATATTATATATACAACAAAACTTCCTTCTCACCCCCATTGGGGGTGGTCTTTGTTGTCCTTTCTCATTCTCGGGTCCTCTACCAGAGGTCTGGGAGTTTGAGGGTTCTGCAGGAACTTAGCTGTTCCCAGCATTGTGCTTTTCTGAACAGAGAGATCAGATGTTGCTCTTGGAATCTGTTGTAGCCAATCTTCTAACTTAGGGATCACTGCTCCAAGTGCTCAAGATATTCAAGTGATATATAGGGAACTGCTGTATTTGTAAAGTCATTCAGTATGCATGTGTATTGATAGATTTGTGATAGAGCAGCCCATTGATAGTTGCATTATTTATTTTATTTTTCACAGAGTGCAAGCACGGTCAGTCAGTAACAGAACCCTAGTTGCAAATTGTGGGTCTAAGGCTACTTTCACACTTGCGTTTTTTAGCGCTGCGCATCGTGCGCTATTGGTCGCATGCGCAATGTTCCCCTATCATTAACATGGCGGGCGCAGTGTCTTGCGCTTGCTCGCGCTCATTAGCGTTTGGCGTGCGCAGCGCATTTTCCAGGTGTGCGCCCAGACGCGCTAGACGCTACATGTTGCATTTTTTTTCAGCACACCAATTTAAAAATGCGCGTGCGCACGTGTGCGCACGCTATGCGCATAAAAATATCATTGCTGTCTATGTGGGCGCTGGCGTGCGTGTGGCTGTGCGCTTGTCAGCGCTTGTGCGCGCACGCGATTTTTAAGAAAACAATGTCTAGACACTTGTCCAATTACCCCCTAGACAAGATACATTGTTTGTGAGTAGTCTAGATAAAATGAGTATAGATAAAGGAAGGTGTCAGTGCCACACAGACCCCTACGCAGACTGCCTGGAGACTGCCTGCTGATAAAGAGACCTGAAGATACAGCCTGGATCCCTATAAAAAGGCCTGCAAACAGCGTGCACCATACTACAGTGCCTGGAGACTGGAGCTGGAGACTGGACGATCCATCTTGGACCCATACACTGCCTGGAGACTGGACCTGGAGACTGGAAGATCCACCTTGGACCCATACACAGCCTGGATATTGCCTGAAGACACTGTGCCTGGACTCAAGACTGATCCAAAGTACAAGAATGTGAGTATTCTTTAAACAAATGACAGGCTGTCCTTATAATGTAATATGTGCTCATCATTATTTTTTATTTTTGCAGCATGTCTTCTGGATCCAAATATTCACCATCCCGGCAAGAACTGGCGGAAGCTCAGCATGATGTGAGTATCTTCCTGCCTTTGGGTAAGTATAGCTGCTGAATCTACAAATGTCCTAATTGTATTCCTTTTTCAGACATCATCGTCGGACACGGCCATTGAGGAGTCTCAGGAGCAGTCGCAGCCGAGTCAAGTCCCGGTGGCGAGACGGAATGTAAGTATATAGCCTTTGAATGTATTTGTCATGTATAGTGTACAGTTCCTATAGCGTCTTGTGCTTGGGTGCGAGGAAAACACATGAGACATAGGTTGATATGAAATGACTTGTATTACTTCATACAAGCATGCAGAAAAGGTCACACAGTTTGCAGGAACAGAGGCAGGAGAACACAGCAGGCCAGAGTAACTTCAAGCTCTACAATAACTCTCCAAGCAGGTTCAGGATCTCTTCTCTGTACCGTAATTCCTCTGCAAACATGGATTCACCAGACAGCAGGTTTCCAAAGTCCAAAAGTGTTCCAAAGTTCCTCAGTAGG
This sequence comes from Oophaga sylvatica, assembly GCA_033576555.1. NCBI lineage: Eukaryota > Metazoa > Chordata > Amphibia > Anura > Dendrobatidae > Oophaga > Oophaga sylvatica. Next base: position 131,690,068 of record JARQOD010000005.1, on the reverse strand, counting down.
AAATAGCTGGAGTCCAAAATCCTAGGTTTCCAGGAGTCAGGTCACAGGCTGACTGAAGCTTGATTCAGGAGCACTGATTGTTCAGCTGAGGCTGCTTAAGAAGCAAGAGGGAGAGAATCAGGGCGGGAACATGAAAACTGGAAACTCCATATTAACTGAGGGCAAGAGCTGCAGAAACACAGAAAGCAAAATGGCCGACGGAAAACTGAGTTTCAAGGAACATGTCAAAAGAGACAAAGAACCTTACATTACTCCCCCCTTAAGGACAACCTCCGGTTGACCTCAGACCAGGCTTGTCAGGGTACCTCTGATGAAACTGGCAGAGCAGGCGAGGAGCATTTACATTATTGACTGGTTCCCATGAGTTGTCCTCCACTGGGTAGCCCTGCCATTTAATCAAATATTGCAACTGATTTCTGTACAACCTGGAATCTAGAATCCTTTCCACCATAAATTCTTCCTGACCATCGACCAGCACTGGGTCAGGGCAAGGAGAAGAGCGTCCAGGAAACGTATTGGGTGTTGCAGCCTTTAGTAGGGATACATGAAAGACAGGGTGGATTCTCATAGTTCTGGGCAGTTGAAGACGACAAGCAACAGCACTTATAATCTTACTGATCTTATAAGGTCCAATGTACTTATGTCCCAATTTAGACGATGGAATCTTTATTTTAAGATTTCTGGTTGACAGCCAGACCAAATCTCCTACCTTGAAAGCTGGTGCAGGTTTACGAAATTTATCTGCTGCTTTCTTGTACCTTTCCTGAGCCAATTCTAGATTTTCCTTTAGAAGATCCATATTCTTTTGTAAAGAAGTGATTCTTTCAGCCACTGCCGGCAAGGGCGTATCTATGGGAAATCGAGGAAGAATGTTAGGATGATAACCTAGATTGGAGTAAAAAGGAGACTGCTTAGTGGAGGCGCTCTGAGAGTTATTATAAGAGAACTCAGCCAGTGGAAGTAGATCCACCCAATCATCTTGTAGGTGGCAGATAAAGCAGCGGAGATACTGCTCCAGGGTCTGATTGGTTCGTTCTGTCTGTCCATTAGTCTGGGGATGAAAAGCAGAAGAAAGGTTTACTTTAATGTCCAATGCGGCACAGAAATTTTGCCAAAACCTTGAAGTGAATTGCACCCCTCGATCCGAAATGACCTCATCCGGTACTCCATGTAAGCGAAACACATTCTTAATCATCAAGTCTGATGTCTGTTTTGCAGTGGGTAAGCCGACACAAGGGATAAAATGAGCTGCCTTTGTTAGACGATCAACCACCACTAGAATGGTGTTCTTCCCTTGAGAGGTTGGTAACTCCACAATGAAGTCCATAGAAATGGATCCCCACGGGCGGGACGGGGTGGGAAGAGGTTGTAACAGACCAGTTGGTGAGGAGCGAGGTGTTTTGCATCTTGCACAGACTTCACATGAAGTGACATAGTTTAAAACATCTTTTCTGAAAGTGGGCCACCAAAAGAAACGAGAAAGAAATTCTTGTGTCTTTAGAATTCCCCTATGCCCGGCTATCTTGGAATCGTGGATGAGTTGCAATACTCTCAATCTGACTGTTTCAGGTATATACAGACGTTGTCCCTGAATCCACACACCATTCTTAAAGACAAGACTTACGTCCCTTGGGGGTTGAGCCAACAAAGAATCCGCATGGTATGCTTCCTTGATGTCCTTAAGTAGGTCTTGATTATGAATCACTCCCAGGAATCTAGAGTCAGGAAGAATAGTCTTAGGAGGAGTAAGTGGACGTGTCTCTGCTGAATGAATCCTAGAGAGTGCATCAGCCTTTCCATTGCGCGATCCTGGTCTATAAGAAATGACAAAATTAAATTGGTTTAGGAAAAGATTCCAGTGAGCCTGATGAGGAGTCAGGCACTTAGCCGACCTGATAAATTCAAGGTTACGATGGTCTGTCAGGACGACTATTTGCTGTGCAGCTCCCTGAAGAAGGTGTCTCCATTCTTTGAAGGCGGCAATAATGGCCAACAATTCTCTATTGCCCACATCGTAGTTCCTCTCAGCCGAAGACAACTGCTGGGAAAAGAAGGCACAGGGAAGCAAGACATTCTTCTCACCTGTTCTCTGAGAGAGTATAGCTCCAACGGCACAGTCTGAAGCATCCACCTCTATTATGAAGGCAAGCTCGGGGTTGGGATGTACTAAGATAGGTGCGGTAGTAAATTTGTCCTTTAAACAGGAAAATGCTTCCTGAGCTTGCGGGGTCCAGGAGAACCTAGACTGTTTCCGGGTAAGTTGGGTGATAGGTGACACTACCTCAGAGAAATTCCTAATGAAACGTCTATAGAAGTTGGCAAACCGATGAAGCGCTGCACCTCCTTCACATTTCTAGGAATTGGCCAATCCTTGATGGCTTGGGTCTTGCTTCCATCCATACTAATCCCTTGCGTAGATAGTATATACCCCAGAAATTGAATTTCGGTCCTATGGAATTCACACTTTTCAAGTTTGATGTAGAGATGGTTTTGTCTTAGGCGTTCTAAGACCATTCTCACATGTCCATGATGTTCCTCTGTGGAGTTAGAAAAAATTAGAATATCATCCAGATAAATCACCACAAATGTATCTAGGAGATCCCTGAAGATGTCATTCACCAAGTGTTGGAAAGTGGCTGGGGCGGTACTCAGACCAAAAGGCATAACTAGATATTCGAAGTGTCCATAGCGTGACCTGAATGCAGTCTTCCATTCATCCCCAGGTCTAATACGGACCAAGTTATAGGCCCACGGAGATCCAGTTTAGAGAAAATTTTGGCGTGCCGCACTCTCTCCAACAACTCAGGGATTAAAGGCAATGGATAACGGTTTCTAATAGTAACCTTATTGAGTTCCCTATAGTCTATGCAGGGTCTCAGAGATCCATCTTTCTTCTTCACAAAGAAGATGGGTGCACCTGCGGGAGATGAAGAGGGGCGTATGAAGCCTTTGGCTAGATTTTCATCTATGTAGTCCTTCAAAGGTTTTAGCTCGGGCCCCGCTAGGGGGTAGATCTTACCAAAAGGTATCTCGGCTCCAGGCAATAATTCGATTGGACAATCATATGGACGGTGAGGAGGAAGCTGATCAGCGTTCTTCTTGTCACATAAATCCACATAGTCCTGGTATACAGCTGGTAGTTCAGGGACTGACATGGTTCCTTTAGGAACAGAGCAAGCTGAAACTCCTTGACTCATCTGTTTCTCCGGAAAGTGTAATTTCTTGGTCTCCCAGTTAATCGTAGGATTCTGCGCCTGCAGCCATGGTAGCCCTAGAATAATGGGAAAGTGGGGAGAAGAGATAAGCATAAAAGACATTTTCTCCTGATGATCTTTACCCATAAGGACCCTCAAAGGCTCTGTTTCCTGATCCACTGTTCCAGAGGTCAGCAGGGAGCCATCCACAGTCTCCATCTGTACTGGAGTAGCCTTCTTCACTGAACGTATCCCCTGTTTCAGAGCAAAGGAGATATCCATAAAATTTCCACTTGCTCCTGAGTCGATCATAGCAGAGCTAGACACCCAGACTGAGTCCACCCAGAGTTTGATGGAAAGGAAGCAATGAGAATTATTTATTTTACAACTCAGCTGGGACACCGCTGAGGAAACTTGAAAAATTGCAGCGTTTATACCGTCATTGTCCCCAGAACTAACAGAGTTTAAGTCCAAAAAATCAAGATCTCTTGCAGCAGATCTCTCTGGAGTCTGAGGTTCGGACATGACAGAGCTCCTCTCGCAACACTCACAGTGAATGACTGCTGCAGTAGTCTTACGAGAACGGCTGGGGCAGTTTATAATGAAGTGCCCTGACTTACCACAGTAAAAACATAGATTTTCCTTTATACGATGTTCTTTGCGTGCATCACTAACCCGTCTTTGTAAAGAGTCCACCTGCATGGGTTCAGGTTCTGGTTCCCTTGTGATCCTACTCAAAGGTTCCTTAGCTGAGGAGGGAGGTAGGAAAAGGTTAGTGCGATTATTTTCGAACCATCTCTCTTGTCTGCGTTCAGTCAGACGAGCATCAATACGGATACAACAGTTAATAAAGTCACCTAACGCAGTGGGAGGGTCGGCACGAGCAAGTTCATCCTTAATCAGTGGAGACAACCCTTTCCGAAAAATAGATTTTTTGGCGGAAGTGTCCCAAGTGGTATCAAGAGCCCATCTCCTGAAATCCAAGGCATATTCGGCTACTGAACGCTTACCTTGGCGCAAAGTTAACATGGCTGCTTCAGCTGTTGCACCTCGATTGGGGTCATCAAACACCTGCCCCATGGCTGAAATAAAAGCATCAAGGTGATTCAAACAATCATCCTCAGTCTCAATCAGAGGGTTTGCCCACATCAAAGCCTTATTGGTAAGCAACATGATTATAGTAAGCACTTTGGATCGTTCAGTGGGAAATTGTGAAGCATGTGCAGAGAAAAATAGATTGCATTGGTTAATAAATCCCCTGAATTTCTCACGTTCACCGCCAAAACGAAAAGGAGGTAACTTGGTGATCCCAGAACTCGGGGTTATGGCAGGAGCCTGGACTCGTTCCTCTAGAGCCTCAATCCTGGCTCGTAATTCCTGAGTAGTTTGTCCAAACACTTGCAAATTATGATTAGTGAGGTCCTGTAGGCTTGCAAAACGGGTCTTTATAGTCTGTATATCTGCAAGGATTGTATCAGTCACTCCGCAAAGCTCTTTTATGTGGGCCTCCATCTTCCAGATCTTTTAAGGCAGAAGTGCTGGAAGGAGAAGAGGAAGAAAAAAAAAAAAACAATAGTGTTTACCTGTGGTAACACTCCAGAGTAACATTTAAGGGAATGCGCTCACCTGGAATGGTTGTGAGAAGTCACAACCACTGTCATCACAGAAGGTATTAAACGGACATCTGATATCCACAGTCACAGCAGACACGGCTTTCCCAGACCCAGCAGACACTAAACATTGGCTCCTGAATCTTGTCATGTATAGTGTACAGTTCCTATAGCGTCTTGTGCTTGGGTGCGAGGAAAACACATGAGACATAGGTTGATATGAAATGACTTGTATTACTTCATACAAGCATGCAGAAAAGGTCACACAGTTTGCAGGAACAGAAGCAGGAGACACAGCAGGCCAGAGTAACTTCAAGCTCTACAATAACTCTCCAAGCAGGTTCAGGATCTCTTCTCTGTACCGTAATTCCTCTGCAAACATGGATTCACCAGACAGCAGGTTTCCAAAGTCCAAAAGTGTTCCAAAGTTCCTCAGTAGGAAATAGCTGGAGTCCAAAATCCTAGGTTTCCAGGAGTCAGGTCACAGGCTGACTGAAGCTTGATTCAGGAGCACTGATTGTTCAGCTGAGGCTGCTTAAGAAGCAAGAGGGAGAGAATCAGGGCGGGAACATGAAAACTGGAAACTCCATATTAACTGAGGGCAAGAGCTGCAGAAAGACAGAAAGCAAAATGGCCGACGGAAAACTGAGTTTCAAGGAACATGTCAAAAGAGACAAAGAACCTTACAGTATTTTTCTTTTGTACTCCTATTGTTATTTTATTTATAAAAATTATACAAGATTGTAATTTTTATTTTGTTTCTTCTAGGTTCCACAACGGGACGACGACCTGTATGTGGACAACGAGGCCCTCATCTGCCAGGTCCATGAACGTGTCCCGTTGTGGAACAGCCGTGATCCGCAGTACAAGGACAATGTGGTGACCCGGCGTCTATGGAACGAGGTGGCCGCAGCGTTGATGGATGGCTGGGACAGCGCCTCTCCAAACCTGAAAAAGGCGTTTAGTAAGTATTTTCATTCTCTGTACTGCTCACTGTTGTTCCTGATGGCACTGATGGATTTGCTGGCAGATATATTCTACCAGCAAACACAACAGTGTCATGTGGTTCAACAGTGTCTGCCTTGTGGTTTCTTGAGCTATGTGTTGTGCATTGTATTGATTTTTTTATTGCCCAGTCACTCTTCTTCCTCATGGTAATGTTGTTTTTGCTGGCAGATATATTCTACCAGCAAACACAACAGTGTCATGTGGTTCAACAGTGTCTGCCTTGTGGTTTCTTGAGCTATGTGTTGTGCATTGTATTGATTTTTTTATTGCCCAGTCACTCTTCTTCCTCATGGTAATGTTGTTTTTGCTGGCAGATATATTCTACCAGCAAACACAACAGTGTCATGTGGTTCAACAATGTCTGCCTTGTGGTTTCTTGAGCTATGTGTTGTGCATTGTATTGATTTTTTTATTGCCCAGTCACTCTTCTTCCTCATGGTAATGTTGTTTTTGCTGGCAGATATATTCTACCAGCAAACACAACAGTGTCATGTGGTTCAACAGTGTCTGCCTTGTGGTTTCTTGAGCTATGTGTTGTTCATTGTATTGATTTTTTTATTGCCCAGTCACTCTTCTTCCTCATGGTAATGTTGTTTTTGCTGGCAGATATATTCTACCAGCAAACACAAACAGTGTCATGTGGTTCAACAGTGTCTGCCTTGTGGTTTCTTGAGCTATGTGTTGTGCATTGTATTGATTTTTTTATTGCCCAGTCACTCTTCTTCCTCATGGTAATGTTGTTTTTGCTGGCAGATATATTCTACCAGCAAACACAACAGTGTCATGTGGTTCAACAGTGTCTGCCTTGTGGTTTCTTGAGCTATGTGTTGTGCATTGTATTGATTTTTTTATTGCCCAGTCACTCTTCTTCCTCATGGTAATGTTGTTTTTGCTGGCAGATATATTCTACCAGCAAACACAACAGTGTCATGTGGTTCAACAGTGTCTGCCTTGTGGTTTCTTGAGCTATGTGTTGTGCATTGTATTGATTTTTTTATTGCCCAGTCACTCTTCTTCCTCATGGTAATGTTGTTTTTGCTGGCAGATATATTCTACCAGCAAACACAACAGTGTCATGTGGTTCAACAGTGTCTGCCTTGTGGTTTCTTGAGCTATGTGTTGTGCATTGTATTGATTTTTTTATTGCCCAGTCACTCTTCTTCCTCATGGTAATGTTGTTTTTGCTGGCAGATATATTCTACCAGCAAACACAACAGTGTCATGTGGTTCAACAATGTCTGCCTTGTGGTTTCTTGAGCTATGTGTTGTGCATTGTATTGATTTTTTATTGCCCAGTCACTCTTCTTCCTCATGGTAATGTTGTTTTTGCTGGCAGATATATTCTACCAGCAAACACAACAGTGTCATGTGGTTCAACAGTGTCTGCCTTGTGGTTTCTTGAGCTATGTGTTGTTCATTGTATTGATTTTTTTATTGCCCAGTCACTCTTCTTCCTCATGGTAATGTTGTTTTTGCTGGCAGATATATTCTACCAGCAAACACAACAGTGTCATGTGGTTCAACAGTGTCTGCCTTGTGGTTTCTTGAGCTATGTTTGTGCATTGTATTGATTTTTTTATTGCCCAGTCACTCTTCTTCCTCATGGAATGTTGTTTTTGCTGGCAGATATATTCTACCAGCAAACACAACAGTGTCATGTGGTTCAACAGTGTCTGCCTTGTGGTTTCTTGAGCTATGTGTTGTGCATTGTATTGATTTTTTTATTGCCCAGTCACTCTTCTTCCTCATGGTAATGTTGTTTTTGCTGGCAGATATATTCTACCAGCAAACACAACAGTGTCATGTGGTTCAACAGTGTCTGCCTTGTGGTTTCTTGAGCTATGTGTTGTTCATTTTATTGATTTTTTTCTTGCCCAGTCACTCTTCTTCCTCATGGTAATGTTGTTTTTGCTGGCAGATATATTCTACCAGCAAACACAACAGTGTCATGTGGTTCAACAGTGTCTGCCTTGTGGTTTCTTGAGCTATGTGTTGTGCATTGTATTGATTTTTTATTGCCCAGTCACTCTTCTTCCTCATGGTAATGTTGTTTTTGCTGGCAGATATATTCTACCTGCAAACACAACAGTGTCATGTGGTTCAACAGTGTCTGCCTTGTGGTTTCTTGAGCTATGTGTTGTGCATTGTATTGATTTTTTTATTGCCCAGTCACTCTTCTTCCTCATGGTAATGTTGTTTTTGCTGGCAGATATATTCTACCAGCAAACACAACAGTGTCATGTGGTTCAACAGTGTCTGCCTTGTGGTTTCTTGAGCTATGTGTTGTTCTTTTTATTGATTTTTTTCTTGCCCAGTCACTCTTCTTCCTCATGGTAATGTTGTTTTTGCTGGCAGATATATTCTACCAGCAAACACAACAGTTTCATCTGGGTCAACAGTCACTGACCTGTGTATTGTATAGCTTTTTATAATGCTGCATTGACAGTTTGACATTTTCATTCAGGTATGTGTGTTGAGACTGATTTTGCCCTGACTGCATTGTATAATTTTTTTATTTTTTTCTCAACATTGAACAAAGTCCGCACACGATAGCGCTCAATGAAGGACCGCTTCAACACTGATGTTCGATCAGAGGGACAGGTTCGCAGTGGTTCTGCAGCAAGGCCCAGAAAGAAATATCGCTACTATCGCGAGTTGGCGTTCCTGAGACCGGTCCTTGCCAGCAGAGAGTAAGTTTTTGGTTTATTTTTGGTAATTTTGAAATTTTTAGTTTTTTTTTTTTTTTTTCCACAGCTGATGCTTCTTGTTAAAGCATTATAGTAATGTTTTTGTTTTCTTTCCACAGCACCTGGAGCAGCACCATGCAGCCTGTCCCTGAAGCGGTCCTTCCTCGGACGACCTTGGACTCGTCCCAGCCATCCGACAGCCTGGAAGCAACTTGCAGGTCAGCAACACGGACAGCTGGTGACCAGGAAGCTGGTCCATCAGGTCTTCCCCTCTCCCAGGTCTCTGCCACTGGTTATGCGGGCACTTCCCGCCAGCGGCAGAGGGCCATGGAGAGGAATGTCTTGCCCGAGTTTGCTCACTTTAGCGAGGCCTTTCAAGGCAATATGAAGACGCTTGGAGGCACAGTTGGAAGCGGTTTTTCACTTATGGAACGTGGTTTTACCCACATGGATCACCGCTTCAACAGTGTCGAACAGCGTCTTGATCGCCTGGAGGCCGACCTCAACAGACCAGCGCACCATTTTTTCAGTAAAATTGAACGGGGCATGGCGGAACACCTTAGTCCTGAGCAACAGCTGAGTGTGATGCAGGCCTGCAACACTGCTTACTTTCAGGCTATGCAGCAGAATCGGTACGTGCAGCAGTCAGTGGTTGCATATCCAACAGTGCCACCACTGATTTGCCACACATCACTACCGACTTCTGCTGCATACCACTGCACGGCCACCAGCATTCCGAGTCACCACTACACCACCACAAGTCCGAGTACTGTTGGACACTCCACCATCGCCACCACCATGGCAAGCGCTGCTCCTGTGTGGAGCAACACCCCCACAGACACTGGTCCACAGTCATGGACTCAAGCCACCGCAGTACCTGCTTGGGCCACCGCACCCACTTCTCCTTCTAGGAGTACTGCCAGCAGTCAGCAACCATTTGTCACCGCACCAACTTCTCCTTCTAGGAGTACTGCCAGCACTCAGCAACCATTTATTGTTACCGCACACACTTCTCCTTCTAGGAGTACCGCCACCAGTCGTCAACAATTTCCGGCCACAGCACCCACTGATCCTATGAGTACCGCCACCAGTCAGCAACAATCGATTTCAAGGGCACCCACTTCTCCTCCTTGGAGTACCGCCACCAGTCGTCAACAATTTCCGGCCACAGCACCCACTGATCCTATGAGTACCGCCACCAGTCAGCAACAATCGATTTCAAGGGCACCCACTTCTCCTCCTTGGAACACCGCCAACCCTTGTGGTACTCAGAGCACTGCCAACACTTCCACCGCCACTGCCACCACCGAGCATGAGAGCGGTGACCCACATTCACTCTTTTTTGGGTCAAGGCCACGGTCAACCAGCTCAAGGCGGACACAGAGAAGTCGGTCCATGCATGGTACTCCTGTCCACAAGAAGAAACAAAGAAAATCTTTGTTGGTCCATCCACCCTCTCCTCCTAATGTGTCTCAAAGTGCCTCTCATTTGATGTCTGATCTTCCTTCATCCACTACTTTTGTTGCCCCTTCCCCTCGAACCCCTTCATCGCTTCCCAGTCGCTCTTCATCTCTGCACACCCCCAGAGTATCGAAATCACCACCAAAACGTCCGTCGCAATAAAAATTTGTAATATTATCTGGACAAATCACATTTCTCTACAACTTCTGGGGCAGTGACAATTAAACTGGTAATGTTGTACACATATTGTACTAATCTGATTTTTCTACAACTTCTGGGGCAGTGACTATACCAATGGCATCTTGGACACATATTGTACTAATCTGATTTTTCTACAACTTCTGGGGCAGTGACAATTAAAATGGTAATGTTGTACACATATTGTACTAATCTGATTTTTCTACAACTTCTGGGGCAGTGACTATAATGGCATCTTGTACACATATTGTACTAATCTGATTTTTCTACAACTTCTGGGGCAGTGACTATACCAATGGCATCTTGGACACATATTGTACTAATCTGATTTTTCTACAACTTCTGGGGCAGTGACTATACCAATGGCATCTTTGACACATATTGTCCTAATCTGATCTATCCAAAACCTTTGTGTGAATATACATATTTTCTTTTTGTACTCAAAAAAAGTACTAATGTGATCTATACAAATGTCTTCAAAAAAATCATTGCAAATTAAAAATTTGTTTTCCTGTTGTAAAAAATAAATGTGCCAATCTTCTTTTAGTAATTTTGGTTTGCTTTGTGTTTATTTTGCCGCCTACACACTGCGCCGTACACACACTGCGCCGTACACTTTGCGTTTTTGACTACACATAACTACAGGAATGACACATGTTTGTGTACTTCATGGAGATATGTTTACTCAAAAACACAAATATATTCCTTTTTCACCACCAGTCTGTCTGTCTGCTAATATTGCACAGACTGAATAGAGGATGGTGTTGAGTGCAAGGCATATCTATTTACCTTTCCAGATATACTAAAAAGTGAAATGAGTCTGGTGTGTTTTTGACATTATTTCACTTTATTATACAAGACCATGTATTCTAGATATAGATTGTAATTTAGCACATCCTCTATTCAGTGTGTGTTGAAGAAAGTGAGGTGATGATGGTGAAAATACACTTTATATATGTACAATACCCTGACCTTGTATCATTACTATCACACCTGGGCAGGTGAATAGACATGAGTTTTAACCATCAGCGTTGCTTCAGTCTGCATTTATTTGAAGCATACTGTAGCGATGCTGCTGTTTATAACTCATGTGTACTCACCTGCCCAGCCTTGTATCATTACTATCACACCTGGGCAGGTGAATAGACATGAGTTTTAACCAGCTGCGTTGCTTCAGTCTGCATTTATTTGAAGCATACTGTAGCGATGCTGCTGTTTATAACTCATGTGTACTCACCTGCCCAGCCTTGTATCATTACTATCACACCTGGGCAGGTGAATAGACATGAGTTTTAACCAGCAGCGTTGCTTCAGTCTGCATTAACTTGAAGCATACTGTAGCGATGCTGCTGTTTATAACTCATGTGTACTCACCTGCCCAGGCCTGATACATTCTGAAGTGACGATGCGTTATTTGGGGCATCACCACTTCAGCATGCCACCAGCCCTTGGTATTGAACAAGATGTATAATCTTTATTATCTCTGCGTTCCAAATCAAGTCAGTGATGAAAATACAAATTATATTTATAGTCACATGATCAGGACTAAAAATTTTCAGATGCTTGTGCATCCCCAAATAAATTTTTGTAAACAGCAGGCCAGGTGACACAAATAATTGTTGTGTTATGTCCACCGTCACTGAAAATGGAAGCAAAAGTGGAGAGATAATCAAGGTCATACAACTTGTGTACATGTATAGTTAACTACCTAGTCAGGATTACAAATAAATTCATGATGCACCCAAAAATATGCATCATGAATTAACTGGTAAACCTGGCCATTTCATCATTGTTTTTTAATTTAAAAACAGAGAGTGCACGTGGTACAGGTATAAACAGAGGGATTTTATTACCATCCAAAAAAAAAAAAAAAGTTTATTAACATACAGACAAGAACATTATTTTACACCATTTGATCTTGCCAATCCACCCGTCCTACATCTGAGATGAAGTAGGCCGTAAAAGGTCTCTCATTTGGCTAACTTCAACAGAAGACCTGAGAGGGTGCTGAGTGAACTCAGGCAATGGGTTAGGAGCTGCATCATCAAGTTCAAAGTTTGGGTGCTCTTTCGCCATGACAAAGTTATGAAGCACAACACAGGCCTTCACAACTTCATCCACTGTTTGCACTTTATTATTATTATTATTATTATTATTGTTTATTTCTATAGCACCATTGATTCCATGGTGCTGTACATGAGAAGGGGTTACATACAAATTACAGGTATCACTTACAGTAAACAAACTAACAATGACAGACTGATACAGAGGGGAGAGGACCCTGCCCTTTCGGGCTTACATTCTACTTTAAGATGAATAGCTGTGCCCAGAATGCGCCATCTGGAAACCAATATACCGAAGGCACACTCTACAGTTCTTCTTGCCCTGGTCAGCCTGTAATTAAAAATTTTTTTGTTGTGGTCCAAGTCCCGGCTGGAGTAGGGTTTAAGCAGGTGTTGGCTCATCTGGAATGCCTCATCCCCAACCATTACAAATGGCATTGCTGGACCTTCGGTGTGGGGAAGAGGCCGTGGCATGGGGAAATTAAACTGGTTTCCATACAACCTCCATCCCATGTCAGAGTTCTTAAACGCCTGTGAGTCATTCCCACGGCCAAATGCCCCAATGTCCACCGCAACAAACATACAGTCTGCATCCGCAATGGCCATGAGAACTCTAGAGAAGTACTTCTTGTAATTGTAGTACTCCGAGCCTGTTCTTTTAGGTTTGATGATGCGGATGTGTTTCCCATCAACTGCTCCCAAACAGTTGGGGAAATTGCAGGTTGTCCAGAATTTGTCGGCTATTTCTAGCCACTTTTCTGTGGTGGGCAGGGGCATAAATTCCGGACAGAGAACAGTCCACAATGCCCGGCAGGTGTCAACAACAATTCCTGACAACGTGGAGATACCAATCCGGTACTGGAAGTGAAGTGAAGAGAGGCTCTCTCCAGTAGCAAGGAATCTAGAGAAAGAACAAAAAAAATATTATTGTATATATTTTTGTAAAACATTTCGAAATAAAAATGCCATAACAATAATTCTGCAGGTCTTTGTTTACTAGGTGGCAGAACAATAATTCTGTCATCTTTGGAATAGTACATGGCATAAGTAATACAATGATGCAGGCATTGGTTTCTCAATATTACGTACCGTAATGTCACCAGGAGTCTTTCCTCTGGAGGAATCGCCCGACGGTGCTGTGTGTCCTGTCTCCTTATTAATTGTTGGACCCGAGCAAGTAAATCAATGAAGGTTTGTTGTGACATCCGGGTGTAGTCGTTAAATTTCTCCTGGTTTGACTGCAGCTCACTGTAGAGGGTGTGATACGCTCCACGGCTCTCCCGGAGTTCTACAATGGGATGTACCCACAAACGCCGCCGCTGCCGTCTCCGATGTCTCTGTCTCTCCCTTTCTTCATGGCAAGCAACGGCATAAGCCTGAGCCATAGCCATGTCCAGATCCAGGTTGAAGTGGAAAGTCTTCATAAGCAGATCCATGTTCACCAAGGCAAATGCAAGCAAATGTAAAAAAGGGCTGTGAAAAGGCTCTATATAAATATTTTCAATAAGACACGCCCACTGGTGTCCCATTGGTGGGTTCTGTTGCAAGAATTTTTCAAGGATTTTCATCATGTGTTTTGCACAGAAAAAACGCAAACGCATACAAAAACGCTTTAAATAGCATACAATCGCTTACAATCGCTGCGTTTTTTTAAAGCAATGCGCACTCTTCGGCTGCAAAATATCGCTGCGATTACACGCGTTTGCACGCGTTTCTTTAATGCGTTTTATGTGCGATCGATACGCAGCGCTAAAAAACGCAAGTGTGAAAGTAGCCTAAAACAAATTCTGAATTCAAAACTTTTGTATTACTGAAAGTGTTATTCCTGTCATTTGAGATGCACAAAGCAATTATAATTCTTGTTTTGTTAGAAATCTCCTTAATCTCGAAATTTAAACAAAACTTATATATTGGAAATATGCACAAGCCACCTGAATACTGCGGGTAGTGGAACATGATTGTGCTTGCTTTTGGTACATGATTCTATCTAGATTTTATGGTCCCATGCATTTTTCACCTTTAATATAAAATGTGTATTTTTATTTTTTAAATACCTGTTTTGATTGTCTTCTTTAGATAATGTACACAACACAATCATACTGGCTGCTGTTGCCACATGTTCATGTTGGGACATCACTGAAAAAGGAAAAAATAACAACCATGTCCAAAGACAAATGCACAGCAGGATGCAAGTCCCCATGATAAAGGCAGGGGCAGAACAGGTGCAAAATAGTAAGAAAATATCCACTTACTAACACACCAAATATCCATGGAGTGGCTTCCTGGTATTCAAAATGAACACATGCTACATAGGGTCCATTCACACTCTCAGTCATTTCATGATTTGCCAACTAAACTCACACATTGTCAATTTACTCATGGTGCAGTCATTGCCTTATCAGATTGTGTAATCTGCTGCCTTTTGAGAAATGATGGCATACATTTAGTTTATGACAAGAAACCATTATTTCTTCCAGAATGTAGTGCCTGCTCTCTCTGTTCTTACATGTAAGAAAACATAATACTTGTGTAACGACACAGCATTTAAACTTAATTATCCAGACGTCTATTTTCAGTAAGCCAGGAGGCATAGACTGTTATCTTTATGTTGACCATTGAATTTGTTTGTTCAACAGTTGGTCAAGACCCATAGACTGTTGTCATGAGTCTTAAATGTTAATTTGTGATATATTTGAATGGCTGATGTTTGCCTCTTATATCAGCTCCTACAGCTTATTGTGTGCTATCTTTGAAAGACATGGATGCAGGGTCATTGAACAGCTGATGTTGGACAAGTTTGATGTTTGACTTCTATGACTAGGATGCATACTTTGTGCCTCACTGCTGTCTAGGGGAGAACAACTCTTAGGCCGGCGTCACACTGGCGACAGAATCGGACGACTGCAATGCGATGAAAAATCGTATTGCAGTCTGCCCTATGTTAATCTATGGAGCAGCTCCCAGTATAAGATTTTTTGTGGTCCGTTTTAAACGTCCGTGTGCAATCGCAGCATGCTGCGATTGTCACCGATTGTGGGTCGACTATCGCCAATGCAAGTCTATGGGAGCGATGAAAAATCTGATTACAAACGGACTGCATGTGTGACTTGCGATGAAATCGCATCGGTGTCCTTTAGAAAAGCCGGCAATTCATCCCCGGCTATACTGTAAAATCACACTGACAGCTTTAATAAAGACTAGAAAGAATAGATATACACACATAGAATACATATATATATATATATATATATATATATATATATGTAATTGTGACATGTATATATATATATATATATTTATATTTCCTAGACTTCTACATACTGTAATAGCCGCAAATTCAATTGCCGGCTTCTGTGAAATCACAGAAGCCGACATGAAATGATACATTGTTTCCACACAGTTAACCATGTCATTTCCTGTATTTTGATATTTGTTTAGAACTTAGAATCATAGAATGGTAGAGTTGGAAGGGACCTCCTGGGCCTTCTGGTCCAACCCCCTGCTCAAAGCAGGATTCTCTAAATCATCCCAGACAGATGTCTATCCAGCCTCTGTTTGAAGACTTCCATTGAAGGACAACTCACCACCTCTTGTGGCAGCCTGTTCCACTCATTGATCACCCTAACTGTCAAAAAGTTTTTTCTAATATCTAATCTGTGTCTCCTCCCATTCAGTTTCATCCCATTGCTTCTAGTCTTTCCTTGTGCAAATGAGAATAAAGATGATCCTTCTACAATGTGACAGCCCTTGAGATATTTGTAGACAGCTATTAAGTCTCCTCTCAGTCTTCTTTTTTGCAAGCTAAACATTCCCAAATCCTGCAACCGTTCCTCATAAGACATGGTTTGCAGACCTGTCACCATTCTGGTGGCTCTTCTCTGAACTTGCTCCAGTTTGTTGATGTCTTTTTTAAAATGTGGTGCCCAAAACTGGACACAGTATTCCAGATGAGGTCTGACCAAATAGGAGTAGAGGGCAATAATGACCTCACGTGATCTAGACTGTATGCTTCTGTTGATACATCCTAGAATTGCATTTGCCTTTTTTGCTGCTGCATCACACTGTTGACTCATGTTAAGTCTGTGATCAATTAGTATACCCAACTTACAATTACATGAGTGTATTTGTGCTAAATTTCAGACATGTAGGGGTTAATTAAAGGTGTAAATTCGTTGACAAAAAAATGCGTGGGCTCCCGCTGTATTTTCTCCACCAGACAGACAAAGCAAGCGAGTGGGGGCAGATAATAATAGCCTAGGGAGGGTACTTTTTTTTTGTGCCCCCCCTGGCTACTAACATCTGCCCCCAGACACCCCAGAAAGGGCAAATCTATAATTAGATTCGCCCTTTCTGGCACTTTGCCCGTCTATTACCATTGCCCTGTAGCGGTGGCGAATGGGTTAATAATCTCACCTTAATGTCACCTTAGTATTGAAAGGTGACCTTAAGGCAGGTTAATAATTGAGAGCTGTCAATTAGACAACTATCAATTATTAATCCTATTGAAGTAAATAAAAAAACACACACACACTTTAAGAATAAATAATTTTAATGAAATAAAAACACATATTTTTGACCATCTTTTATTTAAGTCTTAATCTTAGTCGAAGCCCTTGTTCTTCTAAAATAAATATAAAATAATAAAACAACATTATTCTTACCTATCTGGCAATCTGTCACGTCCCACGATGTAATCCTTCACAAAGGGTTAACTAGCAATCAGATAAGCAGCGCAAGTAATCCTGCATGCTCATCTGATAGCTCCTGAATGAATGAGCTTATCTCCTGCTGACAGGAGAGGATGTGATTCATGAATGAAGCTTAATTGATTGTATCCACTTTCACCTTAGGTCAGGTCACTCAAGTGAAAGTGGCAATAAATCAATTAAGCTCCATTCATGAATCTATTCCTCTCCTTTCGCTGGGAGAGTAACTGATTCATTCAGGGGAATACAGGTCTGAGACAGGATTATTAGCTCTGCGACCTGTAACCTGTTAACCCTTTCTGATGGATTACAGCGTGGGACCTGACTGTACTTCGGATTGGTAAGAATCATTTTGCTTTTTTATTTTATTTTTATTACAGGAAATGGTTTTAGCAGGAAAATAAAATATTGTCAAAAACTGTGTGATTATTTCATTAAACTTCTTTTTTATTAAACTGTGTGTGTTTGATTTTTCTATCATACAATAGGATTAATAATTGATAGTTGTCTAATTGACAGCTCTCAATTATTAACCTGCCTTAAGGTCACCTTTCAATACTAAGGTGACATTAAGGTGAGATTATTAACCCATTCGCCACCGCTACAGGGCAATGGGAATAGACGGGCAAAGTGCCAGAAAGGGCGAATCTAATTATAGATTTGCCCTTTCTGGGGTGTCTCGAGGCAGATGTTAGTAGCCAGGGGGGCACAAAAAATGTACCCTCCCTAGGCTGTTATTATCTGCCCCCACTCGCTTGCTTTGTCTGTCTGGTGGAGAAAATACAGCGGGAGCCCACGCATTTTTTTTTCAACGAAATTACACCTTTAATTAACCCCTACATGTCTGAAATTTAGCACAAATACACTCATGTAATTGTAAGTTCTAAACAAATATCAAAATACAGGAAATGACATGGTTAACTGTGTGGAAACAATGTATCATTTCATGTCGGCTTCTGTGATTTCACAAAAGCCGGCAATTGAATTAGCGGCTATAACAGTATGTAGAAGTCTAGGAACTATAAATAAATGTATATATATGTCACAATGACATGTATATATATATATATATGTGTTCTATGTGTATATATCTATTCTTTTTTTGTGATTGAAATACTATTCTTTTGGATCCATTATATGTCAGTTTTGCAAGCCTGCGAGAAAATCTCGCAAGTCGGATGAAAATCGGATGTTACAAGGTACACACACATGCGACTAAATCGCATCTTTGAAGGAAAATCGGATGCCAGAAGGATGTGTGATGTTTGAATTTTGATCCGACAATCGACCGTCTAAAACGGACCGATTTTTTGTCGTTGTTTGTGACGCCGGCCTTAAGATTGTCTACAAGTGTATTTCGATACTCCAGCATGCATGGAAACCTTTGTAGGGGAGGAGGCAAATGGCTAAATTTACTCTTGTACCGTGGATCTAACAGAGTGGCAACTCAGTGGTCAGCACTATTTCTTACCCTAAGAATATGGGCATCATGTTGAAGATAGTGCAGCAAGAAGGCACTCATGTGTCAGGTGCTTCCATGAGATCCAAGTCCCTGCTGTGTTGGTGGTAGGGTAACACTCAAGGTTGTCTTTGTGGTATTCCTGAAGAAGAGGTCATTTATGATTTCAAAACGCGTAGAATAAACCACCATTATCTTTTCACCATATTTTGCATCCTAAATTCCCTGGCAGCGCGGATATAGTCCACAATCTTCCTTGATAATCGTTCCTATTAGGTCGCTAGCCGACCTGTGGATCTGCGGCAGCTGACATATAAGCCTTGTATATATGTGGTAATCGCATGTACATGGGATACAGTGACAAGTCGGAGAAGGAGCAAGCTTAAATTTAACCTTTATATAGAGTGGTTATATGACTAACTGGTAAGTTGACAATAGTTCTCCTCGCAGGGAAGGTAGACAATAATACACAAATAACTGAGCAACCGACTACTCGGCAGGTGCCGACAACTATAGGGCCGTGGTATGGCCATGTAAAGGTACTAGAACTATAATGAACAGTTGACGGAGTGTCACTTATCCTTCTCTGATGTCCGGCAGAGCTGTTGTCCGGGAGGTGTCCATTCGGCGTCTCAGCCGCTGGGCCCAGCTGACGAGGAGCGGTCATAGGCTTCAGGCGTCCCTACGCCCAGGTGCAGATGGGGCGCAACAGGTCCTGGAGAAGTTCCCCGGCATTGGGACGCCCCTTTCGGAGGCGAGGTGACGGTAGTGGCGGATCCTGATGTGCAGGCCACAGCCGCGGGATGGAGTGGGACAGTAGCAGCAGTGGGTGGCAGGGCACAGGCCGTAGCCACGGGCAGAAGAGGGGCAGTGGTGGCCGCGGATGGCAGCACGCAGGCTGCAGCTGCGGGCTGGAGCAGGGTAGTGGCGGCTGCGGGGGTCAGAGTTCTGCTTCCTCTTCACTCCGCTCGGGATCGTACTCTCCCCAAGCCAAGTGAGCTCTCGTTCTTGCTCACTTGCAGCTGCTGCCCTTTGCCTGCTCCCCAATGCCTGCCAGGTTCCTCCTTCCTGCCTCTGGTCTGTCTCCGCATCCTTTTATAGTTGCCCCGCACCCATACTTTACAGGACAGTCTCTGTGTCGTCCTGCAGTTCCTTCCCCAGGGAACTTTCCCCCTAGGAGCTTAAGTGACAGCCCCCTAGGTTCCGGCCCGGTCACACAGCGGGGGCCCTCTCCCCTATATTCTCCCATCCTTTGTGCTCGCCAGTCCTCGGGTGAGAGTTTGGAAGGATTTGTTGTAACATTTCGGTACTGAAGTTGTTTCTGCCACATGAACTGATCTTGTTCATATCGCTTGGGGGGTTTTCCTGCTGTAGACCGCTCGGACTGTCGTGGTTCAACAGTCTGGATGGAGTCCTCTGGGGTGGTGGCAGATGGTTGAGTGACAGGGGCCGCTGGGGCACTGGCCCTGGAAGTGTCAGCTGGTTCTACAGGAAGGTCCTCTTCGTCTTCATCATCCCAGATGGCTACTGGAGGGTCTGGAGCCTGCGGAGGGGTTTCGGCCTGCTCGGGATCCGCGGATTTGCAGGGTCGTAACATATTGCGGTGCACTGTCCGGATGGGCTGGTCCCCTCCTTTCTCAGACTGTATCTCATATACTGGCCCTTCTGGACTTACTCATCGTAGTATTCGGTAGGGGCTTTCTTCCCATTGATGGCTCAATTTGCATTGGGGCCGCTGGTCTTGTACGAGTAAGCGATCCCATTTTTGGAATTCAGCGGGCTGTGATGTGGACTTCTCGGGGTGTTCCAGGTCTTGGAATTTTGTCTGCACTAGTCGGTGTAGGGTCTGCAGACGATACCGGTGGTCACGGACCCAGGAGGGGACCCCTGCCCATGGTCGTTCTTCCTCTGGGTCCAACTCTACCTCGGTAATTCCTTTGCCTTCCCGACCGAATAGTAGCATGTACGGGGTGTAGCCTGTGACTCGATGTACCCGGTTGTTATACACACAGACCAGTTCGGGGACGTATTCGGGCCTACGGGTTTTCCGATCGTCTTCCAGGGTCCGTAACATTTGGATTAGAGTCCGGTTAAACCGTTCGCAGGCCCCATTTCCCTGCGGATGGTATGGTGTGGTCCGGGATTTGTCAATGCCGTACAGGTGATGTAGTTCTTCCATGACCTTTCCCAGGAAGCAGGTCCCCTGGTCCAAGTGAATGCGTTGCGGGCAGCTGTATACATCAATAAAGTTTGTGCAGATAGCGTAAGCGGCCGTTTCCGCTGTTTGGTCTCTGGTGGGGGTCACCACGGCGAACTTGGTAAAATGGTCCACCATCACTAGTCAGTGTTCGTATCCCTGGTGGCCCGGACCGATGGTTAAGTAATCCACCATTAGCAGCTCGAGGGGTGCTGTAGTTACGATTGTTTGTATGGGGGCTCGTTGCTCTGGTGTTTAGTCAACTCGCATAGGCTGCACGTACGACAAACTTCTTCTGTTGCGGTTTGTAACTGGGGATGGTAGGCTATTCGCTGTAGCCACTGGAAAGTCTTTTGTACCCCAAAATGAGCTCCTTTCTCATGAGCTTCCTGAGCAATTTCAGTTAGTAGGGCTCCCTGCACCACCACCTGCCATGCTGTGGTGGGTTCGGCGTGCAAGGTTGTCTTTCGATACAATAGTCCATTTTTGATCACCAGTCTCTCCCAGTGGCGGAGCAGCAGTACAGTGTCCTTAGAGAGCATTTTCCTTTGAGCATCATTGGGTAGTTGTTTCAGGGCGACCCATCGGCATAGGGTGCCGATTTCGCCATCTTTTTGTTGCTGGCGTATCCATTCATCCCGGGACTGCTCTAGAATGCCCCCAGTGGGATTCACACAGGACTGTTCTCTGGCCACTGCTGGGATCTCAGCGGGTTTTAAGGAAAACAGTGTTTCTTCTCCTTTTAACTCTTCATCCCGGCTCTGTCCTAGGACAGTGTGCCGGATCCGGGACAGGGCGTCGGCATGGACATTCTCCACCCCTCTTTTGTAAATAATTTTGTATTTGAACTTGGCCATTCTGGCAACCCACCATTGCTCCAGGGCCCCCAATTTGGAATTTTCAAGGTGGGCCAGGGGATTGTTGTCAGTTCGTACCACCATCTCGGAACCCGCTAGGTACTCCGCGAATCGCTCTGTCATGGCCCACAACACCGCTAGGAACTAGAGCTTGAAGAAGCTGTAGTTGTCAGGATTGCATTCGGAGTCGTGAAGCGACCGGCTGCCATAGGCGATCACCTTCTCTTCGCCATCCTGCATCTGTGACAGCACAGCCCCCAGCCCGGGCAAGCTCCTGTCGGTGTGCAGAATGAACGGCTGCGAGAAATTTGCGTGGGCCAACACCGGGGCTTCTGAGGGTGCGGTCATGAAGTCTCGGAAATCTTCTTCCTGTGGTTCACGCCATTGTACCTTACAGTTGTTAGCACCAGCTGGGATTCCTCTTAGTAGGTCTTGCAGGGCTCGAGCTCGGTGGGCAAAATTTTTCACAAAGCGACGGTAATATCCAGCCAGCCCCAAAAAGGCCCGCACGTCCTTCACCATCTCAGGAGTAGGCGACTCCTGTATTGCAGCAACCTTCTCCAGAGACGGTCTCAAGCCCTCAGCAGAAACGACATGCCCCAGATATTCAATTTGTGTGCGAAACAGGTGGCATTTTTGGGACTTCACCTTCAACCCGTACTTTTGCAGCTGGCCGAGCACCTGGCCCAGACGATGCAGGTGGTCCTCAAACATGGCGGCATATATGATGATGTCATCCAAGTATATCAGGGTGGCTTCAAAGTTGAGGTCGCCTAAGCACCGCTCCATTAGGTGCTGGAAGGTTCCAGGGGCGTTGGCCAGGCCAAACGGCATCCGGTTGAATTTCAAACAGTCCCATGGGCAGAATGAAGGCGGTTTTTGCCCGATCTTCTTCGGACATTGGTACCTGCCAGTATCCACTGGCCAAGTCTAAGGTTGAGAAATATTTCGCCTGTCCAAGGGCCTACAGGGACTCCTCTATACGAGGGAGCGGATATGAGTCTTTGATGGTGCAGGCGTTCAACTTCGGGTAATCCACACAGAACCGCAGGGTGCTGTCCTTTTTCCACTCCAACACTATGGGTGCTGCCCAGGAACTCTGGCATTCCCGGATAACCCCTTTTCGCAGCTTTCGGCTCAGCAGTGTCTTCACTTCTTGGTATAACTGTGGTGGGATCTGCCGATATCATTCCCTGATGGGAGCTGTCACTTCAGTGGGAATGCTGTGCATAATGGCTGTGGTGCACTCGAAGTTGTCCTCATGGCTGGCGAATACCTCTTGGTAATGGCCCAGGAGAGCTTTCACTTGGTGTGTTTGGGCCGGGCAGAGGCCAGAGAGTTCGGCTCGCATTTTCTCCAAGATTGCTCGCCCTGCCTGCTCAGGTGGGGACTCTGCGGTCTGGACGGAGTACACAGTTACAGCCCAGGGGTCCCATGGATTCACCCCATCTATAGCGCTGGGGGCGGGAGCACCTGTTCCAACTGTTTTACCAATTTTGCCATTTCTATGCAAGGCTTCAGGAGAATGTCCTGATCTTTCAGGTTCACACACCGCACAAGGACTGTCCCCTTTCTCACGGTAGCCAGGACACGAGCCACCAGGAGCCCGGAGGGCAGATGCTTGGGGAAGCATGGCTCCACCTGCACCTCTACTCCATCCAGCGGTACATGGCTCCGGACGGGCTGAGCAACAACTGTCTGTCCTGGTGGTAAAGCTCAATTTATGCCAGTCGCCAGAACACTATTTACGGAGTAACAGCGTACCAAAATTACTCATTTAGGTAGAGCCCGGAATACCATAGCTCCAATATTGCAGAGTTTGGAAAGCGCCATTAAATTGTACCCACAGAGTAAAATAACAATTGAGCTGACTATAAACAAACACTCACATGTGTGAAGTCCTGTGCCGTGTCTGTCACCCCAACGCGTGTTTCGTCCTCTTCTTCAGGGGACGTCAATGGGACAATGATTTTGTGCAGGCTGATAGCTTCTATAGCATGCAGATGAAGCAGCATCTGCATGCTACAGAAGCTGTCAGCGCTGCAGTTTCTGTACATTAGCCTGTGAGACTACCTGACATGCTCTGCGCATGACAGGAAGTTTAACAGCTCTGGAGACCCAGGTGTTATCATGACGACATCAGATCTCCGATCCAAAGGCAGAGGGGCTGCAATCATGTTTTATTGCACTGTTCCGGGGGCTAAAGTCTCGGGAGCAGTCTGTGACAGCTCCTGGTGCTTAGTGCCAGGTGTCAGCTGTGAGAATCAGCTGACACCTGGCCGCGATCTGCTGCGCTCACCCGTGATCACGGCCGATCGCACGTGATGTACTATTCTGTCCATGGGAATTAAGTGCCAGGTCACATGGACGGAATAGTACGTCTGAGGTCAGAAAGGGGTTAAGACGTGTGATAGAACTATGGACAGGTGAGGGATATTGTTGTTTTTTATTTTTTATTTATGATAGGAGATCGAGTGCTTTGGTGGAATTAGGCTCTAGGTGAGTATAACTGTGCTTGTTATTTTTAAATAAAAAAGTAAAAGTGTGCTTTATTTTATTTCTAATAAAGACTTTATTTTGGCTTTGTCTTTAGTTACCATATAACTATAGGATTAGCTTAGTAATGGAGAGACATCTCATAGACTCTGCCTCTCCATTACCAAGCTATTGGCTTGATGTCACCTGACAATACAAAGGTGACATCAACCCCACAAATATCAACCCCACTTGCCACAGCTACAGGGCAAGTGGGAAGAGCCGGGCAAAGTGCCAGAATTCACGCATCTAATAAATGTGCCTTTTCTGGGTGGCTGCGGGCTGCTATTTTTAGGGTCAATATCTGTAGCTCCTTACCAGGCTGAGAATACCAGCCCCACGCCATTTTTTAAAAATGATTTATTTAAATAATTTAAAAAAAACAGCACTCTATTCTTGATAACCAGACTTGCTATATCAGACAGCTAATGGTTGCAGCCCCCAGCTGTGAGTTTTGCCTGGCTGATTAACAAAAATATAGGGAAACCAACGCCATTTTTTTTAAAAAATTATTTATTTACAGTGTAGAAGCCAGCTAATGAGTACACCTATCAGCTGCTCCTGCTCTCACTGTTATTAGCGGTAGCAGGTGGCAGATGATGGGAGCAGTAATCCCATCAGCTGACATCAGTGACCGGAGGTAAACTTTATACCTACGATCACAGCCGAGTGATCACAATGTCTTTTGACAGAGTGGGAACCGCAGCTCTCTGACCAGTGGGAATTATTTCACCGCAGATCAGAAGTGGTGTTTGCTGCACTGCAATGCACATGACAACTTGAAAAACACTGGAAGTTTGGGCCCCCCATTCAAGTGAATTGGGTCCGGTTTCAAGTTAAGGTATATTGTGCTATCTATTTTTAGGCTCAATTGGGTCAATATACATGGCTCCTTCACAGCCTGAGAATATCAGCCCCAACTGTGTGATTTTTATTTATTTAGATGATTTTAAAAAAATTATGTGGATGACCCTCTACTTGTGATAACAAGCCAAGATAAAGCTAACAGCTGAGGGCTGCAGCCTTACCTGTGCTTGTTATCAAGAATAGGAACATTACGTCATTTTTTTTTTACACAGTGTCCCGTCCAATCACAGGGAGGCCAATACTTGACATAGCTTTGATGGTCTCGGAAATGCCCACAGAAGAATAGCTTGTTCGGGGTGCTGAACGCGAACAGTAGCATGAACATCTGTGAGAAGTCCGTGTTTTGGGTCCGTGCACGGACATTAGGTGTCCCATTTGGGTTCATCCATCTCTACTCCTAAATAAAGTAACATGCTACAAAAGATCAATAGTTCATGAATAGAAAACAAAAATATATAATGTGCACATGTTCGATCTATTAACCCCTTAATGTCCACTGACGTGCAGAGTCCGTCATGGCAAGGTGTCAGTTCCGGCACCAGGACGGACTCTGCACGTCATGGCTTTGATCTACCACTGCGTGTAAACACGCAGTGGTAGATCAGTGCCGACAGCTGTCACAGACAGCTGACAGGCACGGCAAGCGGTGCGGGGACCTTTGCCGTCGGTCCCCGCACCTACAGCGCTGTGCTTGGTCAGTCAATCTGACTGACCAAACACAGCAGCGATCGTGCAGGAGAAGCTGAAATTTCAGCTTCTCCAGCGCGATCGGTGCAGGAGCCGGCGCTGCAGTGGCCAGGCTTCCTGCACTGACAGCCAGGAGCGGAGCCCCCACCGCCCCTGGCTGTTAACCCCCTGACTGCTGCGATCGAGCGCGATCGCAGTGCTCAGGGGGGGAGGCAGAGGGTCGGGAGCTCCCTCTGCCTCAGATCGGCACCCTGCAATGTATTTGCAGGGGCCGATCTCTGCCTTGATGACCCGGGGGTTGTCATGACAACCTCCGGGTCATCTAGCTACGGAAAGCTGCTGTGATCATTGTCACAGCAGCTTCCACTATAGTTGCAATGCATTGCAATGCCAGAGCATTGCAATGCATTGTACCTGCAATAAAAAGTAAAAAAAGTGAAAGTCCCATAAAGGGACAAGTTAAAAAAAATCATTTTTTAAAAAAAATTGTAAAAAAAATATTAAAAAATAATTTTAAAAAAATCCCCTAAAAAATACACATTTTTATGTAATAAAAAAATAAAAAACAAAAAACATACACATGTTAGGTATCGCCACGTCCGTAAAAATCCCATCTATAAAAGCTTAACCCTAGTTAACCCCTTCAGTGAAAGCCGTAAAAAAAAAACACAAAAAAGTAGTAAATTATACTTTTTCCAAGCGGTATCATTATACCCCTTGGACAAAGTGCAATAACACGCGATCAAAAAGTCAGATATAAATAATTATGGTACTGATGAAAACGTCATCTTGTCCCGCAAAAAACAAGCTGCTATACAGCATCATCAGCGAAAAAAAAAAAAGTTATAGCTCGCGGAATAAACTGATGCAAAAATAATTATTTTTTCTAAAAAATTTTTTATTGTGTAAAAAACGCCAAAACATAAAAAAAAAATATATAAATGAGGAATCGCCGTAACCGTAGTGACCCGAAGAACAAAGCTGCTTTATCAATTTTACCACAAACGGAACGGAGGAAAAAAAAAAAAAAAAAAAATTCCTGAATTGCTGGTTTTTGTTCATTCTGATTCCACAAAAATCGGAATAGGAAACGATCAAAAAACGTTATGTGCCTGAATATGGTACCAATAAAAACGTCAGCTCGTCCCGCAAAAAATAAGCTAACAGATAACTCTGTCGGCCGAAATATGGAAAAATTATAGCTCTCAAAATACGGCGATGCAAAAATTTCTTACAAAAAATTATTCCAAGAAAAAGCATCTTTTAGTGTGTGACAGAAGCTAAACATGAAAAAGGGTGTAAATCTGGTATCGCTGTAATCGCACCGATCCGAGGAATAAAGTCGCCTAATCACTAATACCGCACGAGGAACGGCGTAAAAAAGAAAACCAATTCTTCACCTTTTGTGGATTTGTTCATTGTGCCTCCCAAAGATCGCAGTAAGGCGATCACAGTTTTTCCCCCCCACATATGGGGTATCAGCGTACTCAGGACAAAATGCACAATAGCTTTTGGGGTCCTATTTCTCCTGTTACCCTTAGAAAAATAAAAATTTGGGGCAAAAAGGTAATTTTTGTGGAAAAAAATATGATTTTTTTATTTTCACGGCTCTACATTATAAACTTCTGTGAAGCCCTTGGGGGTTCAAAGTGCTGACCACACATCTAGATAAGTTCCTTGGGGGGTCTAGTTTGCAAAATGGGGTCATTTGTGGGGGGTTTCTACTGTTTAGGCACATCAGGGGCTCTCCAAGCGCGACATGACACCCGCAGACCATTCCATCAAAGTCTGCATTTAAAAACGGTGCTCCTTCCCTTCCGAGCTCTGCCATGCGTCAAAATAGTGGTTCCCCCCCACATATGGGATATCAGCGTACTCAGGACAAATTGCACAATACCTTTTGGGGTCCTATTTCTCCTGTTACCCTTAGAAAAATAAAAATTTGGGGGCAAAAAGATTATTTTTGTGGAAAAAAATATGATATTTTTATTTTCACGGCTCTACGTTATAAACTTCTGTGAAGCACTTGGGGGTTCAAAGTGCTCACCACACATCTAGATAAGTTCCTTGGGGGGTCTAGTTTCCAAAATGGAGTCACTTGTGGGGGGTTTCTACTGTTTAGGCACATCAGGGGCTTTCCAAACGTAACATGACACCCGCAGACCATTCCATCAAAATCTGCATTTGAAAAAGGCGCTCCTTCCCTTTCCAGCTCTGCCATGCGTCAAAATAGTGGTTTACCCCCACATATGGGGTATCAGCATACTCAGGACAAATTGCACAATAACTTTTGGGGTCCTGTTACCCTTTGGAAAATAACAATTGGGGGTGGAAAGATCATTTTTGTGGAAAAGATATGATTTTTTAATTTTACTGCTCTACGTTATAACCTTCTGTAAAGCCCTTGGGGGTTCAAAGCTTTCACCACACATCTAGATAAGTTCCTTGGGGGGTCTAGTTTCCAAATGAGGTCACTTGTGGGGGGTTTCCACTGTTTAGGCACACAGGGACTCTCCAAATGCGACATGGCATCCAATCTCAATTCCAGCCAAAAAAGTCAAATGGCGCTGCTTCCCTTCCAAGCTCTGCCATGCGCCCAAATAGTGTTTTACCCCCACATATGGGGTATCAGCGTACTCAGGACAAATTGCACAATAACTTTTGGGGTCCTTTTACCCTTTGGAAAAATAAAATTGGGGGTGGAAAGATCATTTTAGTGGAAAAGATATGATTTTTTAATTTTACAGCTCTACGTTATAACCTTCTGTGAAGCCCTTGGGGGTTCAAAGCTCTCACCACACATCTAGATAAGTTCCTTGGGGGGTCTAGTTTCCAAAATGGGGTTACTTGTGGGGGGTATCCACTGTTTAGGCACACAGGGGCTCTCCAAATACGACATGGCGTCCAATCTCAATTCCAGCCAAAAAAGTCAAATGGCGCTGCTTCCCTTCCGAGCTCTGCCATGCACCCAAATAGTGGTTTACCCTCACATATGGGGTATCAGCGTACTCAGGACTAATTGCACAATAACTTTTGGGGTCCTTTTATCCTTTGGAAAATAAAAATTGGGATGAAAAGATCATTTTTGTGGAAAAAACATGATTTTTTAATTTTACGGCTCTACGTTATAACCTTCTGTGAAGCCCTTGGGGGTTAAAAGCTCTCACAACACATTTAGATAAGTTATTTGGGGGGTCTAGTTTCCAAAATGGGGTCACTTGTGGGGGTTTCCACTGTTTAGGCACACAGGGACTCTCCAAATGCGACATGGTGTCCAATCTCAATTCCAGCCAAAAAAATCAAATGGCGCTGCTTCCCTTCCGAGCTCTGCCATGCGCCAAAATAGTGGTTTACCCCCACACATGGGGTATCGATGTACTCAGGAGAAATTGTACAACAAATATTGTGGTTCATTTTTTACTGATACCCTTGACAAAATTTTAAAAAATTGTGTCGAAAGAAAAATTTTGGGAAAAAAAGTTAAATGTTAATTTTTTCCTTCCACATTGCTTCAATTCTTGTGAAGTACCTAAAGGGTTAATAAACTTCTTGAATGTGGCTTTGAACACGTTGAGGGGTGCAGTTTTTAGAATGGTGTCACTTTTGGGTATTTTCTGTCATATTGACCCCTCAAATTCACTTCAAATGTGAGGTGGCCCCTAAAAAAAATGATTTTGTAAATTTTGTTGGAAAAATGAGAAATTGCTGGTCAACTTTTAACACTTATAACTTCCTAACAAAAAAAAATTTTGGTTCCAAAATTGTGCTGATGTAAAGTAGACATGTGGGAAATGTTACTTATTAACTAATTTTTGTGACATATCTCTCTGATTTAATGGCATAAAAATTAAAAATTTGAAAATTGCAAAATTTTCAAAATTTTTGCCATATTTCCGTTTTTTTCATAAATAAACGCAAGTTATATTGAAGAAATTTTACCACTATCATGAAGTACAATATGTCTCGAGAAAACATTCTCAGAATCGCCAAGATCCGTTGAAGCGTTCCAGAGTTATAACCTCATAAAGAGACAGTGGTCAGAAATGTAAAAATTGGCCTGGTCTTTAACCTACAAAATGGCTTGGTCGTTAAGGGGTTAATCAGAAGGGAGGACAAGAGTAACTAAAAAAAATAAATAAAAAAGTTAATGCATCATACAAGGTACAAACCCCACAACAAGACGTTGTGGCCAATGCACATTTCACCTATTGCTTTGACCAGGGTTCCCTAGTCTTTGTGTGGGGCTGGGTTCTTGTATGATGGATTGACTTTTTTATTTACTCTTTTCATGAAAGAGAGTGAAAGGCTAAGTACAATGAGTGACAAAAAGTTCAAAGTTTTAGTTCAATGGATAAATGCTTGATTTGTAGTGTTGTAGGGTAATTAGCTTATCAGCACCACAGGTGGGCATGTGTCAGATTGTTGATCTTACTTGTTGTGGACAATATTATATGGTTGGGGACATTATTAGGGGGTGGAGGCCAGAATGGGCACATTATTATAGGATGTGAGACATTATTAGAGGGGTGAGGGATAATATTACAGGATGGTAGCCAGGATAAAACCATTATTACAGAATGGACATTATTTTAGGTTGGGGGACATTATTATAGAACATTGTTACAGGATAAAGGCAAGGATGGAGGATGTAATTATAGGACAAAAATGTTTTATTACAGAATGGAGGCCATGATATGGGACATTATTATATGATGGGTGATAGTATTACAGTATGAGGGACATTATTACAAGATAGGAGACATTATTACATGATGAAAACCAGAACAAGGGACATTGTGAGAGGATATTGAAAATTATTAGGATGGGCAACTGGATTGATTACATTATTAGAGGAAGGGTGAGAGGGCAGAGGACATTATTACAGGATAGAGACTGGGATGGACGACATTATAACAAGGTTCCACACATCTGATCAACATGCTGCTGGGGCCCAAGGTCCAAATTTTTCATTGGGGGCCCATAAAACACAAGCTACCTGATTGGATAAATAGATTGAATCATAGTCTGGTACTTATATTTTTAATTGACAGCTATGCCTTCAACTAAGTCAGTCATTTCGATAACCTTTAATGATGTGTCAATCAAGGAAAGGAACATGAGGGCTAATGCACTTCAAGTACAATGTATTTCAAGGCTAATTCAAACATTTTTCAGGGGTGGAAGATCACTTTCATAAATCGTTCTTACAGGTTCCTAATATAATATGTTATTCATGCATTTTGCCAGCAAAATCCCAGTTTATTGTATTTATTATTCCCAGCTCTAAAAACTATACATCAGGCAGCCTAGTTCATCTTTTTCATTGGCTACTGAAACCTATAATTTCTTGCCTTGCCAGTGACATTGTTTTCCTGCTTGATGAGCCAACTTATTTTGCCAACCGATATTTATTTTGAGAAACCATGCTCCTTTTTTTTGGCCTATTTTGGTGAATGCTTTCTGCACCAGAGTGTTCCATATTTTCGGATAATAAACCTGTTCTGAAATTAAGTCGCTTTCATTTTTTAAATTTTACTCAATAGCTAGAAATAAACATAATAATAAGAATGAGAAAGTACACGGTAGAGGCAATGACAAAAGCTGTGTATTAGCTAATTTTCTACTTGGACTACTCAGTATGCAAGCTTGTAATCCTTGAAAAAAAATACATTATTGGAACAGTGAATGGCTAACTGAAAAGATGGTAACAAATTGCAAGCTTTCGAGACTACTCAGGTCTCTTCATCAGGCTGAACTAATACAAAATCTGAAGAATCACATATTTATACACAAAAACACAGAAAAAATGCAATAGGTAAGACAAGTGACGTGAAGCAGAATAGTCATTATGGCAGAGGGATGAGCATAAATATTGGAACAGTTCATAGATAAGGAGTAGTGTTGAGCGATACGATAATGCAAATATCGGCTATCGGCCGATATTAGCTCTATCGGCCTTTCGATAATTCGTTTCGATATTTTCGTCATATCGAATACCGGAATCGGATTTGTCACTGTCACTGTCTGTGTCCGTCGGTCGGGTCTGTCACTGTCAGTGTCCGTCGGTCGGGTCTGTCAGGAGTCAGCGGCACTTACCTGGCAGAAGATCTCCGGCGGTCACATCCCAGACTGCTTCATGGCCGCCATCCTCTTCTCCCCGGCGGTCACATGCAGTTTCTCGCGATAACTGCAGTGACTGCTGGGTAATCCCGGCCGTAAAGCAGTCAGTCCGATGACGTCACCGCCGGGGAAGCAGGTAATCAGCTGTGCTGCGTTGCGATGACAGGCTCTGCCTGTCATTGCGATGTAGCAGAGCTGGATCGTCGTGGGACAATCGTTACTATGGACTGCGTCGGACAGGTGGTATACTGTTGGTTTGTTTTTTTTCTTTTTTTACAGGAGATCGATGGCGTTGCAGGAATGAGAGAGTAATAAAAGAAATGAAAACTGTGTTGTCTCTTTTATTTCATTAAAATACTTTTTTCTTGCTTTGTCTTTTTTTTATGCATTTAATAACTTTGGGATTAATAATGAATCGGTGTCTTATTGACGCCTCTCCATTATTAACCGGGCTTATTGTCACCGTGCAATCAACGGTGACATTAACCCCTTATTACCCCGCTTGCCACCGCTACAGGGCAAGTGGGAAGAGCCGGGTAAAGTGCCACAATTGGCACATCTTTTGATGCGCCAAATGTGGGGCTGCTGTAGCCTGGTATTATCAGGCTGTTGAG
This sequence comes from Oophaga sylvatica, assembly GCA_033576555.1. Taxonomy (NCBI): domain Eukaryota; kingdom Metazoa; phylum Chordata; class Amphibia; order Anura; family Dendrobatidae; genus Oophaga; species Oophaga sylvatica. Next base: position 131,657,805 of record JARQOD010000005.1, on the reverse strand, counting down.
GGCCAAAATCCATGGGCCTTGACAGTCTTTTAATACCAGGCCGCAGCAGTCTGCATTTTACTTGGCTGGTTAACAAAAATAGGGGGACCCCTACACCGTTTTTTTTTCGAGGGGATCCCCTATTTTTGTTAACCAGCCAAGCTAAGCAGACTGCTGTGGCCTGGTATTATCAGGCTTGCAAGGTCCATGGATATTGGATCCTTACCAGCCTGAAAAACCAGGCCTCAGCGGTCTGCTTCATCTGGCTGGTTAACAAAAATAGGGGGGACCCCACGCCAATTTTTTTCGAGGGGATCCCCTATTTTTGTTAATCAGCCAAGATATGCAGACTGCTGTGGCCTGGTATTATCAGGCTGGCAAGGTCCATGGATCTTGGCTCCTTAACAGCCTGAAAATCCAGGCCTCAGCGGTCTGCTTCATCTGGCTGGTTAACAAAAATAGGGGGGACCCCACGCCAATTTTTTTCGAGGGGATCCCCTATTTTTGTTAACCAGTTCCCTCTGACGTCACTGATTGTGTCCCTGGCTGACCTGAAGTGAAAGTGGAAAGCAATCAATTAAGCTTTCCACTTCCTCTCCTGTCAGCCAGGAGAGGAACTCATTCATTTGGGGGTTTACTGTGAGGCTGCAGCATTAGCTGCGGTCCCTGCAGTAAACATTAACCCTTTCTGAAGGATTACACCGTGGGACCTGACTGTACATCGGATTGGTAAGAATAATTTTGCTTTATTATTTTATTTTTATTACAGGAAATGGTTTTAGCAGGAAAATAAAATATGGTCAAAAACTGTGTGATTATTTCATTAAACTTCTTTTTTATTAAAGTGTGTGTGTTTGATTTTTCTTTCATACAATAGGATTAATAATTGATAGTTGTCTAATTGACAGCTCTCAATTATTAACCTGGCTTAAAGTGACCTTTCAATTTCAAGGTCATTTTAACCCCTTATTAACCCATTCGCCACCGCTACAGGCAATGGGAATAGACGGGCAAAGTGCCAGAAAGGGCAAATCTAATTAGAGATTTGCCCTTTCTGGGGTATCTGGGGGCAGATGTTAGTAGCCGGGGGGGGCCAAAAATAATGGTCCCTCTCTGGGCTATTATTATCTGCCCCCACTCTATGGCTTTGTCTGTCTGGTTGCGAAAATAGGGCGGGAGCACATGCATTTTTTTTCAGCAATTTTACACCTCATATATATATATACATGTCATTAAATTTGTGACACATATATATATATATATATATATATATATATATATATTTATATTTATAGTTCATACACTTCTACATAGTATAATAGCCGCTAATTCAATTGCCGGCTTTTGTGAAAATGCAGAACCCGACATGAAATGACACTTGGTTTACATAGAGTTAACCATGTCTTTTCATGTAGTTTGATATCTGATTTGCACAAACAATTACATGAGTGTAAGTGTGCAAAATTTCACACCTGTAGGGGTTAATTAAAGGTGTAAATTCGTAGCAAATAAGTCCGTTTTTTTTACAACGAATTTACACCTTTAATTAACCCCTACAGGTGTGAAATTTTGCACACATAGACTGATGTAATTGTTTGTGCAAATCAGATTGCAAACGACATGAAAAGACATGGTTAACCCTATGTACACCAAGTGTCATTTCATGTCGGGTGCTTCTGTCTTTTCACAGAAGCCGGCTTTACCCGGCAATTGAATCAGAGGATATTTTACTATGTAGAAGTGTATAAACTATACATATATGTATATATATATATATATATGTCACAATGACATGTATATATATATATATATATGTATTCTATGTGTGTATATTTAGTGTTTACAAGGAAATAAAGGTTTTTTTTAGTTGCGATATTTTTTTCCCATAGACTTACATTGGACTTCCGGTATCGAAATCGGATATCGCCGATATTTAGTGATATCGGCGATACCATTTCGATACGATATTTTTATATATCGAGCAATATCGCTCAACACTAATAAGGAGAGAAAGTTTTATTACCCTCTGATTGGGGTCTGGTAATGTTTTGTGCAAAACCTGTCCATTTATAATGACCACGGACAAGATAAAGATCCCCAACTCACATCAGGACTACAAGATCCCAGGTACTTTCAGCTGCATCACATCTAATGTTGTGTACCTAATTATATGTACTAAATGTCCAACTGGGGGTCTATATGTGGGGGAGACCGGGCAAAAACTGAGAACAAGGATGAATTCTCATCGCCACACAATAAGAGAAAAAAGAATGGATCTACCTGTGGCAAAACATTTTTGCTCCCCTGATCATAGCATGTCAGATATGAAAATACTGGTACTAAGAAGCAGATTCACATCTCAGAGACAGAGAAGAATTTGCGAATACAAATTGATGGTGACCTTTGACACTCTTAATGCTGGAATGAACCTGTCACATGGTTTTATGGCCTATTACATCAATTAAGGAATTTACTCCAAATACCCTGTGAAAACATCACAAAAAATTACCAGACCCCAATCAGAGGGTAATAAAACTTTCTCTCCTTATCTATGAACTGTTCCAATATTTATGCTCATCCCTCTGCCATAATGACAGTTCTGCTTCACGTCACTTGTCTTACCTATTGCATTTTTTCTGTGTTTTTGTGTATAAATATGTGATTCTTCAGATTTTGTATTAGTTCAGCCTGATGAAGAGACCTGAGTAGCTTCGAAAGCTTGCAATTTGTTACCATCTTTTCAGTTAGCCATTAAAAGGTATCAACCACTGAGGACTCTCAACTCTAAATATTTTTCTATCTACTGGCTAACACGGTACGAAGATATACATCTTTACTGTATGGAACAGTGAATGACATTTCTGAAGTGAGAAAAATCATATTTTTGTGCTAAGGAAACAATGTTGAAGAAATGAGTGAATCAGTTATATGCTAATCTAATTTGCGTCAAATTTAATGATATTGACAAGTCCTTGCAAATTTGATCAATTTGTAATTCAATCTGTTTGTAACACCGAAAAAATGCTTAGCTCCACTTTTCACGTTTCCAAAGACTGCATAAGACAAAGTGGACTCACATGATCTCTGGTGTGGCCACGCTGGTTTCCTCAAAGTGCTTTACAGCTGACACATTGGCTACATTGCACTGTACCATGCAATCAAAAGCATTATAAAAAGGTAAAACATGAGGGAAGAAATGCAGCAGCCATTTTGGGGTGAAACAACCTATACAGATGACTTCAATTTGCACAGCTCAAAGACAGGAAGGAAAATGCCTGTGTGGTGTACACCTTCTGTACTAAAGTTAGAACATTGGAGTAGCAATCTACAAATAATTCATATTTTCCATTGAAGGAGAGAGATGTGAAAGGTGCCAGCAGCAGAGTTAGTGTGCTTGATCAGTAATTATACTCAAGGAGGGCTTTGATGTTGGCCTGCTGCCTGTTAATTATTCAAGGACACAGACATATACAGTAAATGCAACTGTGTACCTCACAAAGTGTGTGATATAAGAATTGTTTTTACTTTTGAACTTTTGTTTTACTAATCAATTTTAACATCCGCACACACATGGCACAGCAATACAGGGTCCTGTTGCCAGTATTGGTTTGTAGGACACATACCTATTGTACATACCCTTTTTGTTACATCTATTTTGGGAAAAGAGGGTTGAATTTTGTTACAAAAATCGGAAAAATTTTTTTAACCCCTTCCTAACATATCCCGTAAGTTATGGAAGGGAATGAATTCCCGACCTTGGACGCATGGGATAAGTCACGGCGATTTTGCATTCACAGGTTCTGTGCACACGCGATCGCCTCCGGGTGTTCAGCTAACATCATAGCTAACACCCGGCTCTCACAGTCAGGGCACCGCTCCCAGCAGTTTAACCCCCTAAATGAAGCAGCATTTAGAAGACAGAGAGAGGGAGGGGGGTTCCCATCCCCTCCAATCTGCACCCCTGCGATGTCATTGCCAGTGACTGATCATTGCCATCTGGCTCACCAAGCCCCTTAGATCATGCATAGAGCATGGTTGTGTCAGTGCAGCATTGACAGTTATGAAGCATTGCAATGCTTTATAACAGCTGTCATTCTGCTAAAAGTGAAAGTCCCATAGAGGGACTAAGTTAAAAAGTAAAAATAAAGTTAGAAAAATCTTACCTTGGAACAAAAAGAATAATAAAATGCAATCAAAAAGACAAATATGAATAAAAATAGCACAGCTGAAAAAAAAAACTGCCACACAACTCAATCAATGGAAAAAATAAAAAAGTTATAGCTCTTAGAATAAAGCAAAAATAATTATTTTTTTCTATAAAAGTTTTTATTGTGTAAAAACACTAAAAAGATTAAAAAATATATATAAATGTGGTATCATTGTAATCATACTAACCTGAACAATAAAGCTTCCTTATCAATTTTACCACACGTGGAATGGCATACAAATATTCTTGAATAGCTTGTTTTTGTTCATTATGCCTCTCAAAAAGGCACATATGGGGTATCTGAATACTCAAGAGAAATTTCACAAGAAATTCTGGGTTCCATTTTCTCCTGTTACCCTTGTGAAAATAAAAAAATTGGGGGCTAAAAAACTTTTTGTGGAAAAAATTTGATTTTTATTTTCATGGCTTTATGTTACAAACTTCTTTGAAGCATCTGGGAGCTCAAAGTGTTCACCACACATCTAGAAAAGCTCATTGAGGGGTGTAGTTTCACAAATGGGTTACTTGTGGGAGGTTTCCACTGATTAGGTACATCAGGGGCTCTCCAAACGTTGCATGGCGTCTAATAATGATTCCATTCAATTTTGCACTTCAAAAGTCAAATGTCTCTCCTTCCTTTCGGAACCCTGCCGTGTGCCCAAATAGTAGATTTCCCCTGCATATGGGGTATCAGCGTACTCAGAAAAAAATGGACAACAAATTGTATATTTAATTTTCTCCTGTTACCCCTATGAAAATAAAACATTTGGGGGCAAAAAAACATTTTTGTTGAAAAAGATTAGATTTTTTATTATCACGACTCTACGTTATAAATGTCTGTGAAGCACCTGAGGGTTCAAAGTGCTCACCACACATTTAGTTACATTCCTTGATGGGTCTAGTTTCCAAAATGGTTTCACTTGTGGGGGTTTTCACTGTTTAGGCACATCAGGGGCATTTCAAACATAACATAGCACCCGCTCTTAATTCCAGAAATTTTTGCCTTCATAAAGTAAACCGGTGCTGCTTTCCTGCCATGAGCCCAATCAGTAGTTTTCCTCCACATATGGGCTATCGGCATAAGCAGGAGGAATTGCACTACAAAGATTACCTTCCAATTTCTTCTGTTGCTCTGCTGAAAAAAAATTGTGGGCTAAAGTAAAATTTTTATGAAAAAAATTAAAATGATAATTTTTTCCTTCCACATTGCAATAATGTCTAAGCTAGTTGTCTCAAAGTATCAGCAAGTAGCATCTGGACAGCTTGATTTTAAAGAAATGTTGAATCAGTGATTTAAAGACATTAGATAGGTGATTAAGTTGGCTTGATATGTCTTTTTAATATTTAATATTAATAGACTATGACACCATCAAGATAAAGAAGAACAGTCTTGAATTTTTCCTAACCGAGAAATCTCCTCATTTATGACTGAAATGTGGCAGGGACATTGCAAAATTCAAAAAGCATGATATTGAATTGAAGGTCCATTGGTGTAGAAAAGGCAGTTGTCACGACTCCCAGGTATTACTGCTGTGGGGAGAGCTGCACACAGCAGCAAGCGAGCTGAGCAAAGCATCGGGTAACTAACCAGGTAACAACCAGGACCTGAACCATGTGACAGAGTAGGAGGTGGTCGGGGCGGAACCAGATGCCGGGGTGCAGATGAGACGATAAGCACAGGAGAGTAGTCAAACAAGCTAAGATCAGAACCAGGGGATCATGAGGTACCAGTGGGATGAGACAGGGGATTGTCAGAAGGGAAGCCAAAGGTCAAAAAGCCAGAACGAGCAGTGCGGTACAATAGGGACAAACTGTAACGGAGTAACAATAGACAAGCCAGGAGGACAGAACCGAAGAAGACAATAGTACCAAAACATGAGACAGAGAACAGAGTGAGCGGACAGACCAGGTCATACACGAGAGGCAATCAAGGGGGTCAGACACACAGTCAGAACAACAGTATAGCTGACAGGAGTCCTAGTGAGTATAAATACCCCTCCCAGATCCAAAGGAAGTCCAGCAAAATTAACCCAGAGGAAACAGGACATTATCCATGTCCTAACCATGACAGTACCCCCCTCTTAACGGGGGGCCACTGAACCTCCAGGCTTCTCAGGGTATCTGGCATGAAAAGCCCGCACCAGTCAATCAGTGTGCACAGAACTGGCCGGAACCCATGACCGATCCTCAATAGAATATCCCTTCCAGTGGATTAGGTACTGAAGCCCCCGGCGCACTCTCCGTGAATTAATGATGCGCCCTACCTCTTACTCCAGCTGACCCTCTACCAACGCTGGCGAAACATTGGATGAGGAATCTTCTCTAACCGTCCCCACCGGTTTTAATAGGGACCTTTGGAAGACATTAAATATTTTTTAGGAGGTGGGCAGCTGTAATCTACAGGCCACCGGGTTGATCACCTCTACAATCTTGTATGGACCTATAAACCTGGGGCCCAACTTCATAGAGGGTATCTTAAGTTTGATATTACGGGTAGACAACCACGCCTTCTCCCCCACAGCCAACGCAGGAGCTGACCCCCTCTTCCTGTCCACAAAATGTTTGTACTTCTTCTGGGCTTTGGAGATGTTCCCCTGAACCTCCCTCCAAAGGGTTCTTAACTGTTGCATCATACCCTCAGCACCAGGGCAACCAGAATCCATGCGGGAAAATTCTCCAAACTGCGGAACAAACCCATAATTGACCTGAAAGGGAGATTTACCAGTAGACTGATTAATACGGCAGTTGAACGCAAATTCTGCCACGGACAAAACCTCACACCAGTCCTTCTGTCTGGAAGAGGCCAGGCATCTCAGAATTTGCTCCAATGACTGGTTGGTGCGTTCAGTCTGTCCGTTAGAATCCGGGTGGTAAGCAGAGGAGAATGACAACATGACCCCCAACTTCTTACAAAAGGCCCTCCAAAACCTGGCCACAAATTGCACATCCCTGGCAGACACTACATTAACAGGTACCTCATGCAACCGAACTATATGCTGTATAAACAAGTGAGCCAAGGTTTCCGCAGAAGGTAACACAGGTAACGGCACAAAGTGGGCTTGCTTAGAAAACCTGTCAACCACTGCGCATACTACTGATTTACCCTTGGAAGTGCGAAGATTAGCGATAAAGTTCATGGACAGGTGTGTCCATGGTTTATCCGTAATTGGCTAAGGCACCAATTCCCCAGCCAGCTAGATCTGAGACCTTTTAAAGCGAGGGCACATACCACAATTATTTACAAACCTTTGGATATCAGTACCCATAGAGGGTCACCAAAAGCCCCTAGCCACTGCCCCCGAGTAGCTGCAATACCAGGGTGTGCACTTAACACAGAATCATGAAATTCTTGCAGGAGTGTGAGATGGAAATGTTTGGTTGCAAACAATTTGCCTGGGGTTTTTTCCTGGGAGCTTGTGCTTCCAGAATTTGTCTCTTTAACTCAGATGAGACTTCTGTCACAACCACTCCCAATTGAAGAATGGGGGAAGGAGGTTCTGGAGGGGGCACAGAATCAAAACTTTGGGATAAGGCATCTGCCTTTACATTTTTAGACCCTAGTCAGAACGTTAAGGTAAAATTAAACCAATAAAAAAAGTGCCCACCGAGCCTGTCTGGGGGTCAATCTCTTAGCGGACTCGATATAGGACAGGTTTTTATGATCAGTGATGACCGTAATGGGATGATCAGCCCCCTCCAGAAAATGCCTTCATTCTTCGAAGGCCAATTTAACCGCCAACAATTCCCTGTTGCCAACATCATAATTTCTCTCGGCCGAAGAGAATTTTTAGAGAAAAAGGCACAAAGTTTAAGGTTAGTAAGGGTGGATGGACCCTGGGACAACACTGCTCCCACCCCCACCTCCGAAGCGTCGACCTCCATGATAAAAGGTCTTGACAGATTGGGTTGTATCAACACGGGTGCTTAAGTAAAACATTTCTTCAGAAATTGGACTCCAAAAGTTGTTGTCCAGTTTGTCCTGAGTATGCTGGTACCCCATATGTGGGGGGGAACCACTGTTTGGGCACAAGTCAGGACTCGGAAGGGAAGTAGTGATGTTTTGAAATGCAGACTTTGTTTGAATGGTCTTCGCGTGCCTTGTAAAAATAAAAAATTGTGGGCTAAACAATCATTTTTTGAGGAAAAAAAATGATTTTTTATTTTCACTGTTCTGCGTTATAAACTTCTGTGAGGCACTTGGGGGTTCAAAGTGCTCACCACATATCTAGATAAGTTTCTTGGGGGTCTATTTTCCAAAATGGGGTCACTTGTAGGGGTTTTCCACTGTTTTGGCACATCAGGGGCTCTCCAAACGCAACATGACACCCGCAGACCATTCCATCAAAGTCTGCATTACAAAACGTCACTATTTCCCTTCCGAGCCCCAACGAGTGCCCATACAGTAGTTTTCTTCCACATATGTGGTATCAGAGTACTCAGGACAAATTGGACAACAACTTTTGGGGTCCAATTTCTAATGTTACCCTTGGGAAAATAGAAAACTGGGGACTAAATGATCATGTTTGTGGAAAAAATATGATTTTTTTATTTTCACACTCGGGCGTTATAAACTTTAGTGAAACACCTGGTGGTTCAAGTTGTCACCACACATCTAGATAAGTTCCTTGAGGGGTCTAGTTTCCAAAATAGTGTCATTTGTGGGGGTTTCCACTGTTTAGGCACATCAGGGGGTCTACTCTCCAAACACAACATGGCGTCCAGCCAATTGTGCGTTGAAAAAGTCAAACGGCTCTCCTTTCCTTCCAAGCTCTGCCATGCACCCAAACAGTGGTTTACCCCCTCATATGGGGTATCAGCGTACTCAGGACAAATTGCAAAATAACTTTTGGGGTCTTGTTACCCTTTGGAAAATAAAAATTGGGGCGAAATTTTCATTTTTGTGGAAAAAATATGATTTTTTTATTTTACGGCTCTATGTTATAAACTTGTGTGAAGCACTTGGGGTTCAAAGTGCTCACCACAGATCTAGATAAGTACCTTTGGGGGTCTAGTTTCTAAAATGTGGTCACTTGTAGGGGGTTTCCACTGTTTAGGCACATCAGGGGCTCTCCAAACATGACATGGCATCCAATCTCGATTCCAGCCAATTTTGGTTTGAAAAAGTCGAATGGCGCTCCTTCCCTTCCGAGCTCTGCCGTGCGCCGAAACAGTGGTTCCCCCCATATATGGGGTATCAGCGTACTCAGGACAAATTGGACAACTTTTGTGGTCCAATTTCTCCTGTTACCCTTGGGAAAATAAAAAAATTGGTGACAGAAAGATCATTTTTGTGGGAAAAAAATAGGATTTTTTATTCTCATGTCCGGACATTATAAACTTCTGTGAAGCACTTGGGGATTCAAAGTGCTCACAACAGATCTAGATAAGTTACTTAGGGGGTCTAGTTTCCAAAATTGGGTCACTTGTGAGGGGTTTCCACTAATTAGGCACATCAGGGGCTCTGCAAACTGAACATGACACTCATCAAAGTCTGCATTCCAAAACGTCATTTCTCCCTCTCGAGCCCTGTCGTGTGCCCAGTTCCCCCCCACATATGGGGTATCAGCATACTCAGGAAAAATTGTACAACTTTTGGGGTCCATTTCCTTGGGAAAAATCAAAAATTGGTGACTAAAAAATCATTTTTGTGGAATTTTTTTTTTCCACACCCAGGCATAAACTTTAGTGAAACACTTGGGGATTCAAAGTGCTCACAACAGATCTAGGTAAGTTCCTTATGGGGTCTAGTTTCCAAAATGGTGTCACTTGTGGGTGGTTTCCACTGTTTAGGCACATCAGGGGCTCTCCAAACGCAACATGGCGTCCAATCTCAATTCTAGCCAATTTTGGTTTGAAAATGTCAAACACGCGCTCCTTCCCTTCTGAGCACTGCCATGTGCCCAGACAGTGGTTTTCCCCCACATGCGGGGTATCAGCATACTCAGGAGAAATTGCAAAACTTTATCTGTCCGTTTTCTCCTTTTACACTTGTAAAAATAAAAAAATTGTTTGTAAAAGATCATTTTTGTGACTAAAAAGTTAAATGTTCATTTTTTCCTTCCACGTTGCTTAAGCTCCTGTGAAGCTCCTGAAGGGTTAATAAACTTTTTGAAAGTGGTTTTGATCAGCTTGAGGGGTACAGTTTTTAGAATGGTGTCAATTTGGGTATTTTCTGCCATATAGACCCCTCAAACTGACTTCAAATGTGAGGTGGTCCCTAAAAAATGGTTTTGTAAATTTTGTAAAAATGAGAAATCGCTGGTCAACTTTTAACCCTTATATCTTCCTAACAAAAAAAATATTGTTTCCATAATTGTGCTGATGTAAAGGAGACATGTGGTAAATGCTATGTATTAACTATTTTGTGTCACATAACTCTCTGGTTTAACAGAATAAAAATAAAAATTTTGAAAGTTATGAAATTTTCAAAATTTTCGCCAAATTTCCAATTTTTTCACAAATGTACGCAAAAATTATTGACCTAAATTTACCACTAACATGAAGCCCAATATGTCATGAAAAAACATTCTCAGAATTGCTAGGATACGTTGAAGCGTTCCTGAGTTATTACCTCTTAAAGGGACACTGGTCAGAATTGCAAAAAAATTGTCCATATCATTAAGGTCAAAAAAGGCTGGGTCATGAAGGGGTTAGGGGCGGCTAGTGTCACAGTATGTGTCTACTAAGACCCCAAGTCCTGGTCCCCCACTGTGTCTTGATTTGTCTACTGCTAATAATGTTGTAAGTGTGTTACCTGTTCCCTTTGCGTCAACTGGAGAGGTGGGAGCTGAGAGTCACTCAGCACGCGCAGATGAGACAGAGCCAGAAGACACAGGAAGGTGTGAGAATGCCCCCAGGTGTGATGAGACAGTGTGCCCTTTAGGTAGAGGTGGGAAGCAGGTAACTGCAAGGCCAGAACCAGAGTTGGTGAGAGGGGCTGCTGCAGGGATTGTAGGGGCCCTAGATGAGTCCAAACTGCTGGGTTCTGTGCATGTCACGCTGTATCACAGATACACATATGATGTCAGTAATCAATACTAAAAGGGACAACATGCAATATAACACATAAATAGGAAATCTCAACATGTACATAAAGTATAGTATTACCTGACATAATATCCGTTGTACTGTGGGTGAATCCTGAAGACATATAATGCTGTACTCAGGCTGCAGGTGGACCGGGGTCTATGCTGACCCTAGACTGGGGACCTGACTAGTCCCTCAACCTGGAGGTACTGTTAATAGTACAGAGGTCCAGGCCGCCAACGTAACCCTGTCTCCTATAAGTCCCTGACAACTGTAATCTAGTCCTCAGAAGGACACTGATTACCACACAGGGAATAGGCAGGTTACTGCTTAACAAACAGTACAGACAAACGAGACAGACAGGGAACAGAGCAAACACTGTCTTGCATACAACACTTAAACACAGATGGAACATAAAAGGTCTAGGAAATAAACTATAATCGAGGAGAGGAGAAACCACAAAGGAACTCTTAACTTAAGTCTTCTCATGACCTGATCCAAACTGCTGGTCTGCATGTAAGCTTTCACCGGCATCTAACAAGCAGACTGGCAGGTATATAAAGGAAGCTAATTAGTGCATAATCAAAAGCAGCCGGGCGAGGCTGGACCTAGTCTTAGCAAAGAGCTAGGTAAAATTAACTCCCTCATTACCAAACACAAAGAAACAGCAACTCAGCTGCGAGAAGTCAGAATGTGCAATCGCGACGATCTTCGTGGCGATACACCCATGACAGTACCCCCCCTTCAACGAGGGGCCTCCGGACCCTCAGGGCCAGGTCTGCCCGGGTAAGTTGTGTGGAAGGTCCGAACCAATCGATCTGCGTTAACATCAGACGCAGGGACCCACGTCCTCTCCTCAGGACCATACCCCTTCCAATGAACCAAGTACTGAAGGGACCGGCGATTCAGACGTGAGTCAATGATCTTCGACACTTGAAATTCTAAGTTACCATTGACCACCACTGGAGGAGGAGGTAGAGGTGACGGTATAACTGGCGCCACGTACCTCTTAAGCAACGATTTGTGGAACACATTGTGGATTTTAAACGTAGGAGGGAGGTCCAGACGAAATGCCACAGGATTAATTATAGAACTGATCCTGTATGGACCGATGAACCTGGGACCCAGTTTCCAGGAGGGAACCTTGAGTTTTATATTCTTGGTAGACAACCATACCAGATCGTTCACACAAAGGTCCGGACCAGACACTCTCCTCCTATCAGCCCTCCGTTTGTAACGGTTCCCCATAGCGCTCAGATTATTCAGTACTCCTCTCCAAACTGAAGCAAGTGACGACGAGAATCGTTCCTCCTCAGGAACCCCAGAAGGGCCCCCCCCATTGAAAGTACAAAACTGGGGGTGAAAACCATATGCCCCAAAAAATGGGGACTTACCAGTGGACTCGCTCCGCCTATTGTTAAGAGCGAACTCTGCCAGAGGCAAGAAAGAAGACCAGTCCTCCTGGTTCTCTGAGACAAAACACCGAAGATATGTCTCTAGGCACTGATTCAGACGCTCTCTCTGACCATTGGTCTGCGGATGAAAAGCCGAGGAAAATGACAATTGCATCCCCCGACGTGAACAAAATGCCCTCCAGAATTTGGACACAAACTGAGACCCCCTATCTGACACCACATCAGAAGGCAACCCGTGAAGTCTCACAATCTCCCTAATGAACACCTGCGCCAGAGTTTTAGCATTAGGAAGAGCAGGAAGAGCAATGAAATGTGCCATCTTACTGAACCTGTCAACTACAACTAGAATGACAGTCTTCCCTGACGACGGAGGGAGGTCCGTAATGAAGTCCATAGACAGATGAGTCCATGGACGCTCCGGAATTTTCAAAGGCAAGAGGGTCCCAGACGGACGGGTATGAGGGGTCTTAGAGCGAGCACAAACTCCACAGGACGCGACAAAAGTTATTACCTCTTTATTTAAGTTAGGCCACCAAAACCGGCGAGAAAGGAGATCCACAGTTGCTTTACTCCCTGGGTGTCCTGCTAAAGCAGAATTATGATGTGCCTCGATAACTTTTTGTCTCAACTGAATAGGAACAAACAGTTTACCTGGAGGTCCTACAGGGGCGTCCCCCTGAGCCTCCAATACCTCCTCCTCAAGCTCCGAGCATACAGCCGACACTACCACTCCCTCCTGAAGGATAGGAACCGGGTCATTCGTTTTCCCGGCCCCTGGGAAACTACGAGATAAGGCATCAGCCTTAAAAATTTTTGACCCAGGACGATAAGTGACGACAAAATTAAACCTGGTAAAAAACAACGACCATCTAGCTTGTCTAGAATTCAGACGCTTTGCAGATTCTAAATACAGCAGGTTCTTGTGATCAGTAATAACGGTGACCGGGTGGACTGCCCCCTCCAAAAAGTGACGCCACTCCTCAAAAGCCAACTTAATGGCCAAGAGTTCCCTATTGCCGACATCATAATTCCTCTCGGCGGGCGACAATTTCTTGGAGAAGAAAGCGCACGGACGCCATTTACCAGGGGACGGACCTTGGGATAATACTGCACCCACCCCTATGTCAGACGCGTCTACCTCCACAATGAACGGTTGTGATGCATCTGGTTGAGTGAGTATGGGGGCCGAATCAAAACATTTTTTCAAGGATGAAAATGCTTGACAAGCTTTGTCAGACCACCTAGAAAAATCCGTCCCTTTTTTAGTCATGTCAGTGAGAGGTTTGACAACAGATGAGAAATTACGAATAAATTTCCGGTAGTAGTTAGCAAACCCCAGGAAACGCTGCAGTGCCTTAAGATCCTCTGGCCGATCCCATTCAAGCACTGCTCTCACTTTCTCAGGGTCCATACGGAAACCGGAAGCTGACACCAGGAAACCCAAAAATTGAAGTTCCTGTACGGCGAATACACACTTTTCCCATTTGGCGAACAACTTATTATCTCGCAAGATCTGCAACACCTGTCTCACATGCTCCTGATGAGACACAAGATCTGGCGAGTAAATTAAGATGTCATCTAAATAAACGACCACAAATTGCCCCACAAGGTGGCGAAAGATGTCATTAACAAAATGTTGAAACACCGCCGGGGCAGTAGTCAGACTAAAAGGCATGACAAGGTTCTCATAATGTCCTTCCGGAGTGTTAAACGCCGTCTTCCACTCATCCCCCTCCTTTATCCTAATCAGATTATACGCCCCCCTGAGATCCAACTTAGAGAACCATTTGGCGCCCACAATCTGATTGAAGAAATCAGGAATAAGTGGGAGCGGATACGGATCTCGGACCGTAATCCGATTAAGCTCACGGAAATCCAAGCAAGGGCGTAGGCCTCCATCTTTTTTCTTCACAAAGAAGAACCCCGCGGCCACTGGGGAAGATGAAGGTCTAATATGCCCCTTGGCCAGACTTTCCGAAATATAATCCTTCATAGCCTGCCTCTCAGGACCAGAAAGGTTATATAACCTAGATTTAGGTAATTTAGCATCAGGAAGCAATTTAATTGAGCAGTCATACGCACGATGAGGAGGTAACTCCTGACACCCCTCCTCTGAGAACACATCCTCAAAGTCCTCCAGAAAAGGAGGCAAGGTTCTAGGCACGACCGCACTGATGACCGTTTTCATGCAGTTATTCTTGCAAAATTCACCCCACTGGCTTATCTCTCTGGATTGCCAATTAATCACTGGGTTATGTTTAGCCAACCAAGGAAGTCCCAACACAATAGGAGTAGGAAGACCCTCCAACACATAACAAGACAATTGTTCTTTATGTATTGCCCCTACTCGAAGGTCTATGTTATGAACAGCTTGTACAAAGCTACCTTGACCGAGAGGTCTGGCGTCAATAGAGAATATAGGGATCGGTTTGGCCAATACACTCAGTTGCATACCTTGCACCTGGGCAAACCGAGCGTCCACCAGATTAGCCCCAGACCCACTATCAAGAAGAACAGAAATCCTCTCAACTCTCGTACCAACCACCACCTCCGCAGGTACGAGAAATTGAGACGGACTTAGGGACGAAATACATACTCCCAGGTTGTCGTCCACCACACAACCTGGGATTAACAGTTTTCCGGCGACTTTTTTGCTCAATGAGGCACGGGATGGACACCCCTCAACAAAATGTCCCTCTTTCCCACAGAAGAAACACCTTCTAGTCTTGCGGCGCACCGCCGATCCCCTCCTACGAAATGATGTCCCTCCCAACTGCATAGGCTCCTCAGAACAGACCAGGGGAACCTCAATATAAGGGACTTTAGTAGTAGGTGGAGTCACAACAGGGGGCGGAGTTACCTCGCACCTCTCCCGAAGCCGTCTATCAATACGAATAGCAAGGGCCATAGCAGCCTCCAGTGACGGAGGAGAATCATACTGAGCCAAAACATCTTTTAATTTGTCAGATAACCCTTGACAAAACAGGCTCCTAAGAGCTGGGTCATTCCACTGAGTATCTGTGGCCCATCTACGGAACTCAGAAGAAAATTCCTCCGCTGGACGATCTCCCTGCTGTATCTTACGTAACTTCATTTCAGCAAGGGAGACCCGATCCGGGTCATCATATACCAGACCCAGGGCAGTAAAAAATCGATCTACTGACTGGAGGGCCGGGGAGCCCGGAGGAAGAGAGAACGCCCAGGATTGAGGGTCCCCTTGTAAGAGCGAGATGACAATTCCCACCCTCTGCTCTTCACTCCCCGATGACTGAGGCCGAAGCCGAAAATATAATTTACATGCCTCCCGGAAGGTAAAAAATTTGTCCCGCCCACCAGTGAACCTGTCCGGGAGAGCAACTTTAGGTTCAGACCTGGTTTGCTCCGGGAGAGACAAAACCCTGGACTTAATGTCCGTCAGCTTCATGGATAAACTCTGCAACTGCAGGGCAAACTGGGCAACTGGATCCATGGTAGCTGGGGAGAATCTTTTATGGCCGGTGAAAATGTCACGCTGTATCACAGATACACATATGATGTCAGTAATCAATACTAAGAGGGACAACATGCAATATAACACATAAATAGGAAATCTCAACATGTACATAAAGTATAGTATTACCTGACATAATATCCGTTGTACTGTGGGTGAATCCTGAAGACGTATAATGCTGTACTCAGGCTGCAGGTGGACCGGGGTCTATGCTGACCCTAGACTGGGGACCTGACTAGTCCCTCAACCTGGAGGTACTGTTAATGGTACAGAGGTCCAGGCCGCCAACGTAACCCTGTCTCCTATAAGTCCCTGACAACTGTAATCTAGTCCTCAGAAGGACCCTGATTACCACACAGGGAATAGGCAGGTTACTGCTTAACAAACAGTACAGACAAACGAGACAGACAGGGAACAGAGCAAACACTGTCTTGCATACAACACTTAAACACAGAGGGAACACAAAAGGTCTAGAAGATAAACTATAATCGAGGAGAGGAGAAACCACAAAGGAACTCTTAACTTAAGTCTTCTCATGACCTGATCCAAACTGCTGGTCTGCATGTAAGCTTTCACCGGCATCTAACAAGCAGACTGGCAGGTATATAAAGGAAGCTAATTAGTGCATAATCAAAAGCAGCCGGGCGAGGCTGGACCTAGTCTTAGCAAAGAGCTAGGTAAAATTAACTCCCTCACTACCAAACACAAAGAAACAGCAACTCAGCTGCGAGAAGTCAGAATGTGCAATCGCGACGATCTTCATGGCGATACACCCATGACAGTGCAGCTGCAGGAAAAGGAACGTGCTAATGCAGTTAGGGCTGTCACAGGAGAGGTGGAGCTTACAGGTAAGGCCCCAGGGCAAGAGGTCTCCACATCCAGTATGCCAGGAGACCAGGTTGGTCCAACTAACTCGGCGACTTGTGTGAAAGTCGAGGGGAGGCAGGCACAACCCAGGGTTACAGCGGTCCTGTCCGCTGTTAATAGGAATGGGAGTGCTGGAGACCAAGGAGCCTCACGGAGGTCCGGCGGACTTTCCCCTTCTGACAAAGTGGCAGCTGAGCCAGAGGGAGGCCTGGAGACGTGTCCCAGGGAACTGACAGAAGATGTGGCAGTTTTGTCGATTCTGGCCACGTCTAGTCAGGGGTTTCAGGCAGTGTTGGAAGCCGACAACAGCCTGAAGGCCCTTAAAGGGCAGGCAGCACAGCCTTTCACAGACTCAGACCTCGAGCGGGTTGTCTGAGACCTGGGTCGGCTGTACCGTGTGTCGGTTCAGCAAGAGTCACCAGAGGCGTGGCCTAGGGACCGACAGTTAGTGGTACCCTATCCGTTCTGGGCAAAGTTGTTGCGGATTGCACATAAGATTCCGATGGCCGGACACTTAGGGGTCGTTAAAACTAAGGCCAAGCTAGCCCAGCATTTCTACTGGCCTAAAATGTGGACCGATGTGGCTGCCTACTGCCATTCGTGTGACACCAGTCAGAGAGTGGGGAAGGTGGGGCGGCGCCCCAAAGCCCCACTGGTGCCATTGCCCATCAGTGATGAGCCTTTCCGGAAGGAGGCTGTGGATCTCATCGGACCACTGTCCATTCCCCGCCGCTCCGGGAAATGCTACATACGGTAGTGAATTATGCCACACGGTACCCGGAAGCGGTAACCTTGTCGTCCACTCGGGCCAACAAAGTAGCCATCACTTTAATGGAGATTTTCTCCAGAGTGAGATTTCCCCAGGAAATGCTCACTGACCGAGGGACCCAGTTCATGTCGCAGGTGATGGAGTCCCTTTGTAAGCAAATACAGGTGCAACATCTGGTGGCCAGCCGGTACCATCCACAAACTAATGGTCTGTGCGAGTGGTTCAATGGCACCCTCAAGCAGATGCTTAAGATGTTGGTTGACTCCCACGGGGGTGACTGAGAGCGGTACCTCCCTCAACTACTATTTGCCTGCTGAGAGGCTCCCCAGGCCTCAACGGAGTTCGCCCCCTTCGAGCTCCTGTATGGGCGATGTGTACGAGGGCCCCTTGCTATGGTGAAAGAAGCATGGGAAGAAGACTTGGCCACCCCTGGAGTGTCGGTCGTTGAGTACGTCGTGCGCTTCTGTGACAAAATGATGGCCTTGTCGCGTTTGGTGCAGGACAATATGGTCCAGACTCAGGCTGACCAGAAGCACTGGTGCGATCAGAACGCTTGTGAAAGGACCTGCCAAGTGGGTCAAAAAGTATGCGTACTGGTCCCCGTACTACAGGACAAACATCAGGCAGCTTGGGAGAGCTCATACCTCGTGCACCAACGGCTCAATGACGTCACGTACCTGGTCACCCTAGGCCACGCCCGTGGAAGGAGGAAGGCCTTCCACGTGAACATGATGAAGGTCCATTTTGAGAGGGAGGCCTGTGCCCTCCCTGTTTGCAACCTTACAGAGGAAGGAGAGGCCGAAACCCTCCTGTATCTGCTCACCCAAGCCAAGGCGGGTACATCCATTTAGGAAGTAGAGGTTGGACACCAGCTCTCTGAAGACCAATGGTCCCAGCTGGCGGTTACTCTACACCCCTTCCGGGAGCTGTTCAGCAGCCTTCCCAGAAGGACCGAGTTGGTTGTCCATCACATGAACACTGGGGATCTCCCCCTGATCCGGTGGTCAGCATATCGGGTCTCCCTCGAGGGGCAGCAGCTGATGTGCCAGGAGATTGACGAGATGCTGAAGCTGGGGGTGATCCAGGAATCCAACAGTGCATGGGCGTTGCCCGTAATCCTCATCCCCAAAAAGTATGCCACGCATCAACGACCTGCTCGATTAGTTGCCCAGGGCTAAGTACCTGACCATCATGGATCTGAATCGGGGATATTGGCAGATCCCTCTGACCCCCGAGGCAGAGGAGCGCTCTGCCTTTATCACCCATTTGGACTGTATGAGTACACCGTGATGCTTTTCAGCATGAAGAATGCCCCTGCCACGTTTCAGCGGATGGTCAACACGCTGCTCCAGGGACTTGAAGGGTACGCAGTTGTGTACCTGGACAATATTGCCATCTTCATCTTCACATGGTGGATCACCTAGAGCATCTGACGCAGGTGCTAAGGCGGATCCACCTGGCAGGTCTGAACATCAAGCCTGAAAATTGCCAGCTGGGCATGAGTGAGATCTACCTGGGTCACCAGATAGGCGGGGAGGTTCTGAAGCCAGAACCCGGGAATGTGGATGCCTTAGCATCCTGGCCACACCCAGGACCAAGAAATAGGTGATGTCCTTCCTGGGGACCTCTGGATATTATAGGAGGTTTGTTCCACACTATAGTACCCTGGCTTAGCCCCTGACGGACCTCACCAAGAAAAAGCTGACTCTCATGATAGACTGGTCAGTCGCTTGCGAGACCGCTTTTCAGGCGCTCAAGAGCATTCTCTCCAGCTCCCCAGTACTACAAGCTGCTGACTTTGCATGGCCATTTATAGTACAGACCGACGCAAGTGACTTTGGCCTCGGTGCCGTACTCAGCCAGGTCAGCGCAGCGGGCCAGGAACATCCCGCCCTGTACTTGACCAGGAAGCTATTGACGAGAGAGGTGGCCTACTCCATGATGGAAAAGGAGTGCCTGGCAATTGTGTAGGCTCTGCAGTGTCTGCAGCCATACTTGTACAGGCATCCCTTCATTGTGGAGACGGACCACAACCCCCTCAGCTGGTTGCACACGGTCTCCGGGATGAAAGGGAGTTTGCTGCATTGGAGCCTAGTGCTACAGCAGTACCACTTCTCCATTCGCCACAAAAGGGGCCGTGACAATGGAAACGCTGATGAGCTATCTTGGCAAGGAGATATTGTTCTGTAAATATATGCTTGTATATTTCTAGTGCACCTTTTAGGCGATTAAATATAAAATTAATATTGGGCTGCTCTTTTATCTCAATCCACGAATCCCCATGTCTTCTCGGTTGTCTATATTATACGCTACCGGGTTGGTTCCTGACCCGATATAAGCCTGTTGTCGGATGGAGATTATTTCAAATGAGGAACTGGTGGCAGAATATCGTATTGTGTTAGTGAGGAACTCTGGCAGTGATGGCCGAGAGGTTTATATATATGGCCCCAGCCTGGACTGGTGATATATATCCCCCTCACTGGGAGCACTTCACTAACTCGTACCTATAAGGGAAGCCTTTCCGTCGACTATTTGCCCTCGGTGCAGTTCCCTGACTGACCTGGGGCAAGTAGTGGCGCCAGAGAGCCAACCCTGTTAGGTCCTTCTCTCCCCTCTCCCCGAGATGAGCGAAGTCGACACCCCCTTCCCCTGTGAGTTCCCTCACAACCCCTAATGCTAATTCCATCCCTAATCAAAACACTAACCCAAACCCTAACCCTAAAATTTTAGCCCAACTAACTTTAGCCTAACTCTAACCCTAACTCTAAAACTTTAGCCCAACTAACTTTAGCCTAACTCTAACCCTAATGGAAAAGGGAAATAAATATATTTTCTTTATTTTATTACTTTTCCCTAACTAAGGGGGTGATAAAGGGGGGTTTATTTTCTATTTTTTAATTTTGATCACTGTGATAGGGTCTATCTTAGTGACCAAAATGAACCAATAGGAAAAATTTTCCTATTGTTGCCGAGTGCCGGCCGGCAGATCTCGGAGGGCAGACTGCGCATGCGCCCGCCATTTTCTTACCAGAAGATGGTGGCGCCCATCGAGAGAAGCAAGAGGCCGAGGAGCACCAGTAGGTACTGGGGGGATCGTTGACCCTATTTCTCTCTCCTCTGATGTGCGATCACCATCAAATTAAATGGCACATCGGACTTTTTTTTTTGCGGTCTCCGCTATACGGTTAATAACCTGAATCATAATCTCTGGGGTCTCCGCTACCCCTAACTCCTATTATCTTAGACACAGTATGCAGTGATGTCTGAGGTCTGGTTGCATTGAAAAGTTTGGCCTTGTTTGAAAAGGTCAAAATTTATTTCTGCAAGGAGAAGGAAGAAACAAAGAAGAAAGAGAAAAAAAAAGTCATGGAGGACCCAATTGTGGGCTAAGAAGATGGCGGAACAGGTTAGTGGTGTTGTATTATTATTATTTTCTATATAAAATGTTTATTAGGCTCCGGTATTTGAAGCAACCCCAGTGCACAAAAATGAATATTCAATTCGCAGAGAATAACTTTGCTGAAAAATCCTCGTGATTTGCTTAATTTGAATTTTAACAGATCCGCTCATCTGTAGTATTAGCAGCTAATTTCTTCCCAAATGGAAACATGACTGAAGATGCAGAGTATTACGTTGTGGAAAATAGAAACATTTTTTCACTCATACATTACACATACAACTTATGTATTGATTTAGAAAGTATAGTTTGCTAATTCTACCTCACTTAATCCCTTGACTTCCTATATCACTTATCTTTACATCCTCGGTGATACTAAACAGACTCCCGATTTAAACACTTTCTCAAACCAAGCTGAATGACAGAAGCAATTATGTTGAGATTAAAATGAAAATGTATGTGTTGTTTGTAAAAATCTGCTGTGTAAAGATGGGAAGAAGAGATGCTTTTAAATGCTCCGCGGCTGAGGTTATAATTTATTCATCCTTATTATACTGTTTCAGTGTATAACAATGACATTTGGTGCTGTTTACTAAGTTGTCAAGCTTCCTTGTGAATTTCTCAAGATTAAGCCATCTGGTATGTTTGCTGGTCAGTAAATTGAATAAGCAGCAAAATAAATTAGGTCAACATTTACTTATCAATAAAAAATATAAATAGATTGGAAATTCTAGTTCAATTAGAATCCACATGACATGAATAAAATTCATGAATGGGTGAATGTTTTGACTACTCAATACAAATAATCCTTTTTCACGTATTCAATAAATTTCAGGATTGGATTTGGGACCAATGAAAATTGTGGTCAGCATTGATGGAATCTACAACACTTGCAAAGCAAATCCACCTGTTTCTCATCACAGCAAAATGTCACAATTTTACCCCACGGTGTTTAGCGAGTTTTAACAGTCTTATGTGACAACACTAAATTGTCATTGCAGTTTTAACAAACTTATACATTACTTCTTAGATGTTATTGACAAGGTAGCTAATATCAAAAGTAGAATATATAAAAAAAAAATGTTGGGTTTTGGGTTAAAAATTGTTTTTAAAGTTATGATGACTAGATGTAAGGCGTCGGGATTCTCCCCCTGTGTGGGATAGATCCCAAGCCCTGTCTCCTTCTGTGGTCTCCCATTCGGTCTCCCATTCAGATCCAGCTGCTGCGAGTCCTGCCTAACATAGGTGTCACAGGTGCAGCCTTCCGCTCTGGCATCTAAATCCAGAGATCACTATACTGAGCATGTCCGTGATGTGGCATCTCCTTATTGGTGGTCGGACATTAGCTGCTCCGGTGATGTAGCAGCTCCGGGTTGGCCGTGGGTGACGCCTCAACCGACTGGGAATGAGTGTTTGGGGTGGAGCCTAATGTCATTCATGTTTGTGTGTGTGGGTTGATATACGCTACCACTCTATCTGCACAGTTTCTTGTGTCCTTTGCTCTGTGTGTGGCCACTTTGGCAGGCATCTTGCACACTGCTGCAGTTTTGTACCCTTGGCTCAGTGCCAGAGCCTAATCTGTTTTATGCTTGGGTGTCGGTTAGGCACAAGTTTAGCAGCATCAGGACTAGGGTGATTAGCCTCTTGACTTAGCATCTGTTTTGGCCACGTGTGCTATTATCAGTTACAGAGCAGGATCAACCTTTTAGCCAGTACTCAGTTTAAGCAATAGGGTATCGTACCTAGCATCGTTACAGTCCATCTCTTAACTTAACATCTGGTTCAATCACATGTGTTAATAGCATAGACCAGTTACAGAGGAATGCAACCATGTGCTAATATTCCTGTGGAGTTAACAGGGGACAGCACTTAGTATTCTTTAGTGCAGTACCTCTCCGTGTAGCAACGGGGCTAGATACTCTATATTCTGTTCACTCTGTGCGACGTTTAACACATTCTGTTCTAGGAATCGCTCGCTGTTTGGTTCCATCATTGCCTTACTATCAGCGGATTCATATCCGCACAGTGGACCCCGGGATGCAATTATACTTTGTTTATATTATTATTTAGTGCAATCTGCTGCCAACCCTAACAGTACACTAGCGCCAGGGTCTGGCTAGTGATGACAGACGAGCAGCGACTCCAGCGGTACATCCAGCAGCTGGAGGTCAGATTGTCTACTCTTGAGCAGGCAACTTCAGCTGTGGATCTTTCCGCTGTGGCAGCACAAGCAGCTAATAAAGCAGCCACTATGGTTGCTGCTGTGACTTCAGTCCCACCTGTTTTACAATATTCTCTGCCCGACAAGTTCTCGGGAGACAGCGAGGCTTGCAGGTGTTTCGTGAACCAGTTCTCAATCCTTTTGGAGCTAATGGCCTCACGATTCCCATCTGAGCGGGCTAAGGTGAGATTTGTGGTGTCCCTTCTGACCAGCAGAGCATTGGAGTGGGCTACGCTGTTATGGGAACGTAACGATCAGGCAGTTCATTGAGCTTTTCATTTTCTGGATGCTCTGAAAAAGATCTTTCTAGGACCTCGGTTCACTCATGATACTGCACTCCAACTCTTGGCGTTAACCCAGGGCTCTGTTTTGGTCAGTTAGCTTGCCATCCACTTTTGGACTCTAGCTTCCGAGCTGGAGTGGTCAGATAAAGTTATGATTCCTGTGTTTTGGAGGGGTTTTGCTGACCATGTAAAGGACGCTTTGGTCACTAGGGAGATTCCTACTATTCTGGAGGATTTAATATCTGTATCCACACACATTGATCTGTGTAATGCTTAATGAAGATTAGAGGTAGCTCCCAGTAGACAAACGTTTTGGTTGGCCCTGAACTTTACTAATGTTTTAAAGTGTCCAGCTCAGATGAGCGACCTTAGGAATCTTATGGTTGCATCTCGGGTGGAGTCTAATTCACATCCCATGCGTTCACAGCCGACCTGCTTTTCCTGTCGGCAGGCTGGCCATTTATGCCAACAAGTGTTCCAAGTGTCAGGGTCGACCGCATCTGGTGGCTATCGGAGGGAGTTCACCAGACACGGAAGATTTATCCTCCAAGTTAATCTTTCAGGTTTCTCTGACTTTTGGGTCATCTACTCTCAATACTGAGGCCTGCGTGGATTCTGGGGCTGAGGGCAATTTTTTGTCGGCCACCTTTGTCGAACGGCATGCAATCCCCTAAGTGATGCTTTCAAACCCAGTCAACATCCGGGTGGTAAATGGGTCCGTCCTTCCTAATCAGATTACTCATCAGACCATACCTCTTACTCTCACGATGTTTCCAAAACATCAGGAGATAATCTCCTTTTTTATACTGTCAGAGGGTATGAAAGAGGTACTTCTGGGTATACCTTGGTTGCGCCGTCATTCACAGAATCGGACTGGAACACCTTGGGCCCACCAGAGAAAATAATTCTTGGGGCCCACTATGTAGCTATATAGAAATAAATACAAGACCACCAATTGTGTGGTAAAACATGAAAATATCAGGGTATAATATAAGGTAGTACAAATCTTAATTATGTAGCAGGAGTTGGGGTAGCCTCCCTCATAGAATATAAAGCAGCCCCCTCATAGAATATAATGTAGCCCCCTCATAGAATGTAATGTAGCCCCTCTCATACAGTATAATGCAGCCATGTCATAGAATATAATGTAGACCCCTCATAGAATATAATGCAGCCCCCTTATAGAATATAATGCAGCCCCTCATATGGTATAATGCTGCCCCCCTCATAGGGTATAATGCTGCCCTCCTCATAGGGTATAATGTTGCCCCCTCATAGGGTATAATGCACCCCTTCATAGGGTATAATGCTGCCCCCTCATAGGGTATAATACACCCCCTCATAGGGTATAATACTGTCCCACTCATAGGGTATAATGTTGCCCCCTCATAGGGTATAATGCTGCCCCCCTCATAGGGTATAATTATGCGCCCCTCATAGGGTATAATGCTGCCCCCCATAGGGTATAATGCTGCCCCCCTCATAAGGTATAATGATGCGCCCCTCATAGGCTATAATGCTATATACTGTATATAGATTGATATAGATAGCTATAGATAGATAGATAGAAGATAGATATAGATATATATATATATATAGATGTAGATAGATAGATAGATAGATAGATAGATAGATAGATAGATAGATAGATAAATATAGATAGAGGAGATAGATATAGATAGATATAGAGATATAAAAAAAAAACACAATACTCACCTCTCCTCCTCGCTCCCACGCTAATTCCGGCGGCGGCTCTGCTTTGGTGTCAGGAGCTGTGCTGCCATCTGCCAGACACACAGGGGGTGCACGATGGAGTGACGTTATCACACACAGGCTGTGTGTCAGAAGCAGAAGGGACTTACCGGAGAGGGAGCATCATCTGACGCTCTCTCTTTCATTACAATTGAGTGCGGCATGCATCAGAGGGCGGCGCGCACCGGAGAGCGGCCCTGACTTACTGCCGCATAGCGGCTTTCTGGGCTGGGTGCCCATGGGAGAGTGGGGGCCCTGGTCCCACGGCCCTGATAGCGGGCAATGTTAGCCGGCTGCTGCAGCTAACATTGTCACTGACCAGAGACCGCTAAAGTGAAATGATATTCACCCTTCTCCACACCCATGTGGGCATGGGGAGCAGTGAATATACATTTCTCTTTAGCATCGGTGACAGGGGCTCCTGCCTCCTTTCACCCGCTGCTGATCCGCTGGCACGGAGCACCCATAGCAGCTGCGTGGTGTGCCACTATTAGTGACACACCACTGGCTGGGGGCCCCTGGAGCAGCGGGGGCTTTAGGCAACTACTGGCCCTGTATGCCATCATGTGTCAGGGCCACCGGATGCCAGGGCCCACCAGACAATCCTCCGGTTATCCAGTGGGCCATAACCTGGTCATTCACCTCATATTGATTGGGCAACAGGGAACATACTGAGATGGAGTAGGTCATGTGAGGGACATTGTCTTAGGGCCCAGGTTCAGGTTGGGTCATCTGAGGTCACAACTGACCTAACCTCTCTACTTAGGCATTATTGGCAATATGCGGATGTTTTCTCTAAAAAGGCAGCAGAGACACTTCCCCCTCATTGCCCTTATGATTGCCCTATAGACCTCATTCCGGGGGCAGAGTCTCCTCGTAGGTGTTTCTACCCTTTGTCTCTCCCAGATACTGACGCTATGTCCGAGTACATCAGGTAGAATTTGGCGAGGGGGTTTAACAGGAAGTCAGTGTCTCCTGCCGGGACAGGTTTCTTCTTCATTCAAAAGAAGAATGGAGAGTTTCATCCCTGCATTGATCACAGGGGTTTGAACACGATCACTATTAAAAATAAATATCCTTTGCCATTGATCTCTGAGCTGTTTGATAGGCTGTGGGGTGCTAGGATATTCACGAAGTTGGATTTGCGTGGGGCCTATAATCTCATTCGTATACATGAGGGGGATGAATGGAAGACCGCCTTTAATATCTGGGACGGCCATTAAGAGTACTTAGTCATGCCATTCAGTCTCTGCAATGCTCCCATAGTCTTTCAAGAATTTGTGAACAACATCTTTTGGGAATTGTTATCCACATCTGTGGTGGTATATCTGGATGACATCCTCATCTATTCTCCAGAAATTGATACTCGTTAGGATGTCTGGAAAGTGTTTGAGCTCCTACTCGCTAATTCCCTTTTTGACAAACTGAGGAAATGCGTGTTTGAGCAAGAGTCTTTACCATTTTTGGGATACATCATTTTGGCCAAGGGGTTAGCCATGGATCCTGCCAAGCTTGAACCGGTGTTGAACTGGCAGGAGCCACATTGCCTTAAAATGGTGCAGTGATTTTTGGGATTCATAAACTATTACCGCCAGTTCATCACTCACTTCTCCACTCTAGCAGCTCCATTGGTTGCCCTCACCAAGAAAGGAGCTAATCCTAGACAGTGCTCTGAGGAGGTCTCCAAGGCATTTACCTCCCTGTAGTCTCATTTCGCTAGGGTGCGAGTTCTGCATCTGCCTGAAGTAGATAAGCCTTTCATCCTGGAGGTGGATGCCTCTTCTCTTGGAGCTGGATGCTCAAGGTCGGAAACACCCATATTTCTTTTTTTCTAAGACCTTTTCTCCTGCGGAGAGGAATTATTCCATCGGGACAGGGAGCTGCTCGCCATGAAATTGGCATTTGCAGAATGGAGACATCTTCTGTATCTACAGATGGCTCAACGGTTAAATTCTCGCCAGGCCAGGTGATCCTTATTCTTTTCCCAGTTCAATTTTACCATTCATTTTTTGTCTGGAGAGAAGAATTTACATGCCGATGACTTGTCCCATTCTGTAGTCTCATCCAAGGATGGGGACGTGCCACGTTTAATTGTCCCTTCAGAGAGTCTTTGAACGATGACTCCAGTGTCCCTAGAGCAGGTGCCTCTGGGCAAGTTATTATATTAGGGATTATGTGCAAGCCTGTGTCTCGTGTGCCAAAAATCTGCCTTCCAGGCAGAGACCAGCAGGTCTGCTCTATCCTTTGCCCATGGCAGATAGACCCTGGGATATGGTCAGGATGGACTTTATTGTGGACTTGCCTAAGTCCCATAACAGTAGGGTCATTTGGGTCGTCACTGACCATTTTTCCAAAATGGTGCACTTAGTTCCTCTTCCCCGTATACCATCCGCACAGGCACTGGCAGTATTATTTATCAAACATATATTTCGCCTTCATGGGATGACTGATAAGTTTGTCAGTGACTGGGGTCCCCATATCACCTCTCGTTTTTGGAGGGAGCTTTGTCGCCTGCTCAGTATAGAGCTCAATTTGTTTTCTGCATACCATCCTGAGATGAATGGGCAGGTGGAGAGGAACAATCAGTCATTGGTCATTATTTACGGCATTTTGTGTCTACCAGATATGACAACTGGTCGTCCCTGTTGCCTTGGGTGGTGTTTGCCTTAAACTGTTTAGGCATATCAGGGGCTCTCCAAACGTGACATGGCGACCGATCAATTCCAGCCAATTCTGCATTGAAAAGTCAAACGGCGCGCCTTCCCTTCCGAGCTCTGCCATGCGCCCAAACAGTGGTTTACCCCCACATATGGGGTATCAGTGTACTCAAGACAAATTGAACAATTATGTTTGGGGTCCTGTTACCCTTGGGAAAATAAAAATTGGGGATGAAAAGATAATTTTTTGTGGAAAAAATATGATTTTTTTATTTTACTGCTGTGCATTATAAACTTCTGTGAAGCCCTTGGGGGTTCAAAGTTCTCACCACACATCTAGATAAGTTACTTGGGGGTCTAGTTTCCAAAATGAGGTCACTTTTTGGGGGATTCCACTGTGTAGGCACATCAAAGGCTCTCCAAATCTGACATGGTGTCTGTTATGGTCTGCGGAACGCACCAAATATATGATGTAGAGAGGTGCATTCGCAGCCCGGGGTCCACCGTTCAGGCGGAGCATGCTGCTAGTAAAATGGCGCAAGAAGCAAACTCTGTTATCCCGCTGAGTCGCCAAAATAAACGCCGTAAAGCGCTGTAGCAATATGTGCCAACTCTGTTATTCCACAGAGCCGCTAGAAGGAATGCCGCAGCGCTATATGGCGATGTGTGCGAACTCACTTAACACCACTGAGTTGCAAAATAAACACGCTAGTAAATCCTCACTGTGGCTTTTGATATGAATCTCTTTTGGATTGAAGGCTTATAATGGTGGTGACACAGTGGAAGGCTCTGGTCCTCGCCCAACGCGGTATCCACCGCTTGTTGGTGCCATAGGATTTACTATCACCCTCTCAGAAGTGGTACTCGTTCTGGATAATACAAGGCACCCAGTTCATTTTATGTTCATGGAATACCATATGCATTGAGTCACAACACGTCCACAATTGGACTTTATCAATTAAGCAGTCGGCACTTTGATGAAGGTCCAGTTATAGGACCGAAACGTTTGATTTTGGACTGCAATAAAAAAATCACTTTCTCCAAATAAGTTGAGTGCCAAGTCATTTCTTTATATTGTCACTTGGTTGGGCTACTTGTGCACCTTCTTCGGTAGTGCCACGTTATATCTCTCATTCGTCCCAAAGATGTCTGCTCCAGCACTGGCTATAATAGCAGATCCAGGAGAGGCAGCAGCAAGTCTCTGCACAGTATTGAAATGGGCAAGACCCTGGGACCGACATCTCTGCTGAGCAGGCTCCACTGCGGCAGGAGATGAATGGGGGACCGCAGCGGGGCTGGTTTGAGACTCCCCTTGTGCAGCAGCGGGAGCTCGAACCCTAACAGCGTCTGATCTCAATTGCAGCCAATTTTGCGTTGTAAAAGACAAATGGCGTTCCTTCCCTCTGTGCTCTGCCATGAGCCGAAACAGTGGTTCCCCCCATATATGGGGTATCAGCGTACTCAGGACAAATTGCACAATAACTTTTGTGGTCCAATTTCTCCTGTTACCCTTGGGAAAATAAAAAAATTGGACCTGAAGTAATTTTTTTGTGAAAAAAGTTAAATGTTCATTTTTAAAACATTCAAAAAGTTCCTGTGAAGCACCAGAAGGGTTAATAAACTTCTTGAATGTGGTTTTGAGCACCTTGATGAGTGCAGGTTTTAGAATGGTCTCACTTTTGGGTATTTTCTATCATATAGACCCCTCAAAGTGACTTCAAATGTGATGTGGTCCCTAAAAAAATGGTGTTGTAAAAATGAGAAATCGCTGGTCAAATTTTAACCCTTGTAACTTCCTAACAAACAAAAAATTTGGTTCCAAAATTATGCTGATGTAAAGTATACATGTGGGAAATGTTACTTATTAAATATGCTGTGTGACATATCTGTGTGATTTAAGGGCATTAAAATTAAAAGTTGCAAATTGCAAAATTTTCAAAATTTTGGCCAAATTTCCTTTTTTTCACAAATAAACGCAAGTCATATCAAAGAAATTTTACAACTATCATGAAGTACAATATGTCACGAGAAAACAGTGTCAGAAACACTAGGATCGATGGAAGCGTTCCAGAGTTATTACTTCATAGAAGGACAGTGGTCAGAATTGTAAAAATTGGCCCTGTCATTAACGTGCAAACCACCCTTGAGGGTAAAGGGTTAATGTATACTCTGCACTCCATCGTGACTGAAAAAAACAGAAATGTAGAAATTTTTACAAATTTATTAATAAAGAAAAAAACTGAAATATCACATGGTCATAAGTATTCAGACTCTTTGCTCAGTATTGAGTAGAAGCACCCTTTTGAGCTAGTACACCCAAGGGTCTTCTTGGGAATGATGCAACAAGTTTGTCACACCTGGATTTGGCAAATATATGCCATTCATCCTTGCAAATCCTCTCCAGTTCCATCAGGTTGGATGGTGAATGTTGGTGGACAGCCATTTTCAGGTCTCTCCAGAGATGCTTTATTAGGTTTAGGTCAGGGTCCAAGCTGGGCCAGTCAAGAATGGTCACAGAGTTGTTCTGAAGCCACTCCTTTGTTATTATAGCTTTATGCTTAGGGTCATTGTCTTGTTGGAAGGTGAACCTTCGGCCAAGTCTGAGGTCCAAAGCACTCTGGAAGAGGTTTTCATCCAGGATAGCTCTGTACTTGGCAGCATTCATGTTTCCTTCCATTGCAACCAGTTATCCTGTCCGTGCAGCTGAAAAACACCCCCATAGCATGATGCTGCCACCACCATGTTTCACAGTTGGGATTGTATTGGGCAGATGATGAGCAGTGTCTGGTTTTCTCCACACATACAGTGCCTTGCGAAAGTATTCGGCTCCCTGGAACTTTTCAACCTTTTCCTATATATCATGCTTCAAACACAAAGATACCAAATCTTAATTTTTGGTGACGAATCAACAAGTGGGACACAATTGTGAAGCTGAATGAAATTTATTGGTTATTTTAAATTTTTGTGGAAATACAAAAATTGAAAAGTGGGGCGTGCAATATTATTCGGCCGCTTTAACTTAATACTTTGTTGCGCCACCTTTTGCTGTGATTAAAGCTGCAAGTCGCTTGGGGTATGTCTCTATCAGTTTTGTACATCGAGAGACTGAAATTCATGCCCATTCTTCCTTGGCAAACAGCTCTAGCTCAGTGAGGTTGGATGGAGATTGTTTGTGAACAGCAGTTTTCAGCAGTTTTCAGCTCTTTCCACAGATTCTCGATTGGATTCAGGTCTGGACTTTGACTTGGCAATTCTAACACCTGGATACGTTTATTTGTGAATAAATCCATCGTAGATTTTGCTTTATGTTTGGGATCATTGTCTTGATGGAAGACAAATATCCGTCCCAGTCTCAGGTCTTTTGCAGACTCCAACAGGTTTTCTTCAAGAATGGTCCTATAATTGGCTCCATCCATCTTCCCATCAATTTGAACCAGCTTATCTGTCCCTGCTAAAGAAAAGCAAGCCCAAACCATGATGCTGCCACCACCATGTTTGACAGTGGGGATGG
The DNA here is from genome assembly GCA_033576555.1 of Oophaga sylvatica. Lineage (NCBI taxonomy): Eukaryota > Metazoa > Chordata > Amphibia > Anura > Dendrobatidae > Oophaga > Oophaga sylvatica. The sequence continues at coordinate 131,626,230 of JARQOD010000005.1, read as the reverse complement.
TGTGTTCAGGGTGATGAGCTGTGTTGCCTTTACGCCAAACATATCATTTGGCATTGTTGCCAAAAAGTTTGATTTTGGTTTAATCTGACCAGAACACCTTCTTCCACATGTTTGGTGTGTCTCCCAGGTGGCTTGTTGCAAACTTTAAACAACACTTTTTATGGATATTTTTGAGAAATGGCTTTCTTCGTGCCACTCTTCCATAAAGGCCAGTTTTTTGCAGTGTACCACTGATTGTTGTCCTATGGACAGACTGTCCCACCTCAGCTGTAGATCTCTACAGTTCATCCAGAGTGATCATGGGCCTCTTGGCTGCACCTCTGATCAGTCTTCTCCTTGTTTGAGATGAAAGTTTAGAGGGACGGCCGGGTCTTGGTAGATTTGCAGTGGTATGATACTTCTTCCATTTCAAGATGATCGCTTGCACAGTGCTCCTTGGGATGTTTAAAGTTTTGGAAATCATTTTGTTTCCAAATCCAGCTTTAAACTTCTCCACAACAGTATCACGGACCTGCCTGTTGTGGTCCTTGGTCTTCATGATGCTCTCTATGCTTCAAACAGATCCCTGAGACTATCACAGAGCAGGTGCATTTATACTTGACTACACACAGGTGGATTATATTTATCATCATTAGTCATTTAGGACAACATTGAATCATTCAGAGATCCACAATGAACTTCTGGAGTGAGTTTGCTGCACTGAAAGAAAAGGGGCCGAATAACATTGCACGCCCCACTTTTCAGTTTTTGTATTTCCACAAAAATTTAAAATAACCAATAAATTTCGTTCAACTTCAAAATTGTGTCCCACTTGTTGTTGATGCTTCACCAAAAATTTACATTTGGTATCTTTATCTTTGAAGCATGATATTTTGGAAAGGTTGAAAAATTCCAGGGAGCCGAATACTTTCACAAGGCACTGTACCACTTGGAATTATCACAAAAAAGTTCTATCTTCATCTCATCAGACCAGAGAATCTTATTTCTCATAGTTTTGGTGTCCTTCATGTGTTTTTTTGAAAACTCTATGCGGGCTTTCATATGTCTTGCACTGAGGAGAGATTTCCATCTGGCCACTCTGCCATATAGGCCTGACTAGTGGAGGACTGCAGTGATACTGTAGTTCACTTTGTGGAACTTTCTCCCATCTCCTTACTGCATCTGTGGAGCTCAGCCACAGTGATCTTGGGTTTCTTCTTTACCTCTCTCACCAAGGCTCTTCTCCCACGATTGCTCAGTTTGGCTGGACAGCCAGGTCTAGGAAGACTTCTGTTGGTCCCAAACTTCTTCCATTTAAGGATTAGGGATGCCACTGTGTTCTTAGGAACCTTGAGTACTGCAGATTTTTTTTGTAACCTTGGCCAGATTTGTTCCTTGCCACAATTCTGTTTCTGAGCTCTTTCGCCAGTTCCTTTGACCTCATTTGGTCTGACATGCATTGTGAGCTGTGAAGTCTTATATAGACAGGTGTGTGCCTTTACAAATCAAGTCCTATTAGTTTAATTAAACACAGCTGGACTCCAATGACGGAGTAGAACCAACTCAAGGAGGATCATAAGGAAATAGACAGCATGTGACTTTGTGACTTAAATATGAGTGTCTGAGCAAAGGGTCTGAATACTTATGACCATGTGATATTTCAGTTTTTCTTTTTTAATAAATTTGCAAAAATGTCTACATTTCTGTTTTTTCAGTCAAGATGGGGTGCAGAATGTACATTAATGAAAAAAAAAAAACTTTTCTGAATTTACCAAATGGCTGCAATGAAACAAAGGGTGAAAAATGTAAAGGGGTCTGAATACTTTCTGTACCCCACTGTATATATTCCTGAAATAAAATGAAGGGACAAACACTTTAGGTAGTAATATTCTACAATTTTTCATTTTTTATCACATCTGGAGAAACTGTGGACATTGGCTAGCTGTGAATTTTAGACTGGGAATGGTCATTATATATAACAAAACGGATTGCTTTCATCACATCTTATTATTATCTGATGTCACATAGCTATAATATCATGGAAGTATTAGTTTTTTCTAAGGTCTTTGGAGGAAGACTGTGGCTGCGCAATAGCACAAGGGCGCATGTGCAGTTGAAAAGATTGGAAACCGAGAGTAGTACGTATTATAAGGTTTTTTATGTGTTGCTTACCATCTATTCAAAATATACTATACTAAAGAATTACACCAGTCAACACTACATGAATACTATAGATGTCATAGAATCCCATGGGGACTTAGAAAACACCTAAGACTCATACTTTTTCCAAATCATATGACTTTTTATACTAAGTTCAAATACAATTGCATTTGATATCCTATGGACATTATATTGCTAGATATGATTTTTTACAAAAAGATAAAGAAAAATCACAGCTGGCTTTCTTAGTTATAACATAAATATTTAGATTGCAAAGCATAAGAAGTTGTTAAAAGATTTGAAATGCTATATGAAGGAAATATTTAGATTCTATAATAAAGAAAATGTTGGCTATTGATGATCCTGGAAAATCTCTGAACATTGCAATGATCTTCTGGGAGAAATTCTTGTTCGGCGTTTAGCACTGGACACTAACTGGTACGAACCACGAACTTTAAAGTTTGAGTTCCCTCATCTCTAGTTTAGAGCTGGTATTTTAATCATCAGATATGTTATGGATATTAAATTCAATGGGTGAAGCATATTCAACACATTTTCTCTCAATATGAGGATGACCCCAATCTTGCCAGTTTTTCATTTGAAGTGTGGCTAATTATGACTATTTTTAAAATATAATTTATTTTTCTTTTTTGTAATCCCTCAAAATTATCTCCTGAAAATCATAACATTAATGAATTTGTTGTGTATTAGGCTGTTCTTCTTTCAGGCCAATATTAAGGATTATTTCATTTGATATACATGATTATCATGTCCAATGCTTTATGTATTCCTAACTGGGATTGGAGTATGGTTGCTTGAGGGTTTCTCTACTATATTGTTGTCAGTCCATTCACCCTGTGACTTTGCTGATAGTGATATTATGGACAAGACATGTACCTATCAGATAAATTTGTCCATCATAAATAGATATTTTCTGTAAATTGGAGAGTCTGTATGACTGTACATGTTCTACTGGTCTGAGATTGGTGCTAATACAATGAGTTTGATTTTTTATGTTCCTGATAAATTTTGCTTGTATTCATTTTCAGCTGAATAAGGATAATTTGATTAGTGGGGTGAAGTGATAAGCCAGCTTAAAGAAATATGTTTCTAGATCACACTTAAAAATGTGGTAATTATTTGGGATAGCACACTCAAGAGAAGTATTGGAGACGGGAGTGGGAGGATGGAACTATAGAGAATGTTAGTGTTTGCTTATTAGCGGAATGGTGCGGTGGTAGATGGTGATGAGGCAAAATATATAGGACTGTGGAGAGTTTTGTGGTGGGGAGTGATAAGTTTATACTGTACTTTGTACCAGATGAGCAACCAATGCAGCAGCTGCATGGAAATACCATCATGGACGCGGCACTGAGGATAGATTGGAGATGGGATGGTTTACTAAGAGAGAGACCGATTAGTAGAGATGAAGCAGTCCGAATGAGAATGAATGAGAGCAGCTGTAAGAGTTTTTGCAGGGTCAAAGGTATGAAAAGGTCAAATTTTTAATTTTATTTTTTTTGGACAAAAAGAGAGAAAGAAATATCAAATGAAACCTCAAGATAGCAAGCGTGCTGCTTGGCAGTTATGGTAGAACCACCCACTGAGTGATGGCAATATTGGATTTAGGTAGGTTAATGGAGGGAAAAAACACAAGTTGTTCAGTTTTGCAAAGATTCAGTGTTAGATACAGAGATGGAAGATGTTGAATGCCCAACTCAGAGCTACTGAGCTCACTGATTGGCTGCAGCTCTGTTGATGTGACATCATCTCTTTTGCCAATGCCAGATACAAGAAGCAGGGTCTGAGACTCAGCAGTGAATCCAGGAAGGGATAGAAAAACTAAGTTTGTTTTTTATCTACATCCAGCAACTGAGATTTTATGAAAAGACCAATCCTTTTAATGTTTTTATGCTTTCATGTTGAAAGATTGACAATTACTTCATATTATATAGCTTAATCATCTCTTAATCATCTCTTACCAATATATAATTATATGATCAGTCCTCCATTGCACCTTCAGAAACTTGGATTGTTGTACCTGTGGTAACCATTTTATAGTGAGAAGAGATTAATTTTCCTGTTCATTGCTGTGCAAACCTTCTCTTCCTTTTGAATTTTAATTTTAAAGACCAACTTTGAACTCGCAAACGAAAGCAGAAACTTCTGTATATCATACATAATTGTAGTGTGCTATTGGTCAGGGAATAGACTTTCATGATATCCATCTTTAAGTATTGCTAAGTTAATTAAAAAGTAATGTGAAACATACATAAACTCTGCTGGACGGATGGAATTAAAAGAGAAAATTTTAGACACAACTGATCAGTTTACCTTTGCCACTATAAGAAGGGATTTTTATAGTTCTTAATATTACAAAAGCGGAAAATATGTTTTAAAAATCAATATGCCTGTCAGTTTTGCTCAGATACCATAAATCTCTTTGATAGCTTAGGAAACATTGAAATCAAGGACAAAGAGCCACTAAATACTTGGTTTTTGAAAACCAATTTACTTCAAATAAAACGAGAATATAAATTGTATTGAAAGAAGAAAAAAGAAAGGAAAACGTACTTTGTGGCATTTTATTGAGACATTAGTATGGCATTTTTGTTTGTTATTCTGTAAATATTTCTGTCACCAGATAACAGAGAAGTATAAGAAGGTGAACATGAAAGCATTCTTCACAAGGTATGGCTTTCCATACCATTACCAGAGAACACACTGTTGGGCCTAGATTTTGAAACAAGAATTGTAGTGCTGAAAGCTGAAATTCCTTTTCATATTTTTAGTAGAGACCTGAAGGTTTTGTTGCAAAATAGACTGATATTTGGAATTGTTCATAATTTCCTCCATCTTGACTAAATCCCCAGTTTTAGCTGCTAAAAAACAGATCCAACGCATACCTTTTGGAATTATGGCTTAAAAGTTCAATCTTGGTTTCATCGAGTCATAGTAGTACATTTTCCCACATGCTTTCTGTAAATATTTTGGAGGTTTTGGCAACATATAGCCAGGCTTGTCTGTTTTTCTTAGTAAGAAAAGGCTTCCATCTTTTTACCTTACCTAATAGGCCAGACATATGAAGAATACAATTAGGAAAATTAAAAAAAACTTAAATGATACATATGCATAAATAAAGTCAATGAAATCTCATTATAAGAGGAAAAGTAAAGGTGCACATAAATATGTACCAGTGCTTCTCACTAAATTAGAATATCAACAAAAAGTTAATTTATTTCAGTTCTTCAATACAAAAAATGAAACTCATATATTATATAGAGTCATTACAAACAGAGTGATCTATTTCGAGTGTTTATTTCTGTTAGTGTTGATGATTATGGCTAAAAGTCAATGAAAACCCAAAACTTATTATTTTAGTAAGTTAGAATACTTTAAAACACCAACTTGAAAAATATTTTTAAAATCAGAAATGTTGGCCTACTGAAATGTATGTTCAGTAAATGCACTCAATACTTGGTTGAGGCTCCATTTGCATCAATTACTGCATCAGTGCGGCGTTGCATGGAGGCGAGCAGCCTGTGGCACTGCTGAGGTGTTATGAAAGATCAGGTTGCTTTGATAGCAGCCTATAGCTCATCTGCATTGTTGGGTCTGGTGTTTCTCATCTTCCTCTTGACAATACCAGATAGATTCTCTATGGGGTTAAGGTCAGGTGAGTTTGCTGGCCAATCAAGCACAATGATACTGTTGTTTTTAAAACAGGTATTGGTACTTTTGGCAGTGTGGACAGGTGCCAAGTCCTGCTGGAGAATGAAATTTCCATCTCCAAAAAGCTTGTCGGCAGAGGGAAACATGAAGTGCTACAAAATATCCTGCCAGACAACTGTGCTGACTTTGGTCTTGATAAAACACAGTGGACCTGCATCAGCAGATGACATGGCTCCCCAACTATCACTGATTGTGGAAACTTCACACTAGACCTCGAGCAGCTTGGATTGTGTTCCTCTCCACTCTTCTTCCTCCAGACTCTGGGACCTTGATTTCCAAATGAAATGCAAAATTTACTTTCATATGAAAACAACACATTGGATCACTGAGCAACAGACCAGTTCTTTTTCTCTTTGGCCCAGGTAAGATGCTTCTGGCGTTGTCTATTAGCCATGAATGGCTTGATACAAGGAATGCGACACTTGTTGCCCATGTCCTGGATATGTCTGTATGTGGTGGCTTTTGAATCAATGACTCGAGCAGCAGATCACTCCTTGTGAATCTACCCCAAATTTTTAAATGGCCTTTTCTAAACAATCCTTTCAAAGCTGCAGTTATGACGGTTGCTTGTGCACCTTTTTCTACCACACTGTTTCCTTCCACTTAACACTCCATTATTATGTTTGGACACAGCACTCTGTAAAAAGCCAGCTTCTTTAGCAATGACCTTTTGTGGCTTACCCTCTTTGTGGAATGTGCAAATGACTGCCTTTTGGAAATCTGTCATCAGTCTTCCCCATGATTTTGAAGCCTACTGAAACCAACTAAGGGACTTTTTAAAATGCTTAGGAAGCCTTTGCAGGTGTTTTTTGTTAATTATTCTAATTTACTGAGATAATAACTTTTGGGTTTTCATTAGATGTAAGACATAACCATCAACATTAACAGAAATAAACACATGAATTAGATCACTCTGTAATGTCTTTAAATAATGTATGAGTTTCACTTTTTGTATTGAAGAACTGAAATAAATTAACTTCTTGATGATATTCAAATTTTGTGAGAAGCACCTGTATTAGTGATGGGCGAGCACTAAAATGCTCGGGTGCTCGATGCTTGGGTCGAGCAAATTGGAATGCTCGGGTACTCGGACAGAACAACGAGCCAAATATAAGTCTATGGGAGACCCGAGTATTTTTGCCGCGATCCCCCCGGGGTCCTTTTAAGGTCTAAATGCATCTGAAAATAATGGAAACACTGCTCAAATGACACAAGGACATCATGGGGATTGCCCCTTGAATCATTCCTGACTCCTAGTTCACAGCTTTAAACAATGTTGTCAGAGTTTCATGCCATTTTTACCGCTGCACCAAAAAACATACCAAAACGAAACCAAAACGGATTTTGCAGGGAAATATGTTAAGGTACATCCTTTCATGGGTAATGACTTGTATATAAGGCAAAATAATTAACCCCAGACCATAATGTTCCTCCTCAATTTGGGCTATGTACAGACACAGCGTTATTGAAGCGTTTTTCAACTTTAAAATTGCTTTCAACCAAAACAAATGCATTCACTTGGAAATGTCATTTTAACATTTAAAAGCCCTAGATGGCCATGTGGTGTGTGACACATAAGCAGACACATCTTGTTTCATTTATGAAGGAGGGACTCTTAAAGTCACAGAGCCCATTTTCACAGGGGCATCAAGCAGCATTAATCTGCCTAAAGGGTCATTATTAAACAGTGGTTCACCTAAACCTTTATAGTCTATGCTGTGAGTGGATGGGCTGCCAAGAATTACGATGCACCCCAATACCCCTTTCATGAGATGTCCAGGAGGGCTTCCATAAAAAATGTTGCATTGAATGCAAGTCCTGCCCTGCTACGAAGACATATGCACCCCAATAAGCCTTTGAACACAGGTACTGAATTGGACCAGGAAAATCCACTTCACATTATTCATTTTGTACTGCAATTCTGTTTTCTTATCCATTGACTACAAGGCTTGACCTGCTACCAAGTCATATGCACCCCAATAAGACTTTGAACCCACATACTGGATGGGCCCATTTTCTTATGCATTGACTGCAGGGTCAGCCCTGCTACCAAGTCATATGCACCCCAATAAGCTGGAGGAGGGTCTGTTAAAAAAAATGTCCCATTAAAAAGGAGCGGGTCTTCTAGACTTGTAATGCAAATACCCTAAGTGTGCTGGCTGGTCAACATGTGGGATACACCTCAACCTCTTCCATAACAAGTATTTTACGCCCAGCATAACCACCCACCCTTGTTAGGGATACGACACTGGCTGTAGCAGTATGGAACACGTTAACACTGGTGATCTACTGGCAGCAGCTGATGAGATTTGGAGAAAGACCTGATTAAAAACTAGGCCCAATTTAAAGGAGCGGGTCTCCTACACTTGGAATGCCTATACACTAAGTGTGTTGGCTGGCAAACATTTTCCCCTGTGGGGTACACCTCAACCTTTTCCATAACAAGTATTTTACGCCCAGCATAACCACACACCCTTGTTAGGAATTCGACACTGGCTGTAGCAGCAGGGAACACATTAACCCTGGTGATCTACTGGCAGCGGCTGATGGGACGTGGAAGAAGGCCTGACTAAAAACTAGAACCAATTTAAAGGAACGGGTCTCCAACACTTGGAATGCCTATACACTTAAGGGTATGCCACACTAAACAACATCGCTAACGGGATCGCTAAAAAACGTCACTATTTAGCGATCCCGTTAGCGATGTTGTTGTGTGCGGCATCTGCCAGCGACGAGCTTCCTGCTGTGATCTCGCTCGTCGCTGGAATCGTTCCGGACCCTATTTTATCGTCGGCGCTCCCGCTGGGTAAGTATATATCGCTGAGTGTGGCACCTTTTTTAGCGATTTAGCGGTACTTTTGTACCGCTAAAGTCGTTAAGGAGATCGCTAACCGCGATAGCGTCCTAAAGACATCGCTAAATAAAGCCGCTACTAGCGATATTAAAACGATCCCGCTAGCGATCGCAATTAGTATGCGTCTTTATCGTGATCGCTAGCGGGATAGTTTAGTGTGGCAGTACCTTAAGTGTGTAAGTGTGTTGGTTGGCAAACATTTTCCCCTGTGGGCTACACTTCAAACTTTTCCATAACAAGTATTTTACACCCAGCAAAACCACCCACTCTTGTTCGTATGACGACTCCTTGAGTGGACCCTCTGGGCCGTGATACCAACCCACCCCAGGCAAGCTGACCTAGTGAGGACAATCCCGCATACAGGGATCATCAGGGGCAAGCTCATGGGAATGAACTACCATGATTGCTGGAACCAGGTGGCTGGCTCGAAGGAGGCATGAGAGACCGTGTTTAGCAGGGTGAAGATGGGAGCAAGCAGGGTACAGGAATATGTAAAGCGTGTAGACAAATGTGTGACTTGTATTTTTTTTTTATTAAATACTGATGTATATAAGTACAGTCACACCCAAGCCAAAAAAAGAAAAGGGGCGTAAACTGCCCAAACTTTGAGCACGCACAGATATGAGCTGGCACAGAGATACCACACCGTAAAATGTGTGGTCTGTATTCCAATTACACCTGGGGCTAGCTATATACAGCCAATATATCATACAGGTAACAGCAGCAGCACCAGAACACAGGAAGGGAATGGGCCCTCTTGATGTATGCAATGATCTATATACACACATACAGTGCCTGCAGGCCTTGCACTGATGTGTATAGAGCGAAGAACACTCCCCTGCCTACCTAACACTGGAACCTATACACTTCGGAATTAGTCTTTAGAAGAACTGTTGGTTTATTTGGATTTGAGTAGTTTAGGATGGTAGACCCCACACTGACTAAGAAATTGCCAAATCTGACCTTATCTCTGCAGCAGCTCTCCCTACACTATCTCAATCCAGAGCTGAATGCGGCGAGCAGGGCGGTGTCCGGTCTCTTACACCCCTGATGATGCTGTGCGGCCCGCCAATCACTGCACAACCACAACAAAGATGGCTGTGGCATTTCTTTGCCTGGCAGACAATCCCTGCAGCATGATTGGGTCTCTAAAGTCAGCCAAAAATGTTGGGTGGAGACCCCAGTTCCCGCCCAATAATCCTGAAAAGCTCGGTGCTCGCCGAGTACCATGATACTCGGGTGAGTAATCAGTAGTGGCGAGCACGTTCGCTCATTACTACTTGCAAGGTTTGCTGGTTTGCCACAAGGAACTTTATTTTGCAACTAGCAGAATATGCAATTACATAAAAGTTTATACTTATAAGTAGTCTAAGGAAAAATGTTTTTTCTTGCAGAAAAGGTAAAGGACTTGAACTCTAGTGACACTTATTGGATGTAGAAATCTTAAAAGTAAATATTAACTCTTTAAATGAGCCTTGCAACATGACTAAAGGTACTGCCACACTAAACAATCCCGCTAGCGATCACAATAACGACGCATACTAATGCGATCGCTAGCGGGATTGTTTCTATATCGCTAAATGCTGCCGCATTAGCGATATAGTTAACGACTCTATCGCCGTTAGCGATCTTCTTAACGACTTTAGCGGTACAAAAGTACCGCTAAATCGCTAAGAAAAGGTGCCACACAGCGATTAGATACTTACCCAGCGGGAGCGCCGACGAGAAAATAGGGTCCGGAACGATTCCAGCGACGAGCGAGATCACAGCAGGAAGCTCGTCGCTGGAAGCTGCCGCACTGAACAACATCGCTAACAGGATCGCTAAATAGTGACGTTTTTTAGCGATCCCGTTAGCGATATTGTTCAGTGTGGCATACCCTTTAGGTTAAGTGAGACCAGACCAGACACTCCATTTACACTTTCAACAAGAAGAAACATTCCTTCTTAGGCCACTTGTCCAAGTCCTCTCACCTAGCTTAATCAAATCTCCTGCTTGTACTGATGAAGGGCAAACACTACAAAACGTGTCTGCAAAAGAAATATGGCTTAATGTTTGGCTTATTTTCCTAAAGGGTATGCCACACTAAACAATATCGCTAACGGGATCGCTAAAAAACGTCACTATTTAGCGATCCCGTTAGCGATATTGTTCAGTGCGGCAGCTTCCAGCGACGAGCTTCCTGCTGTGATCTCGCTCGTCGCTGGAATCATTCCGGACCCTATTTCATCGCTGGCGCTCCCGCTGGGTAAGTATCTAATCGCTGTGTGGCACCTTTTCTTAGCGATTTAGCGGTACTTTTGTACCGCTAAAGTCGTTAAGAAGATCGCTAACGGCGATAGCGTCGTTAACTATATCGCTAAATGTGGCCGCATTTAGCGATATAGAAACAATCCCGCTAGCGATCTCATTAGTATGCAACGCTAACGAGATCGCTAGCGGGATAGCTTAGTGTGGCAGTACCTTAAGTCATGGCTTCTTACAGGGTTAATATTGACTTTTAAGATTACTACATCCAATAGGTGGCATTAGATTTCAAGTCCTCTTAATTAGTGATTGAGCCACCCCCGTAGTGTTCGAGTTCGGTTCGGTTCGCCGAACTGTTCGTCGAACACCGTCGAACACCATTAAAACCAATGGCAGGCAAACCAAAACACATAGAAACACAAAGAAAACACATAGAAAACACTTCAAAGGTGTCCAAAAGCTGACAAATTGCTCACAAGACACAACTAACACATGGAAAAGTGACAAGTACATATAGTCATGCGAAAAGAAAAGAGGAGGAGGAGTAAAAGGAGGGGGAGACACAGATATAGGCATGTCATGCCCTTCTAAAACCAAAAAAGTGCCAAGCCGACACGGCCAGTCCGCAAGTTAGAACTGTGAGATTCACTACGTGCACCACTGGTGTTTTGTGGAAAAGCACATGTAAGATTCTGCAACAGTCTCTGCTTATACTCCTGCATGCATGAATCCCTTTCTATGGCTGGAATTATTTTGGCAAATTTACTTTTGTACCGGGGATCTAACAGTGTGGCTACCCAGTAGTCAGGATTATTTCGAATTCTGACAATTCAAGGGTCATGTTGCAGGTAGTGCAGCAAGAAGGCACTCAAGTATCTTGCGCATCCGGGAGCACCAAGTCCCTGTTGCGTTGGTGGCGAGGTACGACACATGCTTCCTTCCTCTGCCCTCTCCCCCAACCTCGCACAACAGAAATGTGATCAAGGTCTCCCTCATCTGATGAGTCTTCCATGCCCATCGCCAGTTCGTCATCCACTTCTTCCTGGGCTCCTGCACCTTCCTCACTAGTTTGGCTGCCACCATGTGCCCTGGTTAATCCCTCTCCCCACCTTCCCATGCCAGCTGCCTTGGTGCTGTCGACCGTCTGGACCTTGCAGATGTTCGCCCTTCCGCATACAACTCCTCCTCCTCTACTTCCTCCACCTCCTCTTGTTCCACCACCTGTCTCCGAATTCTGTTTAACATCTTCTCCAGCATGTAAATCACCGGAATAGTCATGCTGATAATGGCATCGTCAGCACTAAACATCTTCGTTGCCATTTCAAAACTGTGCAGAAGGGTGCATAGGTCCCTGAACTGAGACCACTCCTCCAGCGTGATTTGCCCCACCTCTGGATCTCGTTGGCCCAGGCTAAATTCAAAACGTATTGCACCAGGGCTTGTCAGTGCTGCCACAGTTGCTGCAACATGTGCAGAGTTGAATTTCACCGTGTTGGCACATCGCATTTTTGCCGGTGAAGTGGCAGACCCAACGACTTCTGTAGAGATGTAAGTCGCTGAGCTGCGGTATGCGAACAGTGGAAGTGAGCACACAGCGACCATGCCCTCTGCAGAAGGCCATGTAGTCCGGGATAGTGGGCTAAAAATTGCTGGACAATCAGGTTCACATAAAGTGACGTCAAAAGCAACAAAAAAGGATTTTGGGGATACGTCAAAAGTAAAAGAAAAGTCAAAGATGCTATAGGATTTTTACAGGATGAAAATGATGAAATGGTAAGTCAGGATGTTGAGAAGGCTGAACTTTTAAATTCCTATTTTGCATCTGTTTTCTCTCAGAAAGGAAATGTAACATCAACTGATCTTCACTGTCCTATTAAAGGAATAGAAGAATCCAGGATATCTATAAACAGAAAGACAGTGAGGAAACACTTAGCTAACATAAATGAATTCAAGTCTCCAGGTCCAGATGAATTACACCCCAGGGTACTGAAGGAGATAGCAGAAGAAATTCTTGAACCACTGTCCATAATCTTTGAAAATTCTTGGAGAACAGGAGAAGTCCCAGAAGACTGGAGAAGAGCAAATGTTGTTCCTATCTTCAAAAAGGGGAAGAAGGTGGACCCAGGGAACTACAGGCCGGTGAGTCTGACTTCTATACCAGGAAAGATCTTTGAACAAATTATTAAAGAACATGTATGCAAGTACCTGGATAAGAATGAAGTGATTAAACAGAGTCAGCATGGGTTTGTAACTAATAAGTCATGTCAGACTAACTTAATTTCCTTCTATGACAGAATCACTGACTGGGTGGATCAGGGAAATGCTGTAGATATAGTATATCTTGACTTCAGCAAAGCATTTGACAAAGTATCTCACACAATCCTTATTGAAAAAATGACTAAGTATGGAATGGACAAGGCAACTGTTAGGTGGATTCATAACTGGCTTAGTGATCGGACCCAAAGAGTTGTTGTAAATGGCTGCACATCCAGTTGGAAGAATGTCTCAAGTGGGGTACCACAAGGCTCTGTTTTGGGCCCTGTATTGTTCAACATCTTTATCAATGATTTAGATGAAGGAATTGAGGGTAAACTGATCAAATTTGCTGATGACACAAAGCTAGGAGGGGTAGCTAATACTAGAGAAGAGAGAGAGAGGATTCAAAAAGATATACATAAACTGGAGCAGTGGGCAGTAACTAACAGAATGGATTTTAACAGGGAAAATGCAAAGTACTACATCTGGGCAATAAAAATGAAAAAAGCATATACAAAATGGGAGGAATAGGGCTAAGTAACAGCACATGTGAAAAAGACTTGGGTATACTAATTGATCACAGACTTAACATGAGTCAACAGTGTGATGCAGCAGCAAAAAAGGCAAATGCAATTCTAGGATGTATCAACAGAAGCATACAGTCTAGATCACGTGAGGTCATTATTGCCCTCTACTCCTCTTTGGTCAGACCTCATCTGGAATACTGTGTCCAGTTTTGGGCACCACATTTTAAAAAAGACATCAACAAACTGGAGCAAGTTCAGAGAAGAGCCACCAGAATGGTGACCGGTCTGCAAACCATGTCCTATGAGGAACGGTTGCAGGATTTGGGAATGTTTAGCTTGCAAAAAAGAAGACTGAGAGGAGACTTAATAGCTGTCTACAAATATCTCAAGGGCTGTCACATTGTAGAAGGATCATCTTTATTCTCATTTGCACAAGGAAAGACTAGAAGCAATGGGATGAAACTGAATGGGAGGAGACACAGATTAGATATTAGAAAAAACTTTTTGACAGTTAGGGTGATCAATGAGTGGAACAGGCTGCCACAAGAGGTGGTGAGTTCTCCTTCAATGGAAGTCTTCAAACAGAGGCTGGATAGACATCTGTCTGGGATGATTTAGAGAATCCTGCTTTGAGCAGGGGGTTGGACCAGAAGGCCCAGGAGGTCCCTTCCAACTCTACCATTCTATGATAACACATGAGCCATACAAGGCACGTGTGTGACATTGCACCGGTGAAGGGCCGCACCCAGGTTTGCGGCATTGTCGCACACGGCCTTCCCTGGTTGCAGGTCCAGTGGAGATAACCATTCATGAAACTGGTTCTCCAGAGCTGACTACAACTCCTCAGCTGTGTGACTCACATTTCCCAGACATTTCAACGTAAAAACCGCCTGATTACGTTGAGCCCTTCTGCCAGCATAACAAGGAGGTGTGCTGCAGGATCCCTTCTGCACAGTTAGAAAGCCCGTGGCATGACAAGACAGACTTTGGGTGCAGGTGGAGGACCGAGAGGAGGTTGAGGAGGCAGAAGCAGTGGAGGAACTTTGAGATAAAGAGGATTGACGCACAACTCGTGGGGACGGCAAGACTTGGACAGCAGCCCCTTGTCCTGCTGTCACCATAGTTACTCAGTGCTCAGTCAGCGACATGTAACGCCCCTGTCCATGCCTACTCGTCCAAGTGTCTGTGGTGAAATGCTCCCTGTCACACACTGAGTTTCTCAAAGAAGCGGTGATGTTGTGTTCGACGTGCTGGTGGAGCGCAGGCACACCTTTCTTTGAGAAGTAGTGCCGACTGGGCATTTGGTACTGGGGCACTGCGACGGACATAAGGGCTCGAAAATCCTCTGTGTCCACAAGGCGGAAAGGCAGCATTTCTGTAGCCAAGAGCTTGCAAATGGTGAAATTCAACCTCTTAGCTTTCTCATGGCTAGGAGGAAATGGTCTTTTACTTGTCCACATCTGAGTGACCGAGGGCTGGCTGTTGTGCGTAGACGGGGTTGAGTAGGGTGTCCCCGGACAACTGACGGTCTGTGAGGAAGATGCAGGCGCAAAAGTTAGGTTGCCTTGATCCAAAGGTGGTGCTCTCGATGTCGGAGAGCGCTCAACACCAGCTGGTGTTTCCACTTCCAAATGAACTGATGACCTGCCAATCTGACTGTCTGTTGCTGGTAAAGAGGTGCCAGGTCGGAGTCTCAAAACAGGTCTGACTGCTGTCCCCCCAGTCACAGAGGATGAAGAGGCTGCGGTCACGGATGCACAAGATGGGGCAGACGGTGGTTGGGCCGGCCCGCTAGGCCACATTGTAGCATAGTGAGCTTGCCACTGCAACTTATGCTTCATATCCATGTGACGGTTCATGCATGAAGTACTCAAACTATGGATTTTTTGGCCTCTACTTAGCTTTTGGTCACAAATGTTACAGATAACACGAGTTGGGTCATCCTTATCGATGTTAAAAAATGCCCAGGCTATGCAAGGCTTAGAACCCATGCGACCTGAAGAGCCACCTTGACTTGTGGTCAGAGGCAGAGTTGTGGTTGAGGATGCAGTTGGTGACGTGCTTCAAGTACTATGTCTCTGTCAAGGAAGGCGCACCTTGACCTCGTCGTCACTCGAATCCTGCTCTACCTCCTCTGCTGACCTCATTGACTGTCTCATTGTGGGTTGACAGTAAGTGGGATCTACAACCTCCTCATCATCACCCTGTGTGTTCTCACCCCCGTCGTCCTCAGAGCCAACCTCTTCCTGCCCTGACACAAAACTCAAGTTGTCGCTCACATCTGGTATTTGAGTCTCATCATCGTCTTCCTCATTGTCTCCACCAACAGGAGTTATGTTTTGG
The DNA here is from genome assembly GCA_033576555.1 of Oophaga sylvatica. NCBI lineage: Eukaryota > Metazoa > Chordata > Amphibia > Anura > Dendrobatidae > Oophaga > Oophaga sylvatica. The sequence goes on along the minus strand of JARQOD010000005.1, from coordinate 131,610,132 downwards.
GAATCAGGGTCTACCTTCTTCATCTGGTCCTGGATCAGACTCATAAACATTCTGGGCATCAGTGCAGATCATTTCCTCGTCTGGATTCACAGAAGCTGTGGAGACGACCTCTGATTCCCAGGCTATAGTATGAGTAAACAGCTCTGCAGACTCAACCATCTGTTCTACCCCATACTCAGATGGGCAGTTGGAGACTTGGGAGCTGTGAGGAAGCAAGTGTGATTGGGGTGAAACCTCTGAGGACTGGAGTTTTTGTGTTGTTGAAGTTGAGGTGGAGAGGCGACTTAAAGGAGCACTTGATATCTGCTGAAGCACCTTATTTTTTTGTGCCTCATCTGGAATTTGTAGCGATGGGAATGCCCGTAAGAAAGGGATTGTACCACATTGTCCACTAAAAGAAGTAGACATCTTAGTTTGGCTGGAAGATGGTCTTTCTTCTGCAGATGTTACTGTTGCTTTAACACCTACCCCACGGACACAACATTTTTTTCCCTTCACAACACGCCTATTCCCTTTCCACCATTAGCAGGCCTTTTGCCACTCATTTTGGTGGTTACCTAATTGACAACTGTGGAGTTGTTTCCACAAAAAACGATGGCTGCAAAAAATTCTTAGTATTTGAACGCGGGTGGAGCTTTGTATAGATGGCCTAATACAATGAGTACCACAGACTGCTACTATGCCCAAAATTATTGTCCAAGCAACATGCAGATAGATTTTTTTTTTTTAAGGCTGGTGGACCTTTGTAGAGATGGCCTAATACAATGAGTACCACAGACTGCTACTATGTCCAAATTATTGTCCAAGCGACATGCAGATAGATTTTTTTTTTTTTTTTTAAGGCTGGTGGACCTTTGTAGAGATGGCCTAATACAATGAGTACCACAGACTGCTACTATGCCCAAATTATTGTCCAAGCAACATGCAGATAGATTTTTTTTTTTTTTTTTAAGGCTGGTGGACCTTTGTAGAGCTGGCCTAATACAATGAGTACCACAGACTGCTACTATGCCCAAATTATTGTCCAAGCAACATGCAGATAGATTTTTTATTTTTTTTTAAGGCTGCTGGACCTTTGTAGAAATGGCCTAATACAATGAGTACCACAGACTGCTACTATGCCAAATTATTGTCCAAGCAACATGCAGATATAATTATTTTTTTGTTTTTAAGGCTGGTGGACCTTTGAGGAGATGGCCTAATACAATGAGTACCACAGACTGCTACTATGCCCAAAATTAGTGTCCAGGCAACATGCAGATAGAATTTTTTTTTTTTAAGGCTGGTGGAGCTTTGTATAGATGCCCTAATAGAAAGAGTAGCACACACTGCTACTATGCACACAATTATTGAACAGGATAGATGCAGTGAATAATTAGGAGTGATTTGAATGCTAGTGTAGCTGACAAAAAGTGATAGCAACTGCTGTAACCTAGCCCTGAAAAGGGCTGCAATTACAAATAGTCACTGTCCCTAGTTGACCTATCTGTCTATTTAAGAGTGAGCACAGACCTGCCTGCTAAAACTGCTAGGAACTGATGTAACGTAGCCCTCAAAAGGGCTGCAATTACGAACTAGTCCCTACCCCCTAAACCTTCCTCTCTATTTCTCAGCGATTTCGCTTGCAAGTCGCTGTTGCACAATGCACACACAATATAGCGCTAACAGCAGCAGTGCCGTCTAACACTGAGCTGCAGCACGGAGAAAATGGTGGCGAGGGGGGAAATGGCTGGGTCTTATAGGGCAAGGACATGTGACATACACAGCCAATGACACATGCCCTTGCTTGTGTGAAAAAAAGCACCTCGCTCCGTGTGAGCGCTGCTGATAGGCTGACAGAATGTACCGCCCACTGGAAATGCGGGAAAGAGAAAAAAAAATGGAGATCTTCATTATCTCTGCAGAGATCCATGCTATGCCTCTCCCCTCGCCACGCTGGACACTCAAAATGTGTATTAACAGTGATTCTCAGCCTAACTGTTAAAAAATCCAGTGACGATCTAGGTGCACGAACAGTTATCGAACATAGCCTCGAACAGCCGGATTTTTTCCAAATCGTTCGGGTTCGTCGAACGACTCGAACACCACCCAAAACAGCTCGAATTTGAAATTGGCGAACAGTTCTAGTCGAACACCGCTCATCTCTACTCTTAATCGCTGAAGGATTTATTTTCATATTTAAATCCCAAAAGAGAATTGCACAGTCTATAAGACTCCTTAAAATGGCTTGGTACTCTCTATAAGTAGACACATTTCTTATATCTCCCATCAGAGGCCTCTCACCTACCTACAGAAGACTTCCTTCCTTGCACTGATGAGAAGCATACACCCAAAAATACAAGTCTGCAAATGGAGTGTCTGGTTTGTCTATTTATCCTAGGTAATGTGGACAAGCTCAACAGATGGTCAATATTGACTTTTTGGATTTTGCACTCAATAGGTGGCTCTAGAGTTCAATTTGTCTTCTTCTCTGAAGAGGCTATTCACTAAAGAAGTTGTAAGCTACAAGTCTGCAGTCACTTCATATGACTACAGACTTGTAAATCCGCACATCTCGTGCACTGCATGCTGTAAATGTTCTCTGGGGCTACAGCTGGGAGTGGCGATATGAATAAATCTGGCCACATTTTGAAGAGATGGGTGTGGCCTCGCTCAATGCGTACTCACAGTGTATTGCGTGAAGTCAGAAACAGTCTAGTCGGAATGTGCCTGAGAGTATGCACATCACATCTGGTCATATTAATGCGCAAACATGCATTTGTTTAGTGGAAACTGCAAGATCTTGAGATAACCTGTGAGATTCCACAGTCTAACAGCAAATACAGATATGGAGGCTTGTCAGAAACCATACAGCATGCTGAGTTCCCATAACCTATAAGTGTAGTCCTGACTTTTTAATTAGAGATTATTTAACGGAATAATAGCTGATCTGCAGTTCTCAGCATTGGCCATTACATATTGAACTCAGCAACAAAGCTTACAAAAGCTGATCGATCCCTGGGGGAGCTGTAAGTTGGACCCCACTGACTTTATAATGATGACCTATCTTAAAGATAGTCCACCAATGTTACATTAGCAAAAATTAAGAAACCAAATATCAGCTCACTGGTATAGGAAATCCATGAATATGGATGCGGTGCAAGGAGACTTCAGGCCGGTTACTGAGCAATGTGAGCCATCGAGAAAGGTGGAAAAAGAGTCCAGCAACAGCAGAAAGGTAGGAAAAAAATGTTGTATAAAAACATCACATTATCCCAAATCACTCTCAGTTTATTGTGAATCTTATCCTAAAAAACATTACAGATAGCATTAGAAGTAGAAAATAAATCTAAAGAATCAAGATGTGTCTTGATTTTCCTTGAACAGGATATTCATTTTATGTTAACCTTCCCAATGCTAACTAAGTATATACTATATTGGAAGCATGTCAGTAGTTGCAGTCCAAGTTAATTATACAAGCATTTTGGCATAGGATCAGTGCATAGTATAGTGCTGGATTTGTTCTCCTGTTTATCACATCTAGGCTTGTTAGGGCATTGCCAAGCAAAGAAATGACTCATAGCGATAAAAATGGAATTAAACATCTTACATTTTTAAACATGGAGCTTATATTGCTTTCCAAGCTCCAGATAATATTGATGTCGTTCTGTCAAGAACATTAATAATCACTATCAGTTACAATGCAATGTGATTGTTGAATTAATCATAACCCATTTATGTTTATAATACAGGTCAATGTAAAATTTCCATTAATAGGTCTATGAAGAAAGTTGTATGAATATCACATTATGATCAGACTTTGATGTAGCTGTGAAATGGGGGCACTGTGGTAGCATTGTGAATTAAGCAGCTCTAACTAGCCTAATGATAGAGGCATTTTGATGGCATAATAAGTAGAGACCTTCTGGTGTCACTATAAATGAGGGCAATCTGGTGGCACTATAAACTGGAGCATACTGATGGTACTGCAAATGGGAGCAATGTCATGACTGAAGCACTGTGGTAGGACCTTATAAAAAAAGGTACTTTGATCACAGTTGCAATCATAATTATTCAACCCCAATTGCAAATTTGATTTATGAGCAAAATTAACAAACTTTCTGCTGTTTTATTTAAATTAATGAAACAAAAACAATTTAAGTAGCTCAACACAACTAATATAACAAATGGTTTCTCAAAATTCAACACAAAATGAAGCCTTTAGTACTTAGTAAAGCACACTTTGGCTGTTACAACCTGCTATAAATGTGAGGCATAGCCAGACACTGGTTTATTGCAGCTGTCCTGTAGATAATAACCTATTCCTCATGTTCAGTTCACAAATATACTTAGGTTACAATAATAATAATAATCTTTATTTATATAGCGCCAACATATTCTGCAGCGCTTCACATTTTAACAGTTTCAAAACGCAAGTCATAAGTAACAACGTTAACAATACAATAATTAAAGCAAAATATGACGACCCTGCTCGTGAGAGCTTACAATCTACAATGAGGTGGGGCCAGATACAAAGTACAGATGTTTATATACAATGGTGTATTTACAGTGATGGTCTAGCCATCTTGAGGGAGAGAGGAATGGATGGAGATAGTGAATGGGCTACACACGCACATTTACACCTAGAATGACTTTGATTAGTGAATGTGAAAGGCCGTTCTGAACAAATGTGTTTTGAGGGAGTGCCTGAAACCATGCAAATTGTGGATAGTCCTAATTTCTTGGTGTAGAGCATTCCAGAGAATTGGCGCAATTTGGCTTGGAGTCAGGAGTGGGAGGTACGGATTAGTGCAGAGGTTAGTAGAAAGTCGTTTGCAGAGTGCAGCAGTCGGTTGGGCCGATAGATAGAAATGAGGGAGGAGATGTAGGGGGGTGCTGCACTGTAGAGAGCTTTGCAGGTGAGAACAAGTACTTTGAATTGGATCCTATAATGAATGGACAGCCAATTTAAGGACTAGCAAAGAGCGGACGCGTCCGAGTATTGATTAGCCAGATGGATGACCCTGGCTGCTGCATTCAGTATGGACTGGAGAGGGGATATTCGAGTAATGGGGAGGCCAAGTAATAGAGCATTGCAGTAGTCCAGGCGGGAGTGGATCAATGCTACAGTGAGGATTTTTGTTGTTTCCATGGTGAGAAAATGGCAGATTCTAGAGATGTTCTTTAGGTGTAGGCGGCAAGAGTGGGCAAGAGATTGTATGTGGGAGGTGAAGGAGAGATTGGTGTCAAACATAACACCCAGACAGCGAGCCTGCTGCCGGGGTGTTATTATGGTGCCGCCCACAGAGAGGGAAATGTCAGATTTAGGGAGGTTAGTAGACGTCGGGAGCAGAAGGAGTTCAGTTTTGGAGAGGTTGAGTTTCAGATAGAGAGCGGACATGATGTTGGAGACTGCGGACAGACAGTCAGTGGCGTTCTGTAGTACAGCAGGGGTAATGTCAGGGGATGACGTGTATAGTTGTGTGTCATCAACATAAAGATGGTAATGAAAGCCAAATCTGCTGATGGTCTGTCCAATTGGGGCCGTGTAGAGAGAGAAGAGAAGGGGGCCAAGGACTGAGCCCTGAGGTACCCCAACAGCGAGAGGAAGAGGAGATGACGTGGAGCCAGAGAACAAAACACTGAAGGAGCGGTCAGAAAGATAGGAAGAGAACCAGGAGAGAGCAGTGTCCTTAATGCCTAGAGACTGGAGCCTAGAGAGTAGGAGACGGGGGTCAACCGCGTCAAAAGCTGCAGAAAGGTCGAGAAGAATGAGCAGAGAGTGGTCACCATTACGTTTTGCTGTCAGAAGGTCATTGGTCACTTTGACGAGTGAAGTTTCAGTTGAATGTAGGGGGCGGAAGCCGGACTCTGAAGGGTCTAGGAGGGAATGAGTGGAGAGGTAACGGGTAAGGCGGGAGTAGACTAGGCGATCCAAAAGTTTAGAGATGAAGGGGAGATTGGAGACTGGTCTGTAGTTATTTGTGCAGGAATGGTTGAGAGCGGGTTTCTTTAGTAATGGAGTAACGATGAAGTGTTTTGAAGGAGGATGGGAAAATGCCAGAGGAGAGGGAGAGATTAAAGATTGTAGTTAGTTGAGTTGTGACAACTGGAGAGAGAGACTGGAGGAGATGTGAGGGTATGGGGTCGGTGGTGCATGTAGTCGGACGAGAGAAGGAGAGGAGTCTGGAGACCTCTTCTTCTGTGATGGGATCAAATGTGGAAAGTGAGCCAGGGAAATGCAGGGAGGGATGGGAGTCACAGCACTTGGTGGTTGGGAGCAGATTTCCTGACAGATCAAAAGACAATCAAAGGTTATCAAAAAAGTGGTCCAAGATGTTAAGAGGAGAGATCATTGCCTTGCACAGAAAAAGAAAAGGATAGAAAAAAAGATTAAAAAAGACATTGATACCATTGGAAGCATGTCACAGTTAAAGAAATACTGGCTACCTGAACATGATAGAAAGAGGAAACTGTTTCCTGCTTTAGCCAGATTCCTAAATTTACAGGCGGTAGAAAATACTTGAGTGACTGCAAAAGATCTGCAGCAAGATTTGGTGGCAATAGGCACTGAGGATTTAGTTTGTTTACTAAGATGCATACTAAAGACTGAAGGTCTTCATGCTTGAACTGTAGAGGACTGAAAAAAAGGTAAAAAAAAAGCCAAAAAATAAAAAACCTAGTATTCACCTCACCGCTCATTTGTCTCAGCACCCCCCCCCCCGTTACCTCTGATGCCTGCTGCCCACTGTCCAGTCCTCAAGGCCCTTTCTTTCTATAGTCATGTATCAACATCTTCACTTTAGAACAGGACTTAAGGTACTGCCACACTAAACAATCCCGCTAGCGATCACAATAACGACGCATACTAATGCGATCGCTAGCGGGATTGTTTCTATATCGCTAAGTGCGGCCACATTTAGCGATATAGTTAACGACGCTATCACCGTTAGCGATCTTCTTAACGACTTTAGCGGTACAAAAGTACCGCTAAATCGCTAAGAAAAGGTGCCACACTAGCGATATATACTTACCCAGCGGGAGCGCCGACGAGAAAATAGGGTCCGGAACGATTCCAGCGACGAGCGAGATCACAGCAGGAAGCTCGTCGCTGGCAGATGCCGCACTGAACAACATCGCTAACGGGATCGCTAAATAGTGACGTTTTTTAGCGATCCCGTTAGCGATATTGTTCAGTGTGGCATACCCTTTACAGTTGTCACCAGGCGTCAGAGATCACAGGTCATAATATCACAAAGCACTTTAACTTCCAAGACTTGGAAATGACTGGAAGTCCTATCCTAGCATAAAGAAGAAGTCCTGGGGACTAAACAAGTGGTCAGTGGACATTAGGAGGCAGCAGTGGTGATGGGACTGTGAGTGGTTAGGTGAGAATTACATTGTTTTATTTTTATATGTTACATTTGTTTTACCCTGGGTTCTGGAGAGATCCCAAAACCTCATTGGGAACATTCAATTCCTTGCTGTCAGTGAAATCTACATGGTTTGGTGAATTCTTATTTAATTCACTAATTCTTATTTTATAACAGCTGCTCATCTCTAGTTAAAGTATAAAGAAGTCACAGAAATTTTGATCTTCTGTTTTGTGGAAGTGCCAGAACAGCAAAATCTTCCATAAGTGCCCCATTTTTACAAACTAAACCTCTCAATGAATTCATCTAGGGGTGCAGTTATTATATTGACACCACAGATGTGTCACAGACTTTTATACCATTGGGCAGTGAAGAAAAAATAATTTACATTTTTACCACCAAGATTGTGTGTTAGCCACAAGTTTTACATTTTCATACTGGGAAATTGGTAAAAATTGCACAAATTTCGGCTGAATGTATGTGGATGTACAGTACTGCTTAGCCATATGGAGAGACTTTGGAGGGACGGTGCGCTATTTGACCCCAGGAGAGCAGATTTTCCTAGAATAGTTTGCGGATTCCATATAAAGAGCCCCTAAGTGCTTGAAAAGTTCCTGTAACCAGATTTTGAAAATTATAACCCTTTGGGAATTTATCTACAGTAGTAGTGACGATTTTGACTCAATAGGTGATTTCCAGAAACAAGCAGTAGTAGATGTTGCTGAGTGAAAATTGCACTGCCCTTGTAGTGACTAGTGACCAGTATGCTGTAGTGACCAGTACGTTTCAGTCACCAGTACATTATGCCCAGCTTATGCAAATGGAGACACACACCTTTAAATTAGGTGGGCTCTCATCAATACAGAAATGCCAAACATGTGGGTACTAAATGTGGTTTAGGCAACCTGAGGCTCAGAAGGGAGGGGGATTTGGAAGTGGAGAATTTGCTGAATTTCTTTTAGGGAGTGAGGAGCCATTTAGCTTTTCCAGAGTCTTTGTGCTACCAGTAAAGTGGAGCCCACCATAATTCCGTTAACAGATGACAGACCTTGATGGGTACTGCATTATTTTGTGGATTGAGTTGAAGCTTTTATTGCAAACATTTTACACAATGTTTGGGATCACATTTTTTCGATGCTCTGAGCTGAACACTTACTTTGTTGTTTCCATCTGTATCTCTGAGTGACGTGACAGATGAAGGCTCCGATTGATCCATTTACTATAATGAGGCAGCAGAGTTACTCTGGACTCAGTCTGGCCTCTGTTCAGCGGTGTCCTTTTCAGAAGTGCACAAAATTGTCACCTATGGCACTTTTATGGAATCCTAAAAAGACGGACACCGCCAGATCACAGATCCTACGGCATCCACAATGCTTCCATCTACCTCATTATAGGGAATCTTCCACCGGGGGCCTGTCTGAATCACGTGTTTCAGAGAGTTACACGGAAATCTTGGTGTAAGCGTTCAGGTTTATTCTTCAGTTCAGTACGATTACAGCAATACCCAATTTATATTTTTTTTTATGTTTTGGCGCTTTTGCACAATAATGTCTATTTTATAGAAAAGTAATTATTTTTGCATTGCTTAATTCTGAAAGCTATAACTTTTTTATTTTTCTGATGATGAAGCTGTGTTGTGGCTTGTGTTTTGCGGGACAAGATGACATTTTCAGCAGTATTATTTTCATTTACATTCGTCTTTTTGATCGCGTTTTATTGCACTTTTTGTTTGGCGGTGTGATGATAAAGCATTGTTTTTGCCTAGTTTTTTAATTTTTTTTATGTTGTTTACTGAAGGAGTTAACTAGTTGGACAGTTTTATAGAGTGGGTTGTTACGGACACGGTGATACAAAACTGTGTACTTATTGTTTATTTTTTATTTACATAAATAAATGTATTTATTGGAAAAAATATTTGTTTCTTTTTTTGTTCTTTATTTAGGGATTGTTTTTATATATTTTTACACTGTTAAATAATTTTTTTTACTTATTTACATTGTCCCAGGAAGTGACATTACTGTATAGCATCAGATCGCCGATCTGATGCTCTGCAATGCTTTTGCATTGCAGAGCATCAGAACATCATTTGCATTGCAGAGCATCAGAACATCATTTGACAGGCAGGGAAGGAAGCATCTGTCATCTCACAGACACGCCACTATCCCTGAAAGACCTTGTGGCCATCTTGCAGCCGGGTGTCTCCATGGAGACCATCAGGACAACACAATGCGATCACGTGGTCTCCATGGAAACCCCCGGCTGCTAGAGATCGTGATCGTTGCTGGAAACCCCCAGCCACAAGTGATCGTGGGCGTTGCTGCGTGGTGTCAGCTCTCACATAGAGCACCCGATCACTGAGGTGCTCAGCATTAGGCCGCGCGATCACAGCACCGAACATACTGCTGTTTGCGGGAATGCAGCTCCCGCAGAGTAGTATATGTACAGCGCATGGAGGGAAGTGGCTAAGATAAGCTGTCATTATAAGATTGCAGGTCAGCCTACTGCCACCCCTTCAGTTGGTTGTTTGAAAAGACAGTCATTTAACCCCTTAACGACCGCCGATACGCCTTTTAACGGCTGTCATTAAGGGTACTTAAACCACAGCGCTGTTAATTAACGGTACCTGAAGGTGCTCCCCCATGGCCCCTCTGCTCTCCTGCAGCGCCCCCTATCCTCTGTCCTCTTCATCCTATAAAAAAAAATGGCGGGCGCACTGGCGGCAGATTCAAAAAAATGAATGACTTCATTCATTCGCTAAAAGTACATTTTGATCACTGTGATAAACTATCACAGAGATCAAAATAAAAAAAACAGTACATAAACCCCCCTTTATCAGCCTCTTTGTTAGGGACATATAATAAAATAATGAAATTTTATTTTTTTTTATTTTTCCATTAGGGTTAGGGTTATAATTAGGGTTAGGGTTACAATTAGGGTTAGGGTTAGGCTGGGTTCATACTGCGTTATGGCAGTCCGTTAGACAGACTGCATTACACCGTGGTGTAACTCAGTCCGTTAACGCTGCCATTCACCCCCATTTGAGGGCGCATCGCGACACATGCCGTAAAGCGGCATGCATTCGCGACATGCCGTCATTCAGTGACGGGAGCCTCGGACGCGGGCTGCAGCGCCTGGGCTCCGTCACCGCTAGCGCAGATGAATCATCTGCTGATTCCTATGCGCTAGCGGGTATAGCATAACGCAATCACGTTATGCTATACCGTTACCAGCCCGTCAACGCTATGTGTTGAACGGGCTGGTAAAATGCAATATGATCCTAGCCTTAGTGTTAGGGTTATAATTAGGGTTAGGGTTGGAATTAGGGTTAGGGTTACAATTAGGTTGAGGGTTACATTTAGGGTTACAATTAGGGTTAGGGTTACAATTAGGGTTAGGATTAGGGTTAGGGTTGGGATTAGGGTTAGGGGTGTGTTGGGGTTAGGGTTAAAGATAGAATTGAGGGGTTTCCACTATTTAGGCACATCAGGGGGTCTCCAAACACGACGTGGCGTTCATAAAGTCAAATGGCGCTCCCTTCCTTCCGAGCCCTGCCGTGCGCCCAAACAGTTGTTTACCCCAACATATGGGGTATCAGCGCACTCAGGACAAATTGCACACCAATTTTGGGGTTCTAATTTCTCCTGTTACCCTTGGGAAAATAAAAAATAGCTGGCTAAAAAAATCATTTTTGAGGAAAAAAATGATTTTTTATTTTCACGGCTCTGCGTTTATAAATTTCTGTGAAACACTTGGGGGATCAAAGTGCTCACCACACACCTAGATAAGTTCCTTAAGGGGTCTAGTTTCCAAAATGGGGTCACTTGTGGGGGGTTTCCACTGTTTAGACACATCAGGGGGTCTCCAAACACAATGTGGCGTTCAAAAAGTCAAATGGCGCTCCCTCCCTTCCGAGCCCTGCCATGCACCCAAACAGTGGTTTACCCCAATATATGGGACATCAGCGTACTCAGGACAAATTGCACACCAATTTTGGGGTTCTAATTTCTCCTGTTACCCTTGGGAAAATAAAAAATAGCTGGCTAAAAAAATCATTTTTGAGGAAAAAAATTATTTTTTATTTTCACGGCTCTGCATTTATAAATTTCTGTGAAACACTTGGGGGTTCAAAGTGCTAACCACACATCTAGATAAGCTCCTTGGGGGGTCTAGTTTCCAAAATGTTGTCACTTAAAGGGGGTTTATACTGTTTAGGCACATCAAGGGCTCTGCAAACACAACATGACGCCCGCAGATCATTCCATCAAAGTCTGCATTACAAAATGGCGCTCCTTCCCTTCCAAGCTCTCCCATGCGCCCAAACAGTGGTTTCACCCCACATATGGAGTATCAGCGTACTCAGGAAAATTTGCACAACAACTTTTGGGGTCCAATTTCTCCTGTTACCCTTGGGAAAATAAAAACATAGCAGGCTAAAGAATCATTTTTGAGGAAAATAATATTTTTTTATTTTCACGGCTCTACGTTATAAACTTCTGTGAAGCACTTGGGGGTTCAAAGTGCTCACCACACATCTACATAAGTTCCTTAAGGGGTCTAGTTTCCAAAATGGTGTCATTTGTGGGGGGTTTCCACTGTTTAGGCGTATCAGGGCTCTCCAAATGCGACATGGTGTCCAATTTCAATTACAGCCAATTTTAGTTTGAAAAAGTCAAACGGCGCTCCTTCCCTTACAAGCCCTGCCGTGCGCCCAAACAGTGGTGCCCCCCACATATGGGGTATCAGCGTACTCAGGACAAATTGGACAACAACTTTTGTGGTCTAATTTCTCCTGTTACCCTTGGGAAAATAAAAAATTGGGGACTAAACAATCAGGTTTGTGGAAAAAATATGATTTTTTATTTTCACGCCCGGGCGTTATAAACTTCTGTGAAGCACTTGGGGGTGCAAAGTGCTCACCACACATCTAGATAAGTTCCTTAGGGGGTCTAGTTTCCAAAATTGGGTCACTTGTTGGGGGTTTCCACTGTTTAGACACATCAGGGCCTCTACAAATGCGACATGGCGTCCAGCCAATTCTGCTTTGAAAAAGTCAAACGGCGTTCCTTCCCTTCCAAGCTCTGCCATGCACCCAAACAGTGGTTTACCCCCACATATGGGGTATCAGCATGCTCAGGACAAATTGCACAAAAACTTTTTGGGTCTTGTTACCCTTGGGAAAATAAAAATCGGGGTGAAAAGATAATTTTTGTGGAAAAAAATATGATTTTTTGTTTTCACGGTTCTATGTTATAAAGTTCTGTGAAGCACTTGGAGGTTCAAAGTACTCACCACACATCTAGATAAGTTCCTTAGGGGGTCTAGTTTCGAAAATGGGGTCATTTGTAGGGGGTTTCCACTGTTTAGACACATCAGGGCCTCTACAAATGCGACATGGCATCCAGCCAATTCTGCACTGAAAAAGTCAAACTGCGCTCCTTCCCTTGCGACCTCTGCCGTGCGCCCAAAAAATGGTTTACCCCCACATATGGGGTATCAGCGTATTCAGGAGAAATTGCACAACAAATTTTGTTGTTCATTTTTTCTTTTAACACTTGTGAAAATTAAAAAATAAAGTTTTTGCAAAAAAAGTTAAATGTTAATATTTTCCTTCCACATTGCTTCAGTTCCTGTGAAGCACGTAAAGGGTTAATAAACTTCTTGAATGTGGTTTTGAGCACCTTGAGGGGTGCAGTTTTTAGAATGGTGTCACTTTTAGTTATTTTCTATCATATAGACCCCTCAAAGTGACTTCAAATGTGATGTGGTCCCTAAAAAAAAAAATGGTGTTGTAAAAATGAGAAATCGCTGGTCAAGTTTTAACCCTTATAACTTCATAACAAAAAACAAAAATTTTGTTCCCAAAATTGTGCTGATGTAAAGTAGACATGTGGGAAATGTTATTTATTAAGAAATTTGTGTGACATATCTCTGATTTAAGGGCATAAAATTTAAAGTTTGAAAATTACTAAATTTTTAAAATTTTCGCCATATTTCCGTTCGTTTCATAAATAAACACAAGTCATATCAAAGAAATTTTACCACTAACGTGAAGTACAATATGTCACGAAAAAACAATCTCAGAACCAGCTGGATTCGTTAAAGCGTTCCAGAGTTATAACCTCAAAAATTGACAGTGGTCAGAATTGTAAAAATTGGCCCTGTCATTAAGCTGCAAATTGGCTCTGTCACTAAGGGGTTAAATCTTCACAGAAACTTGAAGACTGACTCAGACCCGACTGCACCATATTTTATTTTAATAGCAATTCATGATATTGCAGCAATGTTTGATTTATAACCGTCTAATATTGATGCCTTATCCTAAAGATATCAATGTTAAGTGGCTGGGTAACCATTAACCCCTTAACCCCCGGAGATATTTTCTTTTCTGCGTTTTCGTTTTTCACTCCCGTTCTTCCCAGAGCCATAACTTTTTTTAATTTTTCATCAATATAGCTATATGATGGTTTGTTTTTGTGGGGCAAGTACTTTTGAACGACACCACTGGTTTTACCATGTTGTGTGCTAAAAAGCAGAAAAAAAATTCCAAGTTCGGTGAAATAGCAAAAAAGTGCAATCTCACACTTGTTTTTTGTTTGGCTTTTTTACTAGGTTCACTAAATGCTAGAACTAACCTGCCATTATGATTCTCCAGGTCATTGTGAGTTCATAGACACCAAACATGTCTTTTATATCTAAGTGGTGAATAAAAAATTCCAAACTTTTTAAAAAAAAAAAAATTGTGCTATTTTCCGATACCCTTAGTGTCTCCATTTTTCTTGGTTTTAGGTTGGGTGAGTGCTTATTTTTTGTGTGCTGATCTGACGTTTTTAATTATACCATTTTGGTGCAGATACGATCTTTTAATCACCCGTTTACATTTTAATTCAATGTTGCGGCTACCAAAAAAACGTAATTTTGACGTTTTGCATTTTTTACTCTCTACACCATTTAGCGATCAGGTTAATCCTTTTTTTTATTGATAGATCAGGCGATTCTGAATGTGGCGATACCAAATATGTTTGATTCTTTTATTGTTTTATTTTGAAAGCGGGGTAATTTGAACTTTTATTTTTTTTATTTTGTTATATTTTTAACATTTTTTTTACTTTTGTCATGCTTCAATAGTCTCCATTGGAGACTAGAAGCTGCCATAGCCCGATCAGCTCAGCTACATATAGGCGATCGCCTATATGTAGCTGAATTTCTCACTTGCTATAAGCACCAACCACTGGAAGGCGCTCACAGCAAGCCAGCACTGACAAAGAGGTCTCCAGGAGACCTGTGGTTGTCATGCAAACCCATCGGTGACCGGCGGTCACGTGATGGAGGTCACCGGTGGGCGGATTTCCGGTGCGATTGCTGGAAGCACATGTTAAATGCCGCTGTCAGTGTTTGACAGCGGTATTTCATGGATTAATAGCTGCGGGTGGATCGCTATTCCACCCACGTCTCTGCCGGGCACTTGTCAGCTGTTCAAAACATCACCACATCAAAGGGATTCCGACATCAGCGTAAATGTACGCCCGATATCGGAAAGGGGTTAATACCTCTATGTTAACAATATTTAGTATTACCAAATGTATAAAATAACAAATTGCAAATATTTTAAATAAAAAATGATGATTACTGGCACTAGTATAAAGAGGAAGGATTCAGCTGCAAATACGACAGTAACCACAAAAATGTCAATAGTTGACAATCTGCAGAAAAAAAAATTACAAACATATATATGCACATACATAAATACAGTGGTGCTCAAAAGATTACATAACCCCGGCAGAATTTTAGCTTTATTGGCCTTTTTTCAGAGAATATGAATGATAACTAGTGAAGAGCGAGCACTAAAATGCTTGGTTGTTCGTTGTTAGGGTCGAGCAAATTGGAATACTCGGATACTCAACCCAAGCAACGAGCCCAATGTACTGTAAGTCTATGGGAAAACAGAGCATTTTTGCAGTGATTCCCCCGGGGGTCCTTTTAAAGTCTAAAAACGTCTGAAAGTGATGGAAACCGTGCTCAAATGACATGGGAGCATCATGGGGAATGCTCCTGGAAGCATTTCTGACTCCCAGGTCACAACTGTGAACAATGTTGTCAGAGTCTTACGCCATTTTTACAGGCACACCAAAAAACATACCAAAACGAAACCAAAATGAATTTTCCTGGGAAATATGTTAAGTAGCATCCTTTCCTGGGTAATGACTTTTATATAAGGCAAAATAATTAACCCAGAACAAAAATGTTCTTCCACCTCTTGGGC
Source organism: Oophaga sylvatica (assembly GCA_033576555.1). NCBI lineage: Eukaryota > Metazoa > Chordata > Amphibia > Anura > Dendrobatidae > Oophaga > Oophaga sylvatica. The sequence goes on along the minus strand of JARQOD010000005.1, from coordinate 131,594,520 downwards.
TATGTTCTCACGTAGCATTTTTGATGAGTTTTTCAACTTTAGCATTGCTTTAACTTAATACAAATGCATTCACTGGGAAATGTCATTTTAACATTTAACAACCTTAGCTGGTCATGTGATGTGTGACACATCATCAGACACATCCTGTTTCATTTATGAAGGAGGGACTCTGAAAGTCACAAAGCCTATTTTTATAGGGCCAGCAGTCGGTCCTCACTATTCTTAGAGAGCCATCAACCAGCTATGCTTTGTTGTTCCCATTATTAAACAGTGGGTCTCCTATACTGTTATTGCCTATGCAGTGAGTGGCTGGGCTGCTAAAAATTAAGACGCACCCCCATACCCCTTTGATGAGACGTACAGGAGGGCCTCAAGAAAAAGTGTTCCAATTAGAAGAAAATGGATATCCCATAGTTTTAGCCTATGCATTGAATGCAAGGCCTGCGCTGCACCAAAGTAACACGCACCACAATAACACTTGGAACAGACGTCCTAGATGGCCACATGAAACCAAAGTTCCCATTTTTTCCATTTGGTACTGCCATACTTTTAGCCTAGGCTTTTAACGCAAGGCCTGCCCTGCACCAAAGTAACACGCACCCCAATAAGTCTTTGAACCCATGTACTGGATGGCCACATGAAAACCAAGTTCATATTTTGTGCATTTGGTACTGCCATACTGTTTGCTTATGCATTGAATGCAAGGCCTGTCCTGCACCAAAGTAAAACGCACCACGATAAGTTTTTGAACCCACGTACTGGATGGCCACATGAAAACCAAGTTAACATTATTCATTTGGTACTCCCATACTGTTTGCCTTTGCATTGAATGCAAGGCCTGCCCTGCACCAAAGTTACACACCCCAATAAGTCTTTGAAACCACATACTGGATGGCCACCTGAAAGCATTGTTCCTATTAATTTGGTACTCCCATATTGTTTGGCTACGCAGTGAATTGTTGAGCCTGAACAACCTGGATTGGAGAATGTCAATGTGAAGGATGAAGACCCAGCAGTGGAGAATGTCAGTTGTGAGTCTGAAAACCTGCAGTAGATAATTTCAGTGTTAAGGGTGTTAAGACTGAAGAACCTGCAGTGGACAATTGCAGTGTTGAGGCTAAAGAACCTGCAGTGGACAATTGCAGTGTTGAGGCTGAAGATCCGGCAGTGGACAATTGCAGTGTTGAGGCTAAAGACCCAGCAGTGGGGAATTGCAGTGTTGAGGCTAAAGACCTGGCAGTGGACAATTGCAGTGTTGAGGCTACTGACCCAGCAGTGGAACATTGAGGTGTTGAGGCTGAAGACCCAACAGTGGGGCATTGCAGTGTTGAGGCTGAAAATCCTTTATTGTAGCATTGCAGTGTTGAGGAAGAACACCAAGCAGTGGAGCATTTCAGTGTTGAGCCAGAAGAACCTGCAGTGGATAATTGCAGTGTTGAAGATGAAGACCCGGCAGTGGAGAATTACAGTGTTGAGGAAGAACACAAATCAGTGGAGCATTGCAATCTTGAGCCCGAGGAACCTGCATTGTAGCACTGCAGTGTTGAAGAAGAACACCCAGTAGTGAAGCATTTCAGTGTCGAGCCTGAAGAACCATCAGTGGTGAATTGCACTGTTGAGGCTTAAGAACCTGCATTGGTGAATTGCAGTGGTGAGGCTGAAGACCCTGCATTGTAGCACTGCAGTATTGAGGCTAAAGAACCGGCAGTGAAGATTTGCATTGTTGAAGATGAACAACCAACAAAGTTCACATTATTAGGAAGTGGGTCTTCCATACTGTTTGCCTATGCAGTGAATGCAAGGACTGCCCCAAATTTGGATGCACTAAAATACCACTTGGAAGAGACGGGTAGGAAGTCCTCCTAAAAATCGGTTTCCATTACAAAGGAGCGGGTCTCTTATACTTGTAATGCCCATACAGTAAGTGTATGGGCTGACAAACAATTCCCCAGTGGGGTAAACATCAACATACTTTCTCAACATTTTTGTTAAGTGCATCATAAACACCCTTCAAGAAAATTACGTAGCTGTTGCATCACGGAACACGGTCACCCTGGTGATCTAGTGGTGGTGTAGGAAGAGATGTGGAGGATGGCCTCAGGAAAAGGTCTTAACAGTTTAAAGGAGCGGGTCTCCTATACTTGTAATCCCCATACACTTGGTGTATGGGCTGACAAACATTTCCCCCTCTGGGGTACATTCAACATACTGTGTCAACATTTTGGTTAAGGGCATCATAAGCACCCTTGAAAACAGTAACGTGGCTGTTGCATCATGGAACACAGTCACCCTGGTGATCTTGTCGTGGTGTAGGAAGAGACGTGGAGGATGGCCTAAGAAAAATTTCTTCCCAGTTTAAAGGAGCGGGTCTCCTATACTTTGAATGCCCATACACTAAGTGTATGGGCTGACAAACATTTTCCCCTGGTGGGGTACACATCAGCCTACTGTGTAAATCTTTTGAATTAAAAGGGCATCAAAAACACCCTTCTACACAATAAGTTGGCGTTGCATCACGGACCACGATCACTATGTTGATCTAGTGGTGGTGGATGATGAGGATGAGGAGAAGGAGGAGGATAACACACCAAATAGCCAATGTCAGGAAGCGTATATCCCTGTGTGGGTGTGAAGAGGTGCATGGTTATACTCCTCCCAAAAAAATTCACTGTATTGGAGTTTATGTTTCACTGTTATTCGGTGGTGTACAGAAGTCTACCCCAATCCAGGCCTTGTTCATTTTTATAAGAGTCAGCCTGTCAGCATTTTCAGTTGACAGACGGATGCGCTTATCAGTTATTATTCCAGCAGCGGCACTAAATACCTGATCTGACAAAACACTAGCGGCAGGGCAGGCCAGGACCTCCAAGGCGTAAAGAGCCAGTTTATGTCACGTGTCCAGCTTGTATACCTAATAATTAAAAGGCACAGAGGAATTACTTACGACGTTGGTACGGTCAGCAAGGTACTCCTTCAACATCTTTCCAAACTTTTCAGTCCTTGTGACAGTACCCCACGACTCAGGGGCAGGGCGATGGGAGGGTCTGAGAAAAGTGTCCCAGAACTTTGCCAGTGTTACCCTGCCTCTGCTGGATTGGAGTTTCGCCTCTACTCCTTGGTTTCCAATGAACTGTGACCTCTGCCGCCAGTGTTTTCAGATGGGAATTTTTTTAATAATTCCGCAACAATGGCCCTCTGTTACTGCATCATTTTAGTACACCTATCTGACTCTGGAAGAAGAGATTGAAAGTTCTCCTTGTAGCGTGGGTCTAGAAGTGTCACCAACCAGTAATGAGTGTCAGCACAAATTTTGATAATGCGAAGGTCACGGGAAAGACAGCGCAACATAAAGTCTGCCATGCGTGCCAGACTGCTAACCTGCAAGACTTCCGTGTCCTCACCAACATGATGACTGACCGTGCTGTCCTCCTCCCTGTCCTCAGGTTATCCACGCTGAACAGACGGTATGACAGTTGTGCAGGCAGTACCATCTATAGCGCATGAAAGCAGCTCCTGTTCTAGCTCCTCCTCTTCTTCCTCATTGTCAACCAATCCACGTTGGGATGACATGAGGCTGGACCGTGTGTAATCACCCTGTATGGTTCCTTGCTCTATCTCATTGTGCTCCGCCTTCAATGCATTCTCTTTCATTGTGAGCAGAGAGCTTTTTAGAATACAGAGAAGCGGGATGGTGACGCTAATTATGGCGTCAAAGCCGCTCACCATCTTGGTGGACTCCTCAAAGTTTTGTAGGATAGTACATATGTCTGACATCCATTTCCACTCCTGAGGTCTTAAGTGTGGAGTCTGAACTGAATACTGACGGCCTTGTTTATGCTGGTATTCAACAATTGCCCTCTTCTGCTCACAAATCCTTTCCAGCATATGCAGTGTAGAGTTCCAAAGCTTGGTGAAATCACACACAGCAAGGGCGGCTTAAGCTGCAGCGGACTTTTCTAAAATGGGCACACAGGCAGCATAGTTTCGCAAGCAGATCTGGCAGCTCCAGGAATGTTTTGAGAAACCGCTGAACCACGAGTTTAAGCACATGGGCCAGGCATAGTATGTGTGTGAGCTCGCCTCAGATCAGAGCCGCCACCAGGTTCCGGCCATTGTCACACACGACCATGCCTGGCTGTAGGCTCAGCCACAGATCTGCCTGCTCTTTCAGAGCTGTTAACAACTCTTCAGCATTGTGCGGTTTGTCACCTAAGCATCTTAGCTTCAGCACAGCCTCTTGCCACTTGGCTGAGTCAGTGCTGCAGTGCTTCCAGCTTGCGACTGATGTGGTCATTTCAGAGATGCAGTCTGAAGAGGAGGAGGACGACATGCAGGAGTTGTAGACTATGGTGTCAACCCTGATTGACCTAGGGCCCGCAATCCTCGGCATTGGTAGGACGTGTTCCATCCCAAGGTCCGACTGGGTCCTGGCTTCCACTATGTTAACCCAGTCTGCCGTCAGCTAAATGTACCGTCCCTGACCAGAAGCACTTGTCCACGTGTCTGTGGTTAAGTGTACTTTCCCAGTAACGGCATTATTGAGGGCAAGGGTAATGTGGGACACTCGCTTGTGTAATGCCGGAATGGCACACCAGGATAAATTGTGGCGGCTGGGGACAGAGTACCTTGGGATGGCTGCCGCCATCAGGTTGCGGAAAGCTTCCGTCTCCATGAGCCTAAAAGTCAACATTTCGAGCGCAAGTAGACGAGAAATGTGTGAATTTAGTACTGTGGCCGATGGGGGGTTGACTGGGAATTTCCACTTGCGTTTCAATGACTGGTGTATGGACAACTGAAGGCTTCGCTGGGACAAGGATGTGGACGTGCTTGCTGATGGTGATAGTTGAGTGTGTACAATGACAGGTGCAGGGCAGGAGGCATCTTCGCAGGGACCATGGACAGGGTTTGGCTTCCATGCACAACAACGGAAGAAGCAGTGGTATCACCCGCAGACACTGTTCCTGGACCCTGGGGTTTGGCCCACAAAGTCGGGTGCTTTGCTGCCATGTGCCTGATCATGCTGGTGGTGGTCAGGCTGGTAGTTTTGCTACCTCTGCTGATGCAGGCATGGCAGGTGGTGCAAATGGCCTGTTTGGGGTTATCGGCAGAGTCTTTAAAAAGAACCAGACTCGGGAAGACCTAACAGTTGTACTGACAACTTCGTGCGTGTTGCTGTTACGAGGAATGGTTGCCCTCATTTTGTCTACGGACACCACAGTGCTTCTTCCTGCCTGTTGTGGTGCTACACCTCCCTTCCTCTTTGTGCTGCTGTCCTCGCTCTGCATGTCCTCCTGCCAGGTTGGGTGAGTTACTATATGATCCACCACCTACTCTTCCACTTCTGCACCCTGGTCCTCCTCCTGACTTTCTGGCAATTGTGTCTCATCATCGTCCACCTCTTATGACACGTTCCCACCGTTGTCTTCATGTGAACGTGGCTGCTCCAATATTTGGGCATCGCTACATGCAATCTCAGTTTACCCCGCTTCAAGTGGACCGGGCGAAAGGCCCGAATCTATAAATGGAAAAGTGAACAGCTCTTCAGAGTGGAATCAGTTGTCTCCGGGCACTGAACGTGGGAGGCAGAATGAGGATCAGGGTGAGGAATATGCGGTCCAGACTCACGGCTACTTAGACTTGACCGTGTGGAAGACAGGGTGCTGGTGGTGGTCGCAAAGTGACTGTAAACATTATCTGCCATCTAACCAACTACCTTTTCACGTTGCTCTTGTGTCAAGAGTGCTGTTCTGCCATCCGCTATGAATTCTGACAGGAATCTGTTGCGAGAAGATGTGGGTGTTTGTTGTGGCACAATTTCAGCTTGCCTACGGCCTCTGCCTCTGCATGCACCATCACCATCACGTCCATTTCCCCGTTACTTGCCACGCATCTTTCCCATTTAAAATGGAGCACAATATTTTCCACGTTCACTACAAAAGACTGAATTGGGAGCAAACTTAGTTGTGATCCGTGTGCAGGAAAAACACACTTTCAAATATCTGGACTGTGCTTTTTTTTAACCCCTTCACCCCCAAGGGTGGTTTGCACGTTAATGACCGGGCCAATTTTTACAATTCTGACCACTGTCTCTTTATGAGGTTATAACTCTGGAACGCTTCAACGGATCTTCGCGATTCTGAGATTGTTTTCTCGTGACATATTGTACTTCATGATAGTGGTAAAATTTCTTCCATATAACTTGCATTTATTTATGAAAAAAACGCAAATATGGCAAAAATTTTGAAAATTTTGCAATTTTCAAACTTTGAATTTTTATTCCCTTAAAACAGAGAAATATGTCACACAAAATAGTTAAGAAATAACATTTCCCACATGTCTACTTTACATCAGCACAATTTTGGAAGCAAAATTTTTTTTTGTTAGGAAATTATAAGGGTTAAAAGTTGACCAGCGATTTCTCATTTTTACAACAAAATTTACAAAGCCATTTTTTTTCGGGACCACCTCATATTTGAAGTCACTTTGAGGGGTCTATATAGCAGAAAATACCCAAAAGTGACACCATTCTAAAAACTACACCCCTCAAGGTACTCAAAACCACATTCAAGAAGTTTATTAACCCTTCAGGTGCTTCACAGGAGCTGAAGCAACGTGGAAGGAAAAAATTAACATTTTACTTTTTAGTCACAAAAATGATCTTTTACAAACATTTTTTTTATTTTCACAAGGGAAAAAGGAGAAAAAGGACTGATAAAGTTGTTGTGCAATTTCTCCTGAGTACGCCGATACCCCATATGTGAGGGAAAACCACTGTTTGGGCACACGGCAGAGCTCGGAATGGAAGGAGCGCAGTTTGACTTTTCCAAAACAAAAATTGGCTGGAATTGAGAACAGACGCCATGTCGCGTTTGGAGAGGCCCCGATGTGCCTAAACAGTGGAAACCCCCCACATGTGACCCCATTTTGGAAACTAGACCCCCTAAGGAACTTATCTAGATGTGTGGTGAGCAGTTTGAACCCTCAAGTGCTTCACGCAAGTTTGTAATGTAGAGCCGTGAAGAAAAAAAATCATATTTTTTTCCACAAGCATGATGTTTTAGTCCCCAAATTTTTATTTTCCCAAGGGTAAGAGGAGAAATTGAACCACAAAAGTTGTTGTGCAACTTGTCCTGAGTACGCTGATACCCCATATGTGGGGGGAACCACTGTTTGGGCGCACGGCAGGGCTTGAAAGGGAAGGAGCGCCGTTTGACTTTTCCAAACCAAAATTGGCTGGAATTGCGAACGGACGCCATGTCGCGTTTGGAGGGCCCCTGATGTGCCTAAACAGTGGAAACCCCCCACATGTGACCCCATTTTGGAAACTAGACCCCCTAAGGAACTTATCTAGATGTGTGGTGAGCACTTTGAACCCTCAAGTGCTTCACGCAAGTTTGTAATGTAGAGCCGTGAAGAAAAAAAATCATATTTTTTCCACAAACATGATGTTTTAGTCCCCAAATTTTTATTTTCCCAAGGGTAAGAGGAGAAATTGGCCCACAAAAGTTGTTGTCCAACATGTCCTGAGTACGCTGATACCCCATATGTGGGGGGAACCACTGTTTGGGCGCACGGCAGGGCTCGAAAGGGAAGGAGCAGCCGATTGACTTTTCCAAACCAAATTGGCTGGAATTGCGAACGGACGCCATGTCGCGTTTGGAGGGCCCCTGATGTGCCTAAACAGTGGAAACCCCCACATGTGACCCCATTTTGGAAACTAGACCCCCTAAGGAACTTATCTAGATGTGTGGTGAGCACTTTGAACCCTCAAGTGCTTCACGCAATTTTTGTAATGTAGAGCCGTGAAGAAAAAAAATCATATTTTTTCCACAAACATGATGTTTTAGTCCCCAAATTTTTATTTTCCCAAAGGGGTAAGAGGAGAAATTGGACCACAAAAGTTGTTGTCCAACATGTCCTGAGTACGCTGATACCCCATATGTGGGGGGAACCACTGTTTGGGCGCACGGCAGGGCTCGAAAGGGAAGGAGAGCCGTTTGAACTTTTCCAAACCAAATTGGCTGGAATTGCGAACGGACGCCATGTCGCGTTTGGAGGGCCCCTGATGTGCCTAAACAGTGGAAACCCCCCACATGTGACCCCATTTTGGAAACTAGACCCCCTAAGGAACTTATCTAGATGTGTGGTGAGCACTTTGAACCCTCAAGTGCTTCACGCAAGTTTGTAATGTAGAGCCTGAAGAAAAAAAATCATATTTTTTCCACAAACATGATGTTTTAGTCCCCAAATGTTTATTTTCCCAAGGGTAAGAGGAGAAATTGGACCACAAAAGTTGTTGTACAATTTTCCTGAGTACCCCGATACCCCATATGTGGGGGGAAACCACTGTTTGGGCGCACGGCAGGCTTGAAGGAAGGAGCGCCGTTTGACTTTTCCAAAACCAAAATTGGCTGGAATTGCGAACGGACGCCATGTTGCGTTTGGAGGGCCCCTGATGTGCCTAAACAGTGGAAACCCCCCACATGTGACCCCATTTTGGAAACTAGACCCCCTAAGGAACTTATCTAGATGTGTGGTGAGCACTTTGAACCCTCAAGTGCTTCACGCAAGTTTGTAATGTAGAGCCGTGAAGAAAAAAAATCATATTTTTTCCACAAGCATGATGTTTTAGTCCCCAAATTTTTATTTTCCCAAGGGTAAGAGGAGAAATTGACCACAAAAGTTGTTGTGCAACATGTCCTGAGTACGCTGATACCCCATATGTGGGGGGGAACCACTGTTTGGGCGCACGGCAGGGCTTGAAAGGGAAGGAGCGCCGTTTGACTTTTCCAAACCAAAATTGGCTGGAATTGCGAAGGACGCCATGTGCGTTTGGAGGGCCCCTGATGTGCCTAAACAGTGGAAACCCCCACATGTGACCCCATTTGGAAACTAGACCCCTAAGGAACTTATCTAGATGTGTGGTGAGCACTTTGAACCCTCAAGTGCTTCACGCAAGTTTGTAATGTAGAGCCGTGAAGAAAAAAAATCATATTTTTTCCACAACATGATGTTTTAGTCCCAAATTTTTATTTTCCCAAGGGTAAGAGGAGAAATTGGACCACAAAATCAGGGGCCCTTAACCCTACCTCCTGAAACTGAAGGTACCTACGCGTTTTGTGCACATGGACAGCAGGGAAACGTTGAGCATTGCCCCTTTGGACGATGTGCACGGACATTTTTGTACCACACCCGCCTTTCTCAAAGCACTGTACGGTTGAGAGTTGAAACAGAAATCAACACCCCCCCTTATTTATTGTACCCCAAACAAGTCCGGTTTGCGGGCCTGGTAGAGGGACCCCTACGTCTGAGGGCGCTGCCACACCATGTATGGTCAAAGAAAGGGCACCCCCTTTCCTTGTCTTGACCACCAACAGGTGGGGCGCTACATTGGGCCTCTCTCCCCCTTTCTGAGCATCTCCCAAGTACTCTTCGGGAGGCCCCCGATTTTTTTTCGGACGGACCGCAGGCTTCGGGACCTCGCGCAAAAGTGGGTTTTTAGAGTGGGATCTGGAAAAAATTATCATGTAAAGGTATAACCTTTTTCCACGTGGGTGCACCAAATCCCCACAATTTTTCCCCCTCACTCCCAGGACGGGGGACACCGGGGGTACAATCCTGGTGTCCTTTCCTTCAAACCTAAACGTGTGTGTACCGAGGTACCTCACACAGCTTGTAGAGTTTTTTATTTCCCTACCTTGCCCCCTTGCGGGCAGTACTGGGGGAATGCAAACCCCCTTAAAATGAACCAAAGGACTCATCCACGCAGATTCCCTTTGGGGCACGACACTTCAGCAAACTTTTTGTTAAATTTTCGAGACCGGCCGAACTTTGAACAGGCGCAAATTTGGGGTCTCTCGTGGGGGACACGTGCATTTTCCTTAAATTCAAAAATTTTTGGATGCCCCAAAAACGCGTCCGAGCCATGACCATTCAGAACAGTGGATTTGAAAAAATATCAACCCCAATATTGCCGAATTTCTGGCTTCTTTAGATCCCCAAATTGGAGACCCAAGGCCCCAAAAATGCATCATTCAAATGCGCTACAGGAGACCATTGGGAAAAAGGAACGGGGTTTTTTCCCAAAAAATTTCCGAGCGACAAAAATTTTTTTGCTCCACCATGAGGTTTTAATTTAAAACCTCAAGAAAAAGACTTTGAAAAAGTCTATTTTTGTGAACCGTGGAGTCAACCTGATTCGATTTTGCCACAAAATCAGGGAAACATTTCCCTAATTTTTTGGGGGCCGGGCCATACGGGGGCCGAAGAGGGGTGCGCGGTTCATTTTTAGGGGGGGGGCGCTGCCTCATGTTCGTCCCGGGCGTTTCTGGCGGTTCCGCAGGCCCAGGGGGAATGAGGGGGAAGAAGAATCTCATCGAAAAATAAAGAATGTGGGGTCCCTCCCTCGCTATCATGTCAGGGAAGGTAGCGTATGCCCCCTCCACGAATAGTGCTTTGGATGACGTGACGGGCGGGAAATTTTTTTTTTGAATGTGTGCTTTTGTGAACTTTTTTTATAACTTGGGGTGTGGGGGGGGGATAGTGATTGGGGTAAACTAACTGAAAAAAAAAGCTAAAAGAAAAGAAACAATAGGGAAAAAAAAGGGCCCGGAAAAAAAGTCTAAACCACAGGGCCCACTCGAAAGTGACCGGTGTCCTTATCAAAGTTCCGTGGCTGCTGGATGGCGCACGGGATGACGGAAAGGGGGTGAAAAAAAAACTGGCAGGGACGACCGATAAGTGACCGTGTCCCCTTACAAATTTTCCCCGCTCGGATGTCGCCCGGGGGTGGCGGGAAAGGGGGGGGAAAAAAAAAAAAAATGGGAGGCACGAGCTCTGATAATGACCGCGTCACTTTTCAAAATTCCCCCCGGCTGCGATTGCGCACGGGAGTGGCAGAAAGGGGGTAAAAAAAAAACGGCAGGCACGAGCTCTGATAAGTGACCGCTGTCCTTACAAATTCCGCGGCTCTGGGTTGCGCACGGGGGTGGCGGAAAGGGGGGGGAAAAAAAAAAAAAGCGGGACGGGGTCTAAATGACCGCTGTCACTTATCAAAATTCCGCGCTGCCCGGATGTGCCACGGGGGGGCGGGAAAGGGGGATGAAAAAAAAAAAAAAAAAACACAGAACGAGCTCTTTTTTAATGACTGGGGTCACTTATCAAAGTTCCGCGGGTGCTGGATGTGCCACGGGGGTGGCGGAAAAGTTGGTGGGAAAAAAAAAAAAAAAAAGCAGGAACGAGCCGATAGTGACGGTGTCACTTATCAAAGTTCCGTCTGCGGGTGTGCGCACGGGAGGGCGGGAAAAATTGGTGAAAAAAAAAAAAAAAAAACGGGGAGGCCTACTCGATAATGACCCTGCACTTTTCAAATTCCCGCGCTGGATGTCGCACGGGAGTGGGGGGAAAGGAATGAAAAAAAAAAAAAAAAAAAGCAGAAAGACCTGAAAGTGACGTTCACTATCAAAGTTCCGCCTGCTGGTTTCGCACGGGAGTGGGGGGAAAAGTTGGTGGGAAAAAAAAAAAAAACACAGGAACGAGCCTGATAATGACTGGTGTCCCCTTATCAAATTTTCCGGGGCTGCTAGATGTGCGCACGGGATGGCAAAAGTTGGTGAAAAAAAAAAAAAAAACAGCAGGAACGAGCTCTATAAGTGACTGGTGTCATTTATCAAATTTCCGGGGCTGCTGGGTGTGCGCAGGGGAGTGGCAGAAAAGTTGGGAAAAAAAAAAAAAAAAAAAACACAGGAACGAGCTCGATAAGTACGGGCACTAATAAATTTCCGGGGCTGCTGGATTGGCCACGGAGGGCGGAAAATTTGGTGAAAAAAAAAAAAAAACGGCAGGAACGAGCTCTGTAAGTGCGGTGTCACTTACAAAGCCCCGTGGCTGCTGGATGTGCCACGGAGGGGGCGGAAAGGGGGGTAAAAAAAAAAAAACGGCGGGCACTACTCTGAAAAATTACCGCTGTCACTTTATCAAAGTTGGGGCTGCTGGAGTGCCCGGGGGGGGGTGCGAAAGTTTTGATGGGTGAACGCGTCCCAATCACGCTCGGGGGCGCAAAGGGGGGGTAAAAAAGGGGAAAGGAAGGGGGGGGGGAATGGGGGGATTGGGGGGCGGGCAGGGAGGGGGCTAAAAAAACTCACTTTGTAGTCTTTTCTTTTTTTTTCCTTTTCTTTTTTCTCTCTTCTTTCTTCTCTCTTCTTTCTCTCTCTTCGCGGGATTGGGGTGTCCGGGCTATGTGCCCACAAGGGCCCCGCCAGAGGAGATCTCGTGTGACCGCACACGAATCCTCACAAGTGGAGGACCCCTCAGTGCGGTCAGACAGGGCGATCCAGTTTCAGACGGGCACAGAGCGTCCCACGCGCTGGACCTGCCCTTTTGGGGGATCGATGACACATCAATCCCCCCCAAACAAAGGAACCCCGCATTTCCGTTGCTTTGGGGACCGGGCCCATAATCGGAGCTCCCAAAATCCGTTCCAGGCAGGTCACCGGGAGGCACCTAGCAGGCCAAAAGCGTCACACCGTGCTTTCCCCGTGATTGGGGGCGACGTCGATTACACGATCGCCCAAACACCCTTTATGCCCTACAGGGCCCGGGCCTAGGATCGGTGCATTTCTGCACCCCAGGCAGGTACAGGCAGGGGCCCGCGCGGGTATACCGCGGGTGTGCCCTGCGATTGGGGCGTCGAGGATCGGCGATCCCCCCAAAACCGGGGGGGGGTGGGCTTCCTAGGGCCCCGGCCAGATCGAGTACATCGGTACTGATCCTACCGCGATCTCACTGTTTTAGCCGCTCGATTGGGGTGAAAA